>OW818030.2:128216219-128842348 GCA_942486065.2 Calliphora vomitoria
ATTTAACATGAGGAAGTCATTACGGATGGCCAATTGGCACACTTTTCATAAAACTTCACTATTAAATTCAACTGTACTTATACACCAGCGTTTGAGAAAAAACGAAAGCAAACATTTTTCAGAGAGTGGCTTCACAACATTGAAGCCACAGTCCTCTTAATTGTACTGGTCTCTATTTGTTATTAAGAATTGCATGTGAGTCCTCTCAAAATTTTAGCATTTTCTGCATCATCAATGCGTGCCAAAATGCCAATGGTCACATTCAGCATTACATGCCGCAATAGAAACATACCACACTTTAGAGGATTTTATTTTACTTGAATTTATTTTCAAAAAACTTAAGACAAATAGCTGACCATTGTTTATTAAGTACTACTGAATATGCTGATGAATGTAGTGCATGTGATAACCATTTAACTACCACTTTATCAGCCTCAGCAAACTAGTGTGTTATACAGGCAGTAATATAGCTAGTCCAATTGGCACTTTTCAAACCGCTGCACAGTGTCAGATTTTGCCATTTTAGGGGGAATAAATTCTGTATTGTGAAAACTAGTAAAGGTAAAGTTACGAATTTTTGAACTAGGTATTATGATGATAATACGCATCTTTTTTCAAAATTTGGGCGAAATCGGAGAACTGCTACATCCACCCCCCCATATAACAGTAAGGTTAAATATTCATAGGATGCTAAGATTCCAAAAATGCAAAGTGGGATTCCTTAGGTCAAAAAAATAAAGTAAAGTTACTCGGACCTTACTACACTAAAAAAATGTTACACCTGGTCAAAAATATATACATATATTTTTAATTCTTTTTAATTCAATATTTTTTGTTATTTTTTTAATTTTTTAAGATCAATAGTTTGATTTGATCCACTACTAATATTTCTTGAAATAAAATCCAAGACTCGCTCATATTTATCATTTGGCACAGCTGATCACCAAGCATCGAAAATTTGTTGATGAGACATTTGCGAGTTCATGATGAACTTTTGAGAAAATGTGTATGCAATATGCAAAAAGTTGCAAAAAGTATTTTGTAATCCCAATAGGTTATATATCAATTTATCAAGTGGTGGCAAAATAACCCTCAAATCAAATGGTATTCTATATTTTTGAGTCCATGTTCAAAGTTAGTGAACATGCAGCGGGTAGAAATTGGATTTTTATTTTCTGTAATAAACACGACATTCTGAGCACCTTTACTTTGTTTTGGTTCACATTTCTTCACTTTGATATGCATTTATTTATTATTTGGACAATTTTCTCTAATACTGAATTGAAACTTAAGAAAAAAAACACAAACAAAATTTAGATTTTAGTCCCCCTAAATTGGCAAAATCTGACAGCAAAAATCCAAAATTATATATTTTCCAATTTTTGATTAAATTAAATTTCAAAAAATTAAAAAAAATGGTTATCAGTTCTAACAAACGCTAAATGAAGATTAAAAATGCAAATTTTATTTTGAGCTAGCTAGGATTTCGATAAAATTTGTTAAAACTATTTCTTGAAACAACATTTTGTAGCATATTTTCTAATATTTACTTTCTGATTGTAATGCGGTCTAAATTGTCCCAGGCATAGTTAGATATCTAACTAGGATGTCCCTTCGATGATCTTAAGAAGAGTTTTCTTGTCTTTTATTGTTCTTTTTATTCACTTTATTCTATCGCTTTTAAATTGCATTTAATTGTTTGAAATTGGTTAAATTAGCTTTTTGTTTTAATCATTATTAAAAATCAGATACTTATACAAACATATATACTAAGAGAAAAACTGCAACTTAAAAACAAAAACGTGTCATATTAATTCAATAATGTTCATTATAATAGAAAAACCATATAAAAACCATATATAAATACAATAAATCAATAATTTCCTATTTTAAGTTAATATTTTTCCATATTGAGATAAAAAATTTCAACATTACTAGACTTTCAGTAATCTTTCTTATTGATTCAATATGTTTTGTGGTTTTGATGCTCTCCATCATCTGAAAACAAAATCCTAGTCCTTTACGATAAAAACTATCAGAAATATAAAATTTATTTGTTAAGAATTGTTTATCTAAAGTCAAAAATACAGTGTTTAAAGCAATTACGCATCAAGTAAAACATTAATAATATTAAATTACGAAATTGATAACCAAAATAAACGTTAAAACTATTTTTATTTTTTAAATTTACTTATATTTGCCATTGGTCAAGGATGAATTTATAAAAACTCGTAAAGCTAATTTGTTAAAATTACATCATCATCCGAAGCCGATCGCAAGGCTACTTACAGTTACTCAAGACAGATCAAGGCTGCGTAGAGGTAATTTAACACTCATCTAATATACCAAATATGATTCCCCACTGAGAGAACAATAATTGTTTAGTTATAAGATTTAAGTACTTATTGTAAGGCCTAGACATTAAAGTCAGGAACAATAATATAATAAACGTTTAAAAAAAAAAAAATTAACCCTTAAAAGAACGAAACAAATATTCCATGTAAAGAAATTCGAGCAGTAAAGGTTTAATTTTTGTAAAATTCGATTTAGTGTAGAGATTTACCTTTGCTGTAATTAACAATTTTTAGCCGAGATACAAAGGGTTAATCAGTAGGGTGGGTAAATTTTTTTGGTCAACAAGAACGTAATCTACCAAAAATTCTAAGAAAATTTTCTCAAGAAACTTTGGGTCCGATTTTGCTATACGCCTGTCACGTTTTCTCTCACCCAAACAAATTGACCCAACCTATTAATCAGAGTTAATAATGTCCTAATAGGCTACCAAATATATTATTTATTTAATTTTAACCAACAACAAATCTTTTTTAATCCTTCAAAAATTATTAATAGTAAAACATAAAATTAAGTTTGAAATCAACCGAAATTTAATATCAAATGGCTTCATTTTCTTGGCGTTTTAAAGAAACTAGGATTAACACAACAAGAATAGACATTTTCATACAGAAAATCATGTAGAGCCTTTATGTAAATTTGTGTTTTTACCAAAAATATTGCAAAGTAGTTTTGGTTATAAAACTGTATCAAAAAAAGTACGATGGTATCAACTACTCCATCATGGATTCAAAAATATTTGCCACCAGAATGTCTTCAACCGACAGTGGTACAAAAAAAGAGGGAAATAAATCTAAAACTTCCAAACGGTCAGTGCGGTTTGAATACCATAGAAATTCATAAACATTGCCTACCTACCAACTTTTTTATGAATGAAAATAACAGTGTAAGCTAAATTCTCTGCGAGATGTTAAGTTTTCCCTAATTAATTTGCCACATAAAAAACATAAGATAAACATGTAATATATCAATGAATAGGGAATTCTGTCTACTTTTCAAAACAATATATAACTTTTGATAATTCGAAAATTCATGAAACACTTTTTTGAAAAATATGACAAAAACGCTTTTTATTGAGTTTTTGCAAATATACAAATTTTTTAAATTGAAATTAATTTTTTATTTATGAATACATTTTAATGAAATTTTACAGTTATATAGATTTTTCTATTGAAAATTAAAAAATAAAAACGAATTTTGAAATTTGTTATCAAAAACCACGCAATTTCTGAAAAGTTTTAAAAAATCCCAAAAATGAGATTTTTTAGTTTTTTGGCTTTAATACCCATACCAGGTTCGGGATTATCGGAACCCTTTACCAGATAATTAAAAACATACCGGGCCATCTAAAATGGGTTACTACATTTAGAATCGACTATGCGATTTGAGAATTTATGTCCTAAAGTTGAATTTTACATACAAAATATGCCTTTTTTGGTGCTGGTGCTGGTCCTGGTCCCCTCGGTATCAACAATTTTCCATTTTTTTCTTATCTTAAATATTTTGGTTAAAGTTAGCTTTTCAAGAAGTATAAATTCCTTATTCCTTAGAAAACTTCAAAAGAAAAAAGTACTTTTTTCACAGAAAGATAGCGAAAAATCGCCTTTTGTGAATTTTTTTAAAATCAAATGTATATAACTTTAGACTGGGTAACTATTTTTAAACAATTCTTGTTTTTATTTGACTCAAACATTTATTGTTAGTCCAATAAAATAAATTTAGGATATATTTGGTGGGAAAAAATGTTGAAAATTTTATTTTCAAATGTAAATATCTCCCAAGCTATAAGAGATAATTGATAGCAATGCGGAGGTTTTTTGTAGTGTTCAACGAGGAGATTCTATGCTTTGAAATCGGAAACGAAGAAATGTGATCGTTTTAAAAATGTAACATACTCGAGGTGTCCTCTTTTGCGACCTCTGGCGGCACGCCTGGTGGGCCCATGAGGTCCAAATTCAAAATTTAAAGTCAAAAACACTTCGTTTTTGCACATGTGAAATTTCATTCAAACCGGACTGACCGTTTAGAAATTACAGATTTATTTCCCTCTTTTTTTCTTTACCACTGTGCAGCCTTCTAAAATCACATGAATATTTTAAGACGTACAATGTAGTATGATTGTTATTGTTATGAGTTACATATAAATATTAATCATACGCTCAGTTCACAAATACTTATGTTGTAGTATCATTAGAGACCATTTCACTTAAACTCACTGTGAATATTTCCGTAACTGTTTGAGTTATTTTAATGATTGTTACATCTGTTATATATAACAATATGAGCGGAATTTAGTTTCTGACAACAATAGGTTCTAATATTATTGTCAGAAAGCATATATTGAGAAATTACTGAAATTTTGTATAGACAATTTTTTTTTTCTTAAAAAATGTTTTGTTGTAGTACTCGTTTTTAATTAGGAAAAGAATTACTTAGTTCATTTCATATTGATCTGTAATAAATTTTAAAATATCATGGTTAGTGAAGTTTGTTCTCCAATGATACCAGTTCATAATTACTGAGCGTATGATTAATATTTAAATATTCCTCATAACACTAACACTCATACTCTAAGTTTGTTTTAAAAATAGCAAATTTCAATATAACTCATAACTATTGCTACTGAAACCATTTGCAACAATTAACCATATAGATGAATTTCATTATACTTAATGCTAATGAAGTATAAGTGTTACCCTAGTAAATATATGTGTAAGTGCTTGTGTACTCACTCACAACAAAATCAATATTTATATAAAATACTATTTACTTTGTATAAAACTACAACAACCTCCAACCACCCGCAGCAAAAACAGATGCAACAGACTTTGTTAAAAAAAAAAAAAAAAAATCTAAAAAAAAAAAAAAATAACAGTTTCTAAAATAAATTATAACACTTTAATAGAGTTTTTAAACCGCAATATAAATATTTATATTACATTATTTTTATATCTATATATTTTTTCATTTATCACAATTTTTTTCTCATTTCCTTTGGCCTTTATGTTGGCAAATAAATCGAAAAGTACTGGCAGTTGTACAGAGTAAATAGTTTTTATCAATAATAAATTCGAAACACTGCAAGGGCATATTGTAGTAAAAAGTAATAAATACTACTTCCACACTGAGTTTCTCTAGTAATTAGTTAGTTAGTTATTCGTAAAACATAAATTGTTTTCTACTTAGTATTTATTTATATGCAGACAAATATTTCATTATTATAGAAATTCATCTATATATATATGGATAATTGTTGCAAATGGTTTCAGTTTGCAATAATTATGAGTTATATTGAAATTTGTTTGATTTTTTAAAACTGACTTAGAGTATGAGTGATATTTTTATGAGTTAACTATAAATATTAATCATACGCAAGTTTCATTAGAGAACAAACTTCACTAACCATGATTTTTACATCCATTTCAAATCAATATGATATGAACTAAGAAATTCTTTTCCTGGTTATAAACGTGTATTTCAACAAAACATTTTTTAATGTATAAAAATTTCAGAAATTTCGCAATATGTATTTGCTTTCTGACAACAATATTAAAAACAATGGTTGTCAGAGAACAAACTTCCTTCATATTGTTATATATAACAGAAGTAACAATCATTAAAATAACTATAACAGTTATGGAAATATTTACAGTGAGTTAAAATGAAATGGTCTCTAATGATAACTGAGCGTATGATTAATATTTATATGTAACTCATAATAATAACAATCATACTACAAGGTATGACTTAAAATATTCATAAGTGTTTTTAAAAGGCTGGGAACAGCTTGGTGGCAAATTAATTTGAATACAAGATAGAAATGTTGATACGTTTGTTTTTTTTTATTTTCTTTTTTTTACAGTCTTATAAGCGAAACTAATTTCTTAACTTGAGTATCCAATATTTTGCAAAATTTTATGTAAAACCACAAAATTACTCATACCTAAAAACTCAATATGACTTTCTGTTTGAATAAGCATTTCCGCTCTTGTCATGCTAATCCTAGTTTTTTATAATTGCCAAGAAAATTATGCCATTTGAGTGTTTCAAAGACATTGCGTTTTGATAATTACAATCTTGTTTATGTAGTAGATGGATTTCGGAAATGCCAAATTAGTTTGCATAAAAAAATGTGTTTTTTATGGAAAATTATCTTTACAATAGTATTTTCTATACAAGATTTCTTGTAGAACTTTTTTTTCCATACAATGTTTGTGTATAACAGTATTATCTACAGATAATTTCATGCATCACAGTTTGATACCGAACAAAATATTAGTTATACATTTTTGATTTGAATACCTATATATTAAACTTGGATTCTTTTCAAATTTAATCTCATGTTTTACACTATTAATACTTAATATTTAAAGACTTTCCTTTTAGGATATTTGTTCATTTTATATCCTTCACAATGATTGGCAAGGTTATATATAAGTCTGTCATTCCTTTTGTAATTACTACATTTTTTATTTCCGACCCCACAAGGTAATGTATTCAGGATCGTTATAGATAGCGAAGTAGGTATAGCCATGACCGTCTGTCTGTCTGTATGTTAAAATCAACTTTCTTCCGGCTCAGTTGCTATTTATTTAAATCGACAAAATCGGCTTGATCACTAAGTCATTAATATAGACAATATGGATATCCAATAATAGATATTTCAAAGTGGCTTGCAGCGAGGTATATAAGGCTAAAGTAAGTTAGACCTACTGATCAAAATCGGAAAAAATATTTTTTATCCCGAATTTTTTTTTCACCAAAAAAAATTTTTTTTTTGTTATAGAATTGTTTTTACAAATAAATTTAAAAAAAATAGTCTATAAATTAAAAAAAAAAAAAAATTTTTTTTAAAAATTTGTTCTATAAATTTTTTTTTTTTTTAATATTATTTACCTAAAAATATTTAAAATTTTTTTTTTGTAAGTATAATTTGGTGAAGGCACAGTTGAATATAGCTCTATTACTTGTTTTTTTTTTTTTTTAAAAATGCTTAAATACTATATTAAATATATTAGTATTATTTTTATGTTATAAGTATAAGTGTTATTAATTTAAGGAAAATATAAATATTAATCATACGCACCATGTACCGAAAGTATAAAGAAAATGTAAAACATAGTGAAGTACTACATCGTTCTCAATAAAACTTGTAATGTCGAAATAGAATAGAGTCTGCTAGCGCTAATGCATGCTAAGCCTGAGCATCTTTGGTTCTAAGAAATGTTCATAAATTGTAATTTTTACATTACATAACATATAAGTCCCATTGGCTTCTATTGCTCGGAATCACTGATAGCGTAGACAGACGACGGCGTTAATTTGCATCAAACAAGGTTATTGCATTTGAATTTAAAAAATTTGAAAAAGGCAATTTTTCGCAAATTTTTTGGGAATTAAGTCCTTTTTTTCTTTTTAAGTTATCTAAAAAATTTCTACAAATATTTATAAGGAATTTATATTTTTTCGAAAGTCAACTTTACACAAAATATTTTGAATGAAAACCAATTTTAAAATTGTTGATACCGAACTGACCAGTTCCATCTAAAAAATGACTATTTTTTATGTAAAATTTAACTTTAGGGCAAAAATTCTCAAATCGCATAGTCGATATCAAAATATAATAACTTATTTTAGATGACCCAATATGTTCTTAATTATTTTGTAAAAGCTTCCGAAAACACCGCCCCTGGTATGGATATTATAGCCAAAAAACCCTAAAATCTCATTCTTGGGATTTTTCGAAACTTTTTTGGGAATTGCGGGATTCCTGATGCCAAATTTCAAAATTTGTTTTAAATTTTGCATTTTCAATAGAAAAATCTATATAACTGTGAAATTTCATTAAAAATATTTATAAATAAAAATTTGATTTCAATTCGCAAAATTAGTATCTTCGCAAAAACTCAATAAAAAGATATTTTCGTCATACTTTTCAAAAAAGTATTCCATGAATTTTTTAATTGTCAAATATTATGCATATTTTTGAGAAATAGACAAAATTCTCTATCCATTGATATATAACATTTCTCTACCTTATGTTTTATACGTGGCAATTAATTAGGGAAAACTTAACATCTAGCAGAGAATTTTCCGATTTGCAACAAATTTTTTCACAATTAAACAGTTGTTTACAAACGAACAGCTGTTTACTAAATTCACATTAGTGTGCTGTTAATGCAAATTAACTCTGTCGTCTATCTACGCTTATAAGCTTATGTAATTTAAATTTAGTAGTACCCAAAGAAATTACCAACTTTTGCGATGCACAAAAACTCATGAAGTACTCTCGATTGTACTGAATTACTATATGACTTATGATCGAAATCGCTCACCTAGAGGATCCAGCTTAGTGCTTACAGGAATCATTAGTCAGTTGCCCACCTAACTTTATAGTAGTTTTCCAGGTTGGTAATACCGATTCCAAATCAGTAACATTAGTTTTTCTAAAGCCTTTTGGGAAAAGGTTTCCTAATGATCTGGCCTAAGCAACTAGGAACTAGCTTATCCCCTAACAATAAATTTTAGTGAATTTATCAATAAAGTTGGGAATTTAGCATAAGAAAATCTTACTAAAATATTAATTTTGTATTCCGGAATAACATTTTAATAACATTTTTTGCTTAGGTGTGAATAACTTATTGGAGTTTGTAAATTTAGCAAATGTGAGAACCTTTAAAGCTTTTTAATTATACATACCTATTAGGGTGATCGGCCCGATTTTTAATAACCGGTTATGTCGGTTTCGTTTTTTTTTTTTTTTGAAAAGCTCACATTTCAAGTATCAAAGAAATCGGGTTTTTCTCCTCGAATAGCAGGTTTTTTCTAAAAGTGAGTATTTATGGTATTAAAAACAAATACTCCAACTATTTTAGAAGACATTTATATTTAGACAAGCGATCTGGAAAGCTTACTCAATGCTTTGTTAACTATATATCGTTAGATCATTTTCAATGATTAGCTTTATAAAAACAAAACAAAAAATCTATAAACTCCACAGCATTTAAACTATGTTTTTTTCCTAATAGATTATTTTAAAAGAAGTAATCAGAATTAGAATTAAAATGTATTTAAGCGTTTGCTTTAATAACTTTTAAAATGCTTTTTACCACTTTTATGGAAACAATTTTAAAACAATTCTTTATATTATGCATATCTATTAGGGTATTCAATTAATCGGGTTTCTGGTTTAATCGGTTAATCGAGCAAATAATTAATCGGGGTTTAGATTTAATCGGTTAATAATCGGTTAATTTTAAATTATTCGATTAACCGAATAATATCTATTTTATTTTTAAATTGAAAATAAAACGACCTATGTGTTGTACTTTTTTGCGCATTTCAACAAAAAAATAAATAATAGTAAAAAAAATGGTATTTGAGATCCTTTTTATATACACATGTGAGTTTTTTAGGATTTTATATAGATCTTCCGAAATAATTTTTTAAGAAAAGAATATAATTTAAAAGGTTTCATTTTAAATGATTTTTCTTCCGTTTTAACAAAACTTAACTAGGAAAAAACTCTCTCACTGATTGTAGATGTTGAAGAAATCAAAATTAAGGCATGAGAAAATCTTTCTTTCAGTTCTTTGTTCAGTTTTTTTTAAGCATATGAAATCCTTTTGGGTTTTTCTCGATTTGGAATGCTTTTAATAGATTCGTTAAATTCTGATAAAAGACTCGTTTAAGTTTCGTATATTATTTCGACTCATTAGTACAAATTCATCATGGAACATTCTAGACAAAAGAATATTTCCAAATTCCTTAGTTTCAGTTTTTGTTTTGTATTTCAAAAAACTATTGCTAGATGGGAATGTTCATGAGTTAAGAAATAAAATGTCTGTGTTTAAAACTATATTTCTATAAAAAATACAAAAAAACAGATATTTCGGTTAATCGGTTAATCGACACAAATTAATCGGTTTATTTGTTATTTGAAAATCGGAAATTTTAAATTATTCGAACAGTTAACCGACCAAAATTAATCGGTTAACCGATTAACGGTTAATCGATTGAATACCCTAATATCTATGCATTTCATCAATATTGGTGGACAATAACATACTTTAAAGTGTAGCACAAAAAAAGTGTGGCCTATTTATATCATTACAGTAATATAGAAGGGTCCTAACTCGTGTTTTTTTAAGTCGAAATTTTTTGGCTAAATATGATATACTCCTTGAAGGGCAAAAAAATAAAGAAATCTTAAAATGTTGAATTAACAAAATATATATTTATTTCATTTCATTTGCATTCGATTTTTACAACTTTTAGTATGATTTAGCACGCGACATATTTTCCCGCCACGTTTGTAATAAGGCTTTCAACCAAACTTTGGATTTATTATTAATTGTTTCACAATATTTTTAATATATACTGTTTTTCAAAATATTTGCTTACGGGTAGTTAAATCAAACATAAGTACGTTTTTGATTAGCAAACATTTTCTTTCTATCGTGCAACTTTACTGTCTTATACGATATTTTTCCCATTTTTTTTCTTTCCACAGTTTGCTATTCGTTTTTACCAATTTCGATAGATCTTCATGAGGTCTTTTCAGCTGTTCAATATACTTTAATGGCTCTCTATTCGTTTTTCCCAAGAACCACTTTTCCATTTTCATTTTGACAAACGCTTTATCCATTTAAATATTATTAAAGTAATAAATGCAATCATTTTTGAAGAAATAAACACTTACGATAACAAACGAGACACATTTTGAAAATCAATATAAAAGTCTGAAAAACTTCTTTTTGTCAAACACAATCTTGATTTGAATTAAAATGTTCAGCAACTTGATTAGAATTCTCACGCAGTACTGATTACAAACAGTGAATTAGGCACCAGAACGCGACATTTGAACATTACCAAAAGCAAATTAAAAATTTACCAAAATTTGTGTGGCTTTTTTATACCCACCATCAAAAAAGATGGGTGGTATACTGATTTTGTCATTCTGTTTGTAACATATAAATATATTCATTGTATCCCCACAAAAGTCCTCATAAGATTCTATGACGACCTAGTTATGTCCGTCAGTCAATCTCTTTGCCTGTCTGTTGAAAACACAGTAAGGCCCAAACAAAAGGAGCTTGCTGATTAAAATGTTCAACAAATACTTTTTGTTGACAAGGATTGTTTGGTATTGAATCAAATTCTGTACAGTTCGGACCATAGTTGAAATTGAAAGAAAATAAAATATTTTAAATTTTCAGGCCAGTTTTTTATGATAACAACTGAGCTTAACTGAAAACCATTACTTTTTATTGTTTTTAATATAGTATTAAAATATAATTTGTGGAAATGACCATATGCAATTACATTTTATTAGTACCTACGAGTATGATTGTTATTATTTGGATGAATCTAAGTATATATAAATATTACACATACACATAGTGTACCACCAACATTAGGACAAAATCTCACATGTTGCTTGCAGTTGCTTAAGTAATTTAAAACATTCATAGAGAAGAAGTTATATTTTCAAAATATATTCTAAAAGATTTAAACGCAGACCGCATTATTTTCGAACAAAATTGAAAATCTTGTTGATAACGTTTAATAGCGTTTACTTTTTACAAATATGATCTGCTAATAAAGTGTTCAAATTCTGCTAAGCTAAATTAAAAAAACTCATGCTGAAAACTAAAGAGCGAACTTATATTTGCTAATTTACAAGTATGTTTATTAAAATTTTGAGTAAAGCAAATAAATATAATTACACTCTGCTATAAAATAACGTTTTTTATCAGAACTTGAAAAGCGACCTAATGGGGGTTGTAGGCCTACTAAGGACGTATTCAAAGATTTTAAAACACTCTCAATATTATGAGTTATTTTGAAGAAACTGTTTTAGGGTAGGTCGTAGTACTTTAGTACAGGGACCGAAAATAATAATTATTCTTGAAATTTCAAAAGAAAAAAACCATCACAAGAAAATATCGGAGAGTCAAGCAAACCATTTTGATCGTTTTCAACAATATTTTCATAAATTAAGATGCTTTTTATTTTATTTTTTTTTTTTTCGAAAATAGTGATCAAAGTCTGAAAAATATTTCTGAAAAAAAAAAAAAAAATTATGTTGTGATTTTTATTATAAATGTCATAATTGTTACGGTCCCTGCTTTAGTAACTCTAACTCACACATTTTTAGACCGATTTAAAAATTTTAAACAATTATGTATAGACAAAGGATTAAGCTTTCATCAAAAAATATATATTCCAAGATGTTCTGTAAGTTTTAATATAAAGTATCGCTTTATTTTTTTCGTAATTTTCCAAATTCAACAATAGTTATTTTAATGTTTTTCTATGAAAACCTATTCCTTTTTGCACACTGTTTTAAAGACAATTTTATATAAACAAAAAGGAGATATTACCTGTTAAAATCGGTTTATATTTGCAAAAGTTATTAAAGTTTTTCGAAAAAAGTTCGAAAAAATTTACCTTGGAAATTAAACACTTTACAAATATACTTTTCCCTTCACCATGAGTGGCAAGGGTGTACATAAGTTTGTCATTCCGTTTGTAATTTCAACATTTTTCATTTGTGACCCCACAAAGTATATATATTCTGGACCGTTATAGATTGCGAAGTCGATAAATCCATGTCCGTCTGTCCGTCTGTATGTTGAAATCAACTTTCCGTAGCCCCAAATTAAGTTACATAGATGATACGTACATTAGTATATCGGGAATTCTTTCGGCTCGGTTGCTATGTAAAATCAAGAAAATCGGTCCACAAATAGCTGAGATATAAGGACAACCTCGAATGTTGTGCTATTTTTGATCTATATCTGGATTACTAAGTCATTAATGTAGACAATATGGATATCTAATGATAGATAGTTCAAAGTCCATTGCAACGATGTATATAAGGCTATAGTAATTTGGACCTACAATGGGTCAAAATCAGGAAAAATATTATTTAACCCGAATTTTTTTTTTGTACCAAAAAAATTTTTTTTTCTTAGATTTTTTTTCACTAATAAATTTAAAAGAAAAAAATTTTTAAAATTAAAAAAAAAAATTTGGAAAAAAAAAAATTTAAAATTTGAAAAAAAAAAAATTAATTTTGTTTACCTAAATATATCAAAATAAGCAACTAAAATAAGCGACTAAAATCAAAAAAGTTGATAAATTTTTTTTTTTTTTTTTTAGATATTCTTAACGAATGCGATACTGATCAGAGATGTACATGAGTTGATTCGCTTTTTTTCTGTATGAATGGAATCACTGCATTTGTTGTGTTTTCAGTCATCAACATGTTTTAACTATATTGCTTGCAGTGCTTGCGCTCTCACAATTGATTGCCAATTTCAATTGCCGTTAGCAATAACAACTGAAAATGATTACTGTGTTTTGATTTGTATGCAAAGTATTCAAATGATTCACAAAAGCTCGCTGATAAGTCGAATGCATAGTACAAACTCAGTGCATTAATTTGTTTTAAATCAGTTTTCGAGTGTGGTTCAAGCACTAAATTTTGTCTTCTTTTGATACTCCACAATAATAAAATATACTGAAAATGGTATTTTCCGTACAGTCTTAAATTAGTTCCGTATAGTCTTAAATTAATTCAAACATACTCATATAGGAAAGTGTATATTTACTTAAAAAACTCTGCGTGTATTCATGCAATGACAGTTTTTGTTTAGTTTATGTATAGTGATAACTCAGTATTCACTTTTACAAAATAATCGGTATGCCATTTGAATGGTACTCATGCTGATACTGATAACTTACAAATGTATCAAAAAAATGCACGTAATTTTAAAGCGTAATCAGTTTTCTTTCCTAGCGCGTTAAAAAATTTAAAGTCGGATAAAAACTGACTGAGTTACAGGTCGATAAATTGACGAACATTACTGTTTTTTGAGAACAACTTCTTAATTTGAGAGTGTTTCTGAAATTGTTAGACATAATTTGTAATGTACTCAGCAAGGTCGTTTCCAAGTTTTTGTTTCACTGTAGCACCATGTTATTAATTATATGCATTGCATACCAACTTTATTAAAATATAATTTAAAACATTATTTACAATATTAGAACTTTTTAGTACTATGTTGATCTTTACGATTTTTTAATATTCATAGAGTATTTAAGAGTGATTTAAGCCTACTGAATTTAAAAGAATAAAAGCTTGAGTGTGATTGTAGGAATACTGTATGAGCTGCTTTTAAAGATTTGAACTTCCACTAATCTATTTAACGATTGTGATAACTAATTGGTTGTAACGAAAATCATAACGTTAATTTATTTATCACCGTACTGTACGGTAGTGGACTTATGTCTATAGTGAATAAGCGGTTTTATATCAGTTAATAAAAAAGTCATTCTTAGACTACTGCAATGCATTGAATATGGTATGTAGTAGCCATTAAGTAATAACCCTTTTAAATAATTTTAAGCTATGACTAAGTTTCATTGGATGGGTAAACATAAGCATACAAATACATTACTTAAACCAACCCTGAAGTACATATAAGAAAATGTCATCCGTAAACGCATAATTTAAAGCTAAATGTACTATATCTTAGCTGTTTAAAAAATAAATAAAAAATCGATTTAAGTTTGTGTTTACACAAAATCCATCATACATTTGTTAGCGTTATGCTACAATGAGACATAGAAACATAGAAAATGTCTAAAATACTGGTACTTATGGTAAGATAATAAAAATAAAATCAAATTGAAATAAGAAAATAAAAAAAAAAAAAAAAGTAAAATAGCTCAATGCGAATTGATACCAAGTTAAACATGAAAATCCCATATCATAGCATTCATACAAATAAACAAATAAATTTATGCTAATCGGCTTTTTTTTCTTAAATTTCATCCGAAATTCTCATTTCCAAACCCTACCAGCAGCAGCCAAACACCATGTCAGCATACCACCACAGTCTTACATACCAATTGGCAATTCCAATGCCACCCGTAACAAACAATGTTACAAAAACGAATTGTTGTCTAAAGTATTTACACCACAAATGTAATGTAATGAATTGAAGAATAAACGATAAATTCAACTGTGATATACACACTAGTATTATAAATAAAAGGCAGTAAGTGTAAGTAGTTAGTAGGAAAGGCAGGCAGCCAGGCAGGCAGACATAGACATTCAAGTGTTGTAATAAAATTTGGATTTTCTTCTTTGATTTTTATTTAAATAATGATTTACGAGCATTCCAGAGTTCTAAAGATATACACACACACCAATACTTACACACTTACATATGTATGTATGGTTATAAATATACCTACAGATATAAGTGTATCTATGTTTTTTATAAATGTACAAGTGCTTGTGTATAGTGTATCATTATTGGTGACTAGAGTTTAGTGTGAATCAACTCTAGCACATTATTTTATTATGCAAATCCACACAGTTCAGCCAGTTCAATTCTGGTTAGTCAATTCGCCATTCTTTCATTTATTTTAACCAGAATACACATTTTGCCAGAAAGCCAGCTATTCAGCCAGTCATTCACTCACTCACTCACTCATTCAGTGGGTATCTGTATCTGTGATTATAGATTAACGTTTGTTTTTTATTTAAATAAAATATAAAATCAAATAAAATAAAATAAAAAAACTAACCAAAACAAGTCAGACTATAAAGCCAGTCTACTCGGGAAATAGTAAATAAGTATATAAGTATCAACATTAGGGTGACATTTATTAAGCAGTTTTTGGATTTTCGATGCTTTCAAAGTCTCAGATTGTTGTCTTCCATTTCAGAATCAAATGCTGAAAATTTTAGCAAAATCAGATAACTTTTAGTAGCAAATTTTATTTAAATTTTCAAGTTTAAATCGTTTCCTTTAAATTTCAATAAAACAAAGCGTGTGTAAGATATTAGCGAAATTTTTTATTCGTTTGAAAGACCTATAGATGTCATTATGTATGAAATAATTAAACTTTCCATGACTTTGTCTCATGTATTTGACAGATGGCATAAGTTATGTTATCTTTGACAGCGGCTGTGATTTGTGGTTTATTCTCATAGACTTGCGACTTAAGTAAACCCCCAAGTAAAGGTCTAATGGGTTCAAATCGCAATATTTCGGTAATGTGAAATTTACCTCCACGTGAGATGACCATGCCCTCAAATCGTTCGTGTAGAATGTCCCGTGTTTTAAACCACATGACTTTGGTGTCCATATTATCCAATTCAGGCCGAAAGAGGTTGGTAATCATCGACCTGTAGCTCTCGCCGTTAACGGTGATGACCTGGCCAACGTCGTTCTCAAAGACATATGGGCCCATGAGTCCGCCAGCTTAAAATCCACACCAAACAGTGAGCTTTTCGGGATGTACTGGAAGCTCTTGGATCTCAAGAGGA
This sequence comes from Calliphora vomitoria, assembly GCA_942486065.2. Lineage (NCBI taxonomy): Eukaryota > Metazoa > Arthropoda > Insecta > Diptera > Calliphoridae > Calliphora > Calliphora vomitoria. The sequence continues at coordinate 128,232,922 of OW818030.2, forward strand.
TTGGTATGGTTCCAAATCGCAAGATTTCTGTGGCCAGTCCACATCACCTCCACGTGAGATAACATCGTTCCATGCCCTTAAATCGCTCGTGTAGAATGTCCTGTCTGGCATGAGCTGTTTAAACCACATGACTTTGGTGTCCATATTATCCAATTCAGTCCTAAAGACGTTGGTAATTGTCGACCTGTAGCTCTCGCCGTTAACGGTGATGACCTGGCCAACGTCGTTCTCAAAGACATATGGGCCCATGAGTCCGCCAGCTTAAAATCCACACGAAACAGTCATTTTTTCGAGATGCACTGGACGCTCTTATCTGTCATAAAGATTGGTATCGTCCGAAATTTGACAATTTTGTTTGTTGACTTACCCATTCATCCAGAGATGGGCATCATCGCTGAAGATGATTTTCCAACTTCTCCATGTCCCATTTTGATCAATTTCATTATTAGCACGTGTTGTTGAACGCAAATAACAGCCAATTCGACAGATGACGCTTCCATAACATTGACGCAGTCAAAAATCAATGTTCGGAAGTCCCTATTGGAAGACCTTTTGATTGTTGTTTACAAATGTCAGCTGTTCGTGTATCAGTGACGCAAACGCAATACAGGTAGCAAAGAAAGCTATACAGGGGGGTTACTCCCTAACTCAATCCGAAAACGAAAATGTTCGAAAATAGGTGCTAAAAACATTGTAATTCGAATCAAATTAGGGAGTAAAAGTAATTCTGTGTATTTTGTTGTTGGATTTCAAACAAAAGCTACAGTATTTTGCAATTGCGCCAGACCATATGCATCAGACACTGAACTCCGCTATTGTATTTTAATGTTTTTAAATAAGTTATAATAACTGAGGTACAGATTAGAGAACTAGAAGTCATACAAAATTGTATTTCAATATGCTGCGGTTTGTACAGGGTGGAGCAGAATGAGCCATATGGTTTAAATGTTTTTATTAGGGAATTTTTTCCGATCAGCTTTGAAAAATGATAACCTGTAACTGATGGCCATTTTCTGCTTGGCAAATACGTGCTCTTTTTAACCTACTTTTCATAAAATTTCAGGTGTAAGGGCCATGATTTCATTTCGAATATGTGTTTTTAGTTGGGGAAAGGTTCTTGGTTTGTTAACATACACACTTTCCTTCCAATATTTCCAAAGAAAGCTTTCAGGAGCTGTTAAATCCGGTGAAAGTAGAGGTCAATTAAAATAGCTTGTCCCTTACCAAAGTCATTCAGGAACCTGCAGTATGTGCTGTGGCTTTATGTTGTTGAAACTACAAGTTTGAATGGTTTTCCACAGCTTGCCTAAAACAAATGTTTCAACATCGTCCGATTTGCACCACCGTTGATAGAGATTTTCAAACATTAAATATAGACCAATTATCCTTTAGGACGACACACCGCACCAAACAGTACACTTAAGTGGGAGTAATTATCGCAAATGAACTGCTTATGAATTCTCCGTAGCCCAAACCCTGCAGTTTTGCATGTTGCCATAGTCATTTAATAGCAAATGAACTTCATTGCTCATTACCAAGTTGTGAATAATGTCTGGATTTTCCTCTGTTTTTTCACGGAAATTAATGGTATAGTCAAGCCGCACGTTGGTTGAAGAGTGACCGAAATTCATTTTTTTCATGTTCCCCGATTTGGATAATTTTTTGGTATGTTGTTGTCAGATATCTGATTATTATGATTCCGTAATATTACACTGATATATTTATTATTTGTTTGGACAGACACGCTCGAAGTTCATATATGTTCGCTTGCTTAAAATGGCATGCAAATTTATTGTATATTCGATCTTTTGGTACAATCAGAGTAAACTTACTATTTTACGTAGTTGTATATTTTCGTAAATGACAATTTGCATAGATGAGATTTGCATTAAAAAAGGTTGGAAAAAGTGTCACATAAAAAATTTCGTAGAACAAAATATAAACATTATCAAAATTTCAATGTTCATCAACTTCAGTGGACTGCTTATTTCTAGCGCTGTGGAGCGCTGTTTAACGAAAGATGTCAAATTACAGCTTGAAGTCTCAGCTGCTCTTACCTGCTCCTTTCCAAAAAAAAAAAAACAGTAAAAACTATAAAGTGATAAAGTAACAAAACATGAATTTTCGTTCATGCATGGTGTTGTTGCCATCTTTACTGTTTAAAATTATTACATAATGTAATATACATACAAGTCTAGAAGCTATTCTGCCAATATCTAAAGGCCCTTATCCAATGATTTCATTTTTATTTTTTACATTTTAATTGTTTATTTGTATCAGGTGCTGTCCAAGGAAGCTCAGGAAGCGAGGAATAAAGACTATAGAGCCTATATATTATATCATTCGCAAAGAATTGGACTTGTAGTCGCTAATGAAGACGTAATGCATAATCTTCAGACCCATTTATAAATAGACTTCGCTGAAAGCTGCAAATCTAAAAAATTGGAGTACTATAATGATGTTAAAAAATTATTAAAAGACTATGCTTAAATTACTTATTCATGTTTTTTCTATGGGAGATGGGCGTAAAAGTGGGCGGATCAGGTATATATTATCAGGAGCTCATTCTACAATTATAATATTTAGTTTTTGTGAAAATTGAGTTGATGCATTCAAAATCAAGGGAGTTATGACACTTTTTCAATAAAAGTTGTATGGGAAGTGGGCGTAAAAGTGGGGGGATATTTTTTAAATTTCACACAAATTATTCTGAGTTTTTCAAAATGCTATGTGCCAAAAGACAATGCTGTAGGTCAAAATTTAATTTTCACTTTGTATGGGAGGTGGGCGTAAAAGTGGGCGGATCATTTTGATTTTTACAGGTTTTTCTTAATTCAAATAATTAATGCCTATGTGCCAAGTTTCATTGGCATTCGACAACTTTTTCTATTTTTAGCCGCTCGTTCTATGAACCTCAACCAATGTGAGCCGTTGCTGGTGGTCTGTCGTCTACAATTCTTGCACAAGTTGAACTTTATATGGGAACAAATCTAATATACTAACAATTCTCTGCAACGACCGCCGTGATAGCCCAAGTTGTGTCGAACATCCCATTGTTGCTGATGTGGGACTATGCTGTACGCTCTACCGCACACGTTCAATATTTTGAGCAGTATTTATGGTAGGTGGTGTTCCGGCACCAATAAGAGTTCTTACAGGCCTATGTTGACGAAAATGTTCAATCAAATGGTTTATTGCTGATACAGTGGGTGAAATGCTCACATTAAAACGACGATATGATCGCTGTGTCAATGTTTAGTTCATGTTTTTTGTAGATCTTCTCAAGAAATATTCATATTTTAAATTTCAGCTTATTCGGATCATAAACGGAAATAAAATAAAGTTATTTACGCTTCAAATTAAGCATAAAGAGCTGACATTTTTCGACGTTTTTAAAATGTAAATTGACCTCTAAAGAGAGGAGCTAGAGAGTTAAAATCTTCCACAAAAATGATCCCCATAAAATTCCACAATATAACTCTGACAAAAATAATTCTCTCAGACATTAACTTAAAAGATTTTTATCATTTAGTATAATGCTTTCTCATATGAGAACTCATACGCAAAGCAATGAAACCAACACACATCCAAACATACGTTTTGTTGTTTTTTTTTGTCAAAGCATGCAATAAATTGTTTTTTTTATGAAATTTTCAGGGGTTGTCTCGGATTTTTAATCATATCTCCGTTATATATGGACGAATTTTGCTGATTTGAAATAGGAAACTTCTCGAGAGCATGTCTGTCAGAATTATTGAAGATTTGGATCCCGAAGATATCTGGGGTCTTCAGAAAATTGATTTCAACAGACAGACAGACATGGCTTAATTGATTCCGCTATCTATAAGCATCCAGAATATATATACTTTATAGGGTCAGAAAATTATATTATGGAAATTACAAACGGAATGACAAACTTATATATACCCTTCATACGAAGGTGCAAAGTATAAAAAGTTTGATTTGATTTTGCGGAAAGAGTATCTGAATAGATTACGGAAACCTTGGGAGATTCGAAAATACAAAAATTGCAAAAAATAGCAGCCACCCTAGTATATATGTATCAATATATTGTATAAATATATGTATGTATTAAATACTTTATCTCTTGCATATACACATTTAGTTATACATATGTATAGATACATATAAGTATTTGTAGTAACGATATGCCTTTTACATTAGCAAAAGGCCAAAAGGCATTATTGTGTATATGATTTGTAATTTAAACCTTTACTTTTTACTGCTCTTGTTATGGCTTTTTCTTGCCTGCTGGCTTAAAATCATCATTTCTTTTTATTTCTGCTTTGTTTTTTATTTGTGTTTTTCTTTATTTTCTTTTTTTCATTTTCTTGTTTGTTTTAAATCGTAAATCAGTGTTATAATCATCACCAAACCCTATAGAAAAAAGGCAACTTGACTCCCAGAGGACCTTGGTCAGCATTTTTCCAATATCGAGATCAACATTAGAAATGAATGTAGCTGTGTATATTTCAATGCAATAACATAAAAATACATGAAACCAAATAAAAACTTTTCACCAATTTCTCATGTAAAATCACATTTTAATGTGAAACCATAATATGTATACAAAAATACACATAACTAAACACATACATACATACATAAGTATTTATGTAGTTAAAGACCATGAACTCAAATACATAAATATGTTTGTAAAACAACTAACTGTAAAAAAAAGGGGCCAACATCTAAACATGCCACAAAAATATGAAAGGTGTAAATCAATGTATTTTTCGTCTTTGACCACTTACTACAAATCCAAGACATCGATTCACTTACGGCTACAAAGCAAAACATGAACACACGCTATAAAATAATTCTCCACACACGAACACAAAAAAAAAAATACCCTTAAAAAGCTTAAAATTTAAGCACTTTCTTCAAACTAAGCAACCCAAATCACTAGGGTTACAAGCCAGATTACACAGTGCAACAGTGAAGTTGAGTAAAGATTATTCTAACGCGTAATTATATTATTTGGTTAGTATAGTTAAACTTTGAAAAGGATTTGATGTTACATATAAAGATATTTATTGAAATTAGAAAACTTGTTGGGTCAGAAAGAATTTCAGGCAAAACTTATACTTGGTCCAACAAATTGTTTTTTTTTTAATGACGTAAATATGTCAGATATTATCTATTTTATTTTGGCGAAAATATCATTAAAACTTTTCAAAAACATCCAATATGGACTTAATAAAAAATAGCACAAGATCTGATGGTTCAAGGAAGACTTGAATATTGAAAGAAAACCTGGATCTGGAAGAAAACAAGGTCTAACAAATATTGGTAAAGCAAAGGAAATCGAACAACTCTTTCGAAAAGCACCGAACACTTCTATCAGAAAAGCAACTCGTTAAGTTAAATGCTCTGATTTTTTTGTGCGCAGAGACAAAGCTAATGCTGGGTTGAAGTCGTATAAAGTTCAGAGAGTTCCAGATCGCAATGCGGTAATGAACTTAGAAGCAAAAGAACAAGCGAAAAATTTGAGGTCAAATTTTATAAAAAAGAAATAAGAGAGGTATATTCGGCTGTGCCGACACTTATATACCCTTCACCAAATTATACTTTAAAATAAAAATTTTAAATATTTATACGTAAAGAAAATTAATTTTTTTTTTTAAAATTTAAAAAAAATATATTGTTTTTCAAAATTATAAAAAAATTTTTTTTTTTCAAAATTGTTTTCAATTTTTTTTTTTTCGAAATTATTTTTTTTTTTTAAATTTTTTTCCAATTTTGTTTCTAATTTTTTTTTATTTATTAGTGAAAAAAGTTTTTCGTAAAAATAAAAATTTGAGTTAAAAAATATTTTTCCCGATTTTGACCCATGTAGGTCCAAATTACTATAGCCTTATATACATGGTTGCAATGGACTTTGAAATATCTATCATTAGATATCCATATTGTCTATATTAATGACTTAGTAATCCAGATATATATCAAAAATAGGCAAAAAATCTAGGTTGTCCCGGTATTTTCCTTATATCTCAGCCATTTGTGGGCCAATTTTCTCCAGAAGAATTCCCGATATATTGATCCCGATATGTTTGTAAGTTATTTGGGGGCTACGGAATCGACTTCGCTATCTATAACGATCCAGAATATATATACTTTGTGGGGTCGCAAAAGAAACATGTAGAAATTACAAACGGAATAACAATCTTATATATATACCCTTGCCACTCAGGTGAAGGGTATAAAAAAATACAACTGTTGTGTGATGGATGATGAAACTTATCTGCTGGTAGTCTTTTTATTACTTCCGATTCAAGATTTTTATGTGGCTGATGGACGAAGTAATGTTCAAGAACAATACCGGACCAGAAATAAAAAAAAAATCCCTAAGAATTTTCTTGAGTTTTGCAATTGTGGCAAAAGAACCCAATCATTTGTGACATCAAGAACTATAATTGCAGAAATATATATTAAGCCTACAAAAAAGGCTTTTACCTTTCATAAAACCGCACAGAGTGCCTTCATATTTCTGGCCTGATTTAGCACCATGTTACTATGGATAAAAAGCCCTTGAGTGGTATTCAAACAATAATACTAATTTTGTATCACGGCAGTCAAATCCACCCAATTGTCCAGAACTTCGACCTGTGAAAAGCTATTGGCCTCTTGTAAACAAAGAATTAAAGAGTACAGGAAAGGTATCCCAGCACATTTTCGATTTTATGCTTAGTATTCTGTTCAAAATTTCATGCGAAATGCTGTCAAACTACAAAAATTGTATATATTAAATGTACCCTACTTTGAGACCTCATAGCACCGCCTCTGGAACAGTTGCAGAGCCCATTTTAATAATTTAAACTCGAATACTCCATGGCTATGCCCACGTCAACTTTTATCCCGATCAAACAGCCCTTTAGAAATGCCAGATTTATTTCCATAAAATTTTGATTCTACCCCACTGTGCAACAGCTGATCATTTGCAGCATATAACATTTTTCGCATGGAAAAAACATCAGTTTTCGCAAATATGAACAGAGTACAAGGCTTTAAGCATAACTGGACCACCTCATTCAAAAAGGTAACAGAAACAACTATAAAATCTTTAATGGGAGGATTAACGGAAAAAGTGGAATAATTTATAAATACCGAGTAATATGACATTATTTGAATGTTTAATGAATTTGTACAATATTTGAATAAATTTACGTATTTTTGAGAATTTTTATATGAAACGGTTTAAGTTTTATTTAACTTTATACAAGTATACGGTTTTTTTGGCTCACTCTTTATAACTAGGGTTCCTACGCCGGGAAATATTTCCGGAAATTTCAGGGACAATGTTCAGATTCGTTGTGATGGCCGAATTTATTATTAATTGATTGATTGCTAGAATCATATCTAGCAACAGATTTTCGGTTGAAATAACCAGAATGTTTTCACCCACAACAGAAAAATTCGGTCATTAAGAATGAATCAACTTGAAATTTTATATTTTTAAACGAATTATTAAGGTGCATAACATTACAACTTCTAATGATGCTCATATTCAAAGAAACTAATAAATAGTAATAAATGGTTAACATTTTGTCTTTATATATACAATCTGATTTGAAAAATGCAACTTTCGAAGCTAACTACGCCTGTTTTACACATTAAGGATTGTTAAATTTCTTAAGTTTAAAACAATGAGTGTGACAATACCGATCAAATGCTACTATTAAATTAGAAACCCTAAAAAAGGTTGGATCAACATTCTACAACTAAATATAGTAATTTTATATTTCATTTAAAAAGTTGGTAAAATTCTAAGATTAACAGCATAAACTATTTTTTATTCAAACTAAATTAAGATCATATCACAAACACATACTTTATTATTGTTACCATATATGAGATTGATACAATCATGTGAATCGTAAGTTAACCATATTATGGTTACCACAATTATGTAAATAGTTACTGTGACTATAATATTGTTAAATATTTCTTACAAATGTTGAAATGGTTACTGTAAACATGCACAACTATATTCTTTCTCTGCGTGTTTGTCTAACTGTCCTAAATATGATGATAGAAGCTACGATAAATATTGCTTATTTAGCAAACCCGTTTACGAGTTATAAATAATTTTAGTTCTCTTGCTATGTATTTTTCTAACCTCAATATGTTGGGTATTAATAAAGTATATTTTATAAATTTTTCTCAGCCTTAAGTAATGAATACGTTATAACCAGGACAACCAAAAATATACAATATTGTTACGAATGTTCAATAGCGATTTGAATTTAACGGTCCGCAACGACCGTTAAATTCATCATGTTTATAAACACGTCCATCAGTAGAAGCTTCTACTTATAAACAATGTTGATAGCATGCGGTTATTAGCATTGTTTGTAAGTATGGCAACATTGCATGTTTAAGCTGCTAATATTAACATCGAAAGCTCCAGAATTCGAATGTACTAGTATGTCCATTAAGAGCATTGTAGAGCATTCCCGATAGATGGCACGTGTATAAATAGTGGCAGAGGTGGCAGTCGTGAGTTGAGTTGATAATTGGCGTTGTTAGAGTTAATATCAACTGTCTTGTACATTGTGTATGCATTTCTGCGAATTGATAAACGTGTATAAAGACACTATTTAATTCTGTTGTTGTACATTTTAAATAAATAAAGAGTTGTTACAATTTTAAACTACTAAATTGCTTTTATTTGCAATCAAAAGTATCCAGTTTATTTAAAGGATATAAACCCCGTTTTTTAAAGGTAAAAACGTAACAATATCATATTTTTTGTCGTATAAACATATGAGTTAGTTATTAATCCGTTTAAGACAATTTTAAGAATATTTCCATCGATTTTTTAGTGCATATTTTTGCATATTTTACATTTTATAGTATTTTGGCAGCCGAATATAGATGTTAATTTAAATACATGATGAATGCTTCAAAATCCCTTGTAATTTTTTACAAAAGTTGTTACTAACCCAAATGCAAAAAACGTGTAGATGTAACCTTTAACTCTTTGCGGTTGAGTGGTCACTTTACTAACCACATTTTCTATAGTCTTTAAAATATAGTTTATTGGCATCTATTGCCATTTCGCTAAACAATTATATTTTTTGAAGTCATCGTTTATGATCTTTTTCCGTCAAAATGCTCTGGTTAGATAAATATATTCGTTTGAAAACATTATAAAAATCAGTTTTTTAAGAGACTTTCACGCATTCAATAAAAAAAAGCACAGAGTGTTTATTGTTCATCGAATTCAGTGTTACTTTGCTATTTCGGTTGTTTGGTCAGAAAATTTAGTAAAAAATATTCGAATTCAAAAAAATGTTTATCATAGTAATTTTTATTGCCAACCGCCACGGTGGTTAGTAAACTAACCACTTCGCAAAAAACCTTGAAATGAGGTGGTTTTTTATGCTTTGATTTATTTTTTCTTAAGTTTTATAATAAACTAACCTTGATTAAAGTAAAAATTCAATTGTTTTGATTTTAAACTTATACACAAGAAAGCGTTACTGAAAGAATTAAGCTAAAAAGTAAACAAAGCAATGTGTGTTTGTCCAATTTGTTGTTAAAAATAATTAAGAGAAACAATTAAACAGCATTGATGTTGCTCTGTTTTAAGTGAAAGTTGTTATAGAAAACAAATGAGAAGAAAAAGAGTTTAATAATTGAAAGTCACTTAAAAAATATTTTTTATGTGATTTTGTATTTTACCGTTGTGTTTTTTTTTGTTTTTTGTTTTTTGTTTTCTATTAGTCAACTCACAAGGCCTCTTATCAGTCATATTGTCATAATGTCCTAATATATCAAGACTCGGCGGCTCGGCTTAACCGACTCTTAGGTATTCGGCGTTGGTCTCTGCTGGTTCGTTACGATAACACAATAAACATAGCATAGAAAGTAGTATTATTTTAGGACATTTTTTGCTTGAAAAGCAATAAAAACCATTGTGAAATATTAGGACATTATGACAATATAACATGATAAGAGACCTTGTGAATTGACCATATATGTATATGCAATTTTAAGTAAATACCCAGCAGTTCTAGGAGACAGTTCCGAACTAGTTATTTTTCCCATCATTTAGGGTCAATAGCTACGTGACTAATTATTTTAACACGTGCCTGTCCTAGGCATTGACGTTTTTTGACTACAATGAGACTATCTAATAGCTGGTCCAAGGTAGTCAACGCATTGGATTTACATACAGGTTAAATAGCGTCAGTTACCTTACTAGCTACCTAACTGGTAACTTGATCAGCTACATAACTATTTATTTTAACATGTACGGGTGCAAATTGACCTCAAATAGTCATCTAAAAAGACATATCAAAGGCAGTACAATAAACGATAGCTTGTAAACAAAGCTTTCTTCGACAACTCTCCAATGGATTGGTTTTGGTGGGTTAAATAACTACTTTCTAAAGTCCAGTACAAAATAAGCGTTTAAAGTGACTTCACTATAGGTTACTAAGAGACACTAAAGTGACTATTGACTTCATGCTATGTTACATGGGATATCAGTATGTATAAGAAAAAATAAAAATTAACTGCATGAGAATTATATCAACACAATTTGTATAAAACCAGTTTGAACGAATTATCACACAAAACGTTTAAAGTGACTACACTCCAGATTACTTAGAGACACTTAAGTGACAATTGTCTTCACTCTACATTACCTGGGATGTATAAAGTAACCAATTGTCTTCTCCCTGCACTACAAAGAGCACATAGGTGTCAAATGACCAAAATATATAAATTGCAGTCAACCAAATGATAAGACATTTATGACGATTACTGTCTATAAGGGATACATTGACTACTTGCTCAACTGCTGGGTAGTAATTTTCTAATATCTGCAGAATTATAATTGTGACAGACTTCAAACTTTATACGAATCAATTTCTTATCACTGCAAGACATTTAAACAAAAATAGAACGAATCGAAACAGGTGGTGAGTCAACTTCCATACTGGATGTAAGTACGGAAATCAAACTCTTGTATATTTCAAAGCATATTTTGAACTTTTTTCAACCTTTAAACGTTTAGAAATTTAAGAGCTGAAAAATTAGCAACCAATGATTTTGGATTCACAGGTTTTTATGTCTGTGGCCTAATGATAGGTCACATCAATTTTATTCATTTTGATATAAATTGAAATTATTGATTTTTAATACCACTTAATTTGAAATTACAGAAAAAATCTTTAAAAATTTTATTTGAAGATGTTAAACACCAGACCATGGATATCAACAACCGTACAATAAAAATAAAATTAATCGATATGTGAAGGGTTAAATAAATACAGAAACTACGCAAAAACTCACACACTTGCAATCACGCATAAATTTGGCTTAAAAGAACACAACATTTTTACATGCATTTCTTATATAACACACACAGTTTTACTCGTCCCTACATCCGTTTACACATTTGAATACATTTGACTGTTTGTTTGTTTATAAGTAAGTATGTATGTGTATCATAAGTCTACTTAAATGTCTGTCCATTTGACATTCGAATTAGTTACACACCTTTACAACCATAAGTCAAAAAATTGACATTTATCCTTAGAACAAAAGATACACTCATACAGACACATACACAGACACAAGGTAAAACGACGATATGAGAGTAATGGAGATGAGCAGAGAGCAAGGATTAGTGTGGTGTTTGTATGTATGTGTGTGAGTTAAGGCGAGTGTGGGTAAAGTAGAGAGCTCTGTAGTATACAGTAACTGGTGACTGGTAGCTAGTAGATTTATAATCGAGAAGACGACAATAGTACAAGAAGCATTGTTTTAACATGTGAACATTTTGTTTTGTTGCTATTATTGCTATTGTTTGATTTGTGGTTATATTCATGTTTGTATTGATGTTGATGTTTGTATTTGTATCTGTGTTTGCATTGTGTTCTGCTGTGTATGTGCCCAACGTATTAGTAATGTTTGCATTAAAAGGGATCTACTAAATCTAAAAAAGTACGAAAGGTATACCAAAAGGTTTCCTGTTGAAGGCCATCCACTCAGCTACATAGTACATAAACACATATATCCTGCATATACATTACGGTGGTTCATATTTTGAATTTTAGCGAAGGTCTTAAATTGTTCTTCGTCATCAGCAATGAAATGCTGAAAAATTAGTCAAAATAAATTTAACAAAAAAAAGACCTTCAATTCTAATAAATCTATATATATCAAAATGGATGTATGTATGGACTTAAAAACGGCTGGACTGATTTTGAAGAAATTTTCAGGGAATCTTCAGAATATCCTAGCGGTTGGTGACACTGAAAAGTCTGATTTTTTATTTTCGGTATATGGGCGGAGAGGCGTGGCAAAATCAAATTTGCCAAATGACATAAAAAAAAAATCAATATTTTGTCAAAAAGAAAAAGATTGTCAACAAAAAATATAAATTTGTCAAAAATAAAGAGAAATATATGCTTTTTTTCATTTCCAAAGTTCAAGCAATGAAAATTTCGTTGCTTAAAATCATTATAAAAAGTTTAATTCACAGTAGTGTACTCTAAAGCGAATGATTTGGTGTAAGCGAAGAAATGAATACATGTCCAGTACATAACAAATTTTCATATTATTCAATAAAACCGCTGCCTAGAAATTTGCATGTGAAATCTGTTTAAAAAAATATATTTTGAATAACTCTCCGCATTCCACTTTTAATAAAAAATTACGGCGAATTCATAAAAAATAACGGTTTATTCAAATATAATTTGTTGTCATTTAGTCACTGACTGCATTTGGGTTAATTGCAGTTTTGATAAAAAGCTATAATTTAAATCAAAATTGCAAGTAACAAGTGCTTTGGATTCTTTTTATTTTTTTTTTTTTTTTGGAGTAAAATTGCATTACAAATTATTTTAAGTAAAAATTTACCAAAATTCCACACAGAAAACAGGCATTGGTAAAAGCACAACCAAATCACGGAATATCAGGGAAAGAAAAGCAGCGAAAACAGCTACGGAACGCAAATAACGTCTTTACGAAAATCGGGAAAAGGCATCTACGTCTAGAGACGCGAAAACAGAAAGAGAACGGCGAAAGGGGATCTACGTCTAGAGGCGAAGAAACGTAAAGAGAATGCGAATCACGGTTTCAGCGAATGCGTCGCACTGCATCTTCATCGACAACTGTAGCGACACCCCAACAGTATATCGAAAGACTAGAAGCCAATCGCTCCCGAATGACTCGATCAAGAGAAAGAATCGATTTAAAGTTGTCGGTATATCACTACAATAAGGATGATGACTACAGGAACCACAAGGACGTACTGATTGGCGCAATGAACAAACTTTGCTTACATTGTAGCGTTTTGAAGTTCTCTATGGAAACCCCGGCAATGTGCTATTCGAACGGCTATGTTGTTGCGCCAGCAATTATTGAGCCGCTTCTAAGTTACATTTCCGGCGCCACTCCGATTTTGAAGCACTACCTTCAATATATCCGAAAATACAACTCATGTTTTCAAATGACGTCCTTCCTGGCAACTAATATCGTAAACAACGTCGGCTTCATACCCAGCTTTAAAGTTCAAGCCCAAATGTACCACAGAATTGGATAGTAGCTCCCGCTTACCAATGATGATGCGAAGCTACAGAAGGGAAATTGTTTCGAGTCTTCAAGCAATGTTACACGAACACAACAGCCTTATCCGACTCTTCAAAACAGCCCTAGACCAGATGATGACTGATGATTATACGCTTGTGATAAGGCTGAGCATAAGTGGCGCTTTAATGCACCGATGATAGACGACGTTGCAGTTGTTATGGTTGGCACAGATTTCGACCGACGAGATATAATCAAGAAACATTGTATAGATGAATTCATAAATATAATACCCCATTTGCCTTAACTACAACGTGTCTAAGATTTACGTGGGTACCTGCGGCATAGGCTTAAACCGCACGGTGGTCTTAACACCGGATAGAGACAATGCGTCTATCACCGCCATTGAGTGGCTTTCAAGGAACACTCAATTAGCAACTTCTTGTACATTGATTGCACAGATCAATGCACAAACCCCTTGCTCGAGAGCACGGGCTATCTAATCCCTGCCATCCATAGCTAGTCAACTGACAAGCCCAGGACAATTATCAAAGCTGCAACAACCGGCCTGGTAATCCAGTCCAATGTATGGTCTCTGACTTCAAAAGTTTCCAGCCAATAAAAGTCAAAGTGAGTGTACTTTATCACACACTTTTGACCTCGACAGAGAACCAAGTCCAATGACCAATACATCATGAATGCTACTATCTCAATACGTTTCCTGAGCACAAACACCAGTTGGTATCTGCCATTTTTAATAGCTCTGTTTTTTAATAGCTCTGGAAGTCCGAAATTTGACACTAGCACAAATATCAGTCCTTCAACCACAACCATCAGCGTGTTCACCGAAGTGACCTCATCAATGATCCTAAAGGACTGAAGTTCTGTAGTTCACTGTACTTGTTAAGACTCAAGTCTGCTGCGAATTTAATAAATTAAATTCTTACCAGGAATGAGGTCCGTGCACCTCGGAGCCCCGGTTTCGCTCCATATTTCCCCTTGAGGCATAACATCAAGGTGTGGAGCTCACCAAGATACTTATCCATGCCCCAAGGGGGGGTTGCCTTAAATACATTAGTTTCTTTTTTGTTTAAGAGTATAGCATGGCACTATACTTAGGGATATCTGCTACAACTTTGTCATATGACCACCTCATCCACCGTCATCTGGCTACTGATAATAAGTGTTTTGAGTGCGAATATAAAACAGATGTTTTCTAATGGCCAGCAACGCAGAAGGGGTTCAGCTAGTTGTATATATATTAATTCCTTTAGTTCCTATAAAGAGCATAGGTCCTCAACAAAAGATTTCCATTCTTTTCTATTTGATGCTAGGTTTTGATTTCATTAAAGCTTTTTCCTGCTCGCAAAACCTCAATATCTAGCTGTCTTCGCCAAGTGTGGGCAGGCCGTTCTCCTTCTGCTACCTTGCGGATTCCAGTCAATGGCATTGCGAATTCAATCCATCGCCATTTCCTTCTCAAAATTTCGGAATGTATTTGATTTTGATGTTCTATTGGACCAGTAGATTTTTAGTATGATGTTATGATGCTACCCAAATAGCAGAAGTGGTGCACGTCTCTTGGATAGAGAATGGCAGGTTGGATGTTGCATTTAGTCGCATTACCTTCGTCTTATCTATATTTATTTTGAGTCCTGCTTTTACAGCTTCTGTCTCTACCAGAGTGACTGTGTATTAAAGGGATATGTCGTCGGCATAGTCAAGATCGGCCAGGCGGCCGACTAAACTGCATGTTATGTCTCTGGTGTGGCTCGTTGCATTTCTCATGACAATGTCCAGCACTACGTTAAAGAGTTACGACGACAAGATGAAGTCTTGTCGTACACAAGCTTTAAAAGAAACCTTATCGCTAACTGAGTTCCAGTGAAGTATACGACAATTTGCGTTTCTGTATAGCTCTTGGATAATCCCTATTATTTTCCTAGGTACTCCTTTGCATGTGAGTGCTTTCCAAATGGTAGTGTGGACAAGTGTGTCGAAAGCTTTTTGAAAGTCGATGAAGACCAGGTATAAGGGTGGAGGTCCCCCTACTACTACTGATTGCTCAATTATTATGCGGAGGCTGTTTATGTGGTCTACACATGATTTTTGAGCCCTGAATCCTGCCTGTTCGCAACGAGACTCTTTGTTGCGGGAGTTAGCAAGTCTCGTGCTGATAATGTTTGCGATTACCTTATTTATCATACTTAGGAGTGTGATCCACCTCCAGTTATTGCACTCCGTGAGACCCTCTGTCAGTTCGTCGGAAAGTTCATTATCATCCCAGAGTCTTTGCACCACATTCTGAAGCAGGAAGGCAGTTGTTTGGGGGTCTGTTTTTAACAGCTCTGGGTTGATGTTGTCAGGTCCTGGAGCCTTGTGGTGTTTAAGGGCGCAAATAGCGTTTGCTATTTCGGTTGTAGTGGGGGAGGTTGTAGGCATGTCGTCCCTTTCGATGTGCCAAATGCACTTACATAATGGTTGGGGTATGTACACGTCCATTGACAACATGTTGGAGTAGTGTTGTACCCAGATAGTATTAATAAGAATTAAAAATAAAATTTATCGTGGGAACGCTTTAAAGTTTTGTTATTTTTTTAAAAACACTTCTCTTCCCATTTCCTAATATTTTATTTCCGATTGCTTCCCGGGATTGATATTGGGTGCAAGACTTAAAAATTTGAGATTTTTGTTTTTAATAACTTATGTAATTTTGAAGGGTACATATCTGTCATTTATTGTCACTTATTTATTGAACATTATAGTGTAAACAGCAAAGTTTTTACTTGCTTCGAAAATGTCGAATTTTTGTTTAAAAAGTTTGAAGACAAAAAATTGCTGGCAATACTCCATGCAGATTGTTGTCAAACTCAGCAAGAGCTTGCAAAATCATGGGAGCTATTTAAGCAGATGTTTGCGAGCAGCAGGATTCATCCGAAAGCAGATCAGGATTCATCAGAGGGAGCAAAAGGGTCCTATCTATTATGAGCTGCTGAAAACTGACCAGACCATCACAGGGAACCTGTACCGAATGCAACTGATTCATTTGAAGCGAACATTGGAGTGATTTTAAAGTTTTACCTCACCCGCTTTATAATCCAGACCGTGACCCGTCCGACTACTATTTGTTTCGGTAGATGAAGAATGCTCTTTCTGGGATAAGCTTCTCTTAAGAAAAGAGTATCCGAAATTGGCTTGATTCGGCCTAAAAAGATGAGTAGATCTTTTGGCTCGGATTCCATATGTTGCCAGAAAGATAGGAAAAGCTCATAGCTAACAATACTGTTTCAAAATGAAAGCAAAAAATTTAAAAAAATCCCGCTCTTTTAAGTCATACACCCAATAACAAAGAAATGTAAACAAACAATGACAGATAAAAGTGAGAATGCATAACGAGCAAAATATAGTCAGCTGGCTTTTAAACATAATCTGTAATGAATTCTCTGGACGTTATCCGATTTTACTCAAATTTTTTGCATATAATTTTTAGTTAAGGGCCACCCTAATATACATATTTTACGACTGTAAAATACGCGTACAGTTTAGTAAGTCTGTCTATATGTGTGTTAACGTCTGTGTGTGTGTATTCGCTTGTATACAAATACATTCTCATACTCACACACAGCCATATTAACTGTGTATATGTGTGTGCATTTATGGGTAAGTGTTTTCATATGTATTTAAACAAACATGAAATGATGAATGATTTTATGGTTTGTTTGGCCTGATTTTGTTTTTTCTTTCTTCTTTCTACATTTTTTATACTTTTAAAACATATACACCCTTAGACACACTGTACTGTAGTATAAGTATGGCTCTGTATGTCGAATTTTCGAAGGAGTGTTATGATGTAAGAAAAAGTATACATACACTCATAGAACAAAAATAAAATCTAAAAAAGAAAAAAAGTGAGATTTTATGTTTGCATAAGAAATTGGATTTTTGCATTAGTTATGCAAAGGAGAAGTTTAATTTCTCGACCAAAAATCAAATGGAAAATTTTATACTTACAACTATGGTAGTGCTTGCTAGTTGTTGTTTCTGTTTTTTTTTTTTTTTTTGTTTTTGTACTTCTTTCCAAAAAAGTTGTAAGAGCTTTTAAAAGCAATAATTGATGTTCCGTAGAGTCCTAGAAGTGGTATGTGCATACAAGGCACAAATAGATTTTTTTTTCTTCTCTAACACACACCCATATGAAAAAACACATACTCACATGTAGCTAAAATATGATGCCAAAAAAAACTGAAAAGTGGATTAGTTTTGTTTCTCGTAACAAAAAATATTGCATATAGATATCTAAGTATGTATGTATATGGCCATTAGAATGGCCCTCTTTGTAGGGAGTAGTCGATATTTTCAACTAAAATAAAAGTTTACTTTGTCCTATGATAAAATTTCTAACAATTATCTAGAGAAAAATCGTTATTTATAAAGCCTCTAAAAGAACTATATTATACTTTATTGTTATATCAGAGATCTTTAAAAGAGAGAAGTCAAAAATTTGTTTTTCCACTACAATCTACTTTACATTCCGAAGCAAACTGAAGGTCAAAGGCTGTCAACTCATCACTAATTTTTTAGTTTTTAACTTCGGAGCATCATCTTCAGACATCATCCCCACTGAAGTTTGAGAAAATCTTAGACAATAGTTCTGCACAATATGCCTGACTAAACCAAATTTCCACACAATTAAACTACAACTCTACTTTGAACTTGTATCACTTAGAAACTTTGTACAAATTATGTCGCAAAAAAGCATAAATTTTTCCACTCTCATCATTGCATTCCTTGGAGCAAACAACCATCACCACTTGTATTCCGGAGACGTAAAGTAGTAAAGCAATGTTTTCAGATTGCTTATCGTGATAGACAGTATATACAACTTATAAATAATTCAGGTTTGTTATACAAAATCAACTCACAACAACTCAGAAGTCGTTATCTTCCATAACACGTGGTCAGCTGACCGAGATACTAATGCCCGTAATTTCAATAAACAGATATCTATCAGTGCAGAAACCGCGGAAATTAATCAATTAGTTGATACCGCTTCGATTTCGCGGAACTATACATTAGAGTAATGGTCGTCACTCATAGTCACCAGGGCCTGAACGAGATCGACTATTAGTAGAGGGAAACAATTAAGAGATTCTGCATTACAAAATTCGTTTTACACAATTTTTGTAATGGGGCAGGTTTTGTTTGTGCCGACCACTGCTTTACTGCATTAAACAATATTCGCTATGTTCTTCGAAGTGGCTACACAATAAAAAGCAGTGAAGACATCAAATTCGGTATCTACAGCATCGTGCAGTGTAGACTTTTATTTATTAGGACATCTCCAGCTAACATATGTTGTAGCTTGATCAAGTAAAGTATACTTCTACAAGACATTAACGAGCACCATCATCACTCGTTTTATAGAGAAGAGTAGAGGGGTTCATCCTTGGGCAGAACTTCTGCATCCTGAATAACGATGTCAGCATTGTGTAGTGCGCTACTCACCTAATATTAATTAAATGCTGAAGTCAAAACTATATATATTTCATACTCTTAACCAGTTACTCATAGCATAATTCAGTTTTTTTCACTGACATTTCTCTCTCCTTCCGTTCTATGTATTTATTTTATGCTCTTAAAATCCTGAATCCCAAATATTTTGCTTCCCTAAAGCTTCCATTTTAGCTTCTCGCAAAAATAGTGCACCTATATCCAAATTATTTAGTAAACAAGCCATTCCTCAGGATGGTGTCTCACATATTGAACTTCTACGTGGAAAACACTTTTGTTAGTTGAAATCAACCGCCCAGAGACCTTAGACCCAAATCGTGTTGTATCATTATATTAGAGAATACGTTAAAACGGCTGAAACCGCAGAAATATAATCAAAAGAACACTGCTACCTCGATTTTTGGTCATATCTTAGCTTATTACACTGATACTTAGTTCTGAATATAAGGAGTGAGATCGAAAAATTCTTAACTTCAATTTCCGTGTTCTGTTTTTGGCCTCTAAATTTTTAGCAGCGTTCCTGTCAAGAACTTTTTGAGCCTTGTTTGATTTTAAACCTGCATTAGCTTTAACTTTTCGTACCAAATAGTTCGAGTACTGGGGTAACCGCGCTACTTTTCTACTGGATGTGTTGGGAGCTCTTTTGAAAAAGCTTTCTATATTTTTTTTTCCTTTGGAAACATCATGTGGACTATTCCTTCAACCTGAACCAGGTTTTCTATCAACGGACAAGTTTGCCCGGTACTGTTTAATAACATTGGACACAGTTTGGGGCAGACCTTTTAATGCTTGGCCAACTTTTTGTAGAACCAAGTTGGTTTTTGTTGAAAATATTTATTAATTTTAGTACGCACTTTTTTCTGGTCACTCATTTTAATCAGATTAACAAGAAATGAATATAATTGACGTTAAACATAATAACTGACATGCTTTACAAAGGTAACTTGATCAACAAAAAAAAAATCACATAATACTTGGGTTAAAACTTTTAATGAAAAACGTGTGTTAAGAATTTTACGATCTCACTCCTTAGATAATGTAATAACCAATACAATTTTCTACTTTTTTAAAGTCTCGTCAATAGTTTCATCTATGGTTTTACCTATAGTTTTGTCTGTCGTATCGTCTATAGTGTCGTTTAATTATACAAGGTGGCGCAAAAGTAATACTCCTATCAGAAAATACTATAAATTCTTGCGATTGGCCCCTAATGTCAGTTCTGTTTTGACATTTGTGTAGTAAACACATGCGAAATACACGTTAATAAACCATGTTACGCTACACTGCTCCAGAACGCGAAATATTGCTGACTATTTATTTGACCAATAATAGATCGGTGACTTTGGCACAGCGTGAATTTCGTCGCAGATTTCCTGGCCGTCCAACGCCTACTGGTGAAACACTGCGACGTTTAGCCGCTCGCCTCGAAGAGACTGGCACAACACGAGATGCTGCCAGGCGTGGCAGACCCCGGAGTAGCCGTTCTACAGAGAATATTGCTGCTGTAGCCGAGGATGTCATGGAAGCGCCGTCGACATCGACCAGACGACGTGCCACGCAAATGGGTATCAGTCGACGGTCTTTACAGCGAATTTTGGTACAAGATTTGAAAATGTTTCCGTACAAAGTCCAGACGGTGTATCAGCTGTTAGCTGCTGACCGGCAATCGCGTCTAACATACGCTCAAGCCATCCTTGATCACCACCAAGAGGAAGATGATTTTTCATCAAAAATAATCATGAGTGAACTGGCCCATTTCCATCTTAGCGGGTACGTAAATAAGAAAAATTTATGCTACAGCCAAAAAACATCGGAAGTTTACTTTTGTTTTTGTAGTTTTATCAATAATTTTATCTGTTGTCTCGTCTATAGAATCGTTTATAGACTCGTTCATAGTCTCGTATATAGTACCGTCAATAGTCTCGCCTGCAATCTCGTTTATTGTCTCGTCCTTGTACATTGGCATGTCTATAGTCTCATCTCGTCTGGTTTATCGTATTGTCTTTAGAGTTGTGTATATTCTCATCATAGTCTTGTCCATAATTTTGCCCAAAGTCGTGTCTATAGATTCGTCCATAGTTTCATCTAGTCTGGTCTATAATCTTATCTGTAGACTTGTCAATAGTCTCGTTTTATGACTCGTTTATAGTCTCGTCAATAGGATTATCTGTAGTTGTGTATATTGTATCGTATATAATCTTGTCCATAGGCTTGTTAATAGTCTTATCTGTAATCTCGTCTATAGCCTAAGTTATAGATCTTGTCTCGGCTCGCCTAAAGTCTTGTCAATAGCCTCGTCTGTAGTTTCATCTGCAGTTTCGTCTGTAATCTCGGCTGTAGTCTCGTATATAGCCTGAAGTCTTAACAATAATCTCAATAGTTTCGTCCATAGCGATTATAGACTCTATAGACGTCTCCTCGTCTATTGTCATGTCTCATCTAGTTTGTATTATCCGGCCTCGTTTATAGTCTTGTCCATAGTGTCATATATGGTGTTTTCAATATTCTCTTTTACAGTATAATCCATAGCCTGTATGTATACTCGTCATAGCTTTGTATATAGTCTCGTCTATTGTGTTTCTTATAGTCTCTCGTACAGTATTATCCATAGGCTCATATATAGATACATCCTCGTCTATAATTTCGTCTATAGTCTCGTATTAGTCACATATATAGTCTCTCTCATAATCTCTTATTAAGCCTTATACATGGTCTCGTCTATATATTCATTTATGAACTAATCTAAAGTCTCGTATATTCTCTCATCTACATTCTTGTCCATATTCTCGCCATTAGTCTGGTACACGCAGAAAAACTATATACATAGTTATGCATGTTTACTGTAACCATTTCAATATTTTTAACAATATAATAGTCACAGTAACTATTTATATGATGATGGTAACAATAATAAGGTTAATTCTCATGATTCTATCAACCATATATATGGTTATAATAAACAAGTATATGTTTGTGACAACCATTTATGTCATGAAGGACTTACCATATTATGTTGCTCTAGGATTATGGATATCATAATCTGAGAACAACATATTATGATAAAATTATTCATCATATAAATGGTTGTCAGTTGTTTACTCTAACTATATATATGGTTGATACAATCATGTGAATCGTAAATTAATCATATTATTGTTACCACAATCATATAAATAGTTATTGTGATTATAATATTGTTAAAAATGTTGAAATGGTTACAGTAAACATGCACAACTACATTTTTTTTTCTGCGTGTACAGTTTTATCAAGTCTCGCTATTAGTCTGATATATAGTTTGGCCCATAGCCTCTTCTATAGTCTCATCCAGCCTTAATATGTTTCATCCTTCCAAATTCTTCAAAGACCTGCTTCATATGTACCTTCATTGGCTTAATGCACTAAGTCCGTAATAAGTTTGATTTAACGTCATGCTTCTAGGCGACTAAAATTAACTCAGCTCAATTTAGATCAGCTAACCGATGATTTGCCATAAACAATTAAGCGACATAAAGCTCTTTAGCTCGCAAACTACCCATTAGTAGAATAATAAAAAAAGAGACCAACGAGATAAATACCCCGAATCTTGAGCAGCTGACCACATGTTATGGAAAATAATGATTTATGATTTGTCAGGATTCCGAACAACATTTGTAAGAGCATGGTACAATCTCCACAAACTCGTATTTAGCTAGTCCAAAAATCTATATGCAAATAGTTTCAAGTCTTTAACTTAATGGATTTTTGTAATCTAACATACTTATAAATTTCATTGTAATAAATTTTGAAACCTGTTAAGCTTATGTTCCAAATTTTATCCAACTAGGTTGCAGTTACAAATAAGATGATTACATGAAGACTCAGTACAATTAATGACTTATTATAGTTAAGCCAAGTCACAGAAAACATCTAAGTAAGTAATTTCAGATTCTGGAAATTGTATTTTTTGTTCAGTTTTCTAAATTCTGTCTAATTTGTGAGCTCATTTTGGAGGCCAACCTAATTAACCTAAGTTCTTCTGTCTATATAGTAGACAAACATCGATAATAATATATCAACATAATATAGCACTATTACATACATACATTCATATGTATGTGTATTTTAGAACAGCTTTTTGTTTTTGTAATTTTGCAAAAAAGGAACCCAAGGAAGACCAATAAATAAATTACTCCCCACAAAACATTCATACAAATGTAAAATATAGGGACACATATACAAACTCACATATACAAAATATACAATCTACATTTATAAATTAAGAATGTTGTTCTATTCTGCAGCCTTCTAGAGAGCAACCAAAAAAAAAAAAAAAAAAAAAACTATCCAAAATTGAACACAAAATAAAAATTGGAACTTTCATAATAAATGTTCCAGCTACTGGACTCCACCACATTCATACTTAACTATAGATGTAATTCAAACAAAAAATATCTATCAATGTATAAATTGTGTTGTATTGGTATATATGTGAGTGTGTGTGTGAGAGAGTCAGTGTATGTGTTTATACTACTTAGTGTATAAGAGGCTAAGAATGTTATAACTCGTGCAAGTATGATTTGATGAGTTGCCAAGGGCCAAAAAGTCAAACACTAACTAAAATCGCCCACAATGAATTCTACTAATACGTTGCTCACCCACAGCATTACAAATGCTACCCATAGTAGCAGTAGCATCAACACCGCCACCAATACCTTTTTACTTTTGGCATTCCTGCTAACAATGCAATGAAGACAATGTTCATATGCATGTGTAAATTTATACATTAGGATGGTCCTTAGTTTGCAGTTTTTGGACTTTTGATGCTTCCAAGCGCTAAAATTGCTCTTCATCATCTAAAACCCAAATGCTGAAGATTTTAGCGAAATCGGGTAACATTTAGACGTTAAGCTACGTATACACGGTTGTCAGATTGTCAGAAACATACTCAGGTAATGGTTAACACAACCATGAGTACTTATGTTGAAAAATATGATTGTTAACCATTTATTGAACATTTTCTGACAACTTTGTAAGAATATGACTACCGTGTATATGAAGCTTTACACATTTTATTTGATGTTTCAAGTTTCAAAATTTGACATATGTTCCAAATGTTTTTTATTTCATTTATTCATAGACCTTCAAATATAAAAATGTTCTGACCATAGAAAAATACAACACATGGATCGGAAGCTCTGATATCAAAGGCCTAACTCAGTTGTCAAAAAATCGATTCTAATAAACACTAAATAAGAAAATATTAACGGTTGTGCCTATTAGGAGTTAGTGAGGGGCCCAATTTTAAATTGGCAGATTTCGAGGAAACTTGGTTTTGGTCTTAAATTTGTTAAAATTAATTCTTCAAAATACATTTCGTATCCTTTTATCGAATAATTAGTTTCAGATTTTTTCTTTGGCTTGCTAATTTACAATTTTATAATTTTAAAAATCTGGGACTTTTTTAACCCTTTTTTATCTGGTGTCAAAATTGTCCAAGTTAGCAAAGTTAGGCATCTACAGTAAAAATTATAAAAACTATAAAATTTTTTAAATTTGTTTGTTAAGCAAAAGTTCTGTATTCATAATTATTATAAGAATAATATTAGTTTTTGACTTCATAAACCGATGTTAACATAAAGTCACAAAAATTTTCCAAAAAAATTTTGGAATTTTATTGGCTCTTAATCGAATAATTTTACAATATTTATAGTTATAACCTTTACTTTTATATTTTTCATGAATCTATTGGGTGTATGACATAAAAATGCGGGATTTACAATAGATTTCGTATCTTTTGAACGCGGTTTTTAATAATTTATGTTTTTTTTTTTTTGCTTTGAAAATGTCGAATTTTGTACCATCAAAGCGATATATGCGGGAAGATTTGCTTTACTTTTATACCATTCACCATGAACGGCAAGGGTATTTATAAGTTTGTCATTCCATTTGTAATTTCTACATTTTTCATTTGCGAACCCACAAAGTGTATATATTCTGAATCGTTATAGATAGCCCACAAATGGCTGAGATATAAGAAAAAACCGGGACAACCTAGATTTTTGGCCTATTTTTGAACTATATCTGGATTACTAAGACATTAATATACACAATAAAGATATCTAATGATAGATATTTCAAATTCCATTGCAATGATGTATAAAGCTTTAGTAATTTGGACCTACAATGGGTCAAAATCGGTAAAAATATTTTTTAACCCGAATTTTTTTTTAGCCAAAAAATTGTTTTGTCATAAATTTTTATTCAGTAATAAATTTAAAACAAAATTTTTTACAAAATTAAAAAAAAAAAAAATTTAAATTTGGAAAAAAATTATTTTTAAAATTTTGAAAAACAATTTTGAACAAGATAAAATTTTAATAATGTTTACCTAAAAATATTTAAAATTTTTATTTTAAAGTATTATTTGGTGAAGGGTATATAAGATTCGGCACAGCCGAATATAGCTCTCTTGTTTAATTTTAAAAAACTGCACACCGATTGCTCACCAAAGCTTATGGTGAATGTGTTTTATCGGCCTCAATGTGCGAGAGATGGCTTGTACGGTTAGGAAGTGATGATTTTGACAAGGAAGAAAAATATCGCTCTGGCCAGCCAAAAAAGTTTGAACACCAAGGCATTACTCCATTAAGATTGTTTTCAAACTTAACAAGAGCTTGCAAAATCATTGGGAGCTACTCAATTATCACTTTGAGAGCAGCCTGATTCATCGAAAAGCTAAGAAATTGGATACCATACGAATTTAAGCCGAGAGAACTGAAAAGACGATTTTACATGTCCATAATGATTTTTGATAATGATAAAATAAAATCATTTTTACACGAATCATAACTTAGTATAACCGTAAGAGCTCGTATGTGAAGGCCGGCCAACCAGCCAAATCGGCACCAAAGCCAAATATCCATGGTCCTGCGGTAATGCTCTGTATTTGCTTGGAGCAAAAGGGTACTATCTATTATGAGCTACTGAAATCTGTCCAGAGCATCACAGGAAACCTGTACCGATCACAACTGATTCGTTTGAAGCGATCATTGGCCGAAAAACGCCCAGAATATCCGGCCAGATATGAAATCGTAATCGATGCAGAATGGTCTATCTGGGATAAGCTTCACTTTGGAACAGAGTATCCGATTAATTCATTCATGACCTAAAAAGATGAGCAGTTTCTTTTGAACCTATATTGTTATGAAATTTCATTATAAATTTGAATTTAGCGGCCTGTAACGACTGCTTGCAACATTCATCATGTTTATAAATATTTTCATCAGTATAAACATCTATTTATCAACAATGTTGTGTTATCAACATGTTATTAACATTAAATGTCAAAGCTGCTAACATATTGAAGCTTATCAAAGCTCTAGCACTCGAACATTCTAGTTTTGTTCGTTAAGATAATGCATGAAACTGCTGGAAGATGGCACTGTATATATAAATAGTGGTAGCGGGTTTGAAGTGTGTATTTTAATAAAGTTTTAATTTAAATAATAAAACCCTGCATGAATGGAATTGTTATTAAGTAGTACATATGTACTTGCAAAGTGTTTGCACTTACTCGAACTATACTTAAAAATTATAATGAAATAAACACAGATGGCGACATGGCTCTCTTAAAAAAATTCTCTCAAGCTCAGTGACGTCAACAGTGATTAAAACTGATTGTATTATATGAAAATTGTATGTGATTTATAATGGAAAAGTCAATAGGTCTGTTCATTTACTTTCCCAGTAAATACTTGCAACGAGAGAATAAAATCAAAATATAAAAAATTACTCTCTTAAATTCTCAAAAATAGTAAAAAATAAATGAACGCTTTACCAGTAACAAAAAATTTATACACACAATTTTCATATTTTTTCCTTTTAAAATGTATAAATATTCACATTTTCTTCAATTTTATTTTTTTCACCACAAAAATAAAATTGTAAATAAATAAACAATAACACAAAACATATGAAATATAAGCTGCTAACTATTACGAGTTCAAAATAGAACTTGTAATAGTTTGCAACGAGAGAACACTCTCTAAAATTTATACGCTCTTGATTTTTTCTCTACTTGCTAGTCTTTTGAGTTAATGAACGCTTTTCCAGTAACAATTGTTACTAACTAGTAACAACTTTTAGTTATTGAACAGAGCTAATAATTATGTTTAAAAGTTATTTGTTTAATAAAATAAAATGTATTTTAGGTTTTATGTTATTATACATATTTTACTTTCCCAACAAACCAAACGATATTAAAACGATATCGAAACGATATCATATAGATGATATAAACTATCATATATGATATCGTTTGCGTGTCACAAACGATAGTTTTTCCGGATAATTTCCAATAAAAACGATAGTAAAATCGCCATGCTACAGATTCTGAATGGTATTTAATACTAAAAATTATATATAGTTTAATCTCTTATACTAGATATTTCGCTGAAATCAAGGCATATTTACACATCTTGGCTGAAATAATACAAAAACCTGGAAAGGAAAAATAACATCATACATATTTTCATCACATTCATACCGCTAATTTTTGCAAATATTTGAACGTTTCAAATATTGCATATAAATCACCATAAAATTTCAGAAAATTATCGCGTTTTTATTATCTTCCCACTGTTTAAATCAAATAGTATCGTTTTAAATGTTTAATATTTATGTTTGAAAATTTTGAATATAAATTATTTTTCAGTTTGAAGTTTTTTTCAAATGTTTGTGGTTTATTTATTTATTTTATTGGAAGGAAAATTTTTGAAAACTATATTATGATAATATCGTTTTCAATAATTATATATGATATCATAATCCCCCCCATAAGGTTATACCGATTTTGGTATCATATCGTTTTCTGGTTTATTGGGTTATTAATTTGAAATATTTTTGCTATATTTTAGTTCAAGTCATTATTTTTTTATATTTTCTCTTTCTTGATGTCGTACTATCTCTGAGTTTTTCATTAAGTTTTCTTATTTTGAAGTACATTATTGAACGAAAAAATAGAGTTTTAACTTTTTCATCACATTCGATGTGGTGAGGCTGTTCCAATAGAGATTTTAAAAAATTTGATCTAATAACTAGGTCTTGTGCATTTTCTGTATTAAAAATGTTCTCTAGTGCTTCCATCTGCTTCATGGTTTTTTGTGTAGGCTTTGATAGTCCGCCCTCTGCAATTTCCAACACTGTAATTGGTAAAAAAATACCGATTTAACTATTTTTTGTAATGTACAAATTCTTTAAGCCAAAAATTCCAAAAAAAAAAAAAAATCATAATTTTGGTTTCGCTGCTCATAACTTACCCATTTCGAATTGTAAGTTGTTTTCAAAATCTTCGGTTTTGAAATACGCCATACATATTTTGGACGTTTTAACGTTAATTTTTTTATTGCTGCAACAAAAACTTATCCATTGCTTTAATAAGGTAGGATCTGATGGAAACTTAAAAAAACTTATTGCACACGATTTTGATTTCTTATTATTATTATTGCAATTTTTGACTGCACACCACAGTTTAATTTTTAATTATTTTTTTTTTTTTTATTTATTTTTCACTATTTGTTTTGAAATTTCATATAAAAAGTAAGTATTTTACATTCAAAACATAAGAAAACAATCACTGTTGACGTCACAAAAAAAGAGTACACTAAAATAACGGAATTGTCGATGTCGCAATCTTGTTTATTTCATTCATGACATTTGACAGCGAGTTTCACATATGTAGAAAAAACTTACTCGCTGCAGATGTCTATTCAATAAATAAAGAGTTGTTACAATTTTAAACTACAAAACTGTTTTTATTTGCAATTAAAAGAATACGGTTTATTTAAAGGATATAAACCACCGTTTTTAAAAGGTAAAAACGTAACAACATAGAAATCAATATAATTACAATAGAATTTCGAAATACTGAAGAACTTAAAATTCTATACGGCCACGTAAAATATGCCTACCAAATATTATAGAATTCGGAAGATTAAAGGTTCAAAAATTAATTTTTTATAAAAATATTTTGCTTCGTCTCTACTTTGAGATTGAAACCCGAAATTGCAAATAAAATGTACAACCTCAAGATGTTATTGGATTTTGCTCAAATTTCTAGCATTTGGTTTTTAAATTAAAAAGAATAATTGTAGACCTCTCAAGCACACATTTTATAATAAGGAGAACCCTATTAAACATGTATTGATGTGTGTTTGAGGATACGTGTGTTTATGTAGTAGTTATTTGAAAAAAAAAAGAAAGAAAAAAACAAATCAGTATGGTATTCATAATGAATGTTGTTGTATATTTGTGAGCGAGTAGCAAGAAAGCAAGCACATGAAAATGGATTGAATGGCAAACATCACTCATCATCAGAATCAACTTTAGTCGATGGATGGTTTGTTGTAAGTATGTCTGTACTAATGAATATATATGTATGTGTGTGTGTGTGTGTGAGTGTGTGCCAATATATGCTACATAGTACATATTTGCTTCAAGCATAAAAGTCAAACAAATATTAAGAGAATATTGCACACCATTGCCAATCGAATGAAATGAAATCTCAATTGGACCGAATAAGAATGAAGCAAATACTTGCTCGTGTTGGCTGTTTTGAAAGGAGCGCAGTTGGCAGTGCAAATAACAAGGCCCTGCCATACAAATTTAAAGCAACACTTATTAAGGCCCTGTGGCAAAAACCTTTAGACAAGAAAATAACCATGTAAAATATTTCATTTTTAAATAATATTGTTTTGTATGTGGCAGCAGCAGCAGCATTATAGTTATATTGATATGTTTTAATGTGTTAGTAACACTAACACAACTACCATCACATAATAATAAACAATTTCGTTTCCAACTTCACCAACATAAATACAAACAAACGAAACAAAAAAAGAAAAACAACAACAAACTATAGCAATAATAAAAGCAACAATGACACTTTTGGCCTCAATACCAGAATGAAGAGTGCCTTTAGCATCAACAAACATCAAGACAAAGTTACATTCATATCATCCACATACACATACACACTCATTCATAGATACAAACATTTATACAAGGACCAAATACAAATTGCTGTTGGTAAGTTGGCAACGTTGTAATCGTCATCATCCAACTCTGAGTTTTAATATTGCAACTTTTTTAATTATTTCCTTTCTTTAACGTTTTTCAATCAGTTCACTCGCACACACCACCCTCTATCACCAGCTGTATCCCCCCTCCCCTCCTCTTCGACCAACTCATTTTCACCCTCTGCGAATTCCCTTTTCTATTTTAGCAGCTCTATTTGTAACGCTGTATGTATGTACATACTCGTATAAGGAAGAGTGTGAATGTTTTCAACGTTTCAATATCGATTGATTTGCGTTGATTTCATTGTTGTTGCTGCTGTTGTTGTACTGGTAGTTATTACTGTTGTTGTTGCTGTTACTGTTTTATTTTTTTTAAATAAAAGCAAACAGTGTGTTGAATAATCTTTCAATACTTTTGCTATTGTAGCTATTGTTGGCGTTGTTGTCGTTGTTGCTGCTGTTCCTGCCATTCTTCTGCTGTTACTACTGTTTGTTGCCTCTACTCTTCATATAACAACAACGACATACATTCTCATACATACACACACACACTCACACTTAAACATACATACATTTTTGCCATTTTAGCCATTTCAATTTTAATCGACTCCGTTAAATTGTCATGTATTGAGTTGTACTATTGTAATTCTTTGGCCAGTGCGCTCGCTCCTCTTTTTTTTGCCTTCATTAATGTATACCGCTGGCTTTCGTGTTTCACAACCAAACATTGTAGCAAAACTACTCCATCGCCCCTTACCTCACCCTAAACCTACTGAATTCCACTGCATGTTTGTCTTGGACTAAATTGTTGAGATTCTCTATTTATTATTAGTTTTTTTTTTTTTTTTCGATTGTGTGTCTTGTTTTCAATGAATTTTCTTTGTCACGCCCATGAACTAAAGTTTTTGATTATTTTTGTTTTCGCCATAGCACTAAAACTAAATTTCTGAATGTCAATTTGGCTGTTGTGTTTTTAAAGAGTTTTTAACTTCCCTGTTTGAACAAAATATATTTCGAAGTAGTGGCTGCGTTACGCTGAAGTTTTTGCAGCACTGCCATTGCAGTGCACTAATAATCGCTTTAAGGTTTGCCAATCAACTAAATGCAGCTAGACAGTGGTTTAGAAAAGTTTAAAAAAAAAGTTTGGGAATATTGTAAAGCGTTTTAATAATTGTGGTTTGAAAGAGTTGGTTGTTTTCAGTGTTGGATATATAAAAGCTGGCACAAAATATTTTACTCGACTTTAATTCGGCTTTATTTTGTGGAAATGGAGACAATCGTCAGTTCGGTTTTGATATTTGCTAAAGAAGCACCATGGGAAGCTATACTCCATTACACAGAAAACTCCTGATTATTTGTTTACAGACTAATTTCGGACGCAATTTATCTGAACCGTCGAGACCATTCTCTGTTGTTAATTGATTTTTTGACCTTTTCATTTTCAAACTGAAATTTCTCCTTGATGGTCCATGGGAAGTATACCCGCCCACTACATGTATTCCAAGGAAATTTTATCTAGAATCGTTTAAAAACAAAATCAAAGCGATCCGACCAATAGTTTAGTTTCAATTGAGATTTAAATGTGTTTAGTATGGGAACGTGTGAAAAGGTCCGCTGGGACCTTGTACTGAAATTTCAAGAAATCGTTAATAAATGCACTGTCTTTTGGCTTGTTTTATTGTTTGAACACATCACAAACGTGTTCCTTAAATTTTTTTCTAACATTCATTATACATGTATAATTAGTAAATAATAATAAATCAAAACAAAAAAATTTAAAAAAAATGCGTTTTCATATAAAAATCCATACAAATAGAAATAGGACTCCGTGGACCTTGTACTTCGTATAAGGGCAACGGATGACTCAACCGTTGGATGGTTAAATACGCGCAATACTCGTGATTATTTTATTACAGAATAGTTTTAGAGGTCAGCACAAAGAGAACATAGATGATAAATTATTATCATGACCATTGTGATTTGTATTTCTTGTTTGAACATTTTAACAAACTTCTTTAACATTTGTGTTGTTTATAGGTAAAATAAACGTAAATGTTTGGCCCATGGTGACTATAAGTGTCGACCACTTATTACGACTCATTTTCATTTATACGAACATGCAAACATATATAGTTTACTCTTCTAGGGCACGTACCATTCACGAATAGTCATTATAACTACTAAATGTCACTGTTTTGAGGGTCATTTACGCCAGAAATGCCATCAAGCCTTAGTTTTAGAGGATGCTGTTAGTAACATACCAGCAAATTAGTAAATTGTAACAGGTAAAGTTATATGATCTCCTAATGTCTTAATTTTCCCTCAGCGAAGACCCCAATACTTGGAAGGCACTACAGCGAAAGAGAAAACTCCAAAAGAGACAGGAAATAAACGATGTTATGATCATTTCTGAAAAGATATAGAATACCTACTCAGACATACTGAGACAAGTTAAAGCGGATTCAACCCTCACATATCTCGTAGAATGTATTTCTCGAATAAGAAGAACTCTAAAAGGAGATCTCCTATTGCAAATTAATTCAAAGGATAAGCACACTATAGATACATTTTATGGTCAAATGGAAAAACCAATCGATCTTAAAGCTGCGATTAAAACACAAAGACAGCAAGTAAACATTAAGATTAAAGACATCAAAGAGAACACGACCAAAGCCGATATCTGTTTTTAATAAGCAACTAAGAGTCACCGATCTAAAAGAATTTAACATTAAGAGTCTAAGAAAACGACATGGCAACACACAGACTGCTAGAATAAGCCTACCAACAAACATAGGAAATTGGAAAAGTTCATAAAGGATGGATAATAAAAAAAAATTATATCTTTGGCAATATGCAGTCCCCTTTCTTTAAAGGTTTGTGAAGTCAAGTGTCTATGTGAACAAGCTACGGCTCTCCAAGAGAATATTCAACAAGGGAGCGTGAACTTACCGCACGATAATATTCTTGCCAAAAGCATTAAAATTGTGTTAAAAAAGTACATATTATTATCATTAATGGCAGAAACCAGTTGACTGATGTCATTTTTAAAAAAAAATAATTAAAAAACAAGTGGTGGGGCTATATTCAGCTATGCAGAATGTTATATCAATAGAAAACAAGTGTTATATTCGGCTGTACCGAATCTTATATACCCTTCACAAAATTACACTTTAAAATAAAATTAAAAAAAAATTTTTTTTTCACTTTTGTTAAACAATATTTTTTATAAAAATTTTTTTTTTAATTTATTTGTAAAAAAAATTCGGGTTAAAAAATATTTTTCCCGATTTTGACTCATTATTGGTCCACCTTACTATAACCTTATATACATCGCTGCAAACACAAAAAAAAACAAATACGCAAAACAATGAAACCAACACACATCCAAACATAAGTTTTGTTGTTTTTTTGTCAAAGCATGCAATAAATTGTATTTTTTTTAATGAAATTTTCAGAGGTTGTCTCGGATTTTTTGCTCATATATCCGTTATTTATGGACGGATTTTGCTGATTTTAAATTGGAAACTTCTCGAAAGGATATCTGACAGAATTATTGAAGATTTCGATCCCGAAGATATCTGGGGTCTTCAGAAAATTGATTTCAACAGACAAACAGACGGACATGGCTTAATCGACTCCACTATCTATAAGGATTCAGAATATATATACTTTATAGGGTCGGAAAATTATATTGTGGAAATTACAAACGGAATGACAATCTTATATATACCCTTCTCACGAAGGTGAAGAATATAAAAATGTTAAATATTTATAGGTAAACAAAATTAAAAATTTTATTTTTTTAATTTAAAAAAAAAAAGTTATATTTATGTCTGAAAAAAAAATTATGAAAAAAAAAAAATTCGGGTTAAAAAATATTTTTCCCAATTTTGCCCAATTGTAGATCCGACTTAATTTGGCTTATATACGCCGTTGATGATCGGTTCATAATTAGTCATTGCTCTCGCTTCGGAAAATCACTTTAACGAACATAAGTCTCTTAAAAATTTTGGTATACACATAAAATTCAACACAAATAACTTTCATATAGACATAAATAACATGACCTTATTTCTTGGCCATCGGTTCAAAATTAGACGGTAGCTCCCATATAAGGTACTCTTCCAAAAATCATTCACGAAAATAAATTATTAAAATTTAAAAGAAACATGATTTTGCTCATTTTCTTAGTGTAGGGTATTATATGATCGGGCTTGATGGATCCTTTCTTTGACATCAATTTTGTTTATCTAAATTCCAGGATAAATTGGTGTATAAACTAGTTTATATAAAAAAAAATTAAAATTCGCTGAAAATATACTAAAATATTTGGCCAATAACTCAAAGTTTTACAATATTTTTCATATGTTTTTCTTATTAAAAAAATAATACAAATGTTAGTAACTTGAGTGTTTAACACCTACATGATTATACTTAAACTAAGGACTTATTTTTATAGAATAGCGTGATCATAAATTATTTTCGATTTTTTTTTTTAAATTATAAGAAAAAAATTACTTAAACTATCAATATTTCTGTTAGGTAAGGGTCTGTTTTTCTGTACTTGACAGCGAAGGAAAAATAAAAACTTGCTTTAACTTCCTGTTTTTTTTTATAAATATAATTTCTCTTATACATATATTATTTCATTATGGCTACTAAGACGAGATGCTGTATTAAAGATGCCAATATGTTTTGTTACATTTGTGGCGTATATACATATTGTTTTAAATAAACCGGATACTTTTGATTGCAAATGAAAGCCGTTTAGTAGTTTAAAATTTGTAACAACTCTTTATTTATTTAAAATGTACAACAACAACAGTTCAAATAGTCACTCAGTGTTTTTATACACGTTTATCAATTCACAGAAATGCACACACACTTTATAATGTACAAGCTTAAATGTTCAAGACAGTTGATGTTGACTCTAACAGCGCTTATGATCAACTCAACTCACGACTTCTGCCACTATTTATACACGCGCCATCTTTCGTGAATCTTCTACAATGCACTTAGCGGACAAACTAGTATGTTCGAATTCTAGAGCTTCCGATGTCAATGTTAGCAGCTTAAACATTTAGTGTTGCCATACTTATAAACATTGCTAATAACCGCATGCTATCAACATTGTTTATAAGTAGAAGCTTCTGCTGATGGACGTGTTTATAAACATGATGAATGCTGCAGGCAGTCGTTACAGACCGTTAAATTCAAATCGCTATTGCAAATTCGTAACAATATGTAAAAAGCTCAGCAAAAATCTACAGAACGGACACTGTTCTCCAATTGAATTTAGCTTACTTTGGTATTCAAATTCGCAACTTAGGCAATTCCTGGATTTATAATATAGAAATAAATCTATATGTGTGTAAAAGTTAATTTTTTTTTTTTATAAAATGAAAATTTTAAAATATTTTCACCAAAAACGCTGTTATCTCGTAAATACAAAATTCGCGATATTTAAAAAACGTCAAATGAAGTATTTCTTTTTCTGTAGTTAGATTTAAATGTGTATTAAGAAATACGACTAATGAATACCAAAAAATTTATTTATAAAAAAAAAAAATTTTTTTTTGATGTAAAAGTATTATCTAAATGTTTCATTAAACTTTTAACTAATTTTTCATTTTAATTAAAAACTACCCAGCAAAAATTTTGTGAATTTTTGTAATGGCAACTAGAACTTTTGCATTTAGCACAGCTATCTAGTGTGTTTGACTGTAAAAAGAGATGTTAGCGGTTCTACACCAGTTGAAGCCATTAATTTTTTTGTTCAGATTATATTAATTTATATGTAAATGTTAAAACTACCGTTAACTTACAATAAAATAACTCGTACATGGAGCAGCTTGACTATCAAACACAAGCAAATAATGTGTCGGTTCGTTTCCCACACGCGGCAATATTTTTCTGTTTTTTTTAGCTACATATTCTTGTTGTGAATGTAACTACTTATAACTGAACTGCTTGTTTGTACATTTATAAGTATGACCCATAAATTTTTTGAAATCTCGAACAAAAATAAATAGTTATTCTAGTCAAATAATAAGTAGTTTTCAGTTTGCTCCAATATTACTTGCTGGCTTACTAAGTAAGTAAAGTTTTTGCTGGGTATGTTCGCTATACTTAATACCTTGAATATTTAGTGTTAAATTTTTATTTCGAATTTTCGAAATACAACATTTTTTTCTTTATAATGAATTTTTTTTTTTAGGGACACAATCGATTTTGTGGTGTTTAATGAATTTAGCGGTGAAAATTGAGCTTTTTTGTAAATGGTTTTATTTATGAAAAATCAGTTTTATGGTGAATAACCGATTCAGGTTAAAAATCAATTTGTGCTGTAAAAACATAGTGAATGTAGTAAAAAATTTATTTTTGGGTGAAAAATGTTTTTTTGGTGAAATATTATTTGTTTATGAAAATTTGGTTCTGTGGTGTGAAAAGTCAGTTTTTTTTTTTTTTGAGTTTCAAGGTTATATATAAGTTTGTCATTCCGTTTGTAATTTGCGACCCTACAAAGTATATATATTCGTAGTCGTTATAGATAGCAACGTCGATATAGCCATGTCCGTCTGTATGTTGAAATCAACTTTCTGTAGCCAAAGTAAGTCGGACTAGTTAAAATCGGGAATAATATTTTTTACACCGAATTTTTTATTATAAAATTCGTTTAAAAAAAAAAATTAATTTTTAAATTTTGTTTACCTAAAAATATTTAACTTTTTTGTTTAAAATATAATTTGGTGAAGGGTGTATAAGATTCGGCACAGCCGAATATAGCTTTGTTACTTTTTTTTTGGTGAAAAATTAGAGTCGTGGTAAACAATAACACATTTTGTACTGAGATTTTGGTTTTTTAGTGAAAAAGACGCCATGTTCCTCTGTCTGTCTGTTTAAATAAACACTCCGAAGCGGCCGAATAGCTTACATACTAGGTTGATACATTAATATATCTGATACAGGTTGCTATTTAAAATCAAAAAAATCGACCAATCTACAAATGGATGAGATATAAGCAAAATCCGGCGACTACTTAGTTTTTTTCACCTATTTTTCATAATACTTATACATGTCTGTATGTTATTTGGTGACTTTTATGAATATTAGTATTCAAATTTTTTATTTCTTATGTCACTGTGCGCATCTCCTAAAATTAACTCCCCCAAAGAAGGAATTAAACAAAGTGTATAACGACGCACTTTTCAGTCATCCAGCCCAAAGTAATAATTGCCAAAAACCTTTACTACTAAATAAAGGCTGAAGGGATAAACATTGCCTAATGAGTTTTCAGTTTTTCCTGTTTCAAGTAAAATCTGAATATGCAAAAGAAATTTTGCATAAACAAAAGGCTAAAGTATAAGCAATTTAGATATATATTTTTTTAAATATTTATACAGTACTTTTGACGCATATTTTTTTGGTAGTAAGTACTAATCATAGAAACAACATCTTATTCTATAATAATTGATTTTCAGTATTTACATATATCTATTTTTTAAAATATTTAAATAATATGAACATAACTTAAGACACACCATTAGCACAAGAAAAAAAGGAGTGTTTTCCTTGCAGTTGTAAGATAAGAACTGTTTTTATGCAAATCCATACATATAACCAAGAAAGTTAGTGGTCAACTTTGTAATTTTGGGAAATAAAAAATTTCTTTTAATTCTTAAAAAGATTTAAATTACCACGTACGAACTTTGTAAAATGGTTTAAATAGTGTCTTTATAGCATATTTATGTTCCCTTGAATAATTTCTAAACAATTTTTTTTTTTTTATATTTTCAGTTTAGTTGTTGTAAAAAAAAAGTTTCTCTTAACCGTACAGTAAGGATCTCATTTTTTAAAATTTTTTTTATTTTTTTCTTATTTTGAAAGTAAAAGATTTCGTATGAACCACTATTTATGTTTGTTGTAGTCGTAAGTGCAGACATTTTGCACATAAAAATCAATGTTAGATAGAAGTGAAATAGTGCTTGAATGAATTGCTTATTGAGCACCTTGAGCACAAAATAAGCATTGAATATGTTTCGATTGTATCACGCACACAAACACACACACATACACACTTATATACAACAATAGCAACTTTGTATTTGTATAGAAAAATTTATTTCATTTGTTGCTGTAGCTGCATTTTGCGAAACAGAATTACATTTTTTCAACCATATAAATTCATGGCATTGTGCTAAAGTTGTTTGTGTAGAGAAAAATAAAAGACCAACCAATATATTTTTTGGAAAAATTTAAATACATTTTTTGTTTTCTTACTTACATACATCCAGAAGTAATAAAATAAAAACTAATAAATAAATAGCGATAAGCAATGAATAAATAAAAAGCCCTTTTTCTTATATGTAAAACACACACTCACACAAATTCTTTTTTGCTGTATTTGTGGAAAATTCTGTACTTTAGGTCACATAATCTATTTATTGAGATCTACCATTCGATAATTCGAAATTGACAAAAATATAAATTGGAATTTTATTACTTTTAAGATCATATCTGTCTCCCAAATCTCTAAAATATGACTACGTCAATGTCAATATTTTTTGTTTAATGATATTTTTGTTATTGTTGTGTTGGTGTGTGTGTCTTTAACTTGAGCATATCCAACAAACACATCTTTTTCTGTCATAAATATTTGATATTTGCAAGTTAACCCAGTAGTTCTGGAGAGTGTTCCAGAACTAAGGAATTTACTTAGTAATTATTGTTGCTATTGGTAACCGAATTACATTGGGGATTAGTTTTATACTGCATACTTAGAAAAAACTATTATACACAAAATTCTTTATAGAAAACAGTTTTTACACAATATTTTTTATAGAAACTGCTGTTATACACAACATTTTCTTGAGGAAATACTGTTATACAGACTATTTTCTATGGAAAGAAACTGTTATACACATTTCTTTAGAAATAACTGTTATATAAACAATTTTTATAGAAAAAACTGTTATACAGAAAATTTTCTAGAAAAAAACTGTTAAAAATCGTCTTTGGAAAATTGTCTATGGAAAGAAACTGTTATATACACACTTTTCTTTAGAAATAACTGTTACACAAACAATTTTTATAGAAATAAATGTTATACAGAAAATTTTCTGGAGAAAAAACTGTTATACAGACAATTTTCTATGAAAAAAAACTGTTATACAACAACTTTTCTTTAGAAATAACTGTTATAAAAAAAATTTTTATAGAATAAGCTGTAATACAGATAATTTTTTATAGAAAAAACTGTTATACAACAAATTTTCTAGAAAAAACTGTTATTAGAAAATGTTCTTTCTAGAAAAAAAACTGTTATAGAGAAAATTTTTTTTAGAAAAAATTGTAATACAGCAAATTTTCTGTAGAAAAAACTGTTATACGGATAATTTTTTTATAGAAAAACTGTTATACAAACAATTCTTATAGAATACAGAAAATTTTCTGGAGAAAAAAACTGTTATACAGAAAATTTTTTTTAGAAAAACTGCTATACAAACAATTTTCATGGAATAAACCGTAATACAGAACATTTTATTATAAAAAAAACTGTTATACAGAAAATTTTTTATAAAAAAAAACTGTAATATAGAAAATTTTCTGGAGAAAAAACTGTTATACAGAAAATTTTTTATAGAAAAACTGTTATACAAACAAATGTTATAGAATAAACCGTATTACAGACAAATTTTTTATAGATAAAACTGGTATACAGAAAATTTTCTTAAAAAAAACTGTTATACAGAACATTTTTTATAAAAAAAAACTGTAATACAGAAAATTTTCTTGAGAAAAAAATTGTTATACAGAAAATTTTTTATAAAAAAACTGTTATACAAACAATTTTTATAGAATAAACCGTAATACAGAACATTTTTTTATAGAAAAAACTGTTATACAGAAAAATTTTTAGAAAAAAAAACTGTTATACAGAACATTTTTTATAGAAAAAATTGTAATACAGAAAATTTTCTGGAGAAAAAAACTGTTATACAGAAAATTTTTTATAGAAAAACTGTTATACAAACAATTTTTATAGAATACAGAAAATTTTCTAGAAAAAAAAACTGTTATACAGCAAATTTTTTTTAGAAAAACTGTTATACAAACAATTTTTATTGAATAAACCGTAATACAGAAAAAATTTTATAGAAAACATTTTTTTCTTTAGAAAAAAAAACTGTTATACAGAAAACTTTTTATAGAAAAAACTGTAATACAGAAAATTTTCTGGAGAAAAAACTGTTATACAGAAATTTTTTTATAGAAAAACTGTTATACAAACAATTTTTATAGAATACATAAAATGTTCTAGAAAAAAACTGTTATACAGACATTTTTTTATAGAAAAACTGTAATACACAAAATTTTCTGGAGAAAAAACTGTTATACAGAAATTTTTTTAGAAAAACTGTTGTACAAACAATTGTAATAGAATAAACCGTAATACAGAAAAAAATTTTATAGAAAAAACTTTTTTTTTATACAGACATTTTCCTAGAAAAAAAAAAATGTTATACAGAAAACTTTTAATAGAAAACTCTGTAATACAGAAAATTTTCTAAAGAAAAAACTGTTATACAAAAAATTTTTTATAGAAAAAACTGTTATACACGAAAATTTATTTAGAAATAACTGTTATACAAACAATTTTATAGAATAAACTGTAATACAAAGAATTTTCTAGAAAAAAAAATGTTATACAGAAATTTTTTTATAGAAAAAACTGTAATACAGAAAATGTTCTAGAGAAAAAACTGTTAAAAAATCTTCTATGGAAAGAAAATGTTATAAACTAAATTGTATTTTGAAATAACTGTTAAACAAAAAAATGTTTCTGTAGAAAAACTGTAATACAGACAATTTTCTAGAGAAAAAACTGTTATACAGAAAATTTTCTAGAAAAAAAAACTGTTATACAGAAAATTTAAAAAAAAAAACTGTAATACAGAAAATTTTCTGGAGTTGTTATACAAAAAATTTTTTATAGGAAAACTGTAATACAGAAAATTTTCTAGAGAAAAAACTGTTATACAGAAAATTTATTGTAGAAAAAAATGTTATACACCAAACTTTATTTAGAAATAACTGTTATACAAACAATTTTATAGAATAAACTGTAATACAGAAAATTTTCTGGAGAAAATATTTTTATACATAAATTTTTTTATAGAAAAATGTGTAATACAGAAAATTTTCTAGAGAAAAAACTGTTAAAAAATCTTCTATGGAAAGAAAATGTTAAAAACTAAATTTTATTTTGAAATAACTGCTATACTAAAAATATTCTATAGAAAAACCGTAATATAGACAATTTTCTAGAGAAAAAAAACTGTTATACAGACAATCATCTACGGTAAGAAACTGTTATACACAAAATTTTAAATTTTCTGAAGAAATGTTATACACAAAAATTTCTTTAGAAAATACTGTTATTCAGAAAACTTTATATCGAGGGCCTATATTCAAAATTCTCTATCTTTTATTTTCACGAAAACGACTTTTTGATGGTAAAATTTTCAATAAAACAGCCCTCATCTATGGTGTGAATTTCATAACAAACATATATTTTTTTTTTGCTGTTTTATTTGCATTTTTGTTATTTCTCTATCTTATACAATTAATTTTTCCGAATGCAAAACCCCCTTTCTTTTCAAATAATTAATTTTCAAATATTTTTTATGTTTTCTTACTCATTTTTGCATGCTGAACATGAATTTTACATTTTTCAATAATTTATCACGATTCTGAATTGAAAATATTTTACCTTTTTGTTTTTCAAAAATATGGCAAAAAAATAAATGGTTAAAGTTGGAGTTTGCTTCTAAAATTGTCTACTTTTAAAGTGTCATCGATTACAATAATTTACACCAATCAAACTCCAAAAAAAAAACTAAAAAAAGCAAAAAAACA
This sequence comes from Calliphora vomitoria, assembly GCA_942486065.2. Lineage (NCBI taxonomy): Eukaryota > Metazoa > Arthropoda > Insecta > Diptera > Calliphoridae > Calliphora > Calliphora vomitoria. The sequence continues at coordinate 128,274,972 of OW818030.2, forward strand.
CTTCTTCAATAACTTTTTGTTTAATATTGTTTATTGTTAATTTTCTTTATCTTATGTTGTATTATTAGCCGTTATCTTAAATAAATCACGTTAAAAACTGACAGATGTCAATGAAATCAAAATAATTTAATTTTATAAAAATGCTAAATCCTCTATCTTATCATTTTCATAAATACCCATTGAATATTTTGAGGAAAAACCCCTCTATCTATCATAAAGTCTCCAATAATGCAACATCAAAACTGATATTCATCAAAAACTGATATTCAGCGATGATGGCAATTTCTGGATAGTAAAGTACGTCAACAAACAAAATTGTCGCTCATGGATCTCTCTATGTACATAACATCCAGGAGCGTCCAATGCTTTCCGAAAAAGTCACTGTTTGGTCTGGATTTTGGGATGGCGGCGTAGTCGGTCAATATTTCTATGAGAACGACGTTGGCATGGCTAAGCCATCACCGTCAATGGCGAGCGCTATATGTCAATGACTACTTCCGTTGTCCTGAATTGGATGATATGTAGACCAACGACATGTGATTTTAACAGGGCTGCGCTACATGTCACACAACTTATGCCACTTTGGATAGATTTAAGGGCATAGTCATCACAAGTAGAAGTGATTTGAACTGGCCACCGAGATCCTGCAATTTTAATCCATTCGACTTTTTATTGTCGTGGTTTATTAAGTCTCAGGTCTAGGCGACACAGGCCCTCAAGGCCAACATAACCTATGTCATCGAACAAATTCAGACTGATTTATGAGCCAGTGTCATGGAAAATTTAACATTTTGCAGGCGCTCCACTCAGTGAAGCCCATATATGTGCACGATATTTTATTTAGTACATGATGGCATCGATAGACATTTCAAATAAATAACAATTTTCAATGATTTCTCACACACACTTTGTTTTATTTAAATTTAAAGATAGAAAGCGAGAAAAGTACAAGTAAAGAGTCTTTCATTACCTTTACTTGTACTTTTCTCTCTACAGCTGTTACTCGCCTACTGCAGATACATACCAACTGACTACCCTTTAGATTACATAGGGACACTAAAGTGATTATTAACACTACGTTTGATTATTAGGTATGTGTAAAGTAGACTATTGACATATCTTTATATTACAAAGGACACAAAATGTCCAAAGAATCAAAAATATATAGATAACTGTCAGCAATATTAAAGGTCGCATTGTCACTTTCAAAACTATAGGATTGCTTACAGAAAATATAAAGAATTTTGTGTACAGCTTTCAATACTCATAAAACGATGTCAAAATGCCAGCATAAGAAGGAAACCCATGTTGACGACACAAGTAAGACTGTATTCATATAGATGGATGGATGGATGAATGGTTAAATGGATGTTTATATACATCCATAAAACTTTTTGTCATTGTACTTACAGGTGAATGTATAAGAGAATGCATACATGGGGGGAAGGAGAGTGTATTAGACGGCTACATACTTTTAAAAAAATAAAAGTTTAAGCCACTGTATAATTCTTATCATACAGGTTAAAATAATCCCATAATTGTTTTCTAAACCTGCCCTTCAAAATGTTTAGATACTTGGCTTTAATCCATAAATTTTTGGTTTGTTTAAAGCTTATATATCCTTTGTACTGCAAAGAGAACTTAATTAGTTACTTTACACATTCCAAGTAACTAGACGTAGAGACAATTTCCACTTTAGAGTCCCCAAGTAATCAAGAATGTAGTCAGTTGAACTATTATTATATTTCACTTTAGTAATTGGTTTTTAGTAGTCAAGTATGTAGATTATATTAGATTGGGATTCAAATTCTCACATGTATTTCTCTGACCATTAGGGGGAAGTTAGCTTCCTTTTTAAACAATTATTTGAACAAATAATCTGTTAAATTGCTAGAAAAGTATCCACTAAGAGAGCTAGGGAGGTAATCGAATTTTTGTAATCACTATGTTCGTGGAAACATGTTGACTACACTGGATCAACTACCAGGTTGTATCCTTGTAATCTATGTAGAGCCAATTTACCTCCTCTTTAGAGCAAGAACATGTTAAGAAAAACAAGTAAGAGAGCGGTGCCGAATTTTATAAACCCTTCACCAAATTATACTTCAAAATAAAAATTTTAAATATTTTTATGTGAAAAAAAATTTTTTTTTTTCAAAGTTGTTTTTTTAATTTTTTGGAAAATTTTTTTTCGAACTGTTTTAAAAAAAAAATTTTTTTTAAATTTAAAAAAAAATTTTCTGTTTTTTAAATTTTTTTAATATTTAGCAAAAAAAAACTTTTGGTGAAAAAAAAAATTCGGATTAAAAAATATTTATTCCGATCTTGACCCATTGTATTATATACGTCGTTGCAAAGGTCTTTGAAATATGTATTATTAGATATCCATATTGTTTGTATTAATGACTTAGTAATCCAGATATAGGTAAAAAAAGGTAAAAAATCGAGGTTGTCCCGGGTTTTTCCTTATATCTCAGCCATTTGTAGACCGATTTTGTCGATTTTAAATAACAACCGAGCCGGAAGAATTCCGGAGATACTGATGTATGAATCGTGTATGTAAGTTGTTTGGGGGCTTCGGAAAGTTGATTTCAACAGACAGACAGACAGACAGACAGACAGACAGACGGACATGGCTTAATCGACTCCGCTATCTATAAGGATCCAGAATATATATACTTTATAGGGACGGAAAATTATATTGTGGAAATTACAAACGGAATGACAAACTTGTATATACCCTTCTCACGAAGGTGAAGTGTATAACTAGTCATATAGCAAAGTCGATAGGTAGATGTTGCTGTTAAAAGTTTTCTATCACCGAAAGTTTTTTTCTGGGGAAAAAACTTATAGTTGATAAAGCTGTCGCTGACAATCTTTGGCCGAGAGAGATTTCGGTCGCTTCGGAGCGAAGATCAAATTGACATGTAAATGGTAGGTGTTAATTAGTTCACTGGTTCGGGAACTTTATTCTCACACTCATTTCTTTGCACCATCCTACTAAGCTTTATAAACAATCCTCCAAAAAGTATTTGACTTTTACAAACCCTCTTCTCTGTGCTTCGTTAAGCAGTAGCAAAAACTGTTCTTGTATTGATTTTACTAGAAGTGATTGAATGAAGTACACATATACACATTGGATTTCTGGCAAGATCAAAATATTTATAAACATAATCATAAATTGAAATTGAATGACTGAAAACATTTCACAAAAAGGAATACGAAAATGCAACAAGAAGCTATTTGCTAGTAGGTTTGCATAAATTTACCCACTCACTCGCTCGTGCTCATAAATGTTTTCAGCTGAAAACAAATGTTTACTTTTACTACTTGTACGTACGTCATGCAATAATAATGGCAAACGTTGATCGATCACAACAGGAAATCAATTCCAGTAATAATGTCGTTATTATTTTGCATTAAAGTGTATGTAAACAATGAATGTGTGTAATACATAGAAGAAAATATGTACTATGTGTGCATTTGTTCTGATGTATACTTGGATTGTATTTGGGTCTTTGTCTGCTAGCATTTCTTGTTGCCAGCTTTTAGCCATGTAAAAGAAAAAAAAAATAATGACATTTCTTTAATATAAGAAATTCATTCCTTCAGTTAGTCATTCTTTCCTGCATTTCTGTATATGTATGTTGTTTTGTATTTGTTGCCACAAATACTCTTAGTTGTATAGAAAACTGCAATCGAGAGAAAGGGAGATTTATTGTTGATGCACTTTCTTTTGCCATTTTTTATTTACGTTTTTAAATGTTATTTTTCTCAAGAATAAAATACTTAAAATATTGCAAAATATTTTTTTGGGGACAGAAAAAAAAAAGTGTAGTTCTTATAAACAAATAGCAAAACACAGATTTCGATATAAAATGCATAAAACTTGACAATATAAAATTTCTGTACTCATGTAGATCTACGTAAGTTTTGTACAATGTAAGTTATATGAACAGGGCGATGAAATGTTTGGAATTTTTTAACATAAGTGTCTTTTAAACTAGTGACCGAAAAATTATTTTTATTTTTAATTGTAAATATTAAGTACGGGACAATATTTTAAGCTGGATCCTTTAAGAATCGAGGCACTATATACATCTTTTAGTAACTTGCCTGATTTAAATTTATAAATTTTGTATTATTTATCACTATGGGTCCTTTGTATTACAAATATAAGTCAATTAATTACTACACCTTTTGATATTGTTACGTTTTTACCTTTTAAAAAGGTGGGTTTATTTCCTTTAAATAAACCGGATACTTTTGATTGCAAATAAAAGCAGTTTTAGTAGTTTAAAATTGTAACAACTCTTTATTTATTTAGAATGTACAACAACAACAGAATTAAATAGTCACTCAGTGTCTTTATACACTTATATCAATTCGCAGAAATACACACACACACTTTATAATGTACAAGTATACACGTACAAGACAGTTGATGTTTACTCTATCAGCGCCTATGATCAACTCCACTCACGACTGCAGCCTCTGCCACCATTTATACACACGCCATCTCTCGGGAATCTTCTCTTAACGGACAAAACTAGTATGTTCGAAGACAGTTGATGTTTACTCTATCAGCGCCTATGATCAACTCCACTCACGACTGCAGCCTCTGCCACCATTTATACACACGCCATCTCTCGGGAATCTTCTCTTAACGGACAAAACTAGTATGTTCGAATTCTAGAGCCTTCGATGTCATTGCCAGCAGCCAAAACATGTAGTGTTGCCATACTTACAGAAGTACTCTAATACAGATTAAAATTTCACAGTCCAGTGTACCAGCCTGGACATTTTATATACTAGAAATCATATAAGTATAGCTGAATATATTGCCTTATTATTATTCATACTTTAAATAAATTTTAGTCTGTTCTAAAGTTTAGTTCTTGTATATTTCACTTTAGGAATTTGTTATTTTACTCTATCATCGGGTTAGTTAACTCTATGCATATCTTTGGTACATCAAGACTTAAAATATTGTTGTACATGTTTAGTAGAACCAATTCAAAATTTTTACAAGTTTTTTTTTTAACAATATGGTCACTGTAATCGATCTTTGCATATGGGCAAATACTGTGTGATGAACGTTTCATGATAATTTTTTGGTTTTTCAAATAAGACACCTCCAACGTATACTATATGCTAAAGTGAGATTTAAGTGCAATTCCAAATGGCATTAAATATTACCTTTTAATTGCCATTTGTTGCGAAATAATTGATCGCAAAGGTTTGTGACGCACATTACACAAAATGGAAGTAACTTTAAAAGTTGAAGTGTTTTTTCGTAATTTTAACGAATTTTGAATAATAAAGCACACAAAATCTTATTCCTAAAAGAAAGATGAATGAAAGAGAATTCTAATATAACTTATTGGCACAAACAAAAATTTGCCATTTTCATTAAAAGCCGAGAACATTTTGTGACGCACGTTACGTGACGCTCATTACAAATTTTCCAGTAGCTTAAAAATTATCACAATTATATTAATATACTGCACCTTCTTCGTGAGAAGTTATGAAAAATTCCATTCAAAGAGAAACTACTCAAAACTAATTTGTATTTAAATTGAATGTTCAAAAATGTAGCTGTCGATCGAACTATCTTGTTAACACTTAAATAATGATATGAACACTTAAAAAAAATTCAAATTTTTTTTGTATAATAATAAGATATATGAGCTAGCGTTGGATTTTGGTAATCATTTTTGTATGAATGACCATCGAAATACATTTTATTTATATATAAAATATAATATAGATATCTAGTCAAATATTGCAATTAAAAAATTTCAAGTTTGATCAATTTAAAAAAAATTTTGTTGGTAGACTGTTTCTGAGACTTGCTGTATATCGTATTAATTCTGGGGAAAATGATCGAGCACGTACGTCTCGAATGTGAGAACTGAAATGTCCTTTTCCTTTTGATGTTTAAAATATTTTTAGCGGGACCACAATAAACATTTTATAATATGAATTGCATAGTTGAAATTGTAATTAGATTTATTTGTATAACTTGAAAATGCAGGATTTACAATAGATGTCATAACTTTTGTTTTTAATAACTTATATGTCATTTTAAAGGGTATATATCTGTCATTTATTCTCACTTAGTTGTTAACACTGTAATGTTCAATTACAGTGTAAACATCAACGATTTTTCTTGCTTCGAAAATGTTGAATTTTGTCCCATTTGCGGGAAGTTTTGCTTAACTTCTATTATTTGAAAAAAGTGTCACTGAAGCACACCGATTACTCACCAAAGCTTATGGTGGATGTGTTCCATCGGTTTCACCGAGCGAGATGTGATTTGTGCGATTCAGAAGTGGTGATTTTGACACGGAAGACAAAGATCGCCCAGGCCAGTCCAAAAAGCTTGAAGACAAAGAATTGGAGGCATTACACCATGAATATAGATGTAGAACTCCTCAAGAGCTTTGTAAAATCATTGGGAGCTACTCAAGCAGCAATTTCAAAACGTTTTCCAGCAGCAGGATTCATCCAAAAGTATGGAAATCGGGTACCATACGAATTGCAGAGAGACCTTGAAAGACGATTTTGTATGTCCAAAATTTTCCTCGGACGCTATGAAAGAAAATCATTTTTACACCGAATCATTACTTGCGATGAAAAATGGATTCATGATAATAACCCGAAGTGTAACAGATCGAATGTGATGACCAGCCAACCAGCCGAATCGACACCAAAGCCAAATATCCATGGCTCTAAGGTAATTCTCAGTATTTGGTGGGAGCAAATGCGTCCTATCTATCACAGGAAATCTGATTTGTTTGAAGCGAGCAGTGGCCAAAAATCGCAAAGAATATGCGGCCAGACATGAAACCGTTATATTCAATCAAGACAACGATCGGCCACAAGTTACAATACCTGCTAAAAAGTATTTAGAATGAAGTGATTGGGAAGATTTGCCTCACCCGCTTTATAGTCCAGACCGTGCCCCATCCGACTTCTATTTATTTAGATCGATGCAAAATGCTCCCTCTCTCTTTATCATAACCATTTCAATATTTTTACAAGTTTTTTAACAATATTATGGTCACTGCAATTATTAATATAATTGTGGTAGCTATAATATGGTAGAGTAGAGTTGCCATCCATATGATTATGGCAATCATATATATGATTGTAGTAAATTAATACATGTTTAAGCCCATCATGTTCATGATGAAACATTATATCAGCCGGGAACAACATAAGGACTGATATCGTAAAATTCTTAACACACGTTTTTCAGTAAAACTTTAAACCCATGTATTATTTGATTTTTTTTTTATCAAGTTAACTTTGTAAAGCATGTCAGTTATTATGCTTAATGTCAATTATGTTCATTTGTTGTTAATCTGATTACAATGCGTGACCAGAAAAAAGTGCGTACTAAAATTATTAAATATTTTCAACAAAACCCAACTTGGTACTACAAAAAGTTGGCGAAACAATCAAAGGTCTGTCGTCAAACTGATTTCAATGGTATTAAACAGTACCGGGAGAACTTGTCCGTTGATAGAAAACCTGGTTCAGGTAGAAGGAATGGTCCACATGATGTTTCTAAAGCCAAAAAAATAGAAAGCATTTTCAAAGAGCTTCCAACACATCCGGAAAGCAACCCGGTTAGGTCAGTACTCGGACTATTTGGTACGAAAAGTAAAGGCCAATGAAGGTTTAAAAGCATACAAGGCTCAAAAGGTTCCTGACAGGAACTCTACTGAAAATTTAGAGGCTAAAGAGCACGGAAATTGAAGTCAAATTTTATACAAAAAATATTCCTGCAGCATAATGGATGAAGAAATGTACGTATGGAAAATTTTTCCCAGCTTCTGGGTCAAATTTTTATGTTGCAGATGCTCGAGGGAATGTTGACCCAAAGCAGAAAATTTTCCCGAAAAGTTCTTGGCATGGAAAGCAATACGCAGTTGGGGCAAAAAAAGCCAAACATTTGTTACAAAGGGCTCTAGAAAACCGAAATTTATATCAAGGAGTGTTAACAAAAAAGGATGTTTCCATTCATAAGACTTCTTAATGTGTCCACTTATTTCTTGAGTGGTAGAAGAACAATAATGTGGTATTTGTACCAAGAGAGGCAATTCCTCCAAACTGCCTGGAGCTGAGTCCAGTGGAGAGATATTGGCCTCTTGTTAAAAGAGAATTGAAGAGCACAAAAAAGGTGTCCAAAAGTGTGGTAGATTTTAAACGGAGATGGACAACCTGTTCGAACAAAGTGACATAAGTGACTACAAAAACCATAATAGAAGGGTTTTCGAAAAAGGTTAAAAATTTCATCATAAGTGATTAGAACTATTAAAATATATATTTTTTTTTTTTGGAAATTGTAATAATAATTTCAATCAAATAAAAAAAGATTAAAAACTGTAAGTTTAGTGGTTTCACTTTTATTAACATATATGTATGTTAAACATTTTTCGATCTCAGTCCTTAATGCAATGAATTTCATCATTAAAATGATAGCCTGAAACATATACTTATATACAATATATATATGATTGCTACAATAATGTGAATCATAACTTTAACATGTATAACTATATTTTGAATCTGTGTATACGTGGAAGTATAAATTACTTTCCTGATCAGAAATATTTTATTATACGATTATTATTGGTTGTTTAAAAGAAACTTGGTATTCGACTGTCTCTTTGCAACTTATGTTTATGTTGCCAGAGAATAAGTTTCCTACAATAAACTGATGTTTGTATTGTCGTTTTGCAGCTGGATTGAATAAAAACCGCCTGTTAGACAGGCTTTTTATCGTATTAAGTTTAATTCATCAATAACGTTGAATGGCGCAAAACCATGTAATATGATAAATTAGTTAAACCTGTAAATATTGCTTCCATTTCATAGTCTAGATTTCCTTATAAAGCTACGTACACACGGTTGTCAGATTGTACAATATCGTGTGAACTTCCAATTTTTGTCGTATAACGTTGCCAGAAAAAGTACTGTCAGTACATTGTAAGACAATACTATTGTCAGACATCTGGCAATCGTGGAAACACCTTACGTTGCCAGATTATTGTAAGATCATTGTCAGAAACTTTTTATTCTCATATGTGCGAAGTTTATGCATCTGACAATGGCGTCATTGTCAGATAAATTATTTCTATTGGCAACATTGTGTATATGTATTTAAAATAAACAAAAGTGAAGCAACCGTGTGAACTGATAATTTTTGTTGGCAGATAAATTTATTGTTTGACAATTTTCTGACAATGAAATTGTAAGGTTTTCTTACAATCATCTAAACTGACAATTTACCTTTTGCTAATAACATTTCATTGACAGTACATTGCGAGCACATTCCCAGATCTGACAACATTGTAAAATCTGACAATCGTGTGTACGTAGCTTAACAAGCGATCTATGCTAATACAACGTATTAGTTCTAGAACTTCAAATTGTAAAAAACAACACAAACAAGTAAAGCTGGCCGTAATTCACGAATAATACGAACAAGGTTGGCTTCCAAGGCGTCAATTGTTGCTGGTTTCTCAGCATAAATCAGCGACTTTATGTGACCCACAGGAAATAATCGAGAGGTGAAAAATCACATGATCTTGGAGGCCAATTGACAGATCCTGTTAAAATGTCATCCATATTTACTAACAAAAAATCATTGATCATGGTGCGATAATGATCTCCATTGAGCGTATTGCATGCACCGGCTTCATTTTTGAAGAAATATGGTCTCACTCTATATGCAGCAATTTTGTTTATTAACAAACCCGTTTAGCCAAAAATTATTCTCAGCGCTGAACACAATTAAAGTCACGAAGTCTTTTATAAGTTTCACGTATCGATGACTGATCTTTAAAATAAATTTGAAGAATTTGATAGAATTGTTCAAGCGTCAGTATATTCACTATGATTTGCCTGAGTATACTGATCATAAATGTCAAATAGTAAGCACAATATAACAGTTCGTTTGACAGTTAATTCTATCGTAAGTTCTATCGGGCTTTAAAAACAACCTTTAGAAGATCAGATGATCAAAATGTTTCCCTCTCCTGAACAATTTGATTTTTACAGATAGCCCTTTTTGAATATAAGCCCTCAAAATATATTTTATAACCATTTATTTGCGATCACCAGATTATCACCAGAATTTTAAATAGAAATTTATATTTCCTGCCTTATTCAAATAGTTTACTCTATACACACAATTGTTATACCTTGTTGTATATGAAACCACAATTTTAAATAAATACATAAATACATACATACTTCTATTTCCTAAAATCTAAATATACATAAATAACATAAAAAAAAGAGAAACGAAAATAACAAACTTTGCAAAAATGTTTCTCTATAAAAAGAAATAAATAAATATTCTAATCCACTGAAAAGCTGGTGAAAAAAAATAGATCACAATCACTATTTCTTGTAATGAAAGATTTTAATTTGGCTTTGGAATGTTACAAAAAGAAATGTTGTTTTAATTTCGGAATTAAACTGGACAAAAAATAAATTGTGGTCAAATCTTAATTGTTGTGTAGTTTTTTTATTTAAAAAAAAAAAAAGAAATGTTCATACAAACAAAAAAAAAACGAAAACGTCAATACAAAAATACTAACAAAGCAAATGTAAATACAAGCAGGAGTATGAACAATCCAGCACCCAGCAGCAAGTAGTCAATGTATCCCTTATAGATAGTATTTGTCTAAAATCTCTGATCACTAGGCTGACTCTTAATGATGTATTTTTGGGTCATTTGATACGTATGTGCTATTTGTAGTAAAGAGATAAGTCAATAGGTTACTTTATATATCCCAGGTAATCTATCGTGAAGTTAATTGCCTCTTAAGTGTATCTAAGTAATCTAGATTGTAGTCACTTCAATCGCTTATTTTATACTGCATATTTTTGTGAGTAATTTGTTAAAACTGATTTTATACAAATTGTTTTAATGTAATTCTCATACAGTTTATTTTTGCTTAAGTATACTGACATCCCATGTAACCTAGAGTGAAGTCATTTGATACATTAGTGTCTCTATGTAACCTATAGTGTAGCCACTTTAAACGTTTATTTTGTACTGCTCTTTAAACAGGAATCTATTGGAGAGCAGTCGGAGGAAGGTTTATTTACAAGCAATCGGTTATTAGACTTTCTAGATATGTCTTTTTAACTGACCAGTTAGATAGCTAGTGAGGTAACTGACTCTAGGTAACCGGTATGTGAATACAATGCCTTGACTACTTGGGGCCAGCTAACAGACTGGTCAACTGGACCCCCTGCTTAGGACATAAACGTGTTAAAAATACTAGTTACGTATCTAGTTATGTAAGTAGTTGTCACCCTAAATGATAGGTAAAATCACGCCTTCGGCACAGTCTCCTAGAACAGCTGGGAAGTCTTTGGTCATGCTACAAGTTGTAAAGTAAAGCCTTGAATTAACTCATTTCCTTGAAAAAGTCAGTAGCAGTAAATGTTGAGGGGGGTTTCTCTTTTTTTGGAATTGTTGCATCTGCATCTGTATATATATAGTATAGTAAGGAGTGAGGTCGTAAAATGCTTAACACACGTTTTTCATTAAAACTGTTAACCCAAGTTATCTTTGTAAAACATGTCAGTTATTATGTTTAATGTCAATTATATTCATTAGTTTTGTGACCAGCAAAAAGTGCGTACTAAAATTATTAAATATTTTCAACAAAACCCAACTTGGTCCTACAAAAAGTTGGCCATACAATCAAAGGTCTGCCATCAAACTGTTTCCAATATTATTAAACAGTAACGGGAGAACTTTTCCGTTGATAGAAAACCTGGTTCAGGTAGAAGGAATGATCCACATGATGTTTGTAAAGCCAAAAAAATAGAAAGCATTTTCAAAAGAGCTCCCAACACATCCGGTAGGATAGCAGCCCGGTTAGCTCAGCGCTCGGACTATTTGGTACGAAAAGTTAAAGCTAATGCAGGTTTAAAAACATACAAGGCTCAAAAAGTTCCTGACATAAACTCTGCTAAAAATTTACAGGTCAAAAACAGAGCATGGAAATAGAAGTTAAAAATTTTTCAATCTCACTCCTTAGTACAGCAATTGCTATTAATTGGTATTCAATATACATGTTGCTGTCAAAGTAAGTAAAGACGACCTAAAAAAAAAAAAGAGCAGCTACATACACTCCAGTATATTTTTTTTTATGTATTGTCCAAGTCAACTGTTATCAAAAGAGCAAGACAATAAAAAGCCAACATACACTTATTCATACATCACTCCTTACATATACATACATACATACATACATACATATATTTATTTGTATGTATGTACGATACATTGTATATATGTGCATCCCTGCAATGTATATTTAAATGCACACAAAAGGCAACTGGCAACATTTTATATGGAAATATGTATATTTAACTTAAAAAATCTTTTTGCAAATATTCCTTACTCCTACATAAATAATTTCAATAAAGTTCGATTGCATGTAGATATTTATATGGGCAAAAACATTTTTCTTTTTAAAATCTATTGAAAATACCTTAATTGTTCGTTATTTGTGTCAATGAATTCCAACAGTGCTTTCGCTCTAACTAACAACACACATATTCTTATTCGCTTTTGTTTGGTGGTAACTGAGACAGCGACGAATGCACATGCTAAGCGGATGTATTGCTATTGTAAAATTTTTTTTAATTTATTTTTGATGATTACTGAAAGAAATATTTCGATTGTTTAATATATTTCGAACGTTAAAAAATCATTGAAGTGTTGTCTCAATTTATTTTTGAGAAAAAATTTTTTTTTTTTCATATTTGAAATCAAAGAATAACAAAAAGGGAAGCCTCTCAATTTTTCTACAACAACAACTTCTCTCTCTTCTCACATACAAGTAATATGTGAATTCAACACACTTGAGAGAGAGAGATTTGACTTCAAAACTTTTTCTTGAAAATTGCAATTCTAACACACTCTTTCAAATGAAATAAAAATTATTCGATTAAACGAGTAAAAAAATAAAGTTACTGAAATTTTAACAAAAAGTTTTTTTTAACCCATATAGTCACAAGCATAACTACAAGTAGGTTTTCAGTTTTAAACTTCCATACTTATACTCCAACTTGCAGCACATTTACACAACCATATTTCAACTGTCATTTGCCTTTATATACATAGCAGTAGCAGCCCCAGTATTTAGTATTTGTTATATTCTATGATGCCTTTTTAGTTTATAAATTTTTACTTATACTTGTAAAATTTCCAATCAATAAGTTATACAAAAAAAAATTTAAAAAAAAAAACATTTTGTGGTACCTTTAACATACATTTACAATCAATGTAAAATTTTAGCTTCTATTTTCGGAATTATTCAATTTCCAAGTGTTTGCTTTAATTTCTATGTTGCATATTTTAATAATATTAAATAAAATATTTACAACAATTCTTTTTTGGTAGGGAACATAGCAAAATATTGACAACTTATTTTCATTTAAATTATAGAACGAATTGCAGTAATCTTGATATTTGTACCAATTAAAAGGAGAAAACTAAATCTACAGAAAAGTCTTCTAAACGTTTAAATTGTATTTGCTATGTCCCCCCCATCATAATGCTTTTAGTGATAATCAGCTCAATGTATTGCTAATCTTATAAGAGAGCAGGACATTTGCTTCAAAGCACAAACAAAATGAAATAAAAATTTTGCCAAAAAAAAATATATATATAATAAAATAGGGCAGTTACGACGAATTTGTTGAGCTTTAATGACAAGGAAATGAAAAGTTGTTTAATTTATATAGAGAAGCCAGTTTATTCCAATTACTTCTTTATTCGATATTTCAATGCAAAGACAGTGAGAAAGTGTTAGATCAACAAAAACTTGATTTTGACATGACCTGACTAATTAGCATACTTTGTAATGTATACTTCAAAAACGTGACATTACTCAAAAGCATGAGTATTTTTATACATTTCACCATGTTATTCTGTTGATATTTTCTAAAGTTTTAATTTTCCAGCCCAGGTTGCTTATATATATATTCTACACCGTTATAGATTATGCTGTTGATATAGCCATGTCCAAAGCTCCAAAATAACTTACATACATGCTTGATACATCAATATATCCGATTTTACACCTATTTTTATACCCTTCACCTTCGTTAGAAGGGTATAGTTATATAAGTTTATCAGTCCATTTGTAATTTCCACAATATAATTTTCGACCCTATAAAGTATATATATTCTGGATCCTTATAGATAGCGGAGTCGATTAAGCCATGTATGTCTGTTAAAATCAATTTTCTGAAGACCCCAGATATCTTCTGCATCCAAATCTTCAATAATTCTGTTAGACAGACTTTGGAAAAGTTTCCTATTTAAAATCAGCAAAATCCGTCCATAAATAACGAAAATATGAGCAAAAATCCAAGACAACCTCTGAAAATTTCATCAAAAAAAGAAAATTTATTGCATGCTTTGACAAGAAAACAACAAAACGTATGTTTGGATGTGTGTTGGTTTCATTGCTTTGCGTATTTTTTTTTTGGTGTTTGCAACGATTATATAAGGCTATAGTAAGTTGGACCTACAATGGGTCAAAATCGGGAAAAATATTTTTCCCCTAATTTTTTTTCACTAATAAATAAAAAAAATTAAAGAAAAATTTTTTAAAAAAATTTAGAAAAACTTAAAAAAACAATTTCAAACAAAAAGTAGAGTTTTAAAAAAATTTAAAAAAAGTTTAAAAAATAATTTTTTTTTAAATTTTATTTTAAGGTATAAATTGTAAAGCTGTCTTACTTGTTTTCTATTATTTTTATACATATCAGGAAATCTAAGTCATCAACATAGCCAATATGGATATCTAGAATACTTATACATTGCAAAGACATTTCCAACGGCCTATATCACTTCATAAACATTTGGACCGACAGTATGTCAAAAGCAGGAACAATATTTTTCAATCCGATTTTTTTTTTAAATTTAACTATTTAGAAAATCAGTTTTTGAGTTGTCGCTTAGCAATTAAAAGTCAGATTTATTCTAATATATAAAATTTAAAACTAGATGGGACATTTTAGTAATTAAATAATAAAGTTAGATTGACAAAAATCACTATTTTCAACCATTTCATGTATGTAAAAATTATTTATTATACATATGGGGGGTTTCATCTCAAGTGAATCAAATTTTGAATCCGATGTTTTCCGATCGGGATGAAAGTTACAAAACATTTATCCCACTAAGCCACCAAAAAGCTGTTAAAGGAAAAGGCCTAAGCTCTTCGAGCTATGCACAGTGGTTTAGAAACGTGAAGATTGATTGATTTTATCTTAAAAACTAAAAAAATGGTAATTTTCCACGAAGAAAAATATAAAATTTGAATTAATGTAAAATTTTAACGTTTAAAGATATCATAACAAAATTTGGAACTAATGTAGATCCAAGTGTCCTTAAATCAATAGCATTATACTTTTTGACAATTTTTATTTTTAACTACCAAAATTCCTAAAACGGGGAAAATGTGTTCCAAAAACTGAGTTTTCTTAGAAAAGTGCCTGCTGTGACGTTATTTACCGCATGCTACTAGTAAAACTTTGTTATTATTTAAGAAGCATATAGGGTTATACAAATATGGAGCTCTTTCGTAGATCGGTGCTTTGCATTTTTACTCAAACCGAAAATTTTTTTTAAAAATTATCCAAATTTGGATAGGTCTAGGTTCTGATATATCCGCTTAAGTGAGCCAAATTTTACTTTATACGCTTTTGCATCAAGTTATCTAGCTGGATCATATACAAATTGTTTATAGTCTCGAAGAAATTTTTTTTCTATAAAAGAAAAAATATATGGGTTTTTTTGTGGAAAAACGTAAAAAATACGAACGAGATAACTGTTCGAAAGTGGTTCTTAATTTATATAGAATTCTATCGCCAATATAGCTGATATTTTAAAAATAAAATTCGACCCGCCATATCTAAAAAACCATAAAAAGATAGAGCAAAATTAAAAAAAAAACAAGTAAGAGAGCTATTTTCTGTTGTGCCGAATCTTATATACCCTTCACCAAATTATACTTTAAAACAAAATTTAAAAAAAAAAAAAATTAATTTTTTTAAACATTTTTTTTTCGAAATTGTTTTTTAAGTTTTTTCCAATTTTTTTTAAAACAATTTTTTTTTAATTTAAAAATTTATTTTATTTAATTTATTAGTGAAAAAATGTATGACAAATAATTGTTTTTTGTGAAAAAAAATTCGGGTTAAAAAATATTTTTCCAAATTTTGACCGATTGTAGGTCCAACTTACTATAGCCTTATATACATAGTTGAAATGAACTTTGAAATATCCATATTGTCAATATTTACGACTTAGTAAACTAGATATAGATCAAAAATAGCCCAAAAATAGAAGTTGTATTTATGGACGAATTTTGCTGATTTTAAAAATTAAACTTCTCGAAAGCATGTCTGACAGAATTATTGAAGATTTGGATCCCGAAGATATCTGTGGTCTTCAGAAAATTGATTTCAACAGACAGACGAACAGATAGACAGGCATGGCTAAATCGACTCCGCTATCTATAAGGATCCAAAATATATATACTTTATAGGGTCGGAAAATTATATTGTGGAAATTACAAACGGAATGACAAATTTATATACTTATACCATTCTCACGAAGGTGAAGGGTATAATAAATCAATAAATCTGAATATCTGTTTAACTAGTAGAGATAACCTACACATGTAAGCGTATTTTTTGAAGATCTTCTCAAGGACTATTTATATTTTTGAGCTGATTCGGAACGCAAATGGATTTTTGGCGATTTTTTAAACAAAATTGTGACCCGAGAAGACCAAATTTGAGGGGCTACACACTGGCCCCCATTGACGCTAGGAAGCTGAACGAAAGTCAACTCTAAAGCACCTCAGCTCCAACCATGTTTATTTTTTTAATAATATCTTTAATAGTTCCCGAGATACAGAATTATTCCCCAAAAAAAAAAGTTTTCTAAACCACTGTGCTATGGATACTAGGTAATAAGTTAAATGGATGAGAAAAACACTCTAACTCAGAGAGTTCTTGACCGATGTTATTGAAAAATTGTGTCTAAGCTACTGTCCAATAGGACTAACCTTGGTGCAAATTTCGGAAAAAACTATGTATCAAAAAAAAACTATTTAACAAATCTTTGAGAAATATTAAAAAAAATTAAGCTTCACTTTTAAAAAAATTAGCCATTTTCCAAACTAAAAACCAAAATAAAGTCAAGTTAAACACCAAAGTTTAAACTTAAATATCTTTTAAACTGTAACAGATAAATTATTTTTATATTGAGTGTATTACTAATGCGGGATTTTTTAAATTTTTAGATTTTATTTTGAAACATTTGTTCAATATAAATTTATTCAAAGTATTGGCAATTGTTATTTCTGACATTTATTTAAAAAATGAAAAACTTTTTAGATTTTTTTTCTCAAGAGAGCTTTTTGGTCACTTAGTGGGATGCGAGTTGGATATCTATCAAAATAAATGTTTTGTAACTGAAGACTCAATTTTTGAAATTTTTTGCTCATAAGAAAGCTTTGGACTATTCCTTAAAGAGCTTATTGGTCGCTTAGTGGGATATAATCAAAATAGGTGTTTTTTAACTCAAGATATATAATTTTTGATCTTTTTTTGCAAAATCAAAAACTTTTTTGACCTTTTTTCAAGTCAAAAATCAAAAATATTTTTAATTTTGGAAAAAAAATTTAAAAATTTTTTTATTTTTTTTTTTTTTTTTTTCGAAAGATTGAAATTAAACTATATGGGACACATTTTGATAAGAACAATAGGTAATAAGTTTCAAGAATTAGAAAAAACACTTGTTTGGCCAAAATGTCCAATTTTTACCCCTCTAGGTCTCTCGGCCTCAATTCGAATACTACCAAATCTTCCTGCATTTGGATGAATCCTGCTGCTCGTAAAACTTTTGAAATTGCTGCTTGAGTAGCTCGCAATGATTTTGCATGCTGTTGTTGATATTGACAACATTTTTGGCTGGCCTGAGCGATCTTTGTCTTCCGTATAAAAATCACCACTTCTGTACTTCTGAAACCGATTTAACACATTTACCATAAGCTGTGGTGAACAATCGTTTTACCTTAACTGCACTTTTGTTTAAATTAAAGAAATAAAGCAAAACTTCCAGCATATGACGCTTTGTTGGTACAAAATTCGACATTTTCGAAGTTGTTTACGCTATAATGCTCAATAACCAATTGAGAATAAGCGACAGATATGTACCCTTCAAAATGTTTGTAAAGGCAAAAAGAGAAATGTTTTTAGAAAAACGTTTGTCGAATTTTTACAAAATATATTTATCGAAAAACAAAATAAAGTCAAGGTAAAAATCGAAAAATTCAAAATTGAAACTTAATGAAACAAAAAGGATTTGTTTTATAATCATATTTGCTTTATAACGAAAATGAATACAAAATCTGTCGAGCTATACAAAGATTTGCAGACTAAAAGTACCTCAGCCTTGTACAAATTTAAATTTCTGAAAGCTTATGTCCTCGTATACGATTTGTTTGTAAAGGGGTTTCCAACAAGAGGTGTTATTTTTAAACACCCGGTATTTCGGTAGCTGTCACTTTAGAAGCTTTTATTCTTTGACATTTGACAAGTAGAAACTATGCCATTACTAAAAATGGAACGATACACACTTCAACAACGCATTGAAATTATTAAAATTCACTACAAAAATGATGAAAATCTTGTAGTCACAGTTCGCAAAACTAAAGCATTTTTGGGTCGTCGTGAAGCACCTTGCCGGACCGCAATACAGAAATTGGTGGACAAATTCGAGCTGTTGGGACAAGTTAGTGATGTGAAGAATAAAACCCGTGCACGTCGCGCAACTGAGAATATTGCTGCTGTAGCCCAAAGTGTTGAAGAAAACCTAGGTTTATCCATTCCTCGTCGTTCTTTGGAATTGGGCATTCCACAAACGTCATTACACCGTATCTTATGGTCGGAGTTGTATGATATTGATCTGGACAACGATTACTTTCAACAAAACGGCGCTACGTGCCACACAAACAACGGTCCGGGAAAAGTTTCCGGACCGTGTTATCACTCGCAGAGGTGATCACAATTGGCCACCGATCGCTTGTGATTTAACCACCTTGCGACTTTTTCCTTTGTGGCCACGTGAAAGATAAGGTCTACGCCAACAGCCCAGCGTCGATTCAAGACCTCAAAGATAGAAATCGTGAGGCTATCGAGGACATAGGGCAACCACATTGCAATTTGGTTATGAAAAATTTCATGAAAAGGATATGATCCTGTAAGCGTGATCCTGGTGGCCATTTGGCTGATGTTGTTTTTCATTATTAACGGGAATGTATACCGTTAATAATGAAAATAAACATCCCATCATTTATCTCGAAAAATTCAATTTTTCTTTGGAAAACCCTGTGCATGGTTTTGCAATCGGACCAGTAGTTGAGAATAGACAGATGTATTACTACTTTTCATCCGATTGTACCAGCATATGCTGGAATATTATAGTTGGAGTGTTGTGAAGGAGACAAATGAAAATTCTTATAAAAACGGAAACAAAACTGTTCAATTTTATTTTATGTTCCAATTTCAATATTTTCTTTGATTTTCAAAATTATCCCGAAGTTAGACGGCCTAAAATAGCCAACCCATATAAGTATGTTTTACATCATAAACAAAAACCTTGTAAACCAGTGTAATTTATGTGTTACCTGCTTTCGCATTTCCTAATGTGTTGCTTTCTTAGAACATTGTGTAAATTTCTACTCTGCAAATTGAAATTCCGAACACTCTAGCCAAATTTTCAAATCCAGCTTTAAGTCGTTGTTGACCATCATTAATTTCTTGAAACACATCCACACATTCACACATTCATATAAACTTCATACTCTTTTGCTGTGTATTTTTGCTCGTTTAGTTCATTTCTTTTATTTCTTCTACAGAACACAATAAAAGTCGACGATAAGTTAAGCACTAATTAAATGATTCAATGATTTTTCTTCTTTTTTTTCCAAATTTTTTTTGTTTTTTTTTAGTCTTTCTGTTTTCTAATTCCTTTTTATTGTTTTGTATGTTCTTTCAATTGCTTTTATGTGCAAACAAGCAATTTTAATGTAACTCCTTCAATTATTTGCCCAACATGAGCCTTAGCGTGTGTTCAATTAGGTTTTACTGGCAACATGAGCTGGTGGCGGCACTATGTTACAACCCCACACATCAGCAGAACTCCCACATCACTCTACACCACCTCAACTGAACAGAGCTGTGCAAAACTTTGTGGATTGATTAAACTATTTACGAAAGACTAAATTAAAACAATTAAATATTTCTTCTTTGGCAGTTCACATTTCGATCTCTGTATAAAGATATAACTCAGACTTTTGTACAGAGTCAGTCAGTCTGGCTTGTGAGTTAAAGTTTTTTGGTAGAACAAGAACACAAAAATCAAAATGAAATAAAAATAAATGTTCAATTCAATTGAATGGCATTTAAAATAGAAAACGTTTGGTTACTTGTTCGTTGCTCATTTAATCTTTAAATGTTGGTATTAATGTCCTGGCCACATAGTTGTTTGGCGATTGCGTTGGTTGTGGCTTAAGTATGGGTGTGTGTGTGTTTGTGTGAGCATGTGTTAATTAAATTTTATCTGTGAATGTTCGTATGTGTGGTTTTGTTGTAAAAGGAAACGTGTTGCGACTTTTTTATATTTTCAGTAAAGGTCAGTTAAAAACAGAAATAAAATCGTATAGTTAACAAGTAAACTCAAACTATTTATTTAAAATTTATTTGCATTTAATTAAAATACATAAGAATAAAAATGTTCTGAAAGAAAAAATATTATTATTAAAAAATAAAATACCCAGTGAAAGTCTAAGCAATAGTTTCAATCTCTACAAAGTTTGATGTCAAATGGAAATCACATCGATTCTAAATACTTGACAGTGGTCGGCACTCATAGCCACAAGGAAACGGAATACTTACCTGTAAACATAAAAATTAACATACAAGAACAATAATCACAAACAATAGCTAGTTAGACTACAACAGAGAAAGAGCATGATGTGTTATTATTCTCTTTATATCGACGACTAAAGACAAACTGCAAATATTTGAAATACCCTAGTCGAAGTAATATTGTTAGCATATTAAAGCTTGTAAAAATACCTAGTTATTGAACATTATACTCTTTTAGTTTTTGCTTTGAAAATGTCGAATTTTGTGCCAACAAAGCTTTTTATGCGGGAAGTTTTGCTTTACTTCTTTAATTTGAAAAAAAATGCAGCAGAAGCTCACCGATTGTTCAACAAAGCTTATACTGAATGTGTTCCATCGGTTTCAATGTGCGAGAGATGGTTTGGGCGCTTCAGAAGTGGTGATTTTGACATGGAAACAAACAAAGATCTCCCAGGCCAGCCAAAAAAGTTTGAAGACCATGAATTGGAGGGATTACTCTATGAAGATTATTGTAAAACTCAACAAGAGTTTCTCAAATCATAACGCTACTCAAGCAGCAATTTCAAAACGGTTGCGAGCAGTAGGATTCATCCAAAAGCAGGGAAATTGGGTAGCATACGAATTGAAGTTGAGAGACCTTGAAAGACGATTTTGCAAGTCTAAAATGACCGAATCATTAGTTGCGATAAAAATGGATCATTTGCGATAACACGAAGCGTAAGAGCACGTATGTGAAGCCCGGCCAATCAGCCAAAGCCAAATATCCATGGCGCTAAGGTAATTCTCTATACTTAGTGGGAGCAAAAGGGTCCTATCTATTATGAACTGCTGAAATCTTACCAGACCATCACAGGGAACCTGTATCGAACGCAATTGAATCATTTGAAGCGAACATTGGCCGAAAAACACCCAGAATATGCGGCCAGACATGAAACCGTAATATTCCATCATGACAACGCTCGGCCACATGTTTCAATACCTGCTAAAATCTATTGTTACGAATGTGCAATAACGATTTGAATTTAACGGTCTGTAACAACTGCCTGCAACATTCATCATGTTTATAAACACGTCCATCAGTAGCATGCGGTTATTAGCATTGTTTGTAAGTATGACAACACTAAATGTTTAGAATGTTAGAATTATAATGTACTAGTATGTCCGTTAAGAACATCGTAGAAGATTCCCGACAGATGGCGCGTTTATAAATAGTGGCAGAGCTAGCAGTCGTGAGTGGAGTTGATCATAGGCGCCGTTAGAGTAAACATCAACTGTCTTGTACGTGTATACTTGTACATTATAAAGTGTGTGTGTGTATTTCTGCGAATTGATATACGTGTATAAAGACACTGAGTGACTATTTAATTCTGTTGTTGTTGTACATTTTAAGTAAATAAAGAGTTGTTACAATTTTAAACTACTAAAACTGCTTTTATTTGCAATCAAAAGTATCCGGTTTACTTAAAGTAAATAAACCCCGTTTTTAAAAAGGTAAAAACGTAACACTATTTAGAATACAGTGGTTGGGAAGCTTTGCCTGACCCGCTTCGATCAGTGTAAAGGGGTTTTCAACAAGAACTTTGTTTTCTAAAACAAAATAAAACAAAAAATTTAGATGAAGACGATTCAATTTTTTATTGTATTACGAAGAGAAAAGTTCAGCAATTATGAATGCAAACTGATATCTGACAAATGTTTACCACGACCACGCTGACAGATGTCGATTCTTTCATAATTTTTTGGCAAAATGGCGAGTCTATTAATCACATCACGTGGGGAGTGGGGAGTGTAGATTGGAAAGATTTTTCTCTTTTTCTTCATTTCTATTCTATAAACTCAAGATCATAGAATAATATATCCATAGAATGTACATAGTTTTGAGGTTGTATTGGTGCCTTTTTAATTTTCACTAAATTTTCTATAAAAATTTTAAATTTTAAATAGCAAAAATTTAAACTCTGTTCTATAAATTAAATTCTACCACAAATAAAATTAAGTGTCAAAAATTAACAAAAAAAATATATATTTTTTTTTCGTTTGAGCAAAATTAAAGTATTCAAAAGGATGTTAATAGAGTAATTAAAAATAAATTGAACTTGAAAAAATCACCGGGGTATGTTTTAATAACTCCATCATTGATTAGGAACCTACCAAATGTGGCAATAATTCTGCTTTCTATATTGTTTAATGCGATCTTGAAACTTGGAATTTATCCAAAAAATTAGAAAATTGCTCAAATAATAATGATACCGAAACCGGGTAAAGATTTAACCCTGCCATCTTCTTATAGACCTATTAGCCTTCTCCCTTGTTTGTCGAAGCTATTCGAGAAAATATTCCAGGAAAAGATCATACCTTTTTTGAATGATGGAAATATTATCCCAGTACACCAATTTCCGTGAACATCATGGCAGCATTGAACAAGTCAATCGTTTAACTGGAGAGATTAGAAAATCTTTTGAATTAAAGAAATATTGTTCTGCCGTCTTTTTAGATGTTGCTCAAGCTTTTGACAAGGTATGGCATAAAGGTCTAGTGCATAAAATCAAATGTTTACTACCACTAATGTATAAATTGCTGGAGTCTTATCTATCGAATAGACTTTTCAGAGTTAAGTTCAATGATTATGTGACGAGAAAATACAAGATTAGAGCAGGGAAGTGTACTAGGACCTACGTTATATTTGATTTACACCTCTAACTTGCCTACGTGAGATAAATTAACCATTTCTACATTTGCGAATGATACCGCCATTATTAGTTCACACGAAAACCCACTCATAGCATCTAGTCAACTACTAAATTATCTCGTACGTGTGGAGACATGGTTGAAAAACTGGCGAATAAAGGTGAATGAGCTGAAAAGTAAACATGTTACGTTCGCTCTAAGGAGAGGAAATTGCCCATCTGTCACACTCAACAACGTTAATATACCGCAGTCTGATTATGTCACCTACCTTGGTATTCATCTTGATGGACGGCTCACCTGGCGCCGTCACATAGAAACCAAGAGACTTCACATGAAGCTAAAAGCCTCTAGCTTTCATTGGTTAATCAGTGATCAATCAAAATTAAGCCTTGAATATAAAGTCATCCTGTATAAGACCGTTTTAAAACCAATTTGAACATATGGAATTCAATTATGGGGCATGGCTAGCAACACCAGTATTGATCTTATACAGAGGGCCCAATTTAAAATTCTAAGGACCATGACGGGAGCACCATGGTATATAAGAAATGAAAACATCCACAGGGACTTAGAAGTGACATTGGTATAGGAAGAGTTCAAGAAAGTCCATGAGAAATATATTTTTAAGCTGCAAAACCATCCCAATATGCTTGCAAGACAACTTGTGCAGATCCAAACCCGATCCAGGCTATGTTGAATTCACATATCACAAGTACGTGTGAAGAGAGTAATTATTGTTACTCTCAGCTTACTCTCAGTTGCGCCTCTAGTTTTTTCACACAACGGGTGATACAATAAGGACTGAGATCGTAAAATTCTTAACACACGTTTTTCATTAAAACTTTTAACTCAAGTATTATTTGATTTTTTTTTATAAATTTACCTTTGTAAAGCATGTCAGTTATTATGTTTAATGTCAATTGTGTTCATTTGTTGTTAATCAGATTAAAATGAGTGACGAGAAAAAGATGCGTACTAAAATGATTTAATATTTTCAACAAAACCAAACTTGGTCCCACAAAAAGTTGGCCAAACAATCAAAGGTCTGCCGTCAAACTAATTCCAATGTTATTAAACAGTATCGGAAGAACTTGTTCATTGCTAAAAAACCTGGATCAGGTAGAAAGAATGGAACACTTGCTGTTTCTAAAGCCTATAAATAGAAAACATGTTCAAAAGAGCTTCCAACACATCCGGTAGGAAAGCAGTCCGATTAGCTCAGTATTCGGACTATTTGGTACGAAAAGTTAAAGCCAATGCAGGTTTAAAAGCATACAAGGCTCAAAAACTTCCTAAAAGGAACTCTGCTAAAAATGTAGAGGCCAAAAACAGAGCACAGAAATTGAAGTCAAATTTTATAAAAAAAAAATATTTCTGCTGCATAATGGATGACGGAACGTATGTTCTGGCAGATTTTTCGCAGCTTCCGGGTCAAATTTTTGATGTTGCTGATGAATGTTGCAGAAAATTTCCCAAAAAGTTCTTGGTATGGCAAGCAATATGCAGTAGCGGCAAAAGAAGCCAATCATTTGTTACAAAGGGCTCTATAAATACCGAAATTTAGATTAAGGAATGTTTACAAAAAAAGGCTGCTTCCATTCATAAGACTTCATAACTCGACGTGTGTGAACCAGCAATAACAAGAGCGTTGTTTAACAAAAATAGATTTTCTAACAAATAAGTTTTCTTAAGAAAAATAGATTGTTAAAAGAATAAATTTTTTACGAAGAATAAAATTTGTTTATCAAAAATAGCTTTTTAAATAAAAAAGCTTTTTTACCCAAACAAACTTTTTTCAACAAATTAGAAAAAGATTTTATTATCAAAAATAGAAAAGCTTTATTCACAAACATTTTTTATATAAAAACTACAGATTTGTCATTATAATTTAAAAAAAGTAGAACATTTCAAATCCCTAATGACTTTTTCATCTGAGCACATATAAAGAACCTGATAGTTGGTCAATTCATAAGGTCTCATGTCATATTGTCATAATGTCCTAATATTTCACAATGTTTTTTATTGCTTTTTAATAAAAAAATGTCCTAAAATAATACTACTTTCTATGCTATGTTTATTGTGTTATCGTAACAAACCAGCAGAGACCAACGCACGGTGCTTTGTCTCATAGACAAAAATCTAAAAATAATTTTAGTCTTAAAATATGATCAAATATATATTGATCGGTAGCTAACAACACAACTCCAACAAATTTTTAGAAATTTATATTTGACTCTCCTAGACTTCACTAGAGGTCACTAAAGTAAGTCAAATTTAAGAAAAAATTAATGAATAAAATAATAAATTGAATTGCTTCAAGGAAATAATCCTCAATAACAAATTTTTTTAAAAATTTAATTTTTTTTTTGTGTTCTTTAGTATTTTCAAAATTTGGCAGGAGTAAAATTTTTATTAAACATTTCGACAAAAATTATTTTTTATCGCTCAAAAAAATACATTTTTTTAAAAAAAAAATTCAAAAATTACAAAAGTTTGTTGGAATTTAAAAAAAAGTCGTATAAAATCGGACATTTTTTTATTTTGTTTTTTCTTAGTATATAGTGTTATTAAGAGGGCCGTGAAAAGATTAGTGCCAACTTTTTGCCACAACTTAAAAAAAATGCATTTTAAAATAGGTCTAAATTTTTAAATTTTTACTTAAATTTTATCTATTATAGAGTAATAATATTAAAGTAATGTTACAAGCCATATGAAATAATATTAATATCTTAAATTAGATTAAACAAATAGTGTAAATTGTGCACTAAACATTAACAAGAGTGCGCTAAAGTTATATAATTTTAAGCAAGACGAGGTAATACGTTATTTACCCACCTGTTTTTGTGACACATGTCTTTCAATACTTTTTATGGTTTATTTATGGATTCAAAATCAAGAACAAACAAAAAATTTACAGAATCTTGCCATTATGAAATATATTTTGTGCACTGCATTGCCGACTACTGCATTACCAAAAAAGATAAAGTTAATTATTGTGAGTTATGTATTTTGAAGCCATTAATGAGACTTCTGGAAAATATTATATATCAACGTGTAGGAAATTGTGTGTTACTTTCAAAAATTTAAACAATTTTTAAGAATTTAAAAACATTCTTCAAAAATATAGGAATCAAAAATGGTATCTGATTTTTTAAAAAATTTTAATTTTAAAAATGCAATAAAAGTTTTGTTTATGAATCGTTTTTATTGCAATTTAACACCAATATAAAGGATTTTTTTATCAATATGCTAATGTGAGAAAGACATTTTTGAATTATTATTGAAAATCCTACAATTCCCAAAAAACGTTTAAAAAAATCTCAAAAATTGTATTTTCTTTTCTGTATAACTAAAGATAAATGTCAAAATTCAAAACCTAAAATCAGCTACACCTCCTCTATAGCCGTGTGAAATTTTATTAAAATCGGATTGTTGGTTTAGAAGTTACAGATATATTTCCACTTTTTTTTCATTTCCCCACTGTGCTCGGGAGGACATTTGTACGAAGGCTGGGTGAAATCATGAACCAATTATAACCAAAATTAGTAGAGATTGTCCTTGGGTCCAAAAAGTGATGTGGACCATATATCATTGGAACATGTTTAAAATTGCGACATGTATCTTGATAAACAAATTTACATGGAAAGACTTACACACAGATAAATGGGGACGGACAGACTGGCGGAAGGAAAAATCTTATTCAACCCAAAAAGTTATTCAGTAAATACAAATAAACATACCAAGTTTCATTAGAATCTGATCATTTTTGCAAAAGTTATAGAATTTTTACAATTAAGGATATATGGCAGGACCAAGGGTCCTTGATGTAATCACAATAAAAATTAACAGAAAGATTATAAACATAGCTGAACAAATGCTGATTTTCATGATTTTTAAATCAATTATATAGCCAATATTTAAAATTATATTTTAGGAATATATGGTAGGTAGGCGTGTCCTTGGCCCGATTTTTTCAAAAAATTGTATTTTTCTTAACTAAGGTATTTAATATTATCATACCAAATTTCAAAAGTTTACGACAACTCCTTCTACTTTTGTCCCATCGTTATATGGGGACAAAGCACTGTGCAACGCTGTGCGGCTCGGTTAAGCCGAGCCGCCGAGTCCTGATATATTAGGACATTATGACAATATGACATGATAAGAGACCTTGTGAATTGACCAAATTGTATATTCTTATTGATAAAATTGTACTAAAATTAGCAAATATGGAACTGTCGTAGGTTCGTCAATACTCAACTGATGAGGCATGCTGACATTTAACCAATAAGTATTGTACAAAGACAAGGGAAGTCATCGGGTTTTTAACATGGCAGAGTATGAAAAAAGTAAAAAAAGGACCTCAAACATATGAACTAATTTACTGAACATATTTAAAGCATAGCAGTTTTTACAACACCAGAAATAAAAACAAGTAAGTACGTAAGTATGTATAGTAGGGTGGCCCCAAAATTAAAGTTGCAGATGTTCCCGACTAAAATGAAAATTTGATTCATTCTAAGACTACGTTTTGAAATTTTTTCGTCCTGGGGTCAATATTTGGCGAGCTGGATCGAAGGATAAAAAGGTCCTTTTTTGACGTTTTTTACATTTATTCCATATTTCTTCCAAAGGAAGTATATGCAAATTTGGTATCATGTGAAAGGTCTTTGAGAGACGCATTCAATTGGTTATTAGAAATTTTAAAAAAAAAATTTTTAATTTAAAAATTTTAAAAATTTTCGATAAAATTTTAGTTTTTTTTAATTTGTTCATAGAATTTATTCAAATACATAGATTAAATTTCTTGATCATAAACATCAAGTAATTTCACCGAAAAGGTTTTTCTCGTTTTTTAAAATTCAGTCCAGTTCAGTGTTTATTCAAATTTGTTTAAACCTAATTTCATCCCTATCTGACAATCTCTGTATACTCAATTCATAGTATATGTAATGGGCATCAAAATAACTCAAATTTTATAAGCTTTCACCATTTCTGTGAAATTACATGATGTTTATGATCAAGAAATGTCATATATTTATTTGAATAAATTCTATGAAAAAATTAAAAAAAAACTAAAATTTTTTCGAAAATTTTTAAAATTTTTGAATTTTAATTTTTTTTTAAGTTTCTAATAACCCATTGAATGCGTCTCTTCAAGACCTTTTATATGATATCAAATTTACATATACTTCCTTCGGAAGACATATAAAAAAATGTAAAAAACGTCAAAAAAGGACCTTTTTATCCTTTGATCCAGCTTGCCAAATATTGACCCCAGGACGAAAAAATTTCAAAACGTAGTCTTAGAATGAATCAAATTTTCATTTTAGGCGGGAACATCGATACCTTATTTTTTCTCCATACAAACGGGGCCACCCTAATGTATAGGTATGTAGGTATGTAGGTAACTGAGTAACAGACCTCAAATAGATTTCGAAATAAAATAAACCACAAAATGGGCAAACGTCCAGAAAACATTAATTGTCAGCTTCTAAACGAAATTGTAGGCCTGTGTGTGTGTATCTGTGTGAGCCTGTGTGCGTGGAGTGTCAATGTTAACACGTGTCTACAAGGAAGTCACAAATGGCGTTTTCAATTAAAAATCCAAAACAAAAAAACGTACAAACAAAAAGAACAATGAAAATCATTTGTCTAACAAAAAATCGTTTGGCGATAACGACGAGTAAGTGAATGAATGAGTGAGTATGAGTATTTTGTCATAAAGTATTTTTTTTTTTTGTTGTATTTTATTCTTTTCTAATTTTTACATGGTGTGATTTTTATGCGAATTTTATTTCTAAATAAATTCTGTTGTTGTTGTTTATGGATGATGTTGGTGTTTTGTTTATATTTCTATTTTTACGTGTTTATGAAGTATCCAAAAGAGTGGCGGGTAGTGGTAGCTAGCAGTAGTAGTTCTAGTAGCAGTAGTATTCTATTGTTATTTTTTTTTCCTACTTTTTGTACACTTTTTTTCTTTAATTCTGTATTAAAAAGTACTGTGCAGTGGCAGTACTGATGTCCTTGCCTAGTTTTTTTTTCTGCCTTCATATATTCTTGTTTTTCTTGATTTTTTTCTTGTTTCGTCTTCAGTAGTATTTTTCCTGTTTAATGTCGCCTGCTGTTGCTCAAGTGTCATAAAAACTGACACTTGTTTTTATGCGATGTTTTTATTTTGTGTTACGTTGTTTACAATTCGTGTTAAAATGTTTTTATACAAAAGGAAAAAGATGAAAAAAAAAAACAACACAACACAACACAACACAGCAACACACAAAAATGATGAAGAATAAAAATAAAAATGAAAATGAAAAAAAAAGTGGAAAAACCATTTTTAAATGGCATAGATGCCAAGTGGTGGTGGTGGCTTGTTGCCCGGTCTGGTTTAGTTTGCTTCGTTTCGCTTTTGCTGTTGGTTAGGGTTAGAGGAGAGTATATTTCTTTTCTAGTTTATTTGGAGGTTGTTTCATTGTTGTTTAGTCTCAATAGTCAAACAAAAAAAAACACAAAAAACAGAGCACAGTCTAAGTAAGAGCGAGATTCCAACTAGCTAGTATAAAGCTTAGAACAAGTTTTACCACAACGATACTTTTGTTTTTTTTTTTTTGTATGTTATTTTATTTTATTTTTACCATTTTTATTTTCTTTTCTAAATAATAATAAAGAATAAACTTGTGTAGTTTTTGGTTTAAGGCTTATTTATAAAATATCCTGCAAATGACATACTACACTACACCATATAGCCAACATCAACACCAACACCAACAACTACATTCATAGTTAGTTACGTGTATGTAAGTATGTATGTATATGTGTATATATAGCAAATACAAACAGTGAAAAAAAGAAAACAAATACAAATATATACACCAAATAATGCTGACTGGCTGAAAATTTTTATAGATTGTTATGAACACACTACCCCACATGTGTATTAGCCGGGCTCCTTTTATAATGGTTTTAAAACTGTTGACCTTTACTGCCATTTCACACAGGTTTATTTTACTATAAAAACATGTTGTGCAGACAATTAGGGCAGATGACTACAAAAAATAAGTTTTTCTTTAGAAAAAAAAGATTTTTCGAAAAAACACTTTTTTCTTACACAAAAAGCTCTTTTGCAGTAAAAACCAAATTTACCTTTTTAAAAAAAAAAAATGTTTTTATAAATTTTTCCCTAAAAACAAAATTAGAAAACATAGCTTTTCCAAACCAACTAATGCTTTTTTGTGCTTGTTCTTTACCAAATTATTGAAACAAATTTGTACCAAAAGAGCTTTTTTATACATTTCATTCAGAAGCTTTTTTAGAAAAATGTTCTTTTTAAACAAAATATGCCTTTATAACACTCTTTTGCAATGAAAAGTAAATTTAACTTTTTAACAAAAATATATTTTTTTTCTTAAAAACAAAAAAATTTTTGAATTGAAATAGCTTTTCTAAACAAAATAATGCATTTTTGTAAAAACACCTATCTGCGATTGCTTTTTACCAAAAAGTTGAAAAAATATTCACCAAGAAATCTATATATATAAAAATGGTTATTTGTACGTATGTATGTGTATATGTATGTTCCGAATTAACTCAAAAACGGTTAGACTGATTTTGAGAATAGCCTAGCGGGTAACACTGTAAAGTCAGATTTTTAATTTTCGGTCTGTGGGCGGAGGGGCGTGGCAAAATAATTTTTTTTAAATTATACCGCTAATACCATCTATATATATTAAAAACGGCTGGACCGATTTTGACGAAATTTTCAGGGAATCTTCAGAATAGCCCAACGGGTAACACTGTAAAGTTAGATATTCGGTCTGTGGGCGGAGGGGTGTGTAAAAATCAAAAACGGCTGGACCGATTTTGACGAAATTTTCAGGGAATCTTCAGAATAGCCCAGCGGGTAACACTGTAAAGTTAGATATTCGGTCTGTGGGCGGAGGGGTGTGTAAAAATCAATTTTTTACATTATAACGCTAATGACATAAAAAAAAGGAGATTGTTGTATAATTATTGATCGAAATTTCTTCAATTCTTATATAGTTTATTTAGTTTTCTATACACAGGCTTACAAGGTCAGTAATTGTTGTAAACAAAATTCAAAAAAACGTAAAATTTTTTCCAAATAAAAAAAAATTGTCTACCAAAAAAATGTTTAATTCAATTTGAGATAGCAATACTTTTCTTTATTCCCAACGTTCATACAATGACAATTTTCATTTAATTTTGAATAACTCTACGCATTCCACTTTTAACAAAAAACAACGGTTTTATTTAAATAAAATATGTTTTTGAAAGGGCTTCAGCAAATGCAAAGCAATGCAGCTCCATCGAGTGCTGCAGAAACACCTCAACAGCATATCGAAAGACTAGAAGCCAATCGCTCCCGAATGGCTAGATCAAGGGAAAGAATCGATTTAAAGTTGCCGGCTTTTTATTACAATAAGTATGATGACACCAGGAGTCACAAGGACGTACTGATTGGCGCAATGAACAAACATTGCTTACATTGCAGTGTTTTAAAGTTCCCTAAGGAATTCCCGGGAATGTGTTGTTCGAACGGTAAAATTTTTCTTCTACCAGTTATTGAGCCGCCTGAGCTGCTTCCAAGTTACATTTCCGACGCCAATCCTATTTCCAAGCACTTCTTTCAAAATATCCAAAAATTCAAATGACATCGGCTTCATGCCCACCTTTAAAGTTTAAGGCCAGATATACCAGAGAATTGGATCATTGCTCCCGCTTCCCAATGATGATGCGAAGTTTCTTCAAATTTATTTCACTGGAAATGAAGCTACAGAAGCCGAATGCTATCAACGAACATGCGTGTGCATTTGCAGTGCAATTGTTGGACATCGGAAATGGAAAAATTCCAAATGATCCCGCCACATATCAGATATCGTTCCCAAATGCAAATGAATATTCAAGCCGTTGTCGACAAGGTATTTCCAAGCCTTACAACTAACTACAAAAATTCGGATTGGCTGTGGAAACATGCAATGTTGGCACCAACAAATTACGATGTTAACAAGTTCAATAAGGAAATACAATTGAAAATGCCTGGCGAAACAATAAAATACAAATCGATTGACACAGTAATGAACGAAGAAGAAGCCGTCGATTATCCTACTGAATTTTTGAATTCATTGGAACCAGCCGAACTGCCACAACATGTATTAACATTGAAGATTGAATCACCGACTTTGTCCGACACTGCATATTCAAATCGAAATCGAGATGCAATATAAAACAGATGTTTTCTAAAGGCCAGTAACGCGGACTGGGTCCAGCTAGTTTTTTTATAAATTTTATTCACCCAGAAAAATGCTCTTTTTAAAATGTTTTAACAAAAAGCTTCATAGTACAAAAAGAGTTTTTTTTTACCAAAAAAATCCAAAACAAAAAAAATTTAATAACTTTTCCAAATAAATGCGTATTTTACATAATTTTTTTTATTATTATGATAAAGCTTTTTTAACAAAAAGAAAGCTTTTTGAACAAAATTTTGTTAGTTTTAATTTCCCAAAAAAATGGTTTAATAACGTTTTTTACCAAAAAAAAAAAACTTTTTTCTTTGCTGGTAAAAAAAAACTCTGGTCAAAAATGGTTAAATAACTTTTTCAAACAAAAGTGTTTTTAAAAAAAAAAAAACTTTTTTCAAAAACAAAATTAAAAAAATTTTGTTCCTCAAAAAGCTATTTCAATAACAACGTTTTTTACCCAAAAATTTACACACATATCGCTTTTTTGTAAATATGTCAAGAAAAGCTTTATTACTAAGTTTTTTCCACCAAAAAACACTTAGCAAAAGTTTTTTTTTTTTTCAAAAAAATACTTTAGCTTATAACACTGTGCAACAAGAAAATCTTTCCCGAATGAGACCAACGGGAAATGGAAGTAGATAATTAGTATACCAAAACCCCCAAAGGGTTTTTAAAAGTTAGCTCGTGTTTTAAAGTTATTCGCCTTTAAAGTTCAGCTTTATTGAGTAAGAATTTAATCTATTAAAGTCAATATTTATATAAAGTAATTTTATTTGAATGTTCTAGTCCTAATATACTTAAAATTCATTAATTTTAACACTTTTTGCAGATTTTTTTTTTTATTTTTATAGTTTTTGGTACTTAGATACGCAATTACCAATTTTTGGAGAATTGCTGAATATTGCTGTAAAAGTATTGAGTAGTGGGTATCGAGTATTTGCATATTGTTTGAGTTCTCAATACTCAAAAGTAGTTACTCAATACTTTTAGACTTGTAACTAGCGACCGAATCAGATGAACAAGGTGAACAGTACCACCAAATTGCAATGCCATTTGAAATGAGGTAATTTTTAATATACATATATTTTTTTTTCCCCAATACATTTTAACACAAATTTTGCAGATATCGAGGAAAAAAGTCTCTCGATGCTGTATTAGCGGAAATTTGTTGGTGGAGCAAGAACTTGCATTACGATGATGAAGGAGAAGAAAACACAGGAAGTGAACTACAAAATTTGTCTACTTCAAATTCTGGTTCTACAGAGCATCCACCAGAGCGGAAAAGACCTCGAGCTATATAATGTAGTTCATTTTTATATAAACTATGTAAAAAAAATACAAATTAAATTTTAAAAATTAAATATATATGAAAAATTTTTACTCAAAAAAGCTGAACTTTAAAGGCGCATAACTTTAAAATACGAGCTAACTTTTTTAAACCCTTTGGGGGTTTTAGTCTACTGATGTTTTACTATCACTTCCCGTTGGTCTCATTCGGGAAAGATTTAATGACCCGAAATTTGATGCACAGTGTTATTTTCTCTAATTTCAGATCACTTTTCTGATTTATATATTTGTCCAATTCACAACGTAGTTGTATGTTGTACATTGTATAATACAATTTGTATGATTGTGAAAAACATATGTAGAAATGTTTTAGGTGGTGTACAGAACATTTATATAGGAATTATCAACCACATTTGTACAACTATTGTAAATTCAGACGACTTATAACTCATACGACTGTACAACACAGTGGCTTAGAAACTTTTTTTTGGAAATAATTCGGTATCTCGGGAACTGTTGGAGATATTGTTACAAAATTTCACACGGTTAGAGCTGATCCAAATGTCCTTAAATCAACGGTGTTATAATTTTTAACATTATTTATTTTAAAATACCGAAATTTCTAAACCGTTCCAAAAACTGAGTTTTTTAGAAAAGTGCCTACTGTGACGTTATTTAGCTTGTGATAGTAAAAAAACTTTGTAAGTGTTTAAGTAACATATAGGGTCATACAAATATGGAACATCTTCGTGTTGCTTTGCCTTTTTAGAATTTTTTACTCAAACCTAAAATTATTTTTTAAAATTGACCAAGTTTGGATAGGGCTGGGGGTGTTGTGTCCACTTTAGTAAGCCAAATTTTATTTAGTTCTCTTTCCGGGTCATATAAAACTTGTGTAAAGTCCCGAAGGAAATTTGTTTCTACAAAAGAAAATATATAGGGACTTTTTTGGGAAAAAACGTAAAAAATACGGCCCTTTTTATATGTTCCAAATTTGGATGCGTGTAACTTTTTATAGGGACAAGATAACTGTTAGCTAGTTATTCCTATTTTATTTAGAATTTTATCACCAATATAGCTGATATTTTAAAAGTAAATATTTACAATCCGTTGGCCCGTCATCTCTAAAAAACCATAAAAAGATCGAGCAAAATAAAAAAAAAAAAATCAATAAACCTAAATATCTCTGCTTACTTTTTGTAGATCTTCTTAAACACTATTTATATTTTAAATTTCAGCTCATTCCGATCATAAATGAATTTTTGGCGATTTAAAAAAAAAAAAAAATTGAGACCCGAGGTGACCCACTTTGAGGGTCAACATACTGGTCCCCATTAACGCTAGGAAGCTGAATAACTGCAGATCAACTCAAAAATACCTCAGCTCTAACCATGTGAAATTTCGTGGCAATATCTTATATGGTTCCCGAGATATCGAATTATTTCAAAAAAAAAAAAAATTTATTTTCAGTTGTGAATTGAACAACTGAATTTATATATTTTGGATAATTTGACAGGCATTTGCTCATTTAAATGCACATAGAAATTAATTGGGTACTTTATACATCCCATGTAATCTACCGTGAAGACAATTGTCACCTAAGTGTCTCTAAGTAGTCTAGAGTGTAGTCATTTTAAATTTGCATTGCAATTTTTTGTAAGTAATTGATACAGACTTGTGTTGATATAATTCTCATACAGTTTATTTTCTTTTAGCTTAACCTAGCTTTTAACCAAGCGTAAAGTCAATTGACACTTTAGTGTTTCTAAGAAACATAGAGTGTAGTCACTTTAAATGTTTCCCAGCAGTTCTAGGAGACAATCGCGAACTTGTGATTTTACCCATCGTTTCTTCGACAACTCTCCAATGGTGGGTAAAGCAACTGCTATAAAACCTGTTTGAATGAATTACTCACAAAACGTTTAAAGTGACTACACTTCAGATTACTTAGAGACACTTAAGTGACAATTGTCTTCACGCTCGATTACCTGGGATGTATAAAGTAACCAATTGTCTTCTCTCTGCACTACAAAGAGCACATACGTGTCAAATTACAAAAATATATAAATTGGAGTCAGCCAAGTGATGAGACATTTGTAACAAGTACTGTCAATAAGGGATACATTGTTACTTGCTGCTGGGTGCTGGGTTATGTTGTACTGCACTTTAGAAAGTAGTGATGTATTGCAGAGTTGTCGGAGGAAGGTTTGTTTACAAGCAATCGGTTATTGGACTGTCTATGATATGTCTTTTGAACTGGCTATTTGAGGCAAATTAGCACTCGTACATGTAAAAATATCTAGCTATGTAGCTGATCAATTAACCAGTTGGCTAGCTAGTAAGGTAACTGACTCCATGTAACCGGTAGGAGAATCCAATACATCGACTTCTTTGGACCAGCTATAATAACTAATCACGCAACTACTTATGTAACTAGTTGTCACACAAAGTGATAGGTAAAATCACTAGTTGAGGACTTTCACCAAGAACTGTAAATATTAATTTCCCAAAATTTTTTTATAAATTTTCGAAAAGTTTAGAGCCAGCCTAATAACTATTTGTGTACTCTTGTTTATTTGTGTGAGTGTGAGTTTATTCTTTAAAAATAAATAAATAAACAACAATAAAAAGCTTAAAAACTATTTCACTAACTTACACAGAGCAAGTTTAAGTGTATATCTATTGCAGAAAAAAAAAATAAAAAAAAACCTTTTGCGGTTTTGCCAAAATTTTGTTTTTATTTGATTTTTTTTTTTTGTTCACCATAAAACAACAAACACACACACACAAGTCCTTAGAAAAGCAAATAAAAAATATAAAAAAAAATTATATGTTTATAAGTGTGAGTAAGCCAGAGAAATTTGGTCTATCGCACATTCCATACTGATAGTCCGTCCGTCCGTCCGTCCGTCTGTCTGTCGGTCGCTGTTATAGTGGATAAGAAAAGAATCTTTGATTTTCATTTCAATTAAATCGCCATTTAACGAAACTAAATGAACTTCTAAATCTATTTTATGTTTTTTCATTTCATTTTATTTAGCTAAAGTCCTTTGTATGCATGTGTAAGAGTATTATAAGTTTAAGTAGAAGAGAGCGAGTGAGAGAGGGGCAGAGAGGAACACTAAGCTGAGCAAGCCCTATAACCAATTTGGCAAGTCAACATCATGCCAATTTTAACCACCTCTGGCGTTTGTTGTTATCTAATCTAGCACTGCTATAAAAACTGCTGTACACACTTAGGCACACACACAAGCAGACATACATATATACACACTACAGGCAGGCAGGACGACAGACAGATATTTAGAGAAAAGGCCTCCTTAATTCCTAGCGAGCTTAACTGCAAACAGCCTCAAAGTGTAATTTATTGCCGTTTTCTCTAACCGCAAGGATATTTAAACATATCCCTTACCAAAAATAGCACCAACAACATCAACCAAATCCAACACACACACACATGGATTTAAACACCAATACCAAGCAACCAAAAAAAAATTACAAGAAGAAAAAAAGAATTAACAACAAAACCTTGTTGTTAGCCAGCATTTTTAATTGAATTTCTTTTACAGACAATTTCAAATGCATGTGTTAGTAGGTGTGTGTGTGTGAGGACCCTCTTTTTTCTCGTCCTTGATACTTTAAAGAATTCCTAATTAGTTTTTAATACACATACTCGACACACGAGCACAAGTACTTTTCAGTTAGTTGAAATCTAGAGATGGAGGCGTGTAGGTATGTTTTACATTTATCTTTAAATACTTAATTTAATTATCAATTGTCGATAATCAGCCGTCGTTTCTTTTCATTTCATTATTTCCTTTTTCTTTTTTTGTACTATTACTTTTCAATTAAGCAAACTGTAGTGCCTGCAATTGAAATCTGTTGAGACATGTTTGAGCTGTGAGGAAAAAGTAAAACAAAATTTTGTTGCAATTAAGTATTTCATTGTTAATATTTAAATACTTTTAATTTCTATGTAATTATAATTAAACTAACATTTTGTGAAATATTTACAGGTATTATTTATTATATAACAAATGTCATTTACAAAATTAATTCTCTACATACTCCTAAGGCAGTTAGTTCCTGTGGCTTTCGCTTTTAAATTATTAAAAATCATTTGGTATTCTATATTTTTTTCCGGGCTTTTGTTCAACAGTCCACTTCTAAGTATTTATGTAAAAGGCTCCTGTTTTCCATGTAATTTTAATTTTCTTAAGACTTTAATTCATTTTGAATTTCTAAAGTAGTTCTGAGTACATATTTTTTTTTTTTTTTTTGTGTTTATTTTGTTTTTATGCTAAAAATGCCTGTATTGTATGCGTGTTAGAAATTTAAGCTGGAGCTCCCAAAAAAGAAAATCAATAGTTGAAAACATGACCACAAAGCATTTTCCATTACATGTTTTGTTCGTTTCAATTTGCGTGCTGTTAATTGCATCGACTTGTAGTGAATGGAGGATTTCCTCTTCTTGTTTTCAAACATAAAATTTTTATATAGTACGGGTCTGGTCTGGCTGCTTACAATACGCACACAATATGTTAGAAACAATTTTAAATTATATAAATTTGGAGAAGTTAGAAATTGAGACTCATTAGCAGTGAAATTAAAGCTATTTACTTAGTAGAACCCAGAACTATAACAAATTTGCTATAAATAAAATAAATTCATAATAAAAATAGCATATTTTCCAAAAGATATACTAAATTCCGAAAACAAATTTCTAAAAACAAGTACAAGGTGGCGCAAAAGTAATCCTCCTATCAGAAAATGCTATAAATTTTGCCGATTATTGGTCAAATAAATTGTCAGCAATATTCCGTGTTCTGGAGCAATGTAGCGTAACATTGTTTATTAACATGTATTTCGCATGTGTTTACTACACAAATGTCAAAACAGAACTGACATTAGAGGCCAATCGCAAAATTTATAGCATTTTCTGATAGGAGGATTACTTTTGCGCCACCTTGTAAGATAGCTATATTCGGTGTGACGTATCTTATATACTCTTCACCAATAATATTTTGTAATAAAAATTTTAAATAGTTTTAAGTAAATTTAAAAAAAACAAAAAAATGTAAAAAAAAAATTTTTATGAAAATTTTGGTTTTTCAAAATTTTTTTATTAATTTTTTTAAAAATTATTTTATTTTAATTAAAATTTATTTGTGAAAAAATTTCATACCAAAAATTTTTTTTCGGTGAAAAAAAATTTTGGTTTAAACAAATATGTTTACCGATTTTGACCCATTGTAGGTCCGACTTACTATAGCGTTATATATGTCGCTGCAAAGATCTTCCATAATTAAATAGCCATATTGTCTATATTAATGACTTAGTAATCCAGATATAGATCAAAAATAGGTAAAAATAAATAAGAGAGCTATATTCAGCTGTGCCGAATCTTATTCACCTTTCACCAAATTTTACTTCAAAATAATTTTTTTTATTTTTTTTAATTTTGTTAAATTTTTTTGGAAAAGTTTTTTTAAATTTTCTTAATTTGAAAATTTATTTTGTTAAACTTATTAGTGAAAAAAATTATGACAAACAAATTTTTGTTGTGAAAAAAATTCGGCTTAAAAAATAGTTTTCCCGATTTTGACCCATTGTAGGTCCAACTTACTATAGCCTTATATACATCGTTGCAATGAACTATCTATCATTATATATCCATATTGTCTATATTTAAGACTTAGTAATCGAGATATAGATCAAAAATAGGCCAAAAATAGAGGTTGTCTCGAATTTTGCTCATATCTCCGTTATTTATGGACGGATTTTATATAGGAAACTTCTCAAAAGCATGTCTGACAGAATTATTGAAGATTTGCATCCCGAGGATATCTGGGGTCTTCCGAAAATTGATCTCAACAGACAGACGGACATGGCTAAATCGACTCCGCAATCTATAAGGATCCAGAATATATATACTTTGTATGGTAGCAAATTAAAAATGTAGAAATAGCAAACGTAATATATACAAGGTGGCGCAAAAGAAATCCTCCTATCAGAAAATGCTATAAATTTTGCGATTGGCCCCTAATGTCAGTTCTGTTTTGACATTTGTGTTACGCTACACTGCTCCAGTACACGGAATATTGCTGACTTTTTATTTGACCAATAATCGGTCGATGACTTTGGCACAACGTGAATTTCGTCACAATTTTCCTGGCCGTCCAACGCCTACTGGTGAAACACTGCTACGTTTAGCCGCTCGCCTCGAAGAGACTGGCACAACACGAGATGCTGCCAGGCGTGACAGACCCCGGAGTAGCCGTTCTGAAGATAATATTGCTGCTGTAGCCGACAATGTCATGGAAGCGCCGTCGACTCGACCAGACGACGTGCCACGCAAATGGGTATCAGTCGACGGTCTTTACAGCGAATTTTGGTACAAGATTTGAAGATGTTTCCGTACAAAGTCCAAACGGAGCATCAGCTGTTAGCTGCTGGCCGCCAATCGCGTCTAACATACGCTCAAGCCATCCTTAATCACCACCAAGAGGAAGATGATTTTTCATCAAAAATAATCATGAGTGATGAGGCCCATTTCCATCTTAGCGGGTACGTAAATAAGCAAAATTTACGCTTCTGGGGCACTGAAAATCCGCGTGTAACCCACGAAGAGCCATTACACCCGCTCAATGTCACTGTATGGTGTGCTGTTATCGCTGGAGGAGTCATCGGACATTTTTTCTTCGAAGACGTCGCGGGCCAAACGGTTACTGTGAATGGTGAGCGCTACAGAGCAATGATCAACGAGTTCTTTTTGCCGCAACTTGATGAATTGGGATTGGAAAACATGTAGTTCCAACAGGACGGTGCAACGGCACACACTGCACGTGCCACAACCGATATGCTGAAGCATGCATTTCCCGGGTGCCTAATCTCCGGTTTTGGCGATTTGCACTGGCCAGCAAGATCGCCTGATTTGACCGCTCCAGACTTCTTTTTGTGGGGTTTTTTGAAGTCGCGGGTTTATGTCAACAAGCCTCAGACTCTTGCAGCTCTTAAAGACAATATCCATCAAGAATGTGAGGACCTATCGCCTGATGTGATGGAAAATGCCATAAAAAGGGCTCAAATGACAATCAACTGTGGCGGCGGCCATTTACATGACATCATATTCTCGACTTGATGTAAAAAAAATTAAAAGACCAAATAAAAATAATCCATAAGAAGAATCAACGTTTTTCATTTTTTTTTTTTTTTCAATTACAACCAAAAAACATCGGAAGTTTACTTTTGCGCCACCTTGTATATAAGTATATATATATATATTGCCACTTCTAGTGAAAGGTGTACAAATAAAAATTCCAAGAATTGTCTATAACTATCAAATTTCCCAATAATTTCCAAAATATGAAATTTCCCAAAAATAGCGAAATTACCAAAAATTTACTATGAATAGCGAATTTCCTAAAAATGTTCTATGAATAGGAAGTTTCCCCAAATATACCATAAATAGCAACATTTTCTCAATTTTGTACTGTAAACAGGAAATGGTCCTAATATTTACTACTTAATAATATATTTACGACACTTAGTTAATTTTCCCAAAATTAACTATAAATAGAAAATTTCCCTAAAACATAGTGTAATAGGAATCAAATAAAATTGCTAAAAATAATAAATTTCAGAAAAAGTTACTCTAAACAGCAGATTTCCCAAAAAATTCTTATAAACAGAAAACATTAAAAAAATTACTATAAATAGCAAATTTTCCAAAAAAAAAAATTGTTTAAATAAGGACTGAGATCGAAA
Source organism: Calliphora vomitoria (assembly GCA_942486065.2). Taxonomy (NCBI): domain Eukaryota; kingdom Metazoa; phylum Arthropoda; class Insecta; order Diptera; family Calliphoridae; genus Calliphora; species Calliphora vomitoria. The sequence goes on from OW818030.2 coordinate 128,316,974, forward strand.
AACTCTTAACATACATATTAGGGTGGCACTTAATAAATAAAAGTTGGATTTTTGCCAGTCTCAGCCCCCAGTTTGATGAAAATTGGTAAAAAAAAATCATCCTGAAAAAATTTTAGGTAAATCGGTAAAGACGTGCCTCAGGCTCTTTGAAGTTTTGAGATGCATTTACAAATCGCACTAGTTCCTCTAAAGGGAGTCAACTCAAAATTTAAATATTTTCAGTAGAGGCAAAAAACTGTTTTTTTTTAATACATTACAATGAAAGTAGAAGACGGATACAGCTGTATTTTTGGCGAAAGAGTAGAGAAAATGATTTAAGAAATTTACAGTGGGTAGATATGACCACTATACATCGATTTCTTGCAAAAAGTGAAAATTGAAAAATTTTGAGTTGACTCCCTATAGAGGAACTAGTGAGAAATGGAAAAAATTCAAATTTTTTTTTTAATTTGAAAGAATAGAAATCAGTACGTAATTGTCATTCTAATGGGATACAAGAGACAAAAATTGGTGAAAAAACGTTAAAGTTATTAAAAATTCCCCAGGCCATTAACGTGTCTCAGGCCACTAGTACAAGAAATGTAGAAACAAAATTAACATATTTTGAGAAATATTAAAATAAAAACACATTTTTACTTAAAATATATCCATATTTACTTGTATATGCGTTTTTATCTTCGTAGGATACCATTAGCCTATTCGCAGGGATGACCAAAACAATTTTTTTTTTAACGGCAGTTTCAAAACTTTTTTAAATTTTGAAAAATTTTGTTAAACAAATTTCAAAATTTTTTTATCACCACATTGGGATTTATTGAGAATATAATAGGTAATAAAAATATGAAAAATTATGACAATACCTCCCATAGTTTTTCCGTACCTGCGATATAAATTTTGCGATTTTCGAGAAAAACTAATTTTTTTGCCATATTTTGGCGAATGTGCTCAATTTCCTTACTGTTATGAATTTTAAGTAGATCCTTTTCTGATTTTACTAAAATTGGAAAACGCTAAACCCTAAATCGTGAAGGTCAAATGTAAACATTTTCAATATTTGGAATTTTTAATGGAAGGATAGAAAGATAATGATGAAACTTAAGAAAAATATTACATGAAGTCCATTATTTACAATAACAGCTCAAAAAATGGAGATTAACCCTTAATGGCACTTGGGGTTAAATTGACCACAAACCATTAAAAATCACGAATTCTTTAATGGCAAAATTTTTACAAAAACTGAAAAAGTTGAATTTTGTTCTTCTTGTAAATGCATCTTAAAACTTCAGAGGGCTTGCACGTCTTAACCCCAACCGATTTACCTAAAATTTTTTAAAGATGATTTTTTTTACCAATTTTCACCAAACTGGGGGATGAGACTTCACAAAACAATCAATACAATCAATGAGACTGTCTTTTGTTTAGGGCCAGTTTTTACTTTTTTATTTGATTGAAATTATTAGAGTAACTTCGGGTATTGTGGACTATGCTTCCAATGTGGACCTGTGTTTTTTTTCAGATACTATTGAAGGTATGATAATACTGCTTTGTCGTACATTTTAGAGTTTGTTTGAAACGACAAATGGACATGAGCTTTCATGAGTAATTGATATGTTGGCTTTTTATTCTTGTATTGAAATTAATGCGCGTGGTCAACATTTTTTTCGGTCCAAGTAAGAAACAGAATTTGTTAGAATTTAATGTTTGGTTGTTTTATATAGTTAATGTAGACACGTAGTTTTGCATATATTTGGTAAGTATTTAAGCACATTTAGATTAGTAGCTAAAAATATTATTTTTTACCACTGTAACCCAAGTTCGTGTAATGTGGACCCTTTTTTTGTCATTCATTAATTTTCTATTTATTATAAACTTTGAAATTATTTTACACTGTTTTTTCTCTTAATTCTAACCCCGCGAATTGTAATGTCCGCAGGATGTAATGTAAATTAGTTGATTGTGTACTACTGGTCCAAATTACCCGAAAAAATAACGATGTACTCTGTAAGCGTCTTTTTAATTTGTATTTTTAAAAAGATATTGAGAATTTAATTTTTTTTTACATTCCCTCGAGCATCAGCAACATAAAAATATTGACACGAAATATAAATTCCACAGCATATGTTTCGTCATCCATTATGCAGCAGGTATATTTTTTGTATAAAACTTGACTTCAATTTCCGTGCTCTGTCTTTGGGCTCTAAATTTTTAGCAGAGTTCCTGTCAGGAACTTTTTGAGTCTTGTATGTTTTTAAACCTGCATTGGTTATAACGTTTCGTACCAAATAGTCCGAGTACTGAGCTAACCGGACTGCTTTCCTACCGGATGTTTTGGGAGCTCTTTTGAAAGTGCTTTATATTATTTTGGCTTTAGAAACATCATGTGGACCATTCCTTCTACCTGAACCAGGTTTTATAGCAACGGCCAAGTTCTCCCGGTACTGTTTAATAACATTGAAAACAGTTTGCTAACAGACGTTTGATTGTTTGGACAACTTTTTGTAGGAAAATATTTAATAATTAGATTAGCAACAAATGAACATAATTGACATTAAACATAATAACTGACATGCTTTACAAAGGTAATTTGATAAAAAAAAAAATTTAATAATACTTGGGTTAAAAGTTTTAATGAAAAACGTGTGTTAAGAATTTTACGATCTCAGTCCTTAAGTTATATTGAATGTCACATTTGTTAGGTGTTTCAAACCTTTCACATGATACCAAATTTACATATACTTCCTTTGGAAGAAATATGGAAAAAATGTAAAAAACCTCAAAAAGGACCTTTATATCCTTTGATTCAGCTCGCCAAATATTGACCCCAGGACGAAAACGTGGTCTTAGAATGAATCAAATTTTCATTTTAGGCGGGAACATCGATACCTTATTTTTTCTCCATACAAACGGAGCCACCCTAATATATATATATGAATCATAGCGAGAAAAAAAATTTGGCATCATTTTTTTTCATATACCAAAAGTACTTCCCTTTTAGACCTTATGGCTCCGTCTCCTCTTGGTGTTTAAAGTTCAAATGCTAAACTTAAATCTACTACTTAACTTCTATAGCCATGGGAAATTTTTTTTTAAATTGTCGTATCCGATTACTTTTTTTTTGTTCATTCACTGTGGATCGTATCAAATTTTCAATCCCTGTTCGCATTTCTCGTACATTAGATCGTATACTTACGAAAAAATTTAAATATCACTCATACCACCCGTTACACATATTGTAGGTTTATCACGTATACGCAAATTTACTAAAGCCGTATAAATGTCTACATCGGCTTGGAACCTGGATTTGAACTAATAAAGTTTAATATTTATATTACTATTTCTTTACTTTTCGGTTATAATAACGTTGACCTGTACTGTTTGTGCATGTTCATATTTTTCTTGGTTCTATTAGACATTCAGAAACCTACTAACAAACGTACATTTGTATTCATATACATACATATGTGGCATATGCACTTAAACACTCATTCAATTTTGCGTGAGTTTGTGTGTGTATATATAATCAAAGTACATATATACATAAATAGGTATACAGCCATACATATGTGGGTCGTTAGAAATAGCTATAGCGAGAGAGAGGGAGAGAGACATAGAGAAAAAAAAAACAACACAACTTTAAATAAAAATTGGTACATACTGGTAGTTTAACACGAAACAATTTATGTATGTAAGTATTTGAAGATAATTAGCATTTCAACCACAACAACTAACATGTCGTCTACACACACACACTTTTATATATATACACATACCTATACATACATGTGTGTTTATACACATATGTATAAACGTTTATTTGAAAACAAAGGGATCGAGTTTGTAACAAACACAATTACTTTTTGTATCATTTTTTATACATGTTGGTATGTATGTTTGTATGGAAATGTGTTTATATGTTTGTTAGAACGTTCTTCAAGTGGTTGTTGGTTAGAAGGTGTTTTTATAAAAGTTCCTAAAGAATAATTCAATTTTGTTGTGTAATTTTCTATGTGAAACAAGAACACAACTTTAAATATTTTCAATGGCTGGGAACATTAAATCTAAACAAGAAAAGAACAAAATTGACTTTACAAATAAATATGCAAAACACTTTAAAGGCAGGTATGAATATATGAAATGAAAACCATTGAATAGATTAACAAGCAAAAAAAAAAAAAAGAAGACAAAGCCATATAATACTTAAAAATATAGAGAAAATAATTACCGAAATTTAGACAATACACACAAGGGTGGCTCTTATTTTGGATTTATAGTATTTTTCAATGCTCTCAAGGTCTATAATTCTTGTCAAGTTTTCTTGCTGAAAACTTGAGGAAAATCTAAAGAGAAGAGTATAACAAGAGAGCTTTCTGCTTCAATCGAAACAAATAGTAGTTTAACGGGGCACGGTCTGGACTATAAAGCGGGTGAGGCAAAACTTCCCAACCATTTCATTCTAAATAGTTTTTAACAGGTATTACAACATGTGGCCGAGCGTTGTCATGATGGAATATTATGGTTTCATGTCTGGCCGCATATTCTGAGCGTTTTCCGATCAATGCTTGCTTCAAACGACTCAGTTTCATTCTGTACACGGCCCATGTGATGGTCTGTCCAGATTTCAGCAGCTAATAATAGATAGGATCATTTTGCTCCAACCAAATACACAGCATTACCTTAGCGCCATGGATATTTGGCTTTAGCAACGATTCGGCTGGTTGGACGGGCTTCACATACGATCTCTTACACTTCTGGAGCAAAAATTATTTCTTTATAGCGTTCAAACATCATGTACATGCAAAATCGTCTTTCAAGGACGATCGTCTTTAAATTTTATGGTACCCAATTTCCTTGCTTTTGGATGAACCGTGCTGCTTGCAAACGTTTTTAAATTGCTTATTCAGTAGCTGCTAATGATTTTTGAAGCTCTTGTTGAGCTTTACAACAATCTTCATGGTGTAATGCCTCCAATTCTTGGTCTTCAAACTTTCATTTGGCTGGCCTGGGCGATCTTTGTATTCGGTGTCAAAATTAACACTTCTGAATCGCATAAACCATCTCTCACACATTGAATCCAATAGAACACATTCACCATAAATAAGCTTTGGTGAACAATCGGTGAGCTTCAGCGGCACTTTTTTCAAATTAAAGAAGTAAAGCAAAACTTCCCGCATATAAAGCTTTATTAGTATAAAATTCGACATTTTCTAAGCACAAAAAAAACGTTGTTATTTACACTGTAATGTTCAATAACTAAGTGAGAATAAATGGCAGATATGTACCTTTCAAAATGACATATAAGTTATTAAAAACAAAAACCGCGTTCAAAAGATTCGCCATCTATTGTAAATCCATAATTTTTAAGTCATACACCCAATAAGAAACACTAAATGAGAAACAAAAGAAATGCAAATTTTAACGTTTGTACAAAAGTCTGTGCAACTAATTAAGTGAACGGTTTTTGCCCCTTTGTGTTTACATACTGTGCTTGCCAAAATTGTTGTTTATGTTGGCAGGAGCTTTCAAAGGTTTTGTTGCTTTTAGGTTGCTGTGGTATTCTCAACAACAAACTTTAGTGAATTTGACAGCTTGAGCCTCTAAACAAGTAAATAAACAAAATAATCAGCTGTAACTGCACCGAACGGCTGTGAGCCGGCTGAGCAGAGCCGCCGATCTTAAGTCGGCTTGAAATTAGCCGCCATTTTTGATTAAAGTTCTTTATAATTTCACAAAATTTTCGGAATTTCACTTTTTAAATTTTTAATTTTTTACAATTGAGTAATTATTCTTTTGTTGTCTAACAGCTGGCTTTGAGCCACCGCCATCGTTTGTTAGAGTCAGCCGCCGCCGTGAAATTTAGTCGGCGCAGGTCTCTGCTGTGCTATCAACACCACTTTAAAGTGAATTCGCCTTGATATGTACGTTTGGCTTGGTATTGTAGTCAGCTGTTTTTGACAAGCTCAGTATAATTTTACACAAACAAAATGCCTGTTTCTCTATTTTAAATGTTATAGAGTTACACAGACCTTATTAATAAGACTTGGTTAGTACCTATTACTTATAGGTTAGCTTGTGTGAGCCGATTTCAATTTGGCAGATTTTGAAAAAAATTAGTTTTTTGTCACAACTTTGTTAAAATTATTTCTTAAAAATACATTTCGCAGCTAATTTCCTTGTAAAAAATCTTCCAATAGGGACTTCCGAACTTTGACAGTTCATAGTGGTCATATTGTTGAAGCTACATTATTCGAATTGACTGTCATTTATTTAGCTTGTTTTGTCATGCAATGGTTGGATATAGCGTTCAACAACACATGCAAATGAAAACATTGTTTTATCAAAATGGATGTGCTGTTCGTTTTTCATAAAAAAATCATCTTCAGGCCCATTTCTGAATGAATAGGTACGTCAACAAAAAAATTTCGAATTGGAGACATGAAATCCAAGAGCGTCCAATGTATCCTGGAAAAGTCAGTGTTTCGTGTGGATTTTGGGCTGGCAGTGTCAGCTTTAGCCATGACATTATCATCAACGGCAGGCATTATAGGTCGATGATTACCAACTTATTTTGTCCTGAATTTTATGATAGGGACACAAACAACATGTAGTTTCAGCAGGACGGCGCTGAGTGCCACACAGCTTACGCCACATTGGACATTCTGCAAGAGCGATTTGAGGGCATGGTCATCTCACGGGGAAGTGATGTGAACTGGCCACCGAGATCATGTGATTATACCCATTTAGACTTTTTCTTTTGGGGTTTTCTTAAGTTGCAAGAATAAGCCACAACCACAGCTGCCCTTAAAACCCATCATTCAAATTCAGCCTGATATTTGCGCCAGAGTCATTGAAATTGGACATTTCGTATGTGAGAGCTAAGGGCTCACAAAGAGTTAAAAATATACAAACATTCGATTTAGTAACCAGCTAACTTTCAACAAAGCTTGTTCTTGTCTCGTTATGAAAAACAGGTACAAATGCATTCTAATTTACAGCATGTCCCTCTTTGGTTGGCACTGCTCTAGAGCTGTATTATGTATATGAAAATAGCCTATGGTGTTCGGCACATGGGCCGCACTTCTCAGGCTTTAATGTTTTATGACTTCATTTTCCCCTACAATTATTTTTGGGTATCTTGATAGTAAGAAAAATTACTTATTAAGTGGGTTCAGCGAACAAAAGACAGACACTTACACGATGTTATATTGCATACATAATGACATCGATAGGATTTTAAAACGTATCAAAAATGTCGATGACATCTCACACATAAGTACTTTGTTTAATTTATTGTAAATTTAAAGATAGGATTTAAATATAAATGTATACCTTAATGAAAGACCCTTAATTTAATTTCACATTATTTATTACGTGTTCGTAATGTGTTAAGAATTATATGTTTTTGACACAAATTTGGTAAAATTTTGTATTAAAAAAACATTTGGTAGCCTATTTTAAAATAGTTTTTTTTTCTTCTTGGACCAGCACTCAGGGGATGACCCCTATTCATGCAAAGCATTGTGTTGGAACTAGAAAAATAGGTTATGGGAGGGAGAAAAGAGGGAGTAGTGTTTGTGGACATTCTATTTGAACTTTCCCACATTGGAAATGGCAGGAAACACTTCGGCGGGAAGTTTGTTCCACATACGTACAGTACGGCTAAAGAACGAATTCTCCCTGTAATGTGTTGTGCGGTAAAATGGCCAATCGACCAAAAAGGGATGTGTTCTTGACGAAAAACGTGTATTACGTAAAAATCTGCGGGTATCAGGAACAAGTTCCCTAATTTCATCAGAACACATTCCTTTGGGTTACTAATTCTGTCGTTCTAAATTTCTAAGACATTGTTAACCCTTTTATATCTGGGTGTCCCCATACGCTGTCGAATTTGGGGCTCAAAAAATCCTCATGCAATCCATGAGAAGCAAATGCATCTACAGCGAGCAACTGTATGGTGCGGATTTTGATCAGGTGGCGTGATTGGGCTTTACTTGTTGAAGATGAGGCCGAAATTGCAGTGACGGAGACCAGCATTCGTTACAGGAATATGATAACGGAGTTCTTTTATTGCAGCAACGATTTCCAGAAAAAATTATCTTAAGAAATTCTGATGTCAACTGGTCACCAGTTCATACAATTTAACGTAGTACCATTTTTTTCTTTGAGGATTTGTGAAATCTCGGGTTTATGCGAATAAACTAGAAATAATTCCAGAGCTTTAATTCGAGATCCAACGCGTCATCGGTGAGATACAGCCATATCTCTGTGAAAAAGTCATGGAAATTTTCTAGAGCAATTAATAAACATTTTCCAAACTCTTTTTTCAATTGCTCGCGTCAACAAGCTGAATGAACAAATTCAATTGAAACTGCCTGGCGAAACAATGATATACAAATCGATTGACACACACAGAGAAAACAGATTCGTGATAGCAACCGAATTTGTTGCACACATAGAATTTTTCGGTTCTATCAACAGAAAGTCAGTTTTACTCCAAATAAAAAACAAAAAATATTGTATATCCCCTGGCCTTAAGATAAATTCATAGACATAATATCCTATTTGCTATAATTACATTAGTTTATTTTTTTAAGTTCTTATAGATATCTGCTACAACTTTGTCATATGACCAACTCATCCGTTACAGATAGTAAGTGTTTAGGGTGCGAAGTCAGAACGGGGGAGTCCGTGCTTTAGTTTTGTCCGACTCTGTATATTAAAATCGAGATCGAGATGCAATATAAAACAGATATTTTCTAAGGGCCAGCAACGCGGACCGTGTTCAGCTAGTTTTAAATATTTTTAGGTAACCAAAAAAAAAATTTTTTGTTTTTCAAATTTTAAAAAAAAAAAAAAAATTTTTCGACATTTTTTTTTTTATTTAAATTTATTTGTGAAAAAAAAAAAAAAAACTTTATGACAAAAGAATGTTTTTGGTAAAAAATTCGGTTTAAAAAATATGTTTCCCGATTTTGACCAATTGTAGGTTCAAATTACTATAGCCTTTATATACATCGTTACAATGGACTTCGAAATATCTATCATTAGATATCCATATAGGCCAAAAATCAAGGTTGTCCCGGTTTTTTCCTTATATCTCAGCCATTTGTAGGCCAATTTTCCCGGAGGAATTCCCGATATATTGATGTATCAATTATGTTTGTAGGTTATTTCGGGGCTACCTAAAGTTGATTTCAACATACAGACGGACATGGCTATATTGATTTGGGTATCTATAGCGATCCAAAATGTATATACCTTGTGGGGTCACAAATGAAAAATGTAGAAATTACAAACGGATTGACGGATTGGTATAATTACATGACAACGCTAATAATAAAAATTAATAAAATTAAAAATTAAAATTAATAAAAATAAAGAAAATAAAAAAATTACAAACTTTGTTCAAAGTATTTTTTCAGTCTACGCTTAAATGTTTAATTCGGAAAACAAAAACAAATTTTAATATTATTGGAAGAGAATTTCACATCCGTAAGATTCTCATATAGTGATATTTCATAAATGGAATAACTTAGTAAATATGCATCAAGTTGATAAAACAGCTATCACTCATACAGATATGTATTTCATATAAAAAATTAAAAATCTTAAATTGTCAATAATTTTGTAAGTATGAATCAAATTGAGAAAACAATTTCAATCTCCGATCAATATCATATATAAAACTCAATAATGTTAAATCGTTAATAACTCTGTAAATATGCATACAATTAATAAAATAAGCTCAATATGTGATCACTCATATTTTTAATCAAATATTGATATTTCACATATAAAACTCAACATATCTTAAATCGTTAATAACTTTGTAAATATGCATCAAAGTGTGAAAACAAGCTTAATATGTGATTACTTATATTTTTAACCAACAACAGATATTTAAAAACAATTCAAAATAAATTAACTCTTTGCGGTTTAGTGGTCACTTTTCTAACCACCTTTTCTATAGTCTTTAAACCTTTCACGACTATAAGACAAATTTTTGAAAGAGTTAAGTCGTCAAAAACTTTGAAAATAGTAAGGAAATAAGCTCAATTTTTTATCACTCTTATTTTTACTAATATACTTTATTTCATATAAAAATTTAAAAATTTTAAATCGTTAATAACTTTGTAATTACTCATCAAATTGATAAAAAAATAGCTAAATTTTTGATAGCTCATATTTTTACCAAAAAACTATATTTCATACTAAAAATGTTGAATTCTTTCTTCTACAATTTTTTAAGACCGCTAAAAATTGTACATATCGTCATATATCGAGGGCCTATATTCAAAACCCTCTATATTAGCCATCATCAGAGCCGTAGAGTCCATTTAACGGATATTTTATTCAATAGGTAATGTCAAAACAAAAAACAACAACTATCTCAAAAATACATGTTTTTCTTTGAAAATAAAAAATTCAAATTTACTGAAACATCCTTTATTTTTAATTGGATTTTGTCTTTCAACATTTAATTTTTTTTAATTATTTGGAAAAAATTTGCCAGTTTGCCCCAACTTTAAATACAATATGCTACCTCTTTTTAAATAAACCTGGAAGCATAGAAAATCCAAAAAAGCTGCCTACTATGTATATAAATATATGTTTGCCAACACATACCTTAACACAAAATCAATGGTCTACATGTAAATGTTTCTTTTACACTAAAAACATCAGCAGGAGCTGCAAAAATAAATACAAAACGTTGAACAACAAAAAAAAAAAACATTTTGTTTTTGTGCCAACAAGCTTCCTTACTTGCTGCAAGTGAGTTTGTGTAAAGCATTAGGGAACCTGGTGGTGGGTATAAATAAACTAATCTCATTTTCATTCTAATATCCCTTAGACACGCAAATCATAAATAAACTAATGATATTATGACCGCAAATACAAACGTTATTTTTGTGTTTTTTTGTATTTTTTTGTTTTTAAATTTGTGTTGTTTTGCTTGTTTTCACAAAACAACAATGACTAAAATGTATAAATTTATATTTAAATCATAAAAACGCAAAGAAAACTACAAGTACTCACAAGGTCTGTGTGTGTTAAATAAACTTGTTATCTCTTTTATGGGCCACTGTGGCAATACTAACACACCACCATCACCACCACTGTTTACTATTTACCGACCCTGTGATTGATGGAATCACAGCTGACTATGGATTAGTGTGGTATGTTTGGTTTTGGGAAAACACCAATTTACATGTATACATACTTACTTATATGAGGTTTTACTTAAGTATATTTAGTACATACGTATTTATATGACATCACATTTTGTGAAATTGTAATTGAGTTTATAATGCTGTGTTTATTACATCAACAGGTATTTATTTGAAAGTCGCTCCCCATGGTCCTATCAACCAAAGAAAGTTCCTTTCTTTTTAATGTTGTTTCTCTTTTCGTGGAATTTTGTTGGAGATTAACGATTTATTTAATTTCCTCTAGCGTATAAATTTGTTTAAATAAATGTAATTTTATGATTTGATTGTTAAGTTGAACCTTTTTGATGACCTTCAGCACAAAATACGTATTGAAATTTTGTGAATTTTGAAATAATTTTATCCAAATGGTACTTAATCATTCAATATGAATTTAAACAATATTTGCTAGGTATAGGAGCATTAGTGCAAAGTGTTACAAATCTACCGCGACAAATGTTCTTTTGCAATTCATTTTAAAATTATTTATTTTTTTTAAAAGATGTATGTTTTACTTTTAGAATAGAAGAGACTTGGTTGTTTCAGTTTAGAAAAATGCCCTTTTTTCAACAAATTTTAATTTTCTTCGCGTTCTAAATTGTTCGAGAGGCCGTAAAATATTGTTACGAATGTGCAATAGCGATTTGAATTTAACGGTCCGCAATGACTGCCTGCAACATTCATCATGTTTATAAGCACGTCCATTAGTAGAGTCTTCTACTTATCTCAACATTGTTGATAAGCATGCGGTTATTAGCATTGTTTGTAAGTATGAAAACACTGCATGTTTAAGCTGCTAACATTAACATCGAAAGCTCTAGAATTCAAATGTACTAGTATGTCTGTGAAGGCATTATAGAAGATACCCGATAGATGGCGCGTGTATAAATAGTGGTAGAGCTGGCAGTCGTGAGTGGAGTTTATCATTGGCGCTGTTAGAGTTAACATCAACTGTCGTGTACATTTAAGGTTGTACGTTATAGAGTGTGTATATCTGCGAGTTGATAAATGTGTATAATGACACTAAGTGAATATTTGAACTGTTGTTGGTGTACATTTAAATAACGGCTTTTTATTTGCAATCAAAAGTATCCGGTTTATTTAAAGGAAATAAACCCCGTTTTTAAAAGGTAAAAACGTAACAATATATTTTTTCTAATTTTAGTTAAAAATCATACAAAAGTAGGTTTCCAAAACATCTAACAAAATAAAAATCAATTAAAAAATTAATGAGTTATGCTAATTTTTGTGGCAACATGTTTTTTCACTTTTTCGTTTTTTTATAAAAGGTCTTTCATTAAGTGCTTCCTTTATTTAAAATTAAATAAAACAAAGTCTATATGATATATCATCGACATTTTTTATGCGTTCGAAAAGTCAATAGATTCCATTACGTATGGAATAGAGATGCCAAACGGGACTGAGTTTTACAAATCCCGGGATTCGGGATTTTAGAAATGTAAAGGAGATCGTTTTGTGATCATTCATATTTTGTACCAAAAATCGTTTTTTTTTTAATCTGAAAACTTCAAAAATCTAAAAGCCTTAATACTTTGTTTAATCGAGAAAAGAAGCACGATCTGTGATCACTCATATTTCATAACAAAAATCGATTTTTCATATGAAAAAAGTCAAAAATCTAAAATCCTTAATAATTTTGTAAATAAGCATTTAATCGAGAAAAGGAGATCGATCTGTGATCATTCATATTTAAGACTAAAAACTGATTTTTCATGTGAAAAAACTCAAAAATCTAAAATCCTTAATAATTTTTTAAATAAGCCCTTAATCGAGAAAAGGAGCTCGATCTGTGATCACTCATATTTCTGACCAAAGATCGATTTTTCATATGAAAAAAGTCAAAAATCTAAAATCCTTAATCACTTCGTAAATAAGCGTTTAATCGAGAAACGGAGATCGATCTGTGATCACTAATATTCTTGACCAAAAATCGATTTTTCATATGAAAAACTTTAAAAATATAAAAGCCTTAATAACTTTGTAAATAAGCGTTTAATCGAGAAAAGAGGCTCGATCTTTGATCACTCATATCTCTGACTAAAAATCGATTTTTCTTATGAAAAAACTCAAGAATCTAAAATCCTCGATAACTTTGTTTATAAGCGCTTAATTGAGAAATGGAGCTCGATCTGTGATCACTCATATTTCGTAACAAAAATCGTTTTTTCATATGAAAAAACTCTAAAATCCTTAATAACTTTGTTTAATCGAGAAAAGAAGGTCGATCTGTGATCACTCATATTCTTGACCAAAGGTCGATTTTTCTTATGAAAAACTTCAAAAATCTAAAAGCCTTAACAACTTTGTAAATAAGCGTTTAATCGAGAAAAGCAGATCGATCTGTACTCATTCATATTTTGTATAAAAAATCGTTTTTTTATTGAAAAACCTCAAAAATCTAAAATCCTTAATAACTTTGTTTAATCGAGAAAAGAGGCTCGATCTGTGATCACTCATATTCTTAGCCAAAGAACGAATTTTCATAGGAAAAACTTCAATAATCTAAAATCCATAATAACTTTGTAAATAAGCGTTTAATTGAGAAATGAAACTCGATCTGTGATCACTCATATTTCTGACCAAAAATCGATTTTTCATATGAGAAAGCTCAAAAATCTAAAATCCCTAATAACTTTGTAAATAAGCGTTTAATCGAGAAAAGGAGTTCGATCCGTGATCATTCATATTTTGTAATAAAAATTGTTTTTTTTTTATCTGAAAACCTCAAAAATCGAAAATCCTTAATAACTTTGTTTATAAGCGTTTAATCGAGAAAAGGAGCTCGATCTGTGATCACTCATACTTTGTATCAAAAATATCAAAAATCTCGTAGTTTTCCGGGATTTCTTAATCCCGAAAAATTCTGGGATTCGGAAAATGCCGATCCCGAAAAATCCCGGGATTTTTTTAATGTGGTAATAGCTATTTAACACTTAGCGCCGCCTTGTCGTTGGTGTCCCTATCATCAAATTGAGGCCAAAAGAAGTTGGTAATCATTGACGTTCTCAAATATGAATCGTTGACAAAGTCAGCCCAAAAACCACACCAAACAGTCATTTTTTTGGGATGCATTGGACGCTCTTGGATCTCATGTGGATTGGTATTGTTCTAAATTCAACAATATTGTTGTCGTATTCACCTAGAAATTGGCCTTACCTTAAAAAGGGCGACAACACGCGGAACGTTAACCGAACCCAACATCCATTTTGATAAAACAATTTTATAACTTGTACATGTTGTACGCTATATCCTATCACGGTAATTTGGCAAAATAAACTGAATAAATGACAGCCAATTCGACAAATGCAGCTTCAAAAATAAGGCCGCTATTAACAGCCAAAGTTCGGAAGTCCATATTGGAAGATTCTTTTTGAATCTTTTAAGGCCAAGAACGAATACTCTGTTCCAAAGTGAAGCGTATCCCAGAGAGAGCGTTCAGCATCTAACGAAACAAATAGTAATGGGACGGTGCAAGTTATGGACTATAAGGCGGGTGGGGCAAAACTTCCCAACCACTTCATTCTAAATAGTTTTAACAGATATTACATAATGTGGCCGAGCGTTGTCATGATGGAATATTAAGGTTTCATGTCTGGCCCCATATATAGTAAGCATTTTTCGGCATATGCTCGCCTCAAACGAATCAATTGCTTTCAGTACAGGTTACATGTGATGGCCAGATTTTCCAACAAGAGGTGTTATTTTGGTATTCAAAGAAAAATTGCATTTTTTGAGATAAATAATCGGATATTTATCTCATAATAAAGTGGAAGGTATGCCGTTAATAATGAAAAACAACATCAGCCAAATGGCCACCACGCTTACAGGACCATATCCTTTTCATGAAATTTTCCAAATCGCAAAGTGGCTGCCCTATGTCCTCGATAGCCTCAGGAATTCTATCTTTGAGGTCATGAATCAACGCTGGGCTGTTGGCGTAGACCTTATCTTTCACGTGGCCCCAAAGGAAGAAGTCGCAAGGTGTTAAGTCACAAGATCTCGGCGGCCAATTGTAATCATCTCTTCGAGAGAAACTTTTCCCGTAAAATAGCTTGAGTTCTTGTGTTAACTGAACTTTATAAGCCTTAAGACCCAAGTATTTATGCAAAATACTGTGTAATGACGTTTGTGGAATGCCCAAATCCAAAGAACGACGAGGAATGGACAAACCTGGGTTTTCTTCAACACTTTGGGCTACAGCAGCAATATTCTCAGTTGTTCTTGAGCGACGTGCACGGGTTTTATTCTTCACATCACTAACTTGTCCCAACAGCTCGAATTTTTCCACCAATTTCTGTATTGCGGTCCGACAAGGTGCTTCACAGCGACCCAAAAATGCTTTAGTTTTGCGAACTGTGACTGCAAGATTTTTACCATTTTTGTAGTGAATTTTAATAATTTCAATGCGTGTATCGTTCCATTTTTAGTAATGGCGTAGTTTTTACTTGTCAAATGTAAAATAATAAAAGATTCAAAAGTGACAATTACCGAAATACCGACTCAATGACTCAAAATAACACATCTTGTCGGAAAACCCTTTAGATAGGAGCCTCTTGCTCCCACCAAACACACAGCATTACCTTAGCGCTATGGATATTTGGCTTTTGGTGTCGATTCGGCTGGTTGGCCGGGCTTCACATAAGATATTGTTACGTTTTTACCTTTAAAAAACGGGGTTTATTTCCTTTAAATAAACCGAATACTTTTGATTGCAAATAAAAGCAGTTTTAGTAGTTTAAAATTGTAACAACTCTTTATTTATTTAGAATGTACAATGACAACAGAATTAAATAGTCACTCAGTGTCTTTATACACGTTTATCAATTCGCAAAAATGCACACACACTCTATAATGTACAAACTCAAACGTAGACGACAGTTGATGTTAACTCTAACAGTGACAACGATCAACTCAACTCATGACTGCAGCCTCTGCCACCATTTATACACGCACTGCCATCTCTCGGGAATCTTCTACAATGCTCTTAACGGACATACTAGTACATTCGAATTTTAGAGCCTTCGATGTCATTGCCAGCAGCCCAAACATTTAGCGTTGCCATACTTACAAACAATTTCAATGATGGACGTGCCTTCAAACATCATGAATGCTGCAGGCAGTCGTTACAGACTGTTAAATACAAATCGTTAATAATGGTTCTCTCCTCAGATGACTCCTTTTGATTCTTCCAAAGGATTTAAAAACTAATCTTGCAAAAACAAACATAGGAAATTCAACAAAACTACAATATTTGATAAAAAAAATATGCTAAATTATCTACAATCTACACTTGCTTTGTGTATAATTTTCCACATCCTTCCGTTCCACAATTTCTCAGCAACATTAACAAACTCTAGGTTTATTAACACTCGTTTCTTCTTTTATTTATGATTTGCAAACAATCAACGAATGCATTATTTCCGAACTCAATAAATGTAAATCAAAATAGTCATTAAAATCTAGAGGTCATTATAGTTAATTAATATTCGTCAACTTTTACTAAATCAAACATTTCGTCATTCACTTGCCTCTGCTTTTAGTTCAATTTTCTTACTTTTTTTTTTTTTTGCTTTTGGCTGTTCAAGGAATAAATTAAAAAGGACATCATAGACACACAGCAAACAAAAAAAAACGCACAAGAAATAAAGGAAAAATATGCAGTTAATAATTCTTCTTTGTTACTCATTGTAAATGTAAATTTAAAAGAAAAATAAGCCAGCAAAAGCCCAGCAAACACTATAAACTAACGGAAATCAGTGCTATGGACAGGACACTTGAGGTAAATGAATAAGAATGTATGACTGACTGGCTATAAGTACCAGCTACCAGTAGAGTACCTTCGTAATACATGAAACATACTCACAACGTACTGCTAAGTGACAGGAAATGTTTGTAATAAACCTAAATAGTGTAGTGGCAGGGTGCTGCTGCCACTGCTATTGCTACGCTGCTTAGTGCTAGAAACAAATACTAAATAAGTATAATAATAGTACATAGTGATACAATCATAATCCTTATTTCATAACTGCAGGAGAGTAAATGGCAGACTTAAATTTATGGAGCACTTAAAACTAAATATCCAAACAACAGCTAAACCATCAAGCTAAAGAGCACCACTCACTCGCTCGCTCTTTAGCTTAATGGTTTAGCTGAATGTAACAAGAAATTGCAGAAGGAAAATAATACATAAATACATGAAGTTTTCTTTCTAAATATTGTAGTTGACATAAAAACAAACAAATACTTAATCAGAAAATAAAGAAAATCTAAAACTCTTTTTGTTCAATTTACTTAAGTTTTGTAGAGTTGAATTTTTTAGCTGGATTGGGGGTTTAGTTGGGTTCGGTTCAGTTCAGTTTAGTTTGGTTTGGCTTAGTTTGGTTTATGGCCTTCATTATTAATAATACTGCTGGCTGGCTGGTGGAAATAATAAACTCACTTCATTCAATTTTTACTTGTCTTACTTTTTCTCCTTTCCTTTCATTGAGCGTAATTGTGTGTGTATGCTTAGATTTTTTCGTTTTATTTAATTTTGCTTTGTTTTATTTTAAGGTTATTACTACTACTGCGACAACACATAATTTAAAAACAAATAGAGGAAGTGAAGTATCATAAAAATTCTAATGAAGTTTTTATACTCAAACATTATTATCCTCCACTTTTGTTTGCTTTTTCGGTTGATAATTTAGGAATTATGTGTAGTTGTGTTAGTGTGTGCGTCTGTTATGTATTTATGTAAAAGAGTTTACGAATAAAATCATAATAAACCCTTTTTTAACTACTCTATTTAGTTACACTAAGGACCAAAAAGGTGTAGAAACCACAAATATTATTTAACTCTGGACAGATTATTTGGTAAAGAAACCTAAATGTTTGAATTTATTGTGCTTAGGAAATACTTTGATTTTTCAGCAAAAAATGAGGTTTTCTTCCAAACTCATAGACAGCGACGACTTTTTCTGTGACCATTAATATTGAGATCCTGGGTCAGTTGGATCTTGTGCGATGTCTGCGAAAGTCCGAGTTCTTGTGCATGGCAAGGAATCGACTGACGCCAAAACAACATGCCAGCCAGAGACTGTCAACATCGAGCCACCTTATAAAAATACCCTTTTCAATGCATTAGAGGCTTCATAATAATAAAGTTATTTTCCAGAGATTAATGAATGTTAATCTGATGTTCGAAAAACTATATTAAGTGGAAAGTATGGCCAATTATGGATTGATAGTCACAAAATTAAATTGTATGAATGCTGTATAAATTAATCTAATTTGTGTTGAATTTTATCTTGATGTCGAAATTTTATGTTCATAAAATAGGGTAGTATAATTTTTAATGAGTTTTTCGATGGTGATCCTCATGGACATACAGTGGTTCAAAGCCAAACTCGTTCACCTAACATTTTATTTTTTAATATTAAAACGCAGCTTATTTAAAAATGATACATGAAAACAATGTATGGAGGGTTTATTAGTTAAATTATCCTCTATCGGATGGGTTTTTAACCACAGGAAATATATTAGAAGGTAAGATGTTATGGGCGGTTTAATAAAATATATTATTAAAAAACATAAAAGCCAAACTCGTACAGTGAACCTTATTTAAGAAAACAATATCTTTGCTTTGTTCCTTTGGATGTAAAATAATCCAAAAAAAAATCATCAAATATTCTCATTAAAATACAAAGTTTTATCCAAAAAATATCCAATTGGAAGCGAAAACGGACAAACAACCAAAGAAACCCGAAAGCTTGGTGTAAAGCTTTCGGGGGATGGAAGATCTCTTCATGAAATTCGCAAAATTTTGGGAAGGGGTCATTCTACTATCCAATACATTCTAAAATGATACAGGACTTCAAAACAAATAAAAAATAAAAATAAAAAAGCGCACAATAAATTATTCAGTGAAGCTGAAGAGCGAAATATTGTCAGAGTGTATGAAAAATATCTCTTTGCATGCTATTCCAAACTTACGTCCATTGCGGAAGGCACTACCGGAAAGCTTATGCCCAAACCATCCGGAATATACTCCATAGAGCGTATTTTAATGGTAGAATGGCTAGAAAAATGCCTTTGCTTAGCAAGAGAAATTAAAAGGACCGCTTAAACTTCAACAAACTACACAAATTAAAGGATTTTTCTTTTTGTAAACATGTGTTGTTCGCAGACAAGAGAAAATTTAACATATTTGGCTCTAATGGAAAACCATATTTATGGCGAAAGGCTAATGAGGAGCTCTTACAAAAACATGTTAAATCTACTGTAAAGCATGGTGGTGGATCGGTGATGGTTTAAAGGTCTTTCTTGACAGCTGGTCTAGGTTCTCTTCATTTCGTCGAAGACATAATGGACCAAAAAATGTATTTAGAAATTTTAAAACTGGAATTGCCATTATCAAAGCAAAAACGGAGTCTTTCTAACAATTACTACTTCAACCAGGACAAAGACCATAAGCATAAAGCTTACAATGTCAGGTCGTGGTTGTTGTACAATTGTCCATGTAATGGAATCCATGGAGCTACCTCGATAATAAAGTGAGAAAACACCACATTTCCTCTAAATAGGAACTGAAAAGAGTTCTTACTGAGGAATGGGAAAATATTGCTCACTAGTGAAAAGTATGCCTAAGAGACCAGGATTCCATACAAAATATTGATTTTTATGGTATTGTTACTTTTTCAGCATACCATGTTCAATGTAAGAGTTTGGCTTTTAATGGATTTTTTATTAATTCTTATTTACAGTGTTATTTAAATGGTTTTTCTTTTATTTTACATATGAATTGAATAAAGAATTATATAAGCTACAAGCCTCTCAAACCGAAATTAAGAGATATATAAAAAATTTCCTAGTGTACGAGTTTGGCTTTGAGCCACTGTAGTTAGGTCGAATTTTGTGAGGATTATTGATGTCGAAGTTTAAGCTGATTACGATATTTAAACCGGACAACAATATCTAAAGGAGATTTGTATGGATACCGCTATTCGATAGACATTTAAGTACAATACCATAGTGCCATATTCCGCGATGAAATTTGTATGCGCACTAGGAGAAATCATTAACCGATACATACCATTTTCTACAGAGTTTGTCCTTTTATCATAACATAATATTCTGGTATTATCTGTTAAATATATAAAGAAAATACGGAAACATTTTTGAAAAGTGTCACCTTTTTTGGAGGTTATTTTACATTCGGTCCATAACTCAGGATATACTAGATCGATTTTAGAAGAGTGAAGTTTTGTGTATATTTTGTTTTATTTTTGGTTCTGTCGACTTGGAATTTCATAATGAATATATCTAAATGTTACACAAGGAATGACTTTTATATACCCTGATTCTCCACTATTGGTGGTGAAGAGTATAAAAAAGTACCATCAAAAAAAAGTACCCTTAAGTATTCTCTACAGTATTCTGATACCTACATGTCAAGATTAGTATCTAGAATAGAGTTTTTATCCCGGGAATTCGCGGTATAAATTTCCCGGGGATTTTTCAATACTCGATTTCCGGGATTTTTAGTCGGGAATCCCGGGAATTAAAAACTGACGAAACCACAAAAAAATAAAAAACCAAGTTAGAACTCTATTTTTTCACAAAAAAAAACGTGAAAAGCTTTTTTTTAATTATTTAGCTTTCAAATGAAAATTTAAAAAGACATACGGAAAACTGCATTATATAGAAATAGAGGTGAATAATCTTCAATGCCACGGTGGATTGGTGCGAATTATTCCAGAAACCTGTAGTAGAACAAAGCCCCCTACTTTTGATGGCAGCACACCATTTGGTATTTTCATGTTCCAGTTTGATACAGTTACCAAGACGAACTTTTGGAATTGAGTTTTGCCTTGAAAGGAAACGCAACAATAGTTCTTGAATGCGTATCTGTAAGACTTCAGAGTATATTCATATTCTTTATGGAGTCACAAATGAAAATTGTGGAAAGACCGTTATATGTCTGTTATAGGGAATAGGGATGACTTTATGTAAGGATCGAATGAATTAATTCATAATTCCATTTTCGAGATCAAAATAAATTTTATCTCTTAACGATTTAGTTAAATGTATTGAATTGAATTCATTCCTTTGAGAATTCACTATTTATAGAATTATTTTATTATTGAATCATTATAAATTTCTTTAAAATTCTTCTACAAATCCATAATAAAATAGCTACAAAAATGTATTAAATGATTAAATTTGTGTTCAATTCATTTTGTAAATGATTAAAAGCAAAACTGAATGAAGAAAAAACATTTTAACTCAATTTGTAGTAGATTTGAATAAATAAAAATTTAACCATACAAAGAATTAGATGTATGGAATGAAAGACGGACATTTTTTAATTACGGATTAAAATTTTAGTGAACTCAGCTCAAATTTTAACTAAATAAATACCAAGCTCCTATATATAATGATTATAACACTAAGTTTTTCTATGAAATTTCGCTATAATATACCTAATTTACAGTATTATTATATATTTCGGGAATAGCCGGGTACCCGGGAATGTATAAAAATATTTTCCGATTCCTTGGAATCAAAAAAGGCCGGGAAATTAAAAACTCTAATCTAGAATAATCAAAAAGTACTTTTAAAAAAAAGTACTTTCTATTCCTCCTTGCTAGGTTTTTTAAAACAAATTATATGCGCTAACCTTTGTGATGCTATATTTAATAATTAAGAAGAAAATACTTATTTGATTGGATTTATACTTTACTAAAAAAACATACATTAAAATATGTTTAATTTAAATTATATTCAACAGCATTAGTTTAAAAAATCAAAAGGTACCATTTTGTACCCTTTTTTCATTCAGGAACTTATATAAAAATGTACCCTCAGGAAAAATTAAAAGTAATATCAAGATAAATATATTAAAAAATGTTCAAATTTTTAAAAGTACCAAAAAATAGTTATTTAAATATCAAATATTAAAAATGTACCAAAAAGCTGACATCAGTTCGAGGCCTTAAAGGTTAACAAATTTACCAATTATGGCCTTCTAAAACGCTAAATTGTAAATTAAGTTCATTTTAAGAAATATTAAAGTACCAAAGCAACAAGAAAGAATTATATGCTTCAAAAGTAAAAAAAAATATATTTTTTTTTATATTTCTTAATAATTATTATTAAGAGGCCATAAATGAACCATATTTATAAATTACCAAAAAGAAAATAAGTTTAAGCGGATGAATATTTAAAGTTTTATTCACCATAGCACAGTGGGGCAGAATCAAAAGTTTTTGGAAATAAATCTGGCATTTCTAAACGGCTGGTCCGATCGGGATAAAAGTTGACATTGGCATAACCAAGCAGTATGCAAGTTTAGGTTATTAAAATGGACACTACAAATGCTCCAGCCACGGCGCAACGGGGGTTCAAAGTAGTGTACCTTTGACATGTAAAATTTTTAAACACGTGTGTAGCTACCTATTTTATTGCATTTATTATTTTATTATATTTATTATTTTATTATTTAAAACTATATTTGAATTTAACGTATAATTTGAAATACAACTCTGATCTATATTTGAGTTTGATACTTTGTTTGAAATGCAACCCTGTATGGGGACATAATGATATTTAAATTTAACGTTTACTTTACATACAACCATATGATTATTATTTTAAGTACCATTTAGGACAACTCTGTATTGTATGATTTCGTTACTACGTAGTTTCTCAACCATGTTGGAAAATGGTATAAAAGCAGCATCATTGCTGTGAATAAGTTGAGTAGAATTCTGAAGCTCAAGCAAGACAGTTCATTGTCCAGACTTTTTATAAGTACCGGACGTGCCCGTTTTGTTTTTGTAGACGATTTGAAAAGTGTATTTTAAATTGTGTTTTAACCAATAAATTGTGTTTTTTTAAATTCGAAACTTTTGTCGTTTTTTATTTGATGACTACATACAATCTTCGGAATAAGATTGTCTCATTGGCGCCCAACTCAGTGGCCTCGAAAAATTTAAAAGCCGAGGAAGAAGTGAAGAAGGCCAACGCCGAGGCCGATAAAATTGAAACAACATCATCTGTAGATATTGCTGAAAAAACGGTTTTCGTAGAAAACGAAGCCGACAGTGAATCAACAGTGATCAACATTGAAACGGTTTTCCTATTAAACGAAGCCGTAGACGACCATTCAACAGGTGTAAACGCAGAGAGCATGGCGACATTTTCTGCTGAACAATTCCAGAAAATTTTAGTGGCTATGGGTGGTAGCAGCAAAGGCGGTTCATTTACCCAGTGTACAGCGCGCTATAAGGGACAGCGAGAGCCTGCTGTCGTAGAGGAATTTTTGGCGGCCATCAGTGTATATAAGGATATCGAGAAAATTTCTGATGAGGATGCAGTAAGAGGAATGCCGCTGCTGCTTGAAGAATATGCAGCCACATGGTGGATTGGTGTTAAGGATACAGTGGCCAATTTTGAGGAGACAAAAGCTCTAATACGCACAACATTTTTGCCACCAATACCGGATTGGCGTATTTTTTCGAATATTTTCGAGTTGAAACAGCAAAGGAGAGAGCCAACGGACAGCTTCATATGCAAAAAGAGGCTATTGTTGTCCCAATTGAAAGTGCCAATATCTGAAGAAGTACAGCTGAATATGGTGTATGGCCTCCTGAACATAACCATTCGCGAACGTGTCCGCCGCGAAAGCATAAAAACATTTAACGAACTAATTTCTGCAAGCCGAGAGGCAGAAATATTTGTAACGGAATCTCGACCAACAACAAACAATGCAGACATAAAACAGGAAAATGTCTCCAGCAACCGATGCGGGTTTTGCCGTATGAAGGGCCACACAACTGAAAATTGTTTTAAGAAGAAAAAACGAGAGGAGCAACAAGTAGATGAGCAGCAACAAATAAATCAACAAAAACAAGTGAGTCAACCGTACACCACCATGGTAAGAAAACCAACGTTCTCATGTTATGGTTGTGGTGCACCAGGGGTGTATCGCGCAAATTGCCCTACATGTAGCAACCACTCCAAGGAAAGCCCTCAATACTTGGCATTCAATTCTCTGTCATCTACCATTATTGGACACGCGTTACCTACAACCCACATGGAAATTTTTGGTCTGAAAGGGGAAGCAGTTTTTGACTCTGGTGCAAAGACCAGCATAGCCAGCCTAAACCTAAAGAAGATCCTGACTAGAAATGGGTGTGTGTTCCAGGACGTTAGAGCAGAGGTCACATTAGCCAACGGTTCCAGTACCACAGGTAAGGTGATGCACACCATTTGTGACGTGGTTATTGGCGGTAGAGTACGGAAAATCCGACTCGTGTATCTCCCAAATACCGATAAAAGTCGTACATTACTTGGAGCGGACTTTTTGGAGCAGGCTGGAATAGTCCTGAATATGGCGCAAAGGTGCTGGTATTTCGAGGATGAGTCGAAGACAAAATTCTCTTTTACAAACCCTCTAGAAGTCGGTATTTTTGGCATGGACCTCAACAGCGATGAGTGTTCCCCATGCAGTAAGGCTATGAAGGAGGTATCGAAATTTATTAGCTTTGTTGAAGATAAAAGGAAAATTTCACCCTTGGCAGTTACACCCAAAAATTCAAATGACTACTCACCACATTCTATTCAAAACATTTTTCGAGATGCCATACCTGTTGGAGAAAGAACTCCAGGCGAAATATCTACATTATTTGGACCACCCATTAAAGTTCGAAAAACCGAACAAGATGCGTACTTGGCTGAAATTTTTATGCCCTTATACTCATTGGATATCCACCTTTTAAAAGATTCCGATGGTATAGGGTTAACGGACAAGGAATACAACGATTTGGACAAACTCCTAATGTCCCACAAAGATGTTTTTGAGGAACCAGTTAGAGCTACACCATTTGCTGTTCATCGCATCCACACTGAAGACCATGATCCAATTGCAATACCCCCATATCGTTTATCGCCCACTAGGAAACAAAGTCTCAAGGATGAAATCTCCAGAATGCTGAAATTGGGAGTTATTGTCGAATGTCAATCCCCATGGGCAGCACCTGTGGTCATCATTCCCAAGAAAACCGGTGGTGTACGCGTATGTATAGATTACCGTGAATTACTATCCACTGCCGCGAATAGATGATATCTTACACGAGGAAAAAGCTACTAGCTTTATGTCCACACTTGATCTACAATGTGGTTATTGGCAGATAGGAGTCCATCCAGACGACCAAGACAAAACAGCATTTGTGACTCCATTTGGTATGTACAAATTCACCAGAATGCCGTTCGGTCTGCGAAATGCTCCAGCCACGTTCCAGCGCCTAATTGATCGTATGAAGACCTCTCTGGGAGATACGATTTTACTTGCATACTTAGATGATATCATCTCCTGCTCACCCACTTTTGAACAGCACCTTAAAGATTTGGAACAAATTTTTCAACGTCTTCGTGATTTCGGGTTAAAAGTAAATTTGGAAAAATGCCGATTTGCTTGTAATGAAGTCAAGTATTTGGGTCATGTGCTCACTCCAAAAGGCATCATGACTGATCCCGAGAAGATATCAGCATTACGACAACGTAAGGAACCTAAAAATATGAAGGAGTTACTCTCATTCTTCCAAGCCTGCTCTTGGTATCGCCGGTTTATACCCTCGTTCGCAGACGTGTCCAAACCGTTATCATCATTAACGAAGAAGAATGTTGTATGGAATTGGACCGCAGAACAACAAAATGCCTTTGAACAATTAAGAATGTTACTGACATCGGCGCCTATTTTGAAGCAAGCAATAGATAATCAACCCTTTATATTGAAAACTGATGCTAGTGGTTATGCTCTGGGGGCAGTTTTGCTCCAGGGGGAGGGTGCAGATGAGCACCCTATAGAATATGCCAGCAGACTCCTGTCTACTGCGGAACAAAACTACTCTACCATAGAACGAGAAGCACTTGCCATTGTATGGGCCGTTCAGAAATTCCGTGGTTACATTGAGGGAGCTCCAATAAAACTGATTACTGATCACCAACCATTGAAATGGCTGATGAATA
Organism: Calliphora vomitoria; assembly: GCA_942486065.2. Classification (NCBI taxonomy): domain Eukaryota; kingdom Metazoa; phylum Arthropoda; class Insecta; order Diptera; family Calliphoridae; genus Calliphora; species Calliphora vomitoria. Next base: position 128,343,211 of record OW818030.2, read on the forward strand.
TAAAATCTCCAACCGGTCGTTTGGCCCGATGGTCACTGTTATTACAACCATTTGATATAAAGATCGAGTATAAACCTGGAAGGACAAATGTCATTGCCGAAACATTATCCAGACCACCATGCGAAGATAATCACAATGAGGCAACCCCTTGTGAAATATGTGCTTTTTCTATTGAAGTGCCTAGAAAGAGTTCCAACGATATACGAGAAGGTCAACGAAAAGATCCAGAACTGAACAAAATTATTGAATGCTTCGAAAACAACAGCGAAGATATTGTTTACTGGTCCAAAAGAGGTTATGTAATTAACGATGGCATTTTGTATTGCTACGATAATGAAGATTCCGATGATGCTCAACTTGTGGTTCCAACAGATGAAAGGATGGAAATTTTAAAATACTACCATAATGATGAGACAGCTGGCCACTATGGTATAGATAGAACCATAAATAAGATTACATCAAGATACTATTGGCCAGGAATCCGTAAAGACATCGAGAAACACGTCAAAGAATGCATCGAATGCCAACGGTATAAAGCAACAAACTTGAAACCATCCGGTTTATATCAGACTGTATCCAGTAACCAAAGATTCGAGGTAGTTGCTATAGATTTATTTGGTCCATTGCCCGTATCATCAAGAGGATTCCAATGGATTTTTATCGTAGAGGATATTGCCAGTAGGTGGGTAGAACTCTTTCCACTTGAAGTTGCTACAGCCGAAGCATGTGCTAAGACTCTGATAGACGAGGTATTTTTACGCTATGGAGTACCTCGCAAGATAATTAGTGACAATGGAGTACAATTTGTCTCTGCTGTCATGCAGAAAGTTATATACTGCTTTGATATTCAACACATATTAACACCAGTATACCATCCAGAAGCTAATCCAGTGGAGCGCAAGAACCGTGATATGAAAGCCCAGTTGGCAATTTTGGTGGGAGATAATCATCAACTATGGGATGAGAAACTACCCAGCATTCGTTTTGCAATGAATACCACAGTCTGCCAAAGTACCAAATATACAGCTGCTTACTTAACGTTCGGACGAGAACTTAGAACACTTGATGATGTCCAACACGATATCAAGGCAATTATCCATTCAGAAAACTTTGTGGCCGAAATCACCCCATATCTTCAAACCTTAGCGAATGTATTTAAAGATGTGAAGGAAAACGTATATAAACAGCAAGATCATAATAAACGCTACAGTAATATACACAGGCGTACTCAACACTCGTTTGAAATTGGTTCCAAGGTATTAGTGACAACCCATGTATTAAGCAACACCAGTAAAGGAGTTACAGCAAAATTTGTACCGAAAAGAGATGGCCCTTACGTGATAATGGAAAGAAAGGGAATAACTTCATATATAATTGCTCATGAAGACGACTTAACTATACCATTGGGGACTTATCATGCATCAGCCCTGACACCCGTAGTGGGTCATTCAGATGAAGCCTTACAACCTGTACAGATGATAAAAAGAAGAGGACGCCCACGAAGGAACTAGCTGCTGCCTCACCGGGACGTCATCGGCATCAGAGGGGAAGTCTGTAGCAGCCCATACCTATTTTATTGCATTTATTATTTTATTATATTTATTATTTTATTATTTAAAACTATATTTGAATTTAACGTATAATTTGAAATACAACTCTGATCTATATTTGAGTTTGACACTTTGTTTGAAATGCAACCCTGTATGGGGACATAATGATATTTAAATTTAACGTTTACTTTACATACAACCATATGATTATTATTTTAAGTACCATTTAGGACAACTCTGTATTGTATGATTTCGTTACTACGTAGTTTCTCAACCATGTTGGAAAATGGTATAAAAGCAGCATCATTGCTGTGAATAAGTTGAGTAGAATTCTGAAGCTCAAGCAAGACAGTTCATTGTCCAGACTTTTTATAAGTACCGGACGTGCCCGTTTTGTTTTTGTAGACGATTTGAAAAGTGTATTTTAAATTGTGTTTTAACCAATAAATTGTGTTTTTTTAAATTCGAAACTTTTGTCGTTTTTTATTTGATAACTACATACAATCTTCGGAATAAGATTGTCTCACGTGTTATTTTTATGTTTTTGGAAAGCGCTCGACTAGGTCTTGAAAAAACATGCTTATAATTTCCGAGTTATAGGCATTTAAATTTTAAAATTTTCCCATACCTTGATCCGCTTTTTTTTAAATATACGGCCTACTTTTGAACCGAATGAACTCAAATTTCTTTCGTTAGGTAGACAACTAAATTACCAATAATATGCAAAATATTTCAGAGAAATATCAATGACGGATTCAAAAATAAACGATTTTCAATTTAAAAATTCAAAAAATATTAGATTTGTGCTATTTTTAGGGCGAAAATGTGATTTAACTCTTTTTTTTATTTAAAAAAAAAAAAAAAACTTTCTTTAAGAACATTTAACAATTTTATGTTTTTCTGTGAGATATCTTTATGAAGAACATTTTGGTATAAAAAACTTGTCATAGTTTTCGAACATGTCGTCCCTAGCCTTTTAGAATTTGACCTATTTTTTATCAAAATTTCAAATTTGTTCTAAAATCCCAAAGCTGGAATCAGAAAATGGAAAGCAGTTTTAGAAACTCTGATGTGATCCCTATTAATTCTTAAAGTATTTTCCCAGTCCCAAAGAAAAGGTGGACTCTACGGGCAAAATAGTAAAAAATATAATTTTTGGGATTTTTGCTCCATTTTTTAGGAATTGCGGGATTCCCTTTGACCTTTTGAAAATTTTTTTTAAACTTTGTTATTAAAAATAAAAAATTTAAGAAACGTTGAAAATTTCATTGAGTTTTGTTAATAAGTAAAGATTTTATTACATATTACATATTTATTGAGCTTCTAAAACTAAAATTTGTATCAAAATTTTAGGAACAGTTTGATCCACAATTTTCCGAACTATTTTTTTTTTTTTTGTGTAGATAAGTTAGTTTTTCAAGTCAGTATCTCAACTAAATTCACAAATATGCCACTTTAAAACTCCGTCCTTCAAAAATATTGAGCCATTGACTTGTTGTTAAATAAAACAATATGAAAATTTATACAATGTTTTTAGTATGAAAAAGTGCAATATTTTCTTTGCTCAAAAGAGGTTTTTGGTCGCATAGTGGGATGCAAAATTTAACTTTTTTGCCTAAATGGGACCTTTTTTTTTTCCTCAATAGAAAGCTGAGGTCTCTTCCTTTAAGAGCTTTTTGATCTCTCAGTGGGATGCGAGTGGGACACTTCAAAGAGCTTTCCATCAATTTATATAACGCCATTTTAATTCGGACCTACAAAAATCTGGCAAAAATCTGAATTTTTGTTTTAAACCCAATTTTTTTCACCAAAAAAAATATAAATTTTTTTCACTAATAAAATTCTTTTTTCAGCAAGAAAACCTATAGTTCACCAAAATATAAAATAATGAACTATTTAAACACATTTTTACCCCAATAAACTTTTAAAAGGAGTCAAATACAAATAGTACCAATTTTATACATTGTATAAAACCTCTGTTTTACACTCTCGAAATTCGAATATACCAACATCTTTATGATGGGAAAAAAACACAGTTTGCAAACAAACCTTTAAAATAGTCTACGTTATATAAAACTCATAAAAACCTTTAACATATTTGTAAAAATTACAATTTCTGAAAAGAAATTCCCAGCAAAAATGCTAAAATTTGTACACCTATAACAAATTATGTGTTCAAACAAACTAAAACACAAATAAAAAAATATTTATATTTTAGTTTGCACTTGTTTTGTCGGACAGTGTAAATATTTCATGCTTGTCATATTTTCTTCTTCGCTGTTAGTTAAAGACAATATTCTGCTTCGTTTATGAAATAATCCCATATAATGTTTGAAGATAATATGACAAGAGTTTTGAACACACAACTAGTAGTAAGTAGTATTTAGTTTTTGATATCTTTGTTGCTATTGCTGTTTAATATTGTTGTTGTTGTTGTCATCATTGTTCTTGTCAATTTCAGCATAGTCGCTGAAACGTAACCATACTTTAGATTCGTAGTGATTTCCCCAAAAAACAACATTAAAAAACAAAATTGTTTAGAAGAACAACAAGGCAACAACAAATGTAAACACAGAAAACACAACGCAAAGCAACAGAACGGCAACAGCAATAGCAACAACAGGAGAACAACAAAGTTGTATACTTTTCAAAACTTATTGTTAGTAAGTAGTAGTGAAGTACCACTTTGCGTATGAGTATTGTCAATTGCAAAAGATGTGGAAGAAAACAAAAATTTCTAAAAATATATAAAAAATACACACTACTTAATACAAATATCAACAACAACAAAACAAAAATAATAATAATAATAAGAAAAAATAAAAGAAAAATATAAAGAATGAAAAGTTTTACTTTTACAAGTGAAACACTTGGGAAAAACAACAGCAAGTTTTTGGTGTAAATTGTAATACAATATCTTGAGTTAAGTACAAGCAGCAAGTTTTAATGTCATATTAGTTGCACTCGTTATGTCCAAACACATCTATTGTATTTCAGCCTTCCAATCCAATCCATTCCATTCTATAATATGTATGTAAGTGATCTCCTACTTCATGCCAACATACCCCCCTTACCCTCCACCACCTTTGATTTAAGAAGCAACCAAGCAAGAAACTAACTACCAGCCAACCAACCAACCAAAAAAAAGCAGGCAACAGCTACAACAACTTCTTTTTTTTATTTTTAGTTTTTAAACACTTGTCGCACTGCAGTTTCGGAAAAGAAAGAAGCAGTATCAGCAGCAGCAACAATAATAATAACAGCAACAACGGCATCAAGTATAGAAAATACAATTACCAATTATGACGACGATAGAGAGAAGAGGAAAACTTTTTCGATTCTTAACTTGTTGTAAACACGAAAAGTTTATAGTTTTTCTTCTATTTTCTTATTTTTTTTTTGTTGTTCCACCATCATCATCATCTTGCTCTTGTTCTTCCACTTTTTTCATATTCTTGAACCAACAACAACAACAACAATTTCTTTCTTCTGCTCTGTAATTCTTTTGTTTTTCCTCATCAACTACATTGTTGTGTTATTTGTCGCTTTTGCCGACAAGAGCCATAGTTGGAGATTTTCTAAACATATTTGAAATACAAAATGCTGTGTTGTTGTGTTGCCACGGCATTATGTGGCATACAAGCAACATAGGTCAAAGGTTCATATTCCCTCAGTGGCATGTTGTTGCCTTGTTAAAAACAAAAAAAAAACTCCAACAAACTACTCTCATAAACATGTATCTATGTATGTATGAATGCATGTATAAATGTAAGTATGTATGTATGTACTCGTACTCAAATGCTGGGGAATTTATTGCTCACCTTAAGTCAAGAGGGAAATTAAATTGAATGAGAACCAACTAGTGAATGGACGAACGAACAAAGGGCCAAAGAAAAATTGAGTAATTTTTCGATATAAATAGTTGTACAAAGGTAAGATTATCTCAATTCATAAATAATACAATCTGTATAAAGAGATGATGATTCTTTTGGTTTGACGATAAATCACAAAGTCGTTTTTAAATGACTTTAGTGTCCATAAAGGTTTAAAGAAACCATTTAAATTTGCTAATTTTAGTTTCCATAGTAGGGATCTAAATGAAATGTCTTAAAATACAAACTGATTTAACAAAATCAGTTAAGAATACAATAAATATTTCTTGTCTGGCTAAAACTCATACAGTACTAGTTCTGTAGATTAAATAGGAAATTCATCTTTAACATTATTATAAGTATTGTAATGCTCTATGTTCTTATTTAGCAATCATTTACTTTGTTTCACACTTTTCAGCATAACCCATTTCTCGTTTTTATAATGGTAAGAACAGTATTGCTGAATAATAAATATTTCCAAAAGCTCTCAAATCGATGATCCTAGAGTTTCCAATTCGGTTTTAACCGAAACCGAAACCGCGGTTTTTCAAGGCCTAAAACCGAAACCGACAATTATTCTTCGGTTTTAACTTTTAATCTATTTTCAGTAGAAAAATTCAAAATCTTGAAACGAGAAACAAACTTTTTCATCCAATATCTCTAAAAACAGATCGGTAAAAATATCTAAAGATTTGTTTAAATTTTTTAAATTGTATTACAATAATTACTTCAAATGATGTAGGCTACCTTTCGCAGGCTAAATAATGCAAAATTTTCACATTCACCCAACCTGGAACCCGACCTGATGACCCTTTCACCTCGGTAAAGACCAAGCACTCCAAAAGGAACCACTTTGTCATTGTACCGTTCCACAGTGGGGCAGAATCAAAATTTTTTGGAAATATATCTGACATTTCTAAACGGATCCCCCTATCGGGACAAAATTTGACGTGGGGTTAGCCAAGGAGTATTTAAGTTCAAGTTATTAAAATTATTATTTAAATGTGACTAAGTCAAAACCATTGAATAAAATAGTAAGAAAATTTAAACAAATTTTTTAGTTTGAAAAAGTTCAATCTTTTTGAAGGACAGAGTTTTAAAGTGGCATATTTTTGAATATAATTGAGATATTGACTTGACCAAATTGTTCCTAATATTTGCAATCCTATCAAAATGTTGAGAAAAATTTAATTTTAGAGCTCAATAAATATGTAATATGTAATAAAATCTTTATTTATTAACAAAACTTAACGAAATTTGGAAGATTTTTAAACTTCTCATTCCAAATAACAAGGTGTAAAAAAACTTTTCAAAAGGTCAAAGAAAATCCCGCAATTCCTAAAAATTTGAGCAAAAATCCCAAAAATTTTATTTTTTACAATTTTGCCCACAGGTTCTACATTTCCTTCGGGGCTGGGAAAATGCTTTAAAAATAAATAGGAATCACATCAAGGTTTCCAAAGCTGCTTTCCGTTTTCTGATCCCAGCTTTGGGATTTTAGAACATGTGGTCCAAATTTAAAATTTTGATAAAAAATAGGTCAAATTCCGAAGGACGTAGGTGCGACATATTCGAAAAATATGACATGTTTTTTATACCAAAATATTCTCCGTAAAGGTATCTTACAGAAAAACATAAAAACAGCCAAAATCTACAAATTTTTTAATTTTTAAATTGAAAATCGTTTGTTTTCGGATCCGTAATTGATATCGTCTGAAATTTTTTTCATTTTATTAGTAATTTAGTTATCTAACTAATAAAACAAATTTGTCCATTCCGTTCAAAAGTACGCCCTATATTTTTAAAAAAGCGGACCAAGATATGGCAAAATTTGAAAATTTAAATTTTGAAATGCTTATTATAATATAAGATAAAAATAGCACACGCAAGCATGTTTTTTAAAGACCTAGCCGAGCGCTTCCCAAAAATTTAGATGGGAAACAAAAAAATGGCATGTGTTTAAAAATGTTACATGTCGTAGGTACCCTACTTTGAGCCCACATAGCGCCGCTCCTGAAGCATTTGTAGGCTCCATTTAAATAACTTGAACTTAAATGCTCCTTGGCTACCCCCACCGATCGGGCGATCCGTTTAGAAATGCCAGATTTATTTCCAAAAAATTTTTAATTCCTCCCCACTGTGCGTTCAATTGTACCGTACCATCGTTACATGGCCACTTTTCACATCTGCTGGTTTCAACACCCATAAACCATTGTCTACACTATCCTCCTCTTCCTCACGAGCCCATACCAAATCCTCTCCCTCAGTGCTAGTTCTCTTTAAAGGTGGTTCTTGTAATCCTTGTTGATTCGACTGCTGGTTGTTTCTTGCGAAACATATCTTGAATGTAACCAATTTTACCACAGTTATATCATTTAATTTTGGCTTTACCTTGTTTCTCATTTAAAGCCTCTAAAGCTGCCTCTTTTTGACATTGAACATTGTTCAATTTTGTTTCTAAGTCCGACACCTTTTTATCAATGCCATCCACTCTGTTGTTAAGAACATCAGACACTTTCTGAATTTTCTTATCTGTGACTCTAGAAGATTCTTGAAGATTCTTGTTTCTTTGACTTCAGCTTTAACCTCAGCACGAAGTTTCTCGTTGACGGCAAGAAGTTTCTCGTTGTTGACTCTAGAAGTTTCTTGAACTTCAACTAGAAGTTTATCGTTGTTTACTCTGGAAGTTTCTTTAACTTCAGCTAGAAACTTCTCGTTGTTTACTTTAGAAAGTGTTTGAGCTTCTTCTAATTTCTCCATCATAGCAGCAAACATTGTGTTTATGTCAATGTTGCTCGTTGTTGCACCGGTACATATCTCAGTTTCTTCTTTGTACTCAAATTCGTAAGTATCGATGTCAATACCTCGCCGCTTGAATTCATCGATCAGCCTCTTTTGCAATTCTGCTTTATTTCCTGCTGTCGGCAGCTCCAACTTACTCAATTCTTTCTTGAGTTATTCAACTTTTAGTTCCTCAAACTTCATGCTTTTTATTTTGCAATCCCACTTCTGACACCAATTGAACATTCTACGTTCCAGTCATACCAGTCACTTATTACTTTAACAATTAGGTTTACATACTTCGCATAACCTTACATAGAGTGCAGAAAATTTCCATTGAACAATAATTGCTAGTTTACTTTACAATCCAGGAGACTTATTATTGCAGAGATCTGCAAAATTTTGTTTAGCATAACGAACTCGAAATAACAAGTTGAACAATTTCCAATTAGTGCAAATAATTTAGTGGAAAGGTCGAAAGTTTTCAACCGATTAAATAAAAGTGAGTTCAATCAGATTTAAAACAGTCAAAATTAAAGAGCCAATAAGAGTTTTTGAGAAAGACGCTACAACGAGTTTTAAAAAAATTTGATTAATTCTTACACCAACCCAATGACTGAAATAGGTAATTTATGAAACAGTGAAACCACGATCACTAACGATCATCTTGCAACAGTTGTGTATGAGTCGTTGCTGTTCAACATCCGGATAATTTGGTTTTGAATGTTAGAGAATGTTGAAGCATATAAGTCTTCCTTCTTTCAATTGAACTTAAACAAGTGTCGCATGATCTCCATATTATCTTTCATAAGAATGGTTTATAGTAAAAAGTTGTAGAGGAATATAACTTAAATAAGTGATTAGTTTGCTTAAATTAAAAAATACATACGTTAAATCACACGACCTAAGGACCAATCCTGATCACAGAAACGAGAGAGTATACAACTGAAATTGTATATCATGCATTAATAGTTTAACGGTACGTATGGTATTCTGAAACCACATATTGCCCACTTCAATATCAATCAATTTTGGCAGAAAGCACTGTTCTTTTGTCGCTATATAGAACATTAGAAGTTGATCAGCCTCATTTTCAAAGAAGTATGGTCCAAAGATTCCTCCAGCTGAAAATCTGCAACCACCATATTAAGGATGCATTTATTTTTCAGGAACTTGGGTTTTCTCTTTAGCGAGTATTCACAATAGAGAGTTTTTAAAATTAACAATTCATCCCCACGACGCGAATTGATGTTCCTGGACTTTCACAAACACTTTATTACACTGCTTTTATATTGAGATTTGAACGACTTTTTCTTTGGAGGACCAGTGTCAATTACTATCTTAACAACTGGCGAAGTTAAATCAATATTCCAATCCTATTTTGAACGAAACTTTCGAACTGTGTTCCTATGTTTTGATCACATTACAACCATCTAAAATGCTAGTCAAATGTGTACAAAACTGTATTAATATGTAACTCGAATTTAAAAAAAACTAATAGACGGTCAAGCCCGACCGATCATAAAATTCTTAACACACGTATTTCATTGAAACTTTATTTTTGTTTAAGTTACCTTTGTAAAGCATGTCAGTTATTATTATATTCAATTGCTGTTAATCTGATTGAAATGGGTGACCAGAAACAAGTGCGTCCTACAAAAAGTTGGCCAAGCATTCAAAGGTCTGCCGTCAAAACATGTCCGTTGGTTCAGGTAGAAGGAATGGTCCACATGATGTTTCTAAAGCCAAACAAAAATAGAAAGCATTTTCAGAAGAGCTCCCAACACATCCAGTAGAAAAGCAGCCCGGTTAGCGCAAAATATTGGGTGTATGTCTTAAACATGCGGGATTTACAATAGATAGTGTATTTTTTGAACGCGTTTTTTGTTTTTAAAAACTTATATGTTACATACAGTGCACTCGCGGTAACGTGAACACCGCCTAAAGTGAACAAGCTTTTACTTACATTGACTACTCTGTAACGTGAACAAACTCAGAAAGCTCTATATCGTGAACAATTTTTTTTTACTGCATTTGTTTTCTAATCATGTAGACAACACTTCAATACATACATTAAATTCAATTTTTAAAGTTTTGAAAATCCCTTTATAAAAAAATGTGTTTGTATCCTCTAAATAAATTTTTTTAGTGTCAAGGAATGAGTAATTTTTTTTGCTATGTAATTTTATTTCAATTTATAGTTTCTCGTGATCTCGTTTTGTTTTGTAATGCATTTTAATCAATAATTTTGTTTTATTTCATGTTCAAGCGTGTAAAACACAGGTTTATATTATAAAATTTTATATTTTTTCCATGAAATTCGACAATCGCTAACGTGAACAATTTCACTAACATGAACTCCCTTGGTTTTAATTAGTTCACGTTACCGCGAGTGCACTGTATTTTGAAAGGTACATATCTATCATTTATTCTCACTTAGTTATTGAACATTATAGCGTAAACAACAACGCTTTTTTTGATGCGATTGCTCACCAAAGGTTATGGTGAATATTATCCATCGTTTTCAACGTACTAGAGATAGTTTGTGCGGTTTAGAACAACAAGAGCTTGTAAAATCATTGGGAGGTACTCAAACAGAACGTTTAGGAGCAGCAGGATTCATCCAAATACAAGGAAATTGGGTATCATATGAATTGAAGCTGAGAATGATGATTTTGCATCTCCGAATTACTGGTTAACGCTATAAAAAAAATCATTTTTGCACCGAATCATTACTTGCGATGAAAAATTGATCTATTACGATAACCCGAAGCGTAAGGGATCGTATGTGAAGCCGTTCAACCAGCCGAATCGACACCAAAGCCAAATATCCATGGCGCTATGGTTATGCTCTGTATTTGGTAGAAGCAAAATGGTCCTATCTATTATGAGATGACCATCACATTGGCCGAAAAACGCCCAGAATATGTGGCCAGACATAACACCGTAATATTCCTTCATGACAACACTCTGCCACATATTGCAATATATGTTAAAAACTTGCCCCGTCCGACTACTACTTGTTTCGATCGATGCAGAATGCTCTCTCTGGGATACGTTTTATTTTGAAACAGAGTATCTGATATTGGCTTGATTGGTTCTTGGCCTCAATAGATGAGCAGTTCTTTTGGCTCGCCATCCATATTTTGCCAGAAAGATGGGAAAATATCATAGATAACAATGAACAATACTTTGACTAAATTTATATTGTAAGGACTGAGATTGAAAATATATGTTTATAAAAATGAAACCACCAAACTTACAGTTTTGAATATTTTTTTATTTGATTGAAATTATTGTTACAATTTACAAAAAAAAAATAATTTTATAGTTCTAATCACTAATGATGAAATTTTGAAACTTTTTCGAAAACCCTTCCATTATGGTTTTTATAGTGATTTCTGTCACTTTGTTCAAACGGGTTGTCCACCTCCGTTTAAAATCTACCACACTTTTGGACACATTTTTTGTGCTCTTCAATTCCCTTTTAACAAAAGCCCAATATCTATCAACTGGACTCAGCTAAGGGCAGTTTGGAGGAATTGGCTCTCTTGGTACAAATATTACATTATTGTTCTTTTATCACTCAAGACCTTTCTTTCCATAGTATCAGGATGTCAAATCAGGCCAAAAATAAGTGGACACTTTAAGAAGTCTTATGAATGGAAATATCCTTTTTTGTAAACATTCCTTGATGTAAATTTCGGTATTTATTTGTAACAAATGTTTGGCTTTTTTGCCGCAACTGCATATTGCTTGACATACCAAGAACTTTTTAGGAAATTTCGTCTGCTTTTGGGTTCTAAACTTTTCTTCAACATTCCCTCGAGCATCTCCAACATAAAAAAATTTACCCAGAAGCTGCGAAAAATTTTCAATACGTACATTTCGTCATCCATTATGCAGCAGGTATATTTTTTGTATAAAATTTGACTTCAATTTCCGTGCTCTGTCTTTGGCCTCTAAATTTTTAGCAGAGTTCCTGTTATGGACTTCTTGAGCCTTCTATGTTTTTAAACCTGCATTAGCTTTAACTTTTCGTACCAACCAGATGTGTTGGGAACTCTTTTGAAAATGCTTTATATTTTTTTGGCTTAAGAAACATCATGTGGACCTTCTACCTGAACCAGGTTTTATATCAACGGACAAGTTCTACCGATACTGTTTAATAACATTGGAATCAAACTGAGGGCAGACCTTTGATTTTTTGGCCACCAATTTGGGTTTTGTTTAAAATATTTAATAAAATTACGCACTTTTTTCCGGTCACTCATTTTAATCAGATCAACAACAAATGAACATAATTGACATTAAACATAATGTCTGACATGCTTTACAAAGGTAACTTGATCAAAAAAAAAATCAAATAATACTTGGATTTAAAGTTTTAATGAAAAACGTGTGTTAAGAATTTTACGATCTCAGTCCTTATAAGTGTCTCAAAATAAAAGATAAAATTTTGCAAAAATCCCTCAATTTTAAGTCATGCACCAAATATTTTTCTTTAAAAATTTCAATAATTTTTTTCCTGACTATTTTCAGAAGTAGGCCTAGGATTATAATGCTTAACCATGCCTCAAGGCACTCATCGCAAATTGTCAATAAATGCAAATAAAACTGATATTTAATTTCAAAAAGCTTTTTATATTAATTTAAGTACATTTTTTAGCTACTGTTACATGAGTTTTTGAAATGAAAAATCAGTTATATTTGCATTTATTGGCATTTTTGCGATGAGGGCCTTGGGTATGCTTAAGTATTAGAGGGTTAAAAGTGATTTTCGGTCGTTATATGGGAGCTATGTTCAGTTATGGACCGATCATCAACAAATTAAGTCACGTGATTTCTTTCTATAAGAAACTTATTTGTGTTAAATTTTATTTTTATACCGACATTTTTAAGAGTTTTATGCTCGTTAAGTGGGCCTTGTATGAATTGATCTGCAAAACATTTTAAATGTGATTGCCTTTTATATAAAACTTAACTTATACCTACATAAATCAGACATATATGAAGAAAACTTTCTACTTCGGAAGGAAATTTGGATGGACCGATTTCAACCAGTTTCAATAGGCTTCGCGTAAATTCGTGCCATATTTTATTTAAATATCTTCAAAATAAATTTCGTATCGTGCTGCCTCTATTTTCTATAACAAATGTATATGGCCAATTCACAAGGTATCTTATCAGACATATTGTTATAATGTCGTAATACATCATGACACGGCGGCTCGGCTTAACCGACTCTTAGGCATTGGTCTCTGCTGGTTCGTTACGATAACACAATAAACATAGCATAGAAAGTAGTATTATTTTAGGACATTCTTTGCTTGAAAATCAATAAAAACCATTGTGAAATATTAGACCATTATGACAATATGACATGATAAGAGACCTTGTGAATTGATCAATAGAATATAACAAATTAAACAGTTTTCTTAGCGGAAATAATACTAGCTCCTCAATGAACACTTTTACACTCACTGAGAAAACAGATTCGTTATAGCAACTGAAATTGAAGCCGATCGAATGTTTCGGTTACAGACATAGAAATCGTCGGGTTTATCAACAGAAATTCTGTTTATAAAGAAGAATTTCGGTTGAAGTAACCAAACTTTTGTTACCCCTTCTAAAATGTTGTAGCCACAATTGTAAAATTCGGTCACTAAGATAGAATCATTCGATTGACAACAAATTCGGTTGCTTTCACGAATCTGTTTTCTCTGAGTAATTATCCTATTAAAGAAATCATAGTTTATTATGAAATAGTCTTGGTATTAGTAAAGAAATACTTACAAGCCAAGGGTAAAAAGGAGACGAGACGTAATTACCAAAAACCTAACTCTTATTCTGAAGTATTCATGGTACTAGCAAAGAAATACTTACAAGCCCAGGGTAACAAAGAGACGAGACGTAATTACCATAAACCTAACTCTTGCAACAAGAAAATACATGCTGGTCAATGTATATCGTTGTTGATTTGCTGTATTTTTGTTTGACAAATTCGAGTGTGTCGTCTCTATATAACTCTCTATGCTTACAAGTTTTAAAGCTTTGACAATTCTCAGTTTGTCTGTGTGAAACCTAACTCTTCTTTATTTAAAAATTTTAAATTGTTTTCATTGAAATTCACTGAACACATTAAGCAAAGCACAAATGTCCTTTTTACAATCTTTAATGGCGACCATACTTAAACAACCTAGACGAATTAAATATTATTAAAATCATAAAAACTGTTTATTCTCTAAAATAAATCAGACTTTTGAAAGTAACCCTAAAATGGACATTGATTTGTTTAAAAGTAACCTTCAGGCGAAATGCATCGTTATTGTTTTCTCTACTTTATTTTTATTTTTTTATTTTTTTTGTCCATTTATTTTCATATAATTGATTCATTGTTGTAGAACGGATTACTTAAGTAACATTTTTTTTTTAGAGTTATCGTTGTTGTTGCTGTTTGTCTTGGTCCCTTTTGTGTCCTATTTTTTTTTTTGTTAGAGATTTTCTTAAAACAATTTTCATATGTATTAGATTCCAAGGATTAAGCAATATTGTTCATTTTACGCTTATTACATTTTTTAATGTCGATTATTAACGCAAAATATTTAAAATGCAGCCCGCAGCAAGGAAACTCATTCAATTTCTGTGGCATTTTTTTTTTTTTTTTGTTTTTTCTTTATTATTATTATTTGCTGCTTGCTACCACCAACTTTTTACACAAAATAAAAATATGTCCTTTTGCACAAGGATTTTAGCATCCTTAACAAAAAAGAAAAACTTTAAAGAAAACAACAAAAAAAAACATAGTTAAACTCTTTATAAGGAAAGCTGGAATTTTCTCCGTTTGTTTTTTGTATTTTTCTTTTTTTTGTTTCAAAATAAAATTAACAACATAGTTAAAAATGTGTTGTAAAGAAGCGAATTTTCCAATTAACCATTAAGATTTAAATTTAAAGTAGTTTCGGTTATTATTAAATTTCATGTTAAAGTTTTATATACAGTATATGACATTTAAGCATTTTACTGTTACTGAGTTGTTTATGAAAATGAAATGTTACTTTGTGAAATTGTATACAAATTCCAGGAGCTGCTCGATGTCTGTATTAAATGCACTACAATGAAGTCTTAGAAATTAGAAATCAAAAAGTTACACGTGCGTGTTTTTAATATTTTTAGCAGAAGAAATTGGACAAGTAAATGTCCTTATTCATACTGATACTGTTGGCCATGCATCAACAACATCATTATCATCAGCAGCATCAAACGTTCATGATTTGAATTTCAAATCTATTCAACCATATTTTAAAGAGAAATTTAAATGTAAATACTCATATACTATGTATGTATGTATGAGTGTATGAATGATTTATGTTTTAAGGAAATTGTTTTTTTGATCTGTTTAGAAGATGATTCTTAAGCATCAGCTTAAAAAATTATGATGACTTTGAACTAATAAACCAAATAATGGATTTTTTGTATTTAACAGTTTGCAGAATTAGATAATTTGCGGATTTTTCCAATATTATTTACAGAAACTTAAATATTTACATTTGAAAATGTAAAGGTCAGAGATCAAATTAGGCTGCAAAAAGTTTCTCAGCTATTTGGTATAAATGCTATTATTATCTGTCGAGTAGTTTTATTAAACCATTTCCTGATATCATATTAAAATATTGTGACGTTTTAACCTTTTTAAAGAAGTTTAAAATTTGTAACAACTCGTTATTCATTTAAAATGTACAACAACAACAGTTCAAATAGTCACTCAGTGGCTTTATACACATTTATCAATTCGCAGAAATGCTCACACACTTTATAATGTACAAACTTAAATGTACAAGACAGTTGATGTTAACTCTAACAGCGCCTATGATAAACTCACTCACGACTGCAACCTCTACCAATATTTATACACACGCCATCTTTCGGGAATCTTCTACAATGCTCTTAACGGACAAACTAGTATGTTCGAATTCTAGAGCTTTCGATATCAATGTTAGCAGCTTAAACATTTAGTGTTGCCATACTTATAAACAATACTAATAACCGCATGATATCAACATTGTTGATAAGTATGAGCTTCTACTGATGGAGGTGTTTATAAACATGATGATTGCTGCAGGCAGTCGTTACATACCGTTAAATTCAAGTCACTATAGCAAATTCGTAACAATATGCTGCATTTAAATAGGTCAAATTTTAATTTTTGATAAGAATATAAACAGAAATTCTGTAATTTTTGGCTGATATTGCTATAAAACTTACAATAAGAAAATTTGTTTTTAAGATCAAAATTGATTTATCTGTAATGTAAACAAAGTTCATAAAAAATATTACAAAGAAACAAAAATCGCAATCAATAGCTGGTCAGATTAAAACACAGATATATATTGCATTGCAGACTATTCTATACTACATGTTCTCTTTATGCCCACCACTGATTTAGCATAAAAATGTTGGCAAATATAAAAGGTTAAGAAATACTCAGAGAACAGTTTAACACACAGGCAGAGAAAAAATATAGTTGTGCATGTTTACAGTAACCATTTCCACATTTTTAAAAGTTTTTTAACAATATTATAGTCACAGTAACTATTTACATCATTGTGGAACCATAATATGGTTACAGTAAACAAATAATATCTAATATGTTATTCTCAGCTTATGATATCAATTAGCCGAGAGCAACAAATATGGTAAAACCTTAATCATATAAATGGTTGTCACAAATATATACTTGTTTACTGTAACCATATATATGATTGATACAATCATGTGAATCGTAAGTTAACTATATTATGGTTACCACAATCATATAAATAGTTACTGTTACTATAATATTGTTAAAAAACTTTTAAAAATGTGGAAATGGTTACTGTAAACATGCACAACTATAGTTTTTCTCTGCGTGTAGATGGGGGGTCAAAAATTTAAACAAAAAGTTGGGTCATTTTGATTTCACTAGAATTCAAGGGTTAATCTACATTTTCTTAATTTTGGATGGTTGGTAACGTGGTAGTTCCCTGCAAGCGAACAGTCAAGTTTAGTCGAAAGGACCCCGTATTGACAAGACCACACCACTCGACAGATGTAGTGTCATTTACATGGTAATGTATGCTAAAATGTCGAATTTATTAAACCCAACCTGTAGCCGTGAGATATCTTAGTAGGTCATTAACACGTTGACTAGCAACTACGAGATAACTCGCAGATTACGTTCCCTTATAGGTTGCTAACTACGAGTTATCTCGTACTCACTAAGGGCTACTTTCTGGGATAAAGATAATCTACATTCTTCGTTTTAGATTAAACAAAAAATTGTGTTTCTCACTTGTTGTTAATTTACTATATAATCTAGGTTTAACTGAGCATCATTGGTGAGTTAAACCTAAGTATAAAATGCCAAAGCACAAACAGATGAAAAATAAAATAAACAATTCAGCACAGCAGCTCTTTGTTTTGGTTTGCTTTATTGACATCAATATAATTTTTATTATACATTTCATATACTTTAATGTCACTTTTTCTTTTACAAAGTTAAAATTTACAAAAATAGTTATGTACGCGGTTGCTTTTTCTTATAAAATTTAAAGTAGTGCCATATTTATATGAACAATTTTGAGGAATGCACATGCGATTTGACTCAATAATATGGCAATGCTAACAAAATTGACGGGCGGTTATATGTTTCAGGTTTAATATAACAGCGTGTTAAGCTACGTTTAACTGACAAGTAAAAAACTGGCTCTAAACTTGTGTAGCTATGAACAAAACCGTATTAAGTATAAAGATAAATGGCTTCTGGAATGTTCTATATGTTCTATATTAAAGAAACACGTACAACACAGAACATCCTTTTTCTCATAAAAAAAACATAATTTTTGCTTTGATGATAGAGCCTTTAATAATAAGGACTGAGATCAAAAAATTCTTAACACACATTTTTCATTAAAACTTTTAACCCAATATTATTTAATTTTTGATCAAGTTACCTTTGTAAAGCATGTCAGTTATTATGTTTAATGTCAATTATATTCATTTGTTGTTAATCTAATTAAAATGAGTGACCAGAAAAAAGTGTGTACTAAAATTATTAAATATTTGCAACAAAACCCAACTTCCTACAAAAAGTTGGCCAAACAATCAAAGGTCAGCCGTTAAACTTATTACAGTGTTATTAAACAGTATCAGGAGAACTTTTCCGTTGATAGAAAACCTGGTTCAGGTAGAAGCAATGGTTCACATGATGTTTATTAAGCCAAAAAAATAGAAAGCATTTTCAAAAGAGCTACCAACACATCCGGTAGGAAAGCAGCGCGGTTAGCTCAGTGGACTATTTGGAACGAAATGTTAAAGTCAATGCCTGTTTAAAAGCATACAAGGCTCAAAAAGGAACTCTGGACAGGAACTCTGGAAAAAATGACAGAGCAAGGAAATTGAAGTCAAATCTTGTACACAAAATATACCTGCTGCATAATGAATGACGAAACGTACGTATGGAAAATTTTTCACAGCTTCCGGGTCAATATTTTTATGTTGCTGATGCTCGAGGGAATGTTATAGAAAAGTTTAGGACCCAAAAGCAGAAAATTTTCCCAAAAAGTTCTTGGTATGGCAAGCAATATGCAGTTGCGGCAAAACAAGCCAAACATTTGTTACAAATGGCTTTATAAATACCGAAATTTACATCAAGGAATGTTTACAAAAAAGGATGTTTCCATTCATAAGACTTCTTTATGTGTCCACCTATTTTTGGCCTGATTTGGCACCCTGTCACTATGGTAAGCAAGACCTTGAGTGGTACAAGAACAATAATATGGTATTTGTATCAAGGGAGGCAATTCCTCCAAACTGCCTGGAACTGAGTCCAGTGGAAAGATATTGGGCTCTTGTTAAAATAGAATTGAAGGGCACAAAAAAGGTCTCCAAAAGTGTGGTCGATTTTAAACCTGTTCGAACAAAGTGACAGAAACCACTATAAAAACCCAAATGGAAGAGTTTCCGAAAAAGGTTAAAAATTTCATCACTAGTGATTAGAACTATAAACGACCATAAGACTATTTGGATAAAAGTAATCATTTTTTCTATTTAATGTGAATCACTTAGCGCCAATAAAACATATTTTGAAATTAAAACAACAAAAAAATTTATCGGATTTAATGGAATTTTGGTCGTAAAGTGCAAATGTTCGTTCTACATACTCATGTTTATGGACTACATATCAAGGAACGGAACATGAATAATGATTTTATAACTTTTTATAACAAAAATGCACTTACCAGGCCTAATATATATCCCTATATTAAATTAAAAAAATCAGTTTTACACTTAAAAAGACTTGGGCAAAATTCTTGAACACAGTACCAAAACAAAACTGTAAATTTTCAAAGACAATAAAAAATAAAAGATATAATCGAACTTGTTTTAATCTAAACACATTAATAAGAGACACGTTTACGAACTAATTAAAATTAAAATGGCACCCATTCAATTTTTCGTTATTTAGTTATTCAATATTTTAGTGTTGGGACACCGCTGTCACTGTGGTCGTCAAAGGGTTAACATATATGTATGTTAAGCATTTTTCGGTCTCAGTCCTTATAATGTGAAAAAATCTGATTGTCAGTTTTGGCCAGTTTTCGTGGCAGTCAACGTATTAAATCTTGTTCCAGATACATCACCAGGGTTGGTTAGTATGTTGTTGGGAATCTCCAGCCCTTTCTTTTTCCCTGTCATTGCAGCAACGACAATCATCGTTATAGCGGAGTCCAAGGCTACTAGCATAAAGTACGCCGTTAATACTTTTAGCAACCTTAATATATCCCTTCTATTATGGGTTATCACATGCATAGTTCGTTTTTTGTTAAAAGAGGGCCATCAAAGTTTCTCATTTATTCTCTATTCTCATTTATTTTTTTGTTTAGTTTTTATACTTTTATTATAATTTGTTCTAGTTTCATCCAAATTGCTGAATATTAAAAATGGTAAATGTTGTCTGATTTTCACCAAATTTGCATGGTATAATTTTTACACTCTAGATAATCACCCTTATTATGTTTGGCGTCGTCGACACAACGCAACGCCGTATTCCCATTGACAATATTGCGATTATCGATGACTGCCAACATTTGTTTGGTATTCTGTAAGAAAAATTTACATTGAGATTAGTAATTTTCATCCCAATTATGAATAAAAAATTCCCCGGGAGTTTTTTCCCATTGAATTTGAATACGAAAAATGGGAAAAAGGAAAAATCTCCCTGAGAATTTTTATTAATAATTGTGCTGAAAATTACTAACCCCAACCAATTTGAATAGCTGGTGGAAAAATTGGAAAAGAATTCATCTCTTGCCAAAGGATTTCGCAGGGACACTGTTCCTAACGATTTTAAGGAACAGTGGGAAAGTGTTGCGACTGCGCCAAATGCCCTTGTCATACAAAGTATAACTGATGATGGATGGCAAAAGTAAGGTAAATATTATGTTGCAAAAGTATGGCGAAATTCATTTTACAGATTTGGCAGACATTGAAGTTCAAAGTAAAAAAAGCAACTTATACTGATCCACTTTTAAGAAGCTGTGTCAAATCTGCTCCAATTGCAGAAAATAATAAATCTTGGGGGGTAAGTTTAAAGGAGTCTCGAACACTGAACGCGAACTTTCACAAATAGAAGACAGTAGCAGAGCTGCTACAACAGTCACATCAACAACAGCAGCACAATCAACAACTATAGCAGAACTATCAACAACATCACCATCAACAACCAATTCTCAAAACCCCTTAAGTTAGTCCACGACAAAAAAAAGTGAAATTTCTACCGAACGGAATAAATCTTCTTTCCACTATTAGTTTTTTTATTTTTTTGGTCACTGGAATGCGAATCGGAATGAAAATCATTTTATTTTAATTATTTTAAACAATACACAAATAACTTTACCAAAAAAGTAAACAAAATGAATCAGCTGACTCAGATATTAGATATGTGTGTTGTATTTATCGATAAATAGTCAACGTCGCCATAAGACTGTTAGGGAATATAAAGTTAGTGTTGACGTTGTGTTAAAGTGATGTTGACTCAAAATTGACGACGACGCCAAACAGAATAAGGATGAATAATATTGTCCTTAAATGTTGTGCTCGTATTATAAAAATCAGCGAAAATCGATTTTTCGACCAATGCTCGCTTCAAACGAATCAGTTGCGTTCGGTACAGGTTCTGGCCAGATTTCAGCAGCTCATAATAAAAAGGATTTTTTTGGTCTCACCAAATACAGAGCGGCAGGTTGTTTGGGGTTCACATATGATCTCCTACGCTTTGTGTTATCGTAATGGATCCATTTTTAATGATTCAGTTCTAAAATGATTTTCTTTAATAGCGTTTAAGCAGTATTTCGGACATACAAAATCGTATTTCAAGGCATCTCGGCTTCAATTCGTATGGTACCCAATTTCCCTGTTTTTTTTTATATATCCTGCTGCTCGTAAACGTTTTGAATAGCTGCTTGAATAGCTCCCAATGATTTTGCAAACTCTTGTTGAGTTTTACAACAATCTTCTTGGTCTTAGAGATCTCACAAGCCATCTCTCGCACGTCAAAAACAATGGAACTTTTTCTTTCATATTAAAGAAGTAAAGCCAAACTTCCCGCATATAACGATTCGTTGATACAAAATTCGACAGTTTCGAAGCACTTACACTAAAATGTTCAGATATGTAGCCTTCAAAATGACATATAAGTTATTAAAAACAAAATCCACTTTCAAAAGATACGCCATCTATTGTAAATCTCGCATTTTTAAGTCATACTATAAAATACCCCCAATAATGTGTTATAATTACACTGTCCAACAGCATTTTTGGAACAGAATAGCGACTCTATAATTCTGAAAGGAGTGTAGATCATTTTTGTAGAATAAACTTATAATCCAGTGTCTTTGGTGACCCCCACTGTAATTTTCCGGCAAAAATTTTCGTAGAATATTTTAATCCTTAAATGTCCTTTTTGAAAGGATTTTTTTTTAATTGACTCGAAAAAAGCGTCAAATTGACCCCTAAAGAGAGGAGATAGAGGGTTATGATCTTCCACAAAAATGATCCCCATAAAATTCGACATTATAACTCTGACAATAAGAATTCTCCCAGACATTAACTTACAACATTTTTTTCAGTTAGTATAATGCTTCCTTCGATCAAAAAATGAAAACTTTGACCCACTGTAAAAAAAAAATGTGACTATAAGTTTATAAAAAAAAAATGTGACTATAAGTTTATACTACAAAAATTATGTACTCAACATGCCCTTTTAGAATTATAGGGTCTCTGTTCTTTTCCAATCAAAAAGTCTCAATTTGTTGGACTGTGTTATTAAAAGACTAGTCTCAAACAAATTTGAAATAACTAACAATTAAAGTGAAATAATTCCCTATTCGGAAGCAATGTATTTACATATTAAAACTTACAAAATCTATTAACGTTGTTTCCTCAGGGGTATATAAAAACCGGATTCGCTCAGTAAAGTGTTTTTTCATTATTTCATAATGGAACAACTACCAACAAAGAAATCTGAAATAAGTTCCAACGCATTTGGGAGTTATTTCATAATTAAGTAAGTTTCTGGAAGTTATTTCACGGTACCACTTTAACTCCCTGCATTTTTAGAGCAGATGTGGCCACTGTTTATAATAAATCTTAAAGATTGATTTTACTTCTGTCAGCCAGCAGTGGGTGTAAAATTAGTCTCTGTGGTTTAATGTAATTTATGTAGGAAACATAATTTTTTTCTGGGATTTCTTATGTAAGCATAACATTTTTTTCAGCATTTCAAATAGTATCTCAGGTATAATGCTAATAATTCTACATTAAAGTTTAGGAAGCTCAATTATTTCACTACCTACACATTAACATACTTAACATGAACATACAAATGCACACCCACACAGAAATCATATCAAGTATGTATGTAACTTGTTAACTAAATTATGTACATAAGTATTGGCATAAAGATGTATGTAAGTATGTATATAGTTTGTCTAAAAACTCAGCTAGATACCGCGGCATCGTTAAAACTGAAAACTTAGGCCTCCTGTACGAGTAATTGAATTAGTCATCTTGTGCTTTAATGTTTATGTCATTCGTCATTATGGAAATTGGAAAGCGCAAAATACATAAGTCTAACATCAGTATGTTTGCTTGTCTGTCTGTCTATCCGTCCGTCCCTGTGACTGTTGTGGAGCTGGAGTAGGTAAATGATGAGAATAAATACAGTTGAGCATTAACAGCAAAAGACTTCAAACAAAATGGTTTTATTTTTTTTTTCAGTTTTTCAGTTTTTTTTTTTTTTTTTGTATATTTTTCTACCCATCACACAGAGCATATTTAATATTGTATATCAATGTTTTACTTACTATTTAGAGATACAACTCGATGATTAAGTGCTTCTGTGAAGTTTTAACTACCATTTCCCACACCCCATCTATGCAGCCATCCAGCCAGTCACTCAGTCAGCCAGCTCTTCAGCTGTCTTTGTGCTGTAGTAGTCTGTTTTGAAATTGTTTTAACAACTTTTTCATCTTCTATTACAGCATCATGTTGTTGGGAGATAATGACAAAAAAAAGTTACAACAAAAAGGTTAGGGTCAGGTGGTGGAAAGTGTAGTGTAAAACGGGGCGGGCGGCTCTGTATGACGCGGTTTAGCTACGGAAGTTGTTCAGGTGCAGAGTTTTTAACTAAATTGCAATATTTGCCTTTGGTTTGTTTCATATTATACTTATATAAGTATATAAAGATTTTTCCCATTAGAAATGAAAAATGAAAATAAAATCATCGTCATTTCATCGGGGTAAATACCAAAAACAAAAAAAAACAAAAACATGAAGATTAATTCAAAGCAACTACAAACTAGTAGTTTGCTTCTTTTATTTTTTTATAGGTTTGTATTGAGTAAATAAAAGATTAGAGGGCGTTTCTTGAAATTATGAATTACCTTTATGAAAATTAATGAAAGATATTTTGATAATTATTTTTCTTATACTCAAGTTTTATATAAAGTTCAAAATATAAAACTATGTATAAAGTTGAAAGCGAAAATATAGTAATACTTAGCAAGGAGAAGATGTTTCACTTTTACTGCACTTAATTGTTTTTTAAGTTTATTGTAGGAGAGATGTCTTTTAGAATTTAATAAAAAAAAAAGAGATTAAAACAAAAAACTAAACAGCCAAAGCTAAGAATGTTATAAAGAAGTATAAATATTTTTAAATTAAAATTATTAACAAGATTTTAACTTGGTTAAGATTAGTAAATAGTTAAATACATATTTGTTGGAATATTACTACAATTAATACATTAAATCTTAGTTATCACCAGAGCAAGTTTAAGTATCCTCTAAATAAACATTAAATAAACAAGCCAAAAGTATCATTATATAAAGATATACACAGGAAACATAAAAAACTAGCGGACCCGGCGAACTTCGCCTCGCCCCAATTTTAAGCCTTCAGACAAACCTTAGAGTAAAACCTGATTTTCGATTTTTCCAATTTTCCGGAGGGATTTTCCAAAATTTTCTTCCGTAAAAACCTTCTCCTCGAAAGTACGAACAACTGACAAAAATTATACAGAAATCGGCCCAGCAGTTCTCATTTTATGAATTACTATATATTTTTTCCTCCATTTTTATATATATATATAGATAAGAGTTTTAATTACTTTTATTACAATAAAAATTTTTTTACAAAGAACAGTTAACTGTTTTTCCTCCTTTCCAAAATGAAATTATCTTTATTTGTTACATAAAACTACAAAAAATTAATTTTTGTAAACAAATTGTATAAACAAAAATAATGTTTTGCTAGGTTGTCTGTAAGTTTCATAACGACCCAAAATATATAGATATATCGAGACCTAATCGCTAAAATAACGTAAGCGACATTTTTTTCGAAATTGGCTTTTTAATATAAATCGATAGAAAAGCGTCGTGCGCATCAACAGCCGAAATAATAAAATTGTAGTGTTTATATATACAGAGATAACGCAAATTCAATTATATCGTAAGAGACACTCACCTTTTTGCTTTACCGCAATAATGACGTAAGCGACATAAAAGCCAAAATTGGCAATAAATGAAAGTAAGAGTAGCCGAAGAACTAGAGAAAATCAAAAGAAATTTAAATACGGTTAATGGGAAAATACATATGGGGCATTTAATGTCAAGTGAACCAACTTTTGCAATCGATGTCTTCCGAAATTTGCACCATAGTTAGTTATATTGGATAGAAATTCAGACACAATTTTTCAACAAGATCGGTTGAGAACTTTCTGAGTTAGGGGGGTCAAACTTTGACATTTTGGCCAAGCAGGTGTTTTTTCTCATTCATGTAACTTATTACCTATTGTTCTTAGCAAAATGTGTCCCAAATAGTTTAGATAGCTATTTCTTCAATCTTTCGGAAAAAAAAAAATAAAAAATGTTTGTAATTTTTTTTTTCAAAATCAAAAACTTTTTTGACTTTTTTTTCAAAAGAAAGCTTAGATATTTTCCTTGAAGACCTATTTGGTCGCTTAGTGGGATGCGAGTGGGATATTTATCAAAATAAATATTTTGTAACTCAAGACATACAATTTTGACTTTTTTTGCAAAATCTAATTTTTTTTTTCCAAAATAGGCCCCTTTTTAAATGTTTTTTTGTGCTTAGGTCCGTTGCTTTAAGTCGTCGCTTAGTGGGATGCGAGTTGGATATCTATCAAAATAAGGTTCATTCCTTTAAGAGCTTTTGGTCTCTTAGTGGGATTCGAGTGGGATATATTTTATATTATTTATTTTGTAACTCAAGACACACAATATTTGTGTTAAAAATTTATTTTGATACATTTCCTGCTCGAATCCAACTAAGAGACCAAAAAGCTATTAAAGGAACGAACCTAAGCTTTCTTTTCAGCAAAAAAAAATTCTAAACTGGATAATGTTTTCTGATCTCCTTCTTCTAACGAAAATAAAAATAAAATTAAAATTTAGCACGATGCGGTCTTCAATTTTTGATGCAACTTTTTTATGATTTTTAAAAAATGATGCGCCACTTTTAGTCTCAACTCCCTGTAATAGTGACGGTAAAAATAACGTAAGCGCCAAAACAAATTTGTTGCTCACAAAATTTACTTAAAAATGCACTTATCATATATGAGACCATTAATAGGCTACATTTCAAGTTTTGAAGAAATACTTCGCACAACTTTAAAAAAAAAAACGAATTTAAATTTGATTTTTGGCGCTTACGTTAATTTCGCGGTTAGGGCTCGATATATTGTGGTATATAATAACAATATTCGATGTCTGGTTGTGGTTAAAAAACTTAAAACCTATATTTTCTGTAAGGAAATATACATATGTATTAGGGTGGCCCTTAGCAAACAAAAGTTTAATTTTCCCGCTGAAGTTTTGTGGTACATTTACAAGGGGAAAACATAAAATTTTTTCAGTTTTTGTAAAAATTACTTTTGCAATTTAATTCAAAAGAATAGAAATGTGTACATAATTGTCGTTCTAATAAGATATAAAAGACTGAGATTGGTAAAAACAAGTAAGAGTGCTATATTCGACTATGCCGAATCTTATATACCCTTCACCTTTGTTTTGGATGCATTACTTGCCCATTTTCAGCGTATATCAACCTAAATATATCAAGAAAACTTTTAAAAATTTTACATTTAATTGCTATTGCTATATTGTAGAAGTTGCAAACGAAACAACAATTTTATATATACCCTTCTCAAAAACAACAACGCCAAACGAATCGAAACACCAAAAAAAAAAAAACAAAATACGCAAAGCAGTGTGAAACCAACTCACATCCAAACATACATATGTACGTTTTGTTGCTTTTTTGTGAAACACCAAAAAAAAAAAAAAAACAAAATAATGAAGCCAACAAACATCCAAACATATGCACGTTTTGTTGCTTTTTTGTGAAACACAAAAAAAAAACAAAAACAAAATACACAAAGCATGAAGCCAACACACAATCAATCCAACATACGTTTTGTTGTTTTTTTGTCAAAGCATGCAATAAATTGTCTTTTTTTTATGAAATTTTCAGAGGTTGTCTCGGATTTTTGCTCATATCTCCGTTATTTATGGACGGATTTTGCTGATTTTAAATAGGAAAATTCTCGAAAGCATGTCTGACAGGATTATTGAAGATTTGGATCCCGAAGATATCTGGGGTCTTCAGAAAATTGATTTCAACAGACAGACAGACAGACGGACAGACAGACAGACAGACAGACAGACAGACAGACATACAGACAGACAGACAGACAGACAGACAGACAGACAGACAGACAGACAGACAGACAGACAGACATACAGACAGACGGACATGGCTTAATCGACTCCGCTATCTATAAGGATCCAGAAAATATATACTTTATAGGGTCGGAAAATTATATTGCGGAAATAACAAACGGAATGACAAATTTATATATACCCTTCTCACGAAGGTGAAGGGTATAAAAATGTTAAAGTTATTAAAAATTCCTCAGGCCACTTGAACAAGAAATGCAGGAACAAAACAAACGTATTTCAAGAATATTAAAATAAAAGCAAATTTTTACTTAATAAATATCCATATTTACTTGTATATGAGTTTTTGTCTTCTTAGAATACCGTTAACCTATTCGCAGGTATGACCAAAAAACGGCAGTTTCAAAATTTTAAAAATTTTGTTAAACAAATTTATTGAGAATATAATAGGGAATAAAAATATAAAAAAAGTATAACAATAGTATTTCCGTACCTACGATTTAAATTTTGCAATTTTTGAGAAAAACGAAATATTTGGCTATATTTTGGCGAATGAGCTCAATTTCCTTACTGTTAATGAATTTTAAGTAAAACCTATTCAGAATATTATAGTTAGTCCAGGTAATTCTAAATACATATAGTCTGAAAGTTGTACTATAATGAAACTTAAGAAAAATATAACATGAAATCTAGTATTTATAATAACAGCACAAAAATGGAAATTAACCCTTAACAGCACTTGGGGTTAAAATGACACTCAACTTTTAAAATCACGAAAAATACAGTCAATATGAATGGTGTTAGTTTTAATGTTTTTTATAATTAAATAAAGTGAATCATACAAGGTATTTTTTAAATAAATTTTATTCTTCCAAAGTCTTCAGGTTTTTGATTTTTCAAAAAATATCAAAAATTGTATGTCTTGTATTACCAAACATTTATTTTGATAGATATCCCACTCGCATCCCACTCAGGGACAAAAATGCTCTCAAAGGAAAAGACCTAAGCTTTCTTTTAAGCAAACAAAAATTATAAAAAGGGTCTACTTTGGGAAAAAAAAGTCAACAAAATTTTTGATTTTGCAAAAAAAGTAAAACTGCTTTGAGTTACCAAACATTTATTTTCCAAGCTATCAAAACTATTTGGGACACATTTTGCTAAGAACAATAGGTGATAAGTTACATGGATGAGAAGAAACACCTGTTTAGCCAATGTTAAATTTTGACCCTAAATCCCTATCAGACTGGATTTCGATGAGGTTATAATACCATATCATTTTTATTAGGTCTAAGGAAGATTGTTGAAAAGAATGATTTGGCTGTTTTAATGTTAGCTGCTGCTTGTAGGTTGATATTTTCTTAACTTTCAAATAGGAGTCTGTTTTTTGAGTGTGGTGAGCGTCTTTCTATATACTCCTTGGTCGCAAGTGGTGTACTGCAAGGGTCAATATGGGGAATAATAGTTTACGTATGTCCTATAATGTTTTATTACTACTGCATTATCTTACATTTCGGACTGGATGTCGAATTGTGGACTTTGTGTTAATCCAGATAAAACCAAGGTGATGATTTTTAAATCATCTAGGACAGATGTGTGTAGTGTATAAAATGTCTTGGTGCCTATATTGATTGTCATCTTAGATTTGAACGACATGTTGATTGTTTATTTAGCATAACAAATAATAACCTTCAGAGATTATATTCTTTGAATCTTTATTTACCTACATATGTTTGAAAGAATATTGCTCATGCTTTATAGATGTTCAACATGTTGTATTAGGCTGAAGTTTTTACTGGGTTTGGGGTGTTTCAATGCCTAGATAAAATCTTTTATTCAATAGAATAATATTGTTATTAGCTTAGATTCTTAAAATTAATGTAATCTAATTCTAAGATTATACATGTAATTTACTTTTTGTGTTGTAAATTTAGTAGATTTATAGAAATTAGGCTAATTTGCATTTTTATAAGAATATTGGAGCGGAGTACTTTGAATTTTAGATATCATTAAGGAATCTACAATTAATTTTTCCTCGTATTACAATTCAATTTATGAGAGATCTTTTCAGGTTCGAACTACAAAGATTTGGTACTAATATTTTGAATACTAACGTGTAAACATGAACTATATTTTTCAAAGTGATTAAATTTGAGTATTAAGGAATGAGATCGAAAAATTCTTAACTTCAATTTCAATGCTCTGTTTTTGGCCTCTAAATTATTAGCAGGGTTCCTATCAGGAAGTTTTTGAGCCTTGAATGTTTTTAAACCTGCATTAGCTTTAACTTTTCGTACCAAATAGTCCGAGTACTGACCTAATAGGACTGCTTTCCCACCGGAGGTGTTGGGAACTCTTTTGAAAATGCTTTCTATATTTTTGGCTTTAGAAACATCATGTGGACCATTCCTTCTAGCTGAACCAGGTTTTATATCAACGGACAAGTTCTCCCGGTACTGTTTAATAACATTGGAAACAATTTGACGCAGACTTTTTGTACGACCAAGTTGGGTTTTGTTGAAAATATTTAATAATTTTAGTACGCACTTTTTTTTGGTCACTCATTTTAATCAGATTAACAACAAATGAATATAATTGACATTAAACATAATAACTGACATGTTTTACAAAGATAACTTGATCAAGAAAAAATCGAATAATCCAGGGTTAAAAGTTTTAATGAAAAACGTTTGTTAAGAATTTTACGTGTAAACATGAAATATATTTTTCAAAGTGATTAAATTTGAGTATTAATTAAGTTATTGTTGTCTTTAAATACCTTTAATAGATCACATGATTTGTTTGGGTTTTCAACTAAAGATTGCTGACGATATATGCAGTTTGGTGGAAAATGCTTTACATAGTCCCACAGGTAATATGATCTGTCTAAATTTTTTGCAGATGAGCTTGAATGGAATGTTCTCAATGTAATTTATAATTTGGTCAGCAGCTTAAGTGTAAAAAATTTAGCTTCTTTTCAAAGCACTTAATAAACAAAACATTTTTGCAAGCACTTCGTGAAATACGGTTCTTAGAAACAATAGTGTAATCGAATAACCGATCAATTGTAAGCGAGAAACGAAACACACACAAACCTCCTACCAAGTGGGAACTCACTACACCATGCCATGGCTTCTTTCTATAAGTCAGAGAAAGCTGCTGAAAAAAAAGTTACAACTTTGAATATTTGAAATTTTCTTTTAAAAATATAAATTATTTAAATTTATTTGAAATTTTTGTGAGAAAACTTAAAAAAATACTATTTCGAGAGATTTAATAGCAAGTGTATTAAAGTTCCTGAAATGGGGATTGTTGGCTTTCATTTGGAGGGAATTTACATGAGTATATAGTTAAATATTTTAGGGATTACATATTGAGCCATAACCGCCAAAAAGACGTAAGTGTCATGATTACCGATTTTCGTTTTTTGATAAACATCGATAGTTCTCGATCATTCGCATCATCTCACAAAATCCGTTATGATTTTACAGCAAAAACAATTTAGACGTACAGTAACTCTCATTAATATTCGGTTTTTATATGTGAGTTTCTGAAATCCGAAAATTCTTAATGAATATAATGACATCTTGTTAATGTTTATATTTTTACTTAAAGGTATGTATTTAAAGCTCACTTTTCACTAATTGGTTTTAATTAATATTGAGTGAATCTATTTTAAAATAATAAGAAACTAAAATACTATAGAAATGCATGCATCATTAATATTCGGTTTTTTAGTTTTGCCGATGTAAAGCTGCATATTTACATAAATTATTTGTCAAATTGGGATAAACTCATTAATTAACATCAAACAAATAATGTTAGCTGAATAAACATTGTCATTCTCAAGTTTTTTTTTATAAAAGCCGCAATGGGTCGAAAAGGAAAAAATACTTCGTTTGAGCAAAGAAAATTGTTGATTTTCATTACAAAGAAGGAAAAAAATATAAAAATATTGCTGAAATATTGAATATGAAGCCAAATACTGTGGGTTACATTATCCGAAGATTTTGTTGTATTTCAAAATACACACTGTTAAGCACACGAAAATAGAGCATGCTCTAATTGTCAAAAATGTCATAAGGCATACACATGTATTTTACATACACAAAGTTTCATATGGATCACACGGTATGTACATGATTACATGTGAAAAAATGTCCCAATGCATGTCACAAAACACATGCAATACATACCGTGTGACCCCCCTATTACCGAGATGGAAGAGCTCCGCTTTGTTAGAAAAATCAAGCCTAACCCACGCTTAAGTGCTCCCAAAATTGTTACTGAAGTTAAGGCGGAATTTGGAAAGACAGTTTCAGAAGCAACAATAAGTCACGCCTTAAAAAAAGAAGGGTAAAAAAAGAAGGGTAAAATTGCCCGAAAAAAACCTTTCGTGAATTTAATGGCTTTTTTTGGGCAATACGACCGTTGAATAATCGGTTAAAACTTACTAACGAGCATATAAAAAAAGATGCAAATTGGTGGAAAGACGTAATTTTCTTGATGAAAGCAAATTTAACTTATTTGGAAGTGATGGCAAAACTATGGAATCCGAATTAGGAGTTAAAAGGAAAAAATATTACTCCAATAGTTAAGCATGGAGGAAGAAGTGTAATGGTTTGGGGCTGCATATCAGCGCAACTTGTATTAATCGAAGGCATAATGCACAATAATGTTTATTTGAACATTTTGAGAGATAATTTGAAACAATCTGCAGAAAAAATTTTAATTGCAAGAACTTTTGAATTGTATCAGGACAACAATCATAAGCATAAAGCCCACGTTGTTCGTGAGTGGTTGCTTTATAATTGTCCAAAAGTGATTAATACGCCTGCTCAGTCCCCATACATGAATCCCATAGAAAATTTATGGAACTATTTAGATCGCCGAGTCCGCGGAAATCCCGTGTCTTCGAAAAACGAACTCAAAAAAAGGCTGCAGGAAGAATTGGATAAAATCAGTGTTGATTACTTGCAAACAAATTTTTATAACATGCCAAATAGTCTTTCTGAGGTTATAAAAAATAAGAGCTATCCAACCAGATATTAAATTATTTTTTTAAATTTGTATTTAAAGAATAATGTTATATGTGCTAAAAAAAAACCGAATATTAATTAAGTGTGAATTATTTAAGTTTTTTTTTTGTTTTTATTTATGTTGTTTGTTCTATATTCAGAATTCTGAAATGAGATTTTTTTGATCTATATAATAATATAAAACGTAATAAATTTTAATTCACTATTTCGATGTCCAAAGCTAAGAGATTGCAAATAATTGATCAATTTATTTACAAAAGCTTATCATTTATCAATGACAATTATAAATGAATAAATATACAATGAAAACTCGCATCTCTAAAATAGCCAATGATGCAAAAAATATATACTCCCTAGTGTATTCAAATATGGTTTTAGCTGGAAAAAACGTCTATGTTTTTCATTTCATATATTGTTACGTTTCTGCCTTTTAAAAATGTTAGTTTATTTCCTTTAAATAAACCAGATCACTTAAACTACTATCTAAGAATTATTTTCAATTATACACTTTTGATGTTCACTCAAGCAAAATTCACAAAAAAAAATACTAATTCTGGTTTTCGCTACAACTATTTTTATACCAGCGGCATGTTCTTGCAATTTCCAGCATTATCCAGTACATTTAAAACTGTTTCATATTAAATGTTGTCATACTCCGCAACAATGTTGATAATAGAGTGTTATCAACATTGTTTATAAGTAGAAGCCTCCACTAATAGAAATGATTAATGATGAAGCCAGTTAAATTCAAATTTATAATGAAATTTCGTTACATTTTCGTAATTATTTCAGTTTTTCTATATTCGAATTTGTTTTCAAATAAGATATTAGATAATAGGATTTGAAGCTGTCTTAGTTAGTCTAGCGTCACTACAAGGTACTGGCGAAATTGTTTTATATTCTGAAATCAACATAACAGTTCTACTATGTTTCAAAAGATACTTGGCTTTTCTAGTTTCATTTTATAAGAACAACCCACCTTAACTACCCAACATAAACTCTACTTACCTAGTAAGCCAGCAAGTAATATTGGAGCTAAGTTATAACTAATTATTATTTGACTGTAATACTAGTTTTTTGTTCCCCTGCAGTTCATTGAACTAGTTCCGCCACATCGAATTAATTAACCACTGAGAACTACAACAAGTGAATTTTCAACCCACGCGCAATGTTAATGACTGATGAATTTAACATGGAGATGTCATTGCTGGTGAACGATTGGCACACTCTGCATAACACTTTACTATTAAATTCAATAGTACTAATTCAACTGCATTTGAGAAAAAATAAAAAATAAATTTATCAGAGAGCGATTTTGAACTCACAAACTCTCGCTTTCTGGTCAAATGCTGTAACCACTAAACCACAGACCCAGTGATGTTAACTTTTTTGTATCGATTTCCGTACAGCGCTAAAAAAATTACCGTTAAAAATAATAATATTTTCTTAAAATTTTGTGAAAATGAGCAAATTCACTTAATTGTGAATAAATTCGAAAAGAATCCCTTGGTTTTTATGATCGATAACTCATTTTATTCCTATTACATCTGCCTTTGCGATAAAGCCATAAATCTGAACAATTTCTGTCGTTTTCGATATTTCATGATTTTTTTTAAACAAAAAAAAATTGCTATTTTTATTCACTTAAAAAATATTTTTTTTGCTTCAATTTGTTATTATAACTCCGAAACTATTGAGCCGATTGAAACGCAATATATATGTGAGAACTTGTACATAAAAATTGCATGTTAGGCTACTTTCAATTTTTGCATCATCAGTGAGAACCAAAACACAAACGGCCATATTCAGAGGATTTTATTTTTCTCATATTTATTTTCAAAAACTTAAGACGAATATCTAACTATTGTTTACTACTGAATATGCTAGCGAAATGTAGCTCGAAAAAAAAAAACAGAAAAAATTGACTTGTGTAGAAATCGAACCGATACATTGTATTGTTGTGTTTGAAAGTCTAGCTGCTTACTCACTGCTGCATGTACGAGTTATTTTATTGTAAGTTAAGAAAGTTTTTAACATAAAGATATAAATTAATATAATATGAACAAAAAACAAGTAACAGAGCTAAATTCGGCTGTGCCGAATCTTATATACCCTTCACCTAAGTATACATATTTACGTACATTGCCTTTACCCATGCAAAATATCAACAACAACAAGAAAAAATCATAACATTATATCAAAAAATCATATCAAAACATCCGTCAATCATATTCACACGTTCAGTGCTCACTGATAACTAACCAAATAAACACAACAATTATTTTGCACAATTGTATGTTGAAAAAATAACAACAAAAATTAAAATAAACGAAATTATGCATGTGTGTGTTTTATAATTCTTATTCATTCCACATTGTAGAACAGAGGTGCGCAAAAGTAAATTCTCTCACCAACACATTCAATTCTTTATTTTGTTCAGTGCACCTACAAACAAACAAATACAAAAACTGAAAAAATAAAGACAAAGTCATACACCCGTACTCATGCGCTTTTGTAGTTGCCTCGTTGAGTGGACAACCAGTACTAAATTGTAAGAGCCAGGGATGTTAAAGTTGGTACAATTGTACTTTTTTTGGTACATTATGACCTTTTAAAGTACCGTGATACTACCGTGACTCATTTGGTACAATTTTAAAATGTTTTTCCCCTCTTTGAATTTTTAGTATAGCAAACAAATAATTGTGTCCAATTCATTCCATTTATGATGTACAACAAATCGTTTAATGTGGAAAGAGTTTTTATATTTTCGAAATATAATGAAAACTAAGGAAAGAAACAGACTACATGTGCCAACATTATCAAGCCTCATACAGACAAAAGATTGTTTATGATCCACAAATTCATGCTTCTATGATGCAAAAATTCCAAATATTTTATTAACTAAACAAATAAGTTGCCTGATTTTGATTTCATATATGGGGCATTTCAACAAGATAGGTCGAGAACTTTCTGAGTTAGAGGGGGTCAAAATTTGACATTCTGGCCAAGCAGGTGTCTTTTCTCATCCATGTAACTTATTACCTATTGTTCTTATCAAAATGTATCCCAAATAGTTTAGATAGCTATTTCTTCAATCTTTCGGAAAAAAAATAAAAATATGTAATTTTTTTCCCAAAATCAAAAACTTTTTTTTACTTTTTTTCCAAAATGGGCCACTCGCATCCCTCGAAGAGACCGAAAAACTTTTAAAGGAATCGACTTAAGCTTTCTTTTGAGCAAAAAAAAAAAAAAAAAATAAAAATTAAAAAAGTTTTTGATTTTGCAAAAAAATTATAGATATCCCACTCGCATCCCACTAAGCCACCAAATATGTATTCAGGGAAAATATCTAAGCTTTCTTTTGAGAAAAAAATTGCCCATTTTGAAAAAAAGTAAAAAAAGTTTTTGATTTTGGAAAAAAAAATTACAAAATGTTTTTACTTTTAATTTTTTTTCCGAATTTCATCCCAATCGGAAGACATCGATTTCAAAAGTTGGTTCACTTGGTTGGTTGGTTCACATATTCATAAGACCTTTTTTTAATTACCTTATTTTATTCATACATATAATATATATTAATGTTAAGTTGGGATTTTATGTGTACAATTGAATTTTTATGTACTTTTTTGACGTTTTAATCAATTTAAAAAAGAAAATGGTACCGCGAAGGTCCAAAAAGTACAATATTTTTTGGAAGATGGTACAAAATTGAAAACCCTATTTAACATCCCTGGTAAGAGCATAAGAATATGTGTGATTTGATTTTGCACAACTGTGCTATGGGCTGCGCACCATTGTTGTAGAATGTTGTTGTTGGGTGTGTGTGGTGTTTACGTATAATAGAGATGCTCATATGAAAACTCATTATACACAACTCTCTTTTTATATATACCCTTGCCTCTCATGGTGAAGGGTATAAAAACAAAAACAATATACGCAAAGAAATAACCAACACACATCTACACAAACGCTTTGTTGTTTTTTTGTCAAAGCATGGAATAAATTGTCTTTTTTTTGATGAAATTTTCAGAGGTTGTCTCGGATTTTTGCTCATATCTGCGTTATTTATGGACGGATTTTGCTGATTTTAAATAGCAAAATTCTCGAAAGCATGTCTGACAGAATTATTGAAGATTTGGATCCCGAAGATAACTGGGGTCTTCAGAAAATTGATTTCAACAGACAGACAGACAGACAGACAGACAGACAGACAGACGAACAGACAGACAGACAGACATACAGACAGACAGACAGACAGACAGACAGACAGACAGACAGACAGACAGACAGACAGACAGACAGACAGACAGACAGACAGACAGACAGACAGACAGACAGACAGACGGACATGGCTTAATCGACTCCGCTATCTATAAGGATCCAGAATATATATACTTTATAGGGTCGGAAAATTATATTATGGAAATTACAAACGGAATGACAAATTTATATATACCCTTCTCACGAAGGTGAAGGGTATAACAAGTAAGAGAGCTATATTCGGCTGTGCCAAATCTTATATACCCTTTACCAAATTATACTTTAAAATAAAATTTAAAATTTTTTTTTTGAAATTGTTTTTTAAAGTTTTTTTCAATTTAAAATTTTTTTTTTGTGAAAAAAAATTCGGGTTAAAAAATATTTTTCCCGATTTTGACCCATTGTAGGTCCAACTTATATATACATCGTTGCAATGGACTCTGAAATATCTATCATTAGATATCCATATTGTCTATTTATGACTTAGTAATCGAGGTATAGATCAAAAATAGGCCAAAAATAGAGGTTATCTCGGATTTTTGATCATATCTTCGTTATTTAGGGACGGATTTTGCTGATTTTAAATAGGAAACTTCTACAAAGCATGTCTGACAGAATTATTGAAGATTTGGATGCCGAAAATATTTGGGGTCTTCAGAAAATTGATTTCAACAGAAGGACAGACAGACATAGCTAAATCGACTCCGCTTTCTATAAGGATCCAGAATATATATACTTTATAGGGTCGGAAAATTATATTGTGGAAATTACAAACGGCATGACAAACTTAAGGACTGAGATGAAAAATTCTTAACATACGTTTTTCATTAAAACTTTTAACCCAAGTATTATTTGATTTTATATTTTTTTTGATCCAGTTACCTTTGTAAAGTATGTCAGTTATTATGTTTAATGTCAATTATGTTAATTTGTTGTTAATTTGATTAAAATAAGTGACCAGGAAAAAGTGCATACTAAAATAATTAAATATTTTCAACAAAACCCAACGTGGCCCTACAAAAACTGTTTCCAATGTTATTCAACAGTACTGGGAGAACTTGTCCGTTGATTGAAAACCTGGTTCAGGTAGAAGGAATGGTTCGAAAGCCAACAAAATAGAAAGCATTTCCAAAAGAGCTTCCAACACATCCGGTAGGAAAGCAGGCCGATTAGCTCAGTGCTCGGACTATTTGGTACGAAAAGTTAAAGTCAATGCAGGTTCAAAAACATACAAGGCTCAGAAAGTTCCTGACAGGAGCGCTGCTAAAAACTTAGAGGCCAAAATCAGAGCACGGAAATTGAAGTCAAGTTTTATAAAAAAATTATTCCTGCTGTATAATGTTCTGCCAGATTTTTCGTAGCTTCCAGGTCAAAATTTTGATGTTGCTGATGCTCGAGGGAATGTTGAAGAAAAGTTCAGGACCCAAAAGCAGACTAAATTTCCCAAAAAGTTCTTGGTATGGCAAGCAATATGCAGTTGCGGCAAAAGAAGCCAATCATTTGTTACAAAGGGCTCTATAAATACCGAAATTTACATCAAGGAATGTTTACAAAAAAGGATGTTTCCATTTCCATAAGACTTCTTAATGTGTCCACTTATTTTTGGCCTGATTTGGCACCCTGTCACTATGGTAAACAAGCCCTTGAGTGGTACAAGAACAATAATGTGGTATTTGTACCAAGAGAAGCAATTGCTCCAAACAGCCTGAAGCTGAGACCAGTGGAGAGATATTGGCTCTTGTTAAAAGAGAAATGAAGAGCACAAAAAAGGTGCACAAAAGTGTGGTAGATTTTAAACGGAGATGGACAACCTGTTCGAACAAAGTCACATAAAGCACTATAAAAACCATAATGGAAGGGTTTCCGAAAAAGGTTCAAAATTTCATCACTAGTGATTAGAACTATAAAAATATATATATTTTTTTGTAAATTGTAATAATAATTTCAATCAAATAAAAAAAAAATCAAAACTGTAAGTTTAGTCATTTAATTTTTATTAACATATATGTATGTTAAGAATTTTTCGATCTCACTCCTTAGCTGCTTACTCATTGCTGCATATACGAGTTATTTTATCGTAAGTTAATAAAGTTTTTAACATAAACATATAAATTAATATAATATGAACAACAAAATGGCTTCGACTTGTGTTGAACCACTAACGTCTCGTTTTTCAGTCAAACACTCTAGAAAGCTATGCTTAATGTTTATGTTAACCTGTATAAAAATAAGTAGCTACTCTACTAAATAAAATAATGAGCTAAGTAACGATCAATCATTACAAAATAATGTAAGTGAGAACTAGTTGCCATTAATAAAATTCACAAAAATTTTTGCTGATTAACAAGAAAGAGAGCTATAATCGGCTGTGCCGAATCATATACACTAATACCCTGTTTGCGTCGCTAATTGAGTCTGGAGAATCGCGATACGAACCGAAACGATGCAAAACGAAGCACGATTTTCAATACGTTTGTATTGAATTTCATTTAATTGGTTCCTAGATTCATAATTTTTGTTGAAAAAATTGATTTTTCAAAATAAAAATTTTCATATCAACGACGCAAATCGAAGTACTAACGACGCAACTTCGAAACCATGCGACGCAAACTGAAACAAAAACGAAGCAAATAGAAACACTAACGACGCAACTTAAAAGCCATGGAACGCAAACTGGAACAAAATCGAAGCAACTTCGAAAACACAGAAATTTTAAAAAGACGCAACTTTGAAACGATGCAGAACGAACCGACGCAAACCGGGGTATTAGTGTATACCCTTCACCAAATTATACTTTAAAATAAAATTTAAAAAAAATGTTTTTTTTTTAATTTTTTTTTCGAAATTTTTCTTTAAAAGATTTTTCTAACTTTTTTTAATTTAAAAATTTATTTTTTTTTTTAAATTATTTTTCCCGATTTTGACACATTGTAGGTCCAACTTACTATAGCCTTATATACATCGTTGCAATGGACTTTGAAATTTCTATCATTAGATATCCATATTGTCTATATATATGACTTAGCAATCGAGATATAGATCAAAAATACGCTAAAAATAGAGGTTGTCTCGGATTTTTGCTCTTATCTCCGTTATTTATGGACGAATTTTGCTGTTTTATATAGGAAACTTCTCGAAAGCATGTCTGACATAATTATTGAAGATTTGGATCCCGAAGATATCTGGGGTTTTCAGAAAATTGACAGACAGACGGACATGGCTAAATCGACTCCGCTATCTATAGGAATCTAGAATATATATACTTTATAGAGTCGGAAAATTATATTGTGGAAATTACACCTTATCACGAAGGTGAATGGTATAAATATAAAACTGTATTCTGCAATCGTTACAAGCAAATGCTAAAGTAGTGATTGGTGCAGCAAAGTATTATTTATAGAAAGCTAATCACGTTAAAATTGGAAGCTTAATAATAATGGTAACCACTAATCTTGATTTTTATGCTGAGTTGTCAAACTTTGACCGAATGAATTCCGGTTCGTCTTTTCTACTTACGATTACCTTATTTACTTTATAAAGTTGTAAAATTAATTGAAACACTTGACTTTTAATATTTCGATATGATCTTTTTACAAAGCTCATATTTTTTTTATAGTTTATATATGCATTTATTTATTTCATTCATTTTTTTATTAGGTTCCATTTTTTCCTTCTTTCTTTCATTTTTTTTTTATTGAATAACAAAAAGTCTTTAATTTTAACTTATACAATGTATGAGTATATATGTATTTACTTAATGTTTACATACATACATATATTTATTTATTTATTTATTTATTTATATACTACTTTCCTCTTACTCATTCCTGTACATTCACACTTACATTTACATGTTTTCTTTTTATGTTTTGTGGTTTTTTTTCACTTTTTTTTTTTTTTTTTTTTTTGTTTGAAATTAAATTTAATTTGTTTTGTTTTATGCCTTAAATACAATATAAGTAGAATACTTGTACGTATGTATAATTGTAATTACTTATAATTAACTTATTTAATAATGTAACAAAATGCTCAGTTCAAATCGTCAAATATCATTGAACTAGTATGTGAAGTGTTTGTATATAATGAAGGTGTGTATGTGTGTATGTATGTCTGCATGTATGGTCATTAGGAGGTCTTCAAAAGTTCTCTATTAAAATAAAATATTTTTAAGCTTTTTCAGAAATCATTCATATAAAAGTTGTTTAAAGGACATGTGAAAACATGTCTTAAATAAATTTCTGGCCAAATTTAAGTTTTTCAAAATTTTGTATCAGATTTGATTAAATAAACTGGTGTTTTATTAACATCCGCTTTATGTCCTTACAACTGAAGACCTCCTAATAAACATACCTCTGTAAGTATGTATAATGAGAAGTATATGTAAGGATACATACCCAGCAGTTTGGAAAGTGCGTATTGAAAACCTTAAACTAGCTACTTTACTACTTGTACAACAAATTAGTTCGCTGTGGCTGCTAAAGTGCTAGTTAAATGGTTCGCATTTGTACTACTTTTCTCCAGCATATTCAGCAATAAACAATAATCATATTTTTGGAAAATAAATTCAAGTAAAATAAAATACTTTGAACATACCACTTTGATGGCCACATGTAATGCAGAATGTGGCCATTGGTATTTTGGTACTCACTGATGATGCAGAAAATGCAAAAATTGAAAAAAGACTCACAAGCAATTCTTTATAACAAATATAGAGCGGAACAAATAAGAGATCTGTGGCTTAGTGATTAGCGCATTTGACTATAAAACGAGAGATTTTGAGTCAACCCCGCTCTCTGAAAATTAGTTTTTCTTAAATACTGTGGTATTGATTAATACTATTGAATTTAATAGTGAAGTGTTATGTAGAGCACACCTGCAATGACATTCCCATGTTAAGATCACCAGTTAATAACATTGCGCGTAGGTTGAAAATTCACTAGTAAGTAGTAGTTCTTAGTGTCTAACTAATTCAATGTGGCAGAACTAGTTCAATGAACTGCAGGGTACATATGTATGTATGTGTGGGTGTGTGTTTGTGTGTATGTGAGCA
Source organism: Calliphora vomitoria (assembly GCA_942486065.2). NCBI lineage: Eukaryota > Metazoa > Arthropoda > Insecta > Diptera > Calliphoridae > Calliphora > Calliphora vomitoria. Next base: position 128,385,058 of record OW818030.2, read on the forward strand.
TGTTTGTATGTATTTACATCATTTTGTAGTGTATTGTATTTACGTGTGTGTTTATGAATAAGTGTAATTAAGTATACGAGTAAAGGTCCGTGTTTAACTGTATACTTGTCTGTTTACTATATTTACTATTTACATGTATGTTATGTTATATACACAAGTATGTATGTATATATAATGATTTTTAGGTTTTGTATTATGTTTTGTAAATATAAGAACATTAGGATGGCCCCAACAAAAAATTGTAGATGTTTCCAACTAAAATAAAAGTTTAATTCATTCTAAGCTACCGTTTCTCAAAAGGATAAAAATGTCCTTTCTCAAGGTTTTTACACTTTTTTTCATATTTCTCTCAAAGCAAACATATAAAATATTGGTATCTTATGAAAGGTCTTTATGAAATGCTTTCAATGTCATAGTGTATGTCCAAAAATACTCAAACTTTCCGAAATTTTTTTTGCAAAGATTTTTTTTTTAGTTTTTGACAAAAATTTATTTAAAGTAGTGAGTTTAAATTAATACATTATAAACCTTATATAAGGAGTGAGATCGTAAAATTCTTAACACACGATTTTCATTAAAACTTTTAACCCAAGTATTACTTGATTTTTTTTTTTGATCAAGTTACCTTTGTAAAACATGTCAGTTATTATGTTTAATGTCAATTATATTCATTTGTTGTTAATCTGATTAAAATGAGTCAGTAGAAAAAAGTGCGTACTAAAATTATTAAATATTTTCAACAAAACCCAACTTGGTCCTAGAAAAAGTTGGCCAAACAATCAAAGGTCTGCTATCAAACTGTTTTCAATGTTATTAAACATTACCGACAGAACTTGTCTGTTGATAGAAAACCTTGTTCAGGTGATGTTTCTAAAGCCAAAAAAATAGAAAGCATTTTCAAAAGAGTTGCCAACACATCCGGTAGGAAAGCAGCCCGGTTAGGTCAGTACTCGGACTATTTGGTACGAAAAGTTAAAGCCAATGCAGGTTTAAAAGCATACAAGGCTCGAAAAGTTCCTAAAAGGAACTCTGCTTAAAATTTACAGGCCAAAGACAGAGCACGGAAATTGAAGTCAAATTGTATACAAAAAATATACCTGCTGCATAATGGATGACCAAATGTACGTATGGAAAATTTTTCGCAGCTTCCGGGTCAATATTTTTATGTTGCTGATGGGAATGTTGAAGAAAAGTTTAGAACCCAAAAGAAGACAAAATTTCCAAAAAAGTTCTTGGTATGGCAAGCAATATGCAGTTACGGCAAAATAAGCGAAACATTTGTTACAGAGGGCTCTAAGAATACCGAAATTTACATCAAGGAATGTTTACAAAAAAGGATGTTTCTATTCATAAGACTTCTTAATGTGTCCACTTATTTTTGGCCTGATTTGGTATCTGTCACTATGGTAAGAAAGGTATTAAGTGGTACAAGAACAATAATGTGGTATTTGTACCAAGAGATGCAAATCCTCCAAACTGCCCGGAGCTAAGGCCAATGGAGAGATATTGGGATCTTGTTAAAACATAATTGAAGAGCACAAAAAAGGTGTCCAAAAGTGTGGAAGATTTTAAACGGAAGATTTTAAACCGGTTCGAACAAAGTGACATAACCCACTATAAAAACCATAATGGAAGGGTTTTCGAAAAAGTTTCAAAATTTCATCATTAGTGATTAGAACTATAAAAATATTTTTTTTTTTTTTTTTGTAAATTGTAATAATAATTTCAATCAAATAAAAAAAGATTCAAAACTGTAAGTTTAGTGGTTTTATTTTTATTAATATGTTTGTTAAACATTTTTCGATCTCAGTCCTTAGTATCAACGAAAAGAGTTTTTCCGTTTCTTGATATTCAATATAGAACGATTTTTTTTCAATTTTTGGAAAGCTATGTATGACTTAAAAATGCGAGATTTACAATAGATGATGTTTCTTTAGAACGCGGTTTTAGTTTTTAATAACATATATGTCATTTCGAAGGGTACATATCTGTCAATTATTCTCACTTAGTTACTGCAATAATAGTGTAAACAACAAAGTTTTTTTTTTTTTTGCTTCGAAAATGTCGAATTTTGTGCCAACAAAGCGTCATATGGGGGAAGTTTTGATTTACTTCCTTAATTTGCAAAAAATACCGCTGAAGCACACCGATTGCTTACCGAAGCTTGTGGTGAATGTGTTTCGTCGGTTTAAGGATGCGAGAGATGGTTTGTTCAGTTCAAGAATGATGATTTTGACACGGAAAACAAAGATCGTCCAGGGCAGCCAAAAAAGTGTGAAGACCAAGAATTGGAGGTATTACTCCATGAAGATTGTTGTAGAACTCAACAAGAGCTTGCAAAATCATTGGGAGCTATTCCAGCAGCAATTTCAAAACGATTGCCAGAAATTGGGTACCATACGAATTGAAGCCGAAAGAACTTGATAGTCATGTCTGAAATGCTTCTATAAAAGAAAATTTTTTTTGCACCGAATCATTATTTGCGATGAAAAATGGGAACATTACGATAACCCCAAGTGTAAGAGATCATACGTGAAGCCAGGCCAACCAGCTGAATCGACACCAAAACCAAATATCCATGTCGCTAAGGTAATGCTCTGTATTTGGTGGGAGCAAAAGGGCCCTATCTATTATGAGGCGCTGAAAACTGACCATACCGTCACAGGGAACCTGCACCAAATGCTACTGATTTATTTGAAGCGAGCATTGGCGAAAACGCTCAGAATATGCACTCTGACATGAAACCGTTATATTACATCATGACAACGCTCAGTCACATGTTGCAATACCTTTTAAAAAATATTTAGAATAAAATGGTTGGGAAGTTTTGCCTCACCCGCTTTATAGTCCAGACCGAGCCCCTTCCGACAACTATTTGTTTCGACCGATGCAGAACGCTGGGATACGCTTTAGTTTGGAACACAGTATCCGTTATTGACTTGATTCGTTCTTCACCTCAAAGATGAGCTAGTCGACATTTACACTTTGATTTAAAGTCATGTCTTTTATTTTGTTTCTCTTTTAAAACCCCTACGAAAATCTCCTTTCATTTATACGATGCCTTTTTTTCAACCATCAGAAAAGAGCTCAAAGCGGAATATCAAAAAAATCATGAAAAACAGAAAACTTGCCTTTTTTTTAGACGTCACAATTTGATAGTCCAGAAAAAAAAACATGATTTTAAGTCATGACTTAAAGTCATAATGTAAATGCATGAAAAAAATCCTGCATTTTTAAGTCATACACCCAATATTAATCAATAAACATTAAAAATGTCAATCTCAAAGTCGTGCTTTCTTTGTTTGAAATGTGGAAAGTATTTTAGTTAGACTAAATTATGTTATTTATAAAATTTTATATACCAATAGAAAGCTTATGAATTATCCATATTATGATTGTCTTGAACATATATATTAGAGAAAACATTGGTTTCGAAAAGTTCAAATAAAATTCATAAAACGGGTTTGGTAAATTTATTAAGGGTTAAAAACGAAGTAATTCAAACTAATTACTTTAAATAATTCTAAGTAAAAAATTAAATTTGCAAACATTTTACAAAAATTTTAAATTTTTTTAAAAAATGCTCAAATTTGCCTAAATTTAGAAATCTTAATATATATTTGGACTTGCAAGAGAATTTAAATACGGCATTGAAAGACCTTTCACATCATACCAATATTTCATAGGATTCCTATGCGAAAAATATGAAAAAAAAAATCATAAAAAGCTTAAGCAAGGACATTTATATCCTTACCAAAAATTTTGAGCTATGGTGTGCTCAAACAAACAAAACCTTCATTTCAGTTGTGAACAGAGACAGCTTATATTTCCTCCCTACAAACGGGACCACCCTAATGTACATATGAATGTATGTATGTTTATATGTTTTTTTTTTTCACAATATTCATCTGTTTTTACTGTAAATGAGAACATTTTTATACAAATTAATGTCAAGGTAAAGTTGATTGATGCCTTTAAAATTAAAAAAAAAATAAAAAGAAAAGAAATGAAAAACGTAAATACGTTGTTTTTTTAAGATTTTTTTCCAAAAAACAAAATTCTTTTAATGTGTATTTGTATGTATGTGAATAGCTTTAGCAAAATGTAACATAAAGAATTTGCTATTACTTAAGTAATTACGCTTTTTCGAAATTATTCAAGTTTAAACAATGTGCAAGATCAAGAAGAAACTGAATATGTTGTACATACTTATACGAATGTGAGTGTAATGTTCAAATGTTACAATGATTAATCTGATTTAAAGTGCACAATTATTATTTACCTTGAACAGCAAATAATTTTAGTTAAACTTCTTATGATGATGGATTAATTAAAGTCCTTAAACTTAAGCTTTGGAATTAAAATTTAGGTGGACAAATAGTAAATTGAAATCTTAAATGCTATTAAAATTATTCAATTAACAAGGAAAACATTAGCAATCCAAACCCGAGCTTCGAATTTATTAAGATTTACAGGGAATTGAATCAATTGTGTAAAGCTACTTAGGGGGGAAGGTAATGAGAACTAGTTGTGTGACCGGTTCTTGGTTAACTTAACATTAGCCTAAGAAGCGATAAATTGATACATTTAGACCAGTAGTAGGAATAAAGTTAACAACATCTTATGAACTCTCTTTCTCTGTTGAAATCTGACCATCAAATTTATTAAGATTTTTGTTCCTTTATTGATTATTGTTGTGAACTTTTTTGACACATTTGTTGGTTACAGGTAAATAAGCGATTTTGGTCGACATCTAGTGGCTATGAGTGCCGCGACAGATTACGGAACGAACATTTTCTATTGTCTTTTGCATATTATTTTATTAATCACAATAAAATAAATAATAAAGGTACTCATTTAAACGCTTAAGTTTCCCATTTGTGTAAATGTGCAAATTTGCGCGACGTGTTTCATGAACCCACCTTTTCAATTTTGCGCAAGTTTACACAGAAAATGTATATTTGTTAAAAATGTCAAATAAAAATAAATTCAACAAAAGCTGTAAAATAAAGTTTTTCAAATTGTAAAAATTTAAATTCTAAAAATGTTGAATGAAAATTAAATCGTTGGAACAAACGATGATATACATAGTTTGGAAGATTTTGTTTATGTTCTAGCTGTTGGTTAATGTTTCCATACACATTGCCATTCAGTCAAATCATTCTGTTCCAAAGTTTCACATGCACAAAATATTTATATTTTATTTGATTTTTATTTTTCATAAATAAAAGAAAACAAAAGCAGCTGATTAATCAAATGTACAAATAATTCAGGTTTGAGAGTCTAAATTGTCGCGCAAACTTATCAGAGTTGTGCAAACGAATTTCCATACATTTTTTGACAATTCATTTGCGAGAGTGTAAAAATGCACAGTTTGCGAGGCATTTAAGCGATTAACCTTAATAATTTTTTACAAAATGTGTGTAGTAAAAAACGTTCCAGCAATACGTTTATAGTAATAATATTTTAGCAACAAGTTTATAGAAAAAAATTGTTGCAGCAACATGTTTATAGTACAAAATGTTGCAGCAACATGTTTATAGTACAAAATGTTGCAGCAACATGTTTATAGTTCAAATTGTTGCAGCAACATGTTTATTGTACATAATGTTGCAGCAACATGTTTATTGTACATAATGTTGCAGCAACATGTTTATTGTACATAATGTTGCAGCAACATGTTTATAGTTCGAATTGTTGCAGCAACATGTTTATTGCACAAAATGTTGCAGCAACATATTTATAGTTCAAAATGTTGCTGCAACATGTATATAGTTCAAATTGTTGCAGCAACATGTTTATTGTGCAAAATGTTGCAGCAACTGTTTATAGTTGGAATTGTTGCAGCAACATGTTTTTTGTAAATAATGTTGCAGCAACATTTTTATAGTACAAACGTTGCAGCAACATGTTTATAGTACAAAATGTTGCAACAACATGTTTATAATACAAAATGTTGCAACAACATGTTTATAGTACAAAGTGTTGCAGCAACATGGATATAGTAAAAAATGTTGCAGCGATATGTTTATAGCACAAAATGTTGCTGCAACATGTTTATTGTTCAAATTGTTGCCACAACATGTTAGTAAATATGTTGCAGAAATATTTTTGGATCAAATATTTATAACAAAACAATTTTGCAGCAACATATTTATAATAAAAAAAAAATTTCAGAAGCATGTTTATAGAAAAATAACACGGCAATAAAATCGAAAAAATCTTAGAGACCTTTTAAACCACTACACAATTTTTATGTATTGTGGTTCAAGTAGTACAAATATGATCCAAATTTTAAATTCTATGGAGTTGTTTATTTTAAATTTTTAAGTAAAATTATGAATTTTGTCAAAAAGGGTCTGTCCGCTGTTATTAAAATAAACATTGAAAGGTTGAGATTTACATAACCTTTAAACCGTTATATATATTGCGTTTCAATTGGCTCCGTAGTTTCGGAGTTATAATAACAAATTGAAGCGAAAAATATATATTTTATATGAAAATAGCAATTTTTTTTTTTTTAGAAATCATGAAAAATCGAAAACGGTAGAAATTGTTCAGATTTATGACTTTATAGCAAAGCCACGTGTAATAGGAACAAAATGAGATATCGATCATAAAAATCGATGGGTTCTTTCCGAATTTATTCACAATTAAGTGAATTCGTCCATTTTCACAAAATTTTATGTGCTTGTCAGCGTGTACTTTGAGTGAAAATTTTTTACATGTGTTTTGTTTTTGTTACAATAACAAAACAAGCACATACATTTTTGTGAAAATGAGCGGTTATAACAACCAAAACAAATACAAAAACTATTTCATTAACACAAACAAACTTCAAAAACAATAACAAGAAAAGCTGTTTAAAAAGAGCTGCTGATAAAATTGAGGGTGAAACATGCAGCATATTTTTGGGGATTTACTGCAACAATATTTGTAATGGTAAAAGGCAGAATAAAGGCAACATTTATGTCAGTAAAGAAAACGCCATTAATCTAGTATTAAAAAATTCCCAGGAATTCCGGGAAGAAATTAAATTTTTAAATCTTTTTTGGTAATGGAAAAAAATTCCTCGAAATTAGGAACGCTAGTGTGAATATATTTGTCTTATGTTGCTGAATAAATTTCATATAATTATGATAAAACGTTTTGATTACTATATTTAAGACAAAATTGTGTTTCCCTATCATTCGGCACCTTGCTTAACAAATTTCTATTTCACAATCAGATCTGACATTCAACTACGATTATGTACTTGTTTCAGAGTTCACCAAAAAAGAAATGCTTTAAGTTAGAATGTAATAGTTTAGAATTTTAAATGAGAATAAAAGTATTTCTTCATAAAGCGATGTTTATTTTCAACTCTTTTAAGTCTAGAGCTAATTTTAAACAAATATCGAATTCATATTGTAAATATTCAAAAAAAAAAAGTGTACTATTCTAAGTACATCTAAGGAAGAGTATTTTACTATCCCCATAGATTATGATGTTAAATAATAAAAATGATTTCAAATCAAAATAAATTTGTGCCCATTGTTAAAACAAATCATGATGTATGTACGTACACACATATTAAGTATAAATGTATTTGATTCCTATCATTTATTCTAATTAATACAAATTTATTTGTATTGATATTAATTGCAAACATTAAACAACGCAATTCTCATTTAGAATAAATAATATAAAGTACATTAATATTTATTAATTTAAATAAAGCTCTAAATATCACAAACTTCACTCGTAAATACACATAATTTTATTTGAATGTACATACATACATACATACATACATACATACATACATATGTATGTATCATCATAATCAATGGTCGTAAAATGGTTCCTGCATGAAGTGATTTACTACAAATTACTATAGTATACATATGTGGGCATAGCTGTAGGTGTGTGTGTGTCACACACTCATTTTAAAATAACATATAATAATGATTTTAAAAATATTAATTTGCATAAATTTGTTTTAATTAAATATGTTAAATAAAATACGATTTACTACAATATTTGTCAGTTGTTTTAATTGCAAACAAAAATTTATGCATTGATTCGCTCGTTTGTTCGTTTGGCCACATATTCATCGAAAGTCCTCCCTCACTGGTTATACGGGTGTATAAGGAATGAATGTATGAATGCATGTGCATTGAATAGTTATTTTATTAAATACAATAATTTCATTAATTAACCCTAAATAATGTATTTTCATTGTGTATTAACCCCAACTGACCAAAACTGCTGGCGCATTGGCTAATTGTTTAAACGTTTTTTTTTTTTTTTTTTTTTTTTTTCTTTCAGTTTTTATTTAATGATTATTTATAAATGAAAAGTTTTAAGAATAAAGTTTTTATAAATAATGTGAGGAGTCGTCCTGTGTAGCGTTTTTATGACATTTCAGTAAATAGAAGAAAATAGTGAAGCTTGCTTTTTAGGTTTGAGAAAAACTCGATATAATCATATCGCGATGCTTATTTTCCAGAATAGGGCAGATTATTTCATTATTTTTATTCCCAAATGTTCCAAAATTCTTAAGGACATTTAGTAATTCTATATTAAAATTTTTTAAAGATTCCATAACTATAAATTTAATAAAATTCTCATTAGCTCAACTTAAATTTATTCTATAAACTCGCGTTTTGTTTTTTCCCAATATTTTCATAATCTAATTAAAACTTTATTAATAGATATTGTACTTGAGACATAAAGGATTATTAAAGTTAATAAAGGTATACAAAATTCCTTTACAAAGACTTTGTTAACATAAATACCAGCAGCGTAAAAGTTTTTGCTTAAATCCTTTTATTTTTTATTTTTTTGTTTCGTAAATTAAAAGTATCAATATAATGGCAAATTTAAAATAATAAAAATGTATAAATAACAACAAAACTTATACATTTTTTTTGGTGAAACTAAATATTTTAACTCCTTTAATTTGATATGTGAAAAAGTAGAAAGGTAGATTAATAATTTGAACGAAAATTTAAGTCAAGCAAGAGCAAAAACTGAAATATTTTAAAATTTTACTTTTGACCCTTGTGGTGGTAGTTTGCTTTTGTGTCAAGTATTCAGTAATTAATAGATCTACACCAAAATTGCTTTATTAAAATTAAGCCACAGTAAATTTTTTTTATATATTATTGTCAAAAAACTTTAATTTTTACATATTAGATCAGATTCGTACACTCAAACCCCCATATGCATAAACAATTTATAAATTTATCAAAGGTTTATAAAACAAATTTTGTATGGAAATTTTGTTTGATAAACTTTTGATAAATTTATGCATATGGGGGAAAGTCTTTAATCCTCATATTACCCTTGTGTGGAAAACCACACAAAATTAATATTTTTATAAAAACTCATAAGCGATATCCATGATATTTCATGAATTTAGCACAGAAAACGCCTTAGTTTATTCAAAAATATGTTTTGATATCGAAATATTGAAAAATTTACGTTGCTTACCCTCTTGTGTGGTTTTCCACACATATGTTGTTTTTATGTATTTTGCTCTAGGGACAGCTTTTTTGTAGGTAGAGAAGCTTTTTCAACAACAATTTTTTGAAACATAAATTAACACTTGTTGGTCTCAGATTGGATTTGGTATACACTATCCCAGTAGGACAATAATACATATTAAAGCATTTATAAATCATAGAAAGTTAAATATAGTCATTCCAAAGACATTTTTTCTAAGCAAAACGATGCCGTTTGAGTAGTTGGAAAAATAGTGAATATTATAACAGTTCTTTAAGTGGCTGTGAAATATACGAAACTAGTATACATTACACGAGTTAACACCAGGGGTCGATATAACCAGTTAACACCAGGGGTGGATATGAATCCACCCATTCCCACGACAGGGGTTTCTACGCACAGGAATGAACCATGTTCACTCAGACAAGGGCTGTCAACCACTGTTGCTACAACAACAACAACAACAACAACTCATATCAACCAGGCATCGAATATGATTGGTTATTTACCTGTAAACAACACTAATGTCATCAAAGTTCATACAAAATTAAAAAAAAACAAGAAACATAAGTCACATATAAAGGTGAATTTGACATATTAGATCAGATTCGTACACTTAAAAGTCTTTAATCCTCATATCACCCTTGTGTGGAAAACCAAACAAAATTTTTTTTCTTACATTTTTAAAAAATTGTATGAGCAATATTTCATGACTTTTTAATTTAGCACAGAAAACGCTTTAATTTATTCAAAAATATTTTTTGATATTGAGATATTGCAAAAATGACGTTGCTTACCCTATTGTGTGGTTTTCCACACATATGTTATTTCTAGGTATTTTGCACTAGGAACAGAATTTTTTGTCGGTAAATGTGTTTTTTCTGCCCAAAAGGTGTATTTTTATTTTCTGACACAAAATGTTGCCATCATACTCTCATAATGTGTTATATTTTTAATGATCACAATAGAACAAAAACCATTACCATTTATGCAATTTTCTTTTATGTAGCTTCTAAATATTTGGTCAATTCACAAGGTCTCTTATCAGTCATATTGTCATAATGTCCTAATATACCACGACTCGGCGTATCGGCTTAACCGACTCTTAGGCATTCGGCGTTGGTCTCTGCTGGTTCGACACAATAAGAAATAAGCATAGAAAGTAATATTGTTTTAGAACATTTTTTGCTTGAAAAACAATAAAAACCATTGTGAAATATTAGGACATTATGACAATATGACATGATAAGAGACCTTGTGAATTGACCAATTGTAAAACTATAAATTTTGCTTCCATTTTAATACTTTTAATCAACAAACAAAAACTATTTCATTAACACAAACAAACTTCAAAAACAATAACAAGAAAAGCGGTTTAAAAAGTGCTTTAATAAAATTGATGGTGAAACATGTAGCATATCTTCGGGATTTTACGGCAACATTATTTAAAAGAACACGATATACGCTTACCAAATTACATTTTTTTCAGAAAAGAACACAAAGAAGAGCAAAAGTCAGAATAAAGGTATCATTTCAGGTATCATATCAGAAAAGAAAACGCCCTAACCAAAATGTTTGTGGAAAATGTGTTGAAGATAAACTAATTTGATGACAAACAGATATATTGTAACGAATTTGCAATGACGATTTGAATTTAACAGTCTGTAACGACTGCCTGCAGCATTCATCATGTTTGAAGGCACGTCCATCATTAGCATTGTTTATAAGTATGGCAACCACTTCATGTTTAAGCTGCTAACATTAACATCGAAAGCTCTAGAATTCGAATGTACTAGTTGACCGTTAAGAACAATCTCGACTACTCGGATGAAGATGGCAGTGCGTGTATAAATAGTGGGAGAGGCTGCAGTCGTGAGTGGAGTTGAGCATTGTCGCTGTTAGAGTTAACATCAACTGTCGTGTACATGTGTGTTTGTACATTATAAAGTTTGTGTGCATTTCTGCGAATTGATAAACGTGTATAAAGACACTGAGTGACTATTTAATTCTGTTGTTGTTGTACATTCTAAATAAATAAATAGTTGTTACAATTTTAAACTACTAAAACTGCTTTTATTTGCAATCAAAGGTATCCGGTTTATTTAAAGGAAATAAACCCACGTTTTTAAAAGGTAAAAATGTAACAATATAATGAGTAATATATTATTGATGGTAAATCATGATTTTGACAACAAAGAATATGTTGCTAGTGTAAAATACATAAACATATCGTATGTGTGGAAAACAACACACGAGGCTAAACAACGTAAGTTGTGAGGATCAATTTTTTTAACATACAACTTTCATATAAAAACTAACAGGGATCTGTTGCCTAGAATCCACTGAAAAATATAAAAAAATACCTTCATGAACTTCGATTTACTTAACTGAATAAAAGTTAAAGCGACATATGATTAAAGAAGATTTGTTACAAAGTCCTTTTTTAAATTTCTCTAAGCTGGTAAGTTAAATAGATGCAGTTTACAGTGACAGAAGAGTGATGATGAGGGGGTTGTAGGAAAACGCTTAAAAGCATTACATTACGCTATATATTTAATGATTATTGTTAAAATTGCAAAGGAAATGATCAACTTATTCACAGCGAGTGGCGCGAAGGTTATAAAAATGAGTCGAAGATTGTTTGTGCCTTATAAGAGACTAGAACGCTAGACTGATCTTCTTCAATTTTTCACAGCGTTCTTCTGATTAACTGGCGGGAACAACAGTGTAGTAGCGTAGTACCTCCCACAGGAAATAAATAGTTATTATCGAAGATCTACCAAACTATTACAGTGAGAACCTCAAAATGTTGCATGATTTATTTTATTAATCTGGCGTGCAAGTGAGTATAATCCTACTTTGAGAGCACCTAGAAACATGAAATTTGAAATGCAAAAGGAAAATGAAATAAGCTCACTATATCGTACAAAAGTGGACAGTATTTAATGGGTCGTGGCACTTAATGCAACTTTGTCGAAATAAAATATAATGGACGGTTTGTCACATCACTTTTTCATAAGTTTATACAATATTTTAATTTATAATATAGAAACTTTATTTATACCCTACAACACCATAGTGGGGAGGGTATAATGCATTTGTGCTGATGTTTGTAACACGCAGAAATATTATTTGCCAGAATTGTATAAACAAAATTTTGTTGCTAAAACCAATTTCTCACTACTTAGATTCTACAAGCGATGAAGCATTTAAAAGTTGGGTTCTTTTACTTTTTTCAGCAAAATACTTTTTTGGTTTATGAGCAACAGAGGTAGAAACTTCAGAATTCGTTTCAGCGATATCAAAATCTAAGCCACTTTTCATATTTAGCTTCAAAATCATTTCTTCTACACATATTTTTCCATTTCACACCATGGTCATGAACAAATTTGTGTACATTTGTCATTATTGCCTTCTTCTGTGAATCCAATTTTACTCATAACATAATAACATATTCAATAAAGGCACCCGATTTATTTTTGTTGTCTAGGGCGTATATTCAAACATTGAACAATTCTTGTCTTAAAATTGACATTTCGACTAAAAAAACAAAAACCCGCTGCTATTTTTTTTATATTTTGAAGCTTAATAGCTATTCTTTTATAATTATGCGGAGAATCTATAGAAGTCAGCGGTAGTTGTACCTAAATTCATTGACAAAATTCATGTTTGCTTGAAAAATAATATCACTATAGACAATCTTTTAAGTCTACGTTTTTTAACGAACAAAATTACAAATATGATTCAAAGTATGAGTTTAAAATATGATAAAATATCTCAATATTGTAGCGACCGGTCGTAAAATAACACTTCAAACAATAAACACGTATCCCAGCAGTTAACCAAGTAGTCAATGTATCCCTCATAGACAGTAATCGTCACAAATGTCTTATCACTTGGTTGACTCCAATATATATATTTTGGTCATTTGACACCTATGTGCTCTTTGTGGTGTAGATAGAAGACAATTGGTTACTTTATACATCCCAGGTAATCTAGCGTGAAGACAGTAGTCACTTAAGTGTATCTAAGTAATCTGGAGTGTAGTCACTTCAAACGTTTTGTGAGTAATTCGTTCAAACTGGTTTTATACACATTGTGTTGATATAATTCTCATACAGTTAATTTGTATTTTTGCTTAAGTATACTGATATCCCATGTAACAAGCATGAAGTCAATAGTCCCTTTAGTGTCTTTTAGTAACTTATAATGAAGTCACTTTAAACGTTTATTTGATACTGCACTTTAGAAAGTAGTTATTTTACCCACCAGAAGCAATCCATTGGAGAGTTGTCGAAGAAAGGTTTGTTTACAAGCTATCGTTTATTGGACTGCCTATGATATGTCTTTTAGCTTACTATTTGAGGCCTATTAGCACTCGTACATGTTAAAATAACTAGTTATGTAGCTGATCAAGCTACCACTTAGGTAGCTAGTAAGGTAACTGACGTTTTTTAAACAGTATGTGAATCCAATGCGTTGACTACTTTGGACCAGCTATTAGTCTGTCTCATTGTAGTCAATAAGGGTCAATTGACCCCCTGCTTAGGACAAGCACGTGTTAAAATAACAAGTCACGTACCTATTGAAGTAGCTAGTTCCCACCCTAAATGATGGGTAAAATCACTAGTTCGGGACTGTCTCCTAGAACTGCTGGGATACAATGAATTTGAAGAATGTTTGATTGGCTACTATGATGTTGATTTTGCAATAAATTAATTTCGACCAAAAGCGCACCAGTTTCAACATTTGGTAAATAGTTATTTTCGAATATCTAGAGAGCTATAATAAGTAAATAAGAAAGTTTTAAAACTTTGTGGGAGTCAATTTCTTATCATTGAACTTAGTTTTGCTCACGGTTACATTTCATACAAACTAAATATATGATTTTGAATATCAGGGAACTCTAAGTCTCTACTCTAGTCTTTAAACTTGTTGTAAATAATTGTTTTAAAATAGTTGAGCAGAAAATGGTAAACAAGAGCGGCTTAGTGGACATGATTCATCATATATAAAGTAAATAGTAGTTTTTGAATATCTGGAGAATTCTGAAGGTCTGAAATTGTATGTGTATTCAAAATTAATTGAAATTATAATTTTTAGAGCCTTAAAACTTGGCACAAGAAATGTTCCATAAGGTCTAAAGATTAATTTTTATTACACATTTTTGAAGATGCTTCAATAACACTTTCATATTATAATTTTAAAAATAACTTAAGAACATTCTATTATAGATTTAGACAATCAACCATTTTATGCAATTCAAATTAAAATAGACAAAGTTTCAACAAAATCCATCAGATAATACTAGGGTATTCAATTAATCGGGTTCCTAATTTAATCGGTTAATCGAGCAAATAATTAATCGGGGTTTAGATTTATTCGGTTAATAATCGGTAAAATTTAAATTATTCGATTAACCGTATAATTTCTAATTTATTTTTTAACTGAAAATAAAACCATGCATTTTGTGTACTTATTTAAGCATTTCAACAAAAAAAATATGGTATTTGACTTTTTGAAATTTTCTGAAATATCTTTTACGAGAAGAATATAATTTATGAAAATGCATTAACTTAAAGGCAAAGAATTAATCTTACTCCTAAATTATCAGAATATTTGCAAAAATATTCAATTATATGAAAGAGTTGCTTACCTGAAACATTTTTAAATTAAGATCGTGTTGAAGAAATAACAAAATATAAAAAATCCACAAAAAATAAATAATATCAAAAAATATGGTATTTTAGGACTTTAGTGAGATTTTCTGAAATATCTTTTAAGAAAATAATATAATTTAAAAGGTTTCCTTTTAAACGATTTTTCTTTAGTTTTGTTAAAACTTGACTCCCTCATTGATTGTGTTGGATAAATCGAAAGTAAGGCATGAGAAAGACTATCCAATTTCTCAGTTCTTTATTAAGTTTTTTAAGCATATAAAATCCTCCATTATACCATTGGAGTCCTTTTGGGATTTTTAGATTTTTAATAGTTTCGATAAGTTCTGATAAGAGACTCGTTTCAGTAATGTCTTCAGTTTCGTCTATTATCATGTCTTCCTCCGACTCATTAGGGCAAAGTTCATCATGGAATATTCTAGAAAGTTTCAGTTTCTGAGCTATACTTCAAAAACCTATTGCTAGCAGGGAATGTTCATGAGTTAATAAATAAAATATGTGTGTTTGAAACCGTATTTCTATATAAAGTACAAAAAAAAGAAGTTTCGGTTAATCGGTTAAACGACACAAATTAATCGGTTTATTTGTTATTTGAAAATCGGCAATTTTAAATTATTCGAACAGTTAACCGACCAAAATTAATCGGTTATCCGATTAACGGTTAATCGATTGAATACCCTAGTTAATACACAACATTTAAGGCTGGGTTAGCCGACCGTTGATGTAATATAACCGTAATGTTGACTTAACGTAACACTTTAGTGCGATTATAGAACATTAAAAACGTGTCATATGTTTTTGACATAAACAAACAAAACAAAATATAGCCGGAACTATATTTGTTGTATAAACTTTCATTGGCCTGTACCAATAAAATCAATTGTTCGTCGTTCATTTTAATAAAGACAAATTTAATACGTTTTGTTTAATTTTAAGTTTTTCTTTAATATTTCGCGCTTTTCGCTAGTTGAAATTGTAAACAGCTGTTTGAAAGTGTTATCAACACAATTGTTTTAAATACTGTTCAAGCGATTTTATAATTTTTTTCTGCGATTTAAGAAAAATTTATTAAACTTTGTTTGGTAATAGTACTTACATATAAATCGTATTTATTTACACATAATTTATTCATCATCATTGTCCATTAGGAGACAATTATAAATATTATTTATTACCTTGTCATAAAGACTTTATTTATTAAAGGTCCGATAACTTAAAAATTAATTAATATTGTTTTGTACTTTATACTAAGGGCCATTATTATAACTTGCCTTTATGTTCGTAATAGTAAAAGTTGACTTTAAGGGTACCTTTTTATATTGTTTAAAGTCAACTTTTACTATTTCGAACATAAAGGCAAGATGTAATAATGACCCTTAGTATAGTTAATTTGTGTATACAAAATGTTAATTTAATATTTTGAAACTAAAATACTTTCGCCGATTATTAGTATACATTTTATAAATGCTTGTATGAATTAATTTGTATAATAAGTAAATATTACCATAACATTAAAAGGTTTTGTTTTTTATTTATGTATTTAGAACACTGCAAATATTTTTAAGCGTTCTGAGCAAAATAAGTATTTTTTATACAAGACTTAAAATCAACAAGTTGACAACACCGTTAGTAAATATCACTTAGAAACGTAAAGAAATTCTGTTTTTAACAGGTTCAGACGTTACAGTTACGTTACATTTTGTCACTATAACAGCTTTAACTACTTTACACACAATAGAAACGATCAGCTGTTCCGTTCCGTTAAGGTTACATTACATTACGGTCGGCTAATCCACCCTTTAGCTGCATTTTAAGAAAAATTCAAAATATTAAAAAAATTAATTAACATTTTCATCATAGAGAAATACACATAGAGCAGAAACTACAAATAAAAATCAAACAAAATATGTTTTCAAAATAATCGTACATTCGAGTGTTGTTGTTGTTTTCATATAGTTTTTTGTTAATATTTTCTCACCACTTAGGTTTTTATCAAGTGAGTTAGGTATTTGGGAAAAGAGTTTTCGCTCTATGATTTTTCGTTTTTAGTACAATTTTTTGTAAATATTTCTTATGTACATATTAAATAATAATATTCTAAATGTGTTTTATTAAAACTCAGCAACAGTATGAAATAACGACATATTGAACCAACTATTGGTAAACAATAATTTTTTTCCGAAATCTTTAAACTTTAAAAATGAGAACTGCGAAACTGTGAGAGATTTTAACATAATTTCTTTAGTTTTATATTCATTTATAAACCCTCAATAAAATTATATAAAGAATTTCATAAATTCTTAGAATTTGTTTAACAAAATGTTAAAATATTTGAGATTGTAGTTTTGAAAATTATATGAAGAAAATTTACATTTTCTAGCGGCAGATCGAAATGGGTAAATGTTATCGTAGACATATAACAATTCTTATTAGAGCTTTTGTAAGTATTGGGTAGGTAAAATAAAATATTTATTGAAAAAAAAACAATGTTGATGAGTTTTACAGATAGAAAATAACAACTTACATACATTTTTACATATTTACTTACATACATAAGCACATAAGCTGTTTTGTATGAAAATAATTGCAACTAAGCAAACGTATCTAAGTATGTCATCAACATTTTTCTTTCAAAATATTCAAAATTGAAAAAGGCTTATTAACACAATATAGTGAACTTGATTCTATCTTTGTCTGCCAGACTCTCTCGTATTTAAAAACTTTCTTTCCTACAATCAATTTCCACTTAAAAATTCCTACATGTATCTTTTTAATAAATAAAATTTGTTGTGGCTACCAACAAAGTTCTTCTCTGCGACAAACTTGGTTTAAGGGTTAAAACGAGTAAGAGTACATAAAATTTGCTACTTTTTCAATTTTTGAACATACATTGTAGGAAAAACAAAAAAACATAAAACTTAATAAAAACTTGTACTCTTGAAAAAGTCTTATACGCATTTAGTTAGTTTTTGGAAACTGTCCATAAATGCAAAAGACATGTCAGATTAAAACAAAAACAAAAAATAGAGAACCGAAAAACTTTCAGGCTGTAAATATGTAGTAGGAAAACTTTCACATGCCATCCATACCTGGGGGGCTACAAATTAAGTCAGTTACAATGTGTTTACGGTTTGATAAACTTCAAACGTTTGATTTAAAACATTAAACTTTATTGTGCGAGCGAGGGTTTCTTTTTCGCAAAAACCAAAAAACAACAGTATTTCTTTCTTTCAGCACAAAAACAAATTTGTACGAAGTACAATGTTATGCTTGGATAACGAATGTTGTTGTTGATGCTGTTGGTTGGATTCATATGTATTTGAATTTATGTATTGTTGCTTTTGATTTGTATGTCTTGTATGTACAAATGTAAGTAAGTATTTTTATGAATGGATGAACAAATGAATGAATGTATCTATGTATAAATGTACTAATGCTTTATAGATGAATTTACCAACAGATGAATTTTGTTACACAAAAACACATACAAACGGGTGTCAGTATAATTTGGAAATAGTGTGGGTGTGTGTGTGTGTATGTACCCGGCAGTATTTAAAGTAATGTCCCAGTAAAAAAATTATAAAAAAAACATTTTTTGTGCACTTGGAAAATTTCGCTTCTTAGAAGTAGTTGGGTAAGCGAAAACACGATCAATTGTATGAGAAAATAAAAGTTGGCTTACAGAAGACATGAGTTTTGTATTTGGAAGCAGGTTTGTGCATATTTTGTTCTGTTTAAATCATTGTTTTGCCCTTACGTTGCTGCTTTTAAGAATTGCCTTTTTTGAAAAGGAATATTTCTTAAATTTTTCCAAAAATGTGTAAAATATTGACTGTAATTTAATTTAATACCCCCTGTTAAATTAATAAATTAAAAATCTTGCAAATAGATTATTGGGTAACTAGTGATGCATTCGTCAATGCGAATCTAGTTTCATTAGTTGCCATGTTGTATCTAATTTAATGCAGGTTCATTTAGTTGCAACTTTTGCCTTGCTCTATTGATTTTACTAGCGAATGGTAGTGCAGAGAGTATCAATTTGATACCTCTTGTTAAATTCACCAATTACAGGTTGGTTGCTGGGTTTAGGTGGTAGTTCACTGCGTGGAAACAATCAAGTAGAGCCGAAGGGACTACGTTTTGACAAAACCACACCACTCGTCAGATGTAATGTTGTGTACATCGTAAAGTATTTGAAAAGTCGAGTTTGCTAGACCCGTTTAGTTTAGACCCGGCTACCTCACTAAGGTTGGTCAATGTGTAGTTGCCCATTAATTTATGCCTCTTGACACTCAGGGCTGGGCATTCGCAGAGAGGGTGGAAAATCGTTTCCTCTTTTTCCCTATCCTTACAGCTACGACAATGGTCGTTAAAAGGGAGTCCCAGACGATTGGCATGCTTGCCTAACGTCCAGTGTCCCGTTAATATTGCCATCAACCTTGATATATCCCTTCTATTCCGGGTTAACAGTTGCATAGTACGTTTTTCATTAAAAGAGAGCCACATAAACTTGGCCACCCTACATGTGTCTATATTACGCCATCTATTCTCAACCTTTGTAAGAGAGTGTCTGAAGATAATACCTTTAATAATCCCCAGTGGAATTGCTACTGAGACCGCATTGGAGATGTCTAAGGCAATTACAGAGTAACTAGTGATGCATTCGTAATTGCTTAACTAGTTCCATGAACTGCCGGTTAGTTCTTCTATACTCTTATCCATTTTTCTCTACCCAAGTAGTCAATGTATTCATTTGGGGGAGGGGGAAATCAAAATTTGTTGTAGATTTTTCTTTTTTCTTATTTTTTATATGAAAACTTTTCGGTTTTGGGGGGGGGAATTCCTATTTCACCCCCTCTGGATCCGAGCCTGCTTATAGACAGTAATTGTCACTAATGTCTGATCACTTGGCTGACTACAATTTAAATATTTTGGTCTATGTGGTATTTGTAGTACAAAGAGGAGACAACTGGTTACTTTATACATCCCATGTAATCTAGCGTGAAGACAATTGTCACTTAAGTGTCTCTAAGTATTCAAAAGGGTAGTTACTTTTAACGTTTATTTTGTACTGGACTTTTTTGTAAGTGCTAACGTACAAACAAATGTTATACAAGTTGTGTTGATATAATTCTCAGTTTTTTGCTTAAGTATACTGACATCCCATTCAACCTAGCAACCTATAGTGTCTCTAATTACCTAGAGTGCAGGCAGTCACTATAGGGTAGCATAGAGACGAGACGTAATTGTCAAAAACCTAAGTCTTTTGTCAAAAACCTAACTCTTGCAACAACAAAATACATATTAGTCAATGTATTTTGTTGTTGTATCAGACATATGATTTGTTTTATTTTTGTTTGACAAAACAGAGTATCTCGTCTCTATGTATAATTCTCTATGGCAGTCACTTTAAACGTTTATTTTGTATTGCACTTTAGAAAGTAGTTATTTTCCCCACCAGCAGTAATCTATTGAAGAGTTGTAGGAGGAAGCTTTATTTACAAGCAATCGGTTATTGGACAGTCTATATATAGATGTATTTTTAACTGACTATTTGAGGTCAATCAGCAGCCGTAAATGTTAAAATAACTAAGTAACCACTTTGGTAGCTAGTAAAGTAACTGCCTCCATGTAATCGATATGTGAATCAAATGCTTTGACTACTTTGGACCAGCTATCAAAGAGTCAATTGACCTCCTGCTTAGGACATGCACATGTTAAAATAACTAGACACATAACTACCTCTGTAACTCGTTATCACCCTAACCCTAGGTCTCCACGTAGCAATATTTATTGCTGCAATTGTCAAATTTGATTGCGTGGAAAAAATCCTTAACACTAAATTTAAGCAAAATACCCATCAGTTTTTCATACAACTTCTCGCATTGAAAATTTTGTATTTGTGACGAACGTTTTCTCCACCTAAAGCAATCAGCAATTGTTCTGCCGACGTTTTTGCTTATTCTTAGCAATAAAAATTGCTACGTGGAGACCTAGGGTAAGTGACAGTCACTAGTTCGGGACAGTCTCTAAGAACTGCTGGGTAGTGTGTCTGATATGTTTATGTTTGTGTATAAGTAAGTATGATATGTGTGTATTAATATGTTTTCCTATGAAATGTTAAAATGTTTCAAACAACTTTAAGTTTTTGTGTTTATTTGTTTTTGTGTCTTCTTTAGCACTGGAAGATAATTTACAATTAACTTATATTAATTAAATATTTCATATTTATAGTAATAATAATAATAATTTTGATAATAATGTGCAGTTATTAGCTACAAATATATATATAAATTAATAATAAAAAAAAAAGAAAAGAGAAATTTACATTTTACAGATACATACATTCTATACATATATCATAAGAGGTTTAAATATGTATTGTATGTAGAATTAATTAACCTTTTTACAGCATAATTATTATTTTGTTTTTTGCTTAATTTCTTCTATAATTTGGGGAGCAAGGGAGGGGGGGGGGGGTTCTTGTTGTTGGTGGTGAAAATGAATATTATATTCTTTCAGCTTCATACTTATTTTTTGTTGTTGTGTTTTATCCTAATGTGGTTTTAATTTGGGGTAATTAATTCTGGTTTTTGTTTTATTTTTATTTTTTTTTTTAATTTTTTATTATTTTATTATTTTTATACAAAATTATTATCTATTTACGCATACACTATCACAATCCTGTAAACACGCATTTAGAGCGTATCTTTACTTATTATTTTTTAATTTTTTGTTTAAATTTATTTCTTTAGTCAGTCCACAATCCATTAATGAGTTGGTTGATGAAAACGTTGATGAAATGGAATTGATGATGATGATATTGATGATGTGATACTTAAGTTTAGAGATTATTATTGCTTATACAAGTATCGTAATCGATGATGAAGTAGATGCAACTAAATTCAGTCAGGCGCAAATGAGATGCTGCGAAAACATCATCTACCTTCATTTACAAAGCGTATTTTGAATTGTTTTTTCTTCTTTTTTTCTTCTTTTAGTTTTTCATTACTTTAAATTTTTTGTCGTGTTTTTTTTATTTTTTTTTTCTTGCTTAACTTGTACAGTAGGAAAGTTGAGATAAAGTTTTTAATTAGTTTAATAGTGTTTACACATCGGTGCCACAGCCCTCTTGATAGCCTTCATCGGGCGAATTGCGACTCGTGCTGATTAAGGCTCTTTTGATGGCGGTGACGGGTGGCAGTACGGGTACTCCGCCCTTTTGCCACACTCGTATCGTTTTGGCATTCACCGAGGCTGGATTTATTAAGACATTATTGTGTACCGGTGAGCTCCTAGAACTGTTGGCATCATAGCTGGTTGTGGGCTTTTGTCGTGGCAGCGTTCGACTTGTAAATGGTGGACTGTTACTGCTGCTGGAATTATTGCTGGACATTAGGGTGGCTCTACTCAGGGGATTGCTGACACTGCATCTGCCCAAAGTGCCGCCCAATAGTTGTTTCTGCAACGAATTCATTTGCATATGATGATTGAGTTGTAGTTCGGCACCGGGCACCACCGGCAGGCCATAATCGTTGGGATAGCCACCCATTACAATGCCAGAGCCGGAATTGGAAAGATTGGTGGTGGTGGTGGAGGCGGTAGATTCGGTGTTTATATTGCAACTGCCATCATTGGACTGCAGATTGTGATTGAAGCTGGTGCGTGGAAAAGTTTTGCTGAAATTGTCATTACTGGTGCTGCCGTCATGCATGTCATACAGCTGAGTGGCATCCATTATGGGTGTTTTATCGGAATAGCGACGTAGGAACAAATCATCCGCAGAGGAAGTACAGGTCACTGAGGTTATATCTTCCCATAAACCAGAGGGGTACAGAGAATCACAGCCACCCGCCCGTTTATACTCCCCGTTGGTGGTCAAACTAGCCAGATCTGTGGCCAAGGCTTTTGTTAGTATGGGTGGAATCTTTAGATCCGAAAATTCCTCTCCCTCAAAGCGTTTGGTGTCGTTTATCAAATCAGGATTGTTGCCAGCCGAAGCTGTGGGTGAAATAAAGCAGGGAGCGGTAACCAAAACACTGCCTGACTTATCGTAACTACTTGTGGCATAGGCCATATCCGTTAGACGTGGTGGTTTCTGCAAAGGATTGGCATTTTCCGCTCCTAAGTTATCTATGTTTATAGTTTCATCGGTTGTTTTCATATCACCCATGGTAGAGTTGTTTGAATTGGCAGTGCCATTAGCTTGTGTCTTGTTGATAATCATATTTTGTTGGTTAATGCTGGTAATAACTTCCATGTGATTGGGAGTTTTAGTATTATTGTAAGGTTCCCGCTTTAGCCTCATCAGCAAGAACATGACAAACAGTAAAACAAACAATATGAGCACCACCAGGGCAGCGCTTAAGCCCACAATTTGTCCACTGCCCAGAGAGGCCATGCCAGCAGCCCTCATCTTAACATGCAAAGTAAAATTGGCCTCTGAAGAGCCGGCACGATTTTCCGAAACACAAAAGAACTCACTGGAATCGATTTCCTGGGCATTGGTCAGCACTAAGCGTGAGGTTTTTTCAAAGCCACCGTGTTCGAAAATGTGCAGTCGTTGGTGGGAACTGAAGGCAGTGTTGTTGGTTAGCAAGCGTCCGTTCCAATACCAATTGACAGTGGGTGCTGGTATGGCTTTCGCTCGACACAATATTGAGGCATTTTCACCCATAGTCGCCTCAACGTAATGATTGGAGGGTAATATCTCGGGCTTACATGCAAAATCATCGATGCTTAGTTCGGCAAAAGTTTGATCCAAAACACGTTCAGGACCACCCGCACATACTGGGGCCACCGGATAGGGTATATTCTTTTGCATCAGCCACAACTTGGCCTCACGCAGTCTACAATCACACATCCAAGGATTGTCATGCAACTCAATGCCATGCAAACGACTCAAAGTTTCAATAGTCTTGGGCACCAACTCACTCAACTTGTTGCCATTCAAACGCAACAGTGTGAGTCCCTCCAAACCCTCAAATGCCTGAGGAGCTATCTGTTGAATATCGCAATGAGACAGATCCAGTTTGTGCAAGGCCGGTGTATCGACAAAAGCATTTGGATCCACCTTTTGTATGCGATTCGAAGCTATGGTCAAGTCCCGTAAAGACGATATGTAGCTGAGAGCCATTGAGGGTATGGCTGCCAAAAGATTCTGTGACAAGTCTAATTCCACCAGATTAGTGAGACCTTTAAATGTTTGCGGCTCTATGTGTTCTATGCGACAATTGCGTAAATAAAGCTTTTGTAAATTCAAAAGATTGGCGCGTACAAACTGCTCATTGAGCAGAGTCTGCAGTCTGTTGCCCGACATATCCAAAACCTGCGTAGAGGGATCTATATTTTCGGGTATCCTTGAAAGCAAACGATCAATACATTCCACAGTTTGTTTGCCGCCCTTCCACTTGCAGGCACACACCGTCTGACACGTACTCATCTGTTGATGATTGACAATCAATGTGTTGTCGGCTGACTGTTGCGGCTGCTGCTGTTCACTGAAAGGATCCAAGTATTCCTCAGACATGGCGGGATTATCAATCATGGCATACAGATTGCTGCTAACATTATCCAGATGTTCTACTTTGCGCTGACGAGCACTGGCAGCGTGTAGAATGGCATCGGTGGGATGAGAAGTTGCCACAACATCTGTAGGATGATGGTATGAAGTGCCACCAGCATAGTGTTTCACTTTCTGAGCACGACCGTAATGTGACGACGAGAACACAGTCGGTGTTAAATGCAAAACTAGCAGATGAATTAAGAATGTCATTTCGAGAACTTTTGTCATTTTTCGTTTTATTATTATTTTGTTTGTTTTAATACTATAATCTCTTAATGGCAATAAAAACTTTTCTTTTTATTCTACTTTATTTTTTGTTAATTTATGCCAGTTGTATGCAAATCGAGATTTGATGCACTAAAGATTTTGTTATACATTTTTTTAACTTTGTTTTGTGAATTTGTTTTGCTTTACAATTTTTACATTTCAATTTACATATTTATTAATTAATTATTTTTATTTTATTTTCTTTTTTTTTTCTTTTAATTTGAGCAGATTTCTTTAGATTTTAATTAAATTTTGTATTTTCTTTTCTACTTTTTTAGTTGTGTTGCTGTTGCTAATACATTTACAAAGCACTTTACATTTCGAAAGAACTGAGTGTAAATGTTACAAATTTGTTTGTTTTTTTTTTGGTGATATTGCGTGTTTTGTTAATTAAACATAAATTCTTTTTTGTATTAGTTGTTTTAGTTGTTGTTGTTTGTTTTGCTTTATTTTTGTATATTGTAATATCGCCTTTGATTGACCTGGTAACGGTAATTAAATACAACCACTTTTTTCCAATATTCTTCAATATTCATCATAGTAACACTCAAACACACAAACACACGCACTCTTCAACTTTTCAACGCTACACACACATTTCCATTTTCATATTCTTCTTACTCTTATTCTTCTTCTGCTTTACGCAATTTCAATTAATTTATGCCAAATCCGATTTGAAGTTCTTTCAACCGTATCCTGATTTGTGTTTTTCGTTAACGTTTTCGATATGTATTTATTATTATTATTATTATTATTATTATACGGGAGTTAATTGATATGCATGATTAATTGCGTTTCATTTCTTTCGTTTTAGTTACTTTTTTTGTTTGTTTCTTTTTTATTTTTTTGTTTTTTTTTAGAAACTTTTTTTCAATTTATTTATTTCAATTTCAATTTGTTTTTTTTTATTTAGTTTTAGATTTAAATTATAATGAATTTTGTTCACTAACTTTGTGAACAATTTAAAACACCCAACCATCGGCAACGGCAAATAGAAACGAACTGAAGTCTCGACAAACTCAAGGCAATGACAAAGTGGAAACGTTTTGCTTCGTTTCATTTCTTAATTTTCGACCAGTCATGCTCAGTACGTAGACGTACTCACAGTTTTCATGAATTGAGCAGAAAATAAACTTGCAAAAAAGAGTTTTTGTTTGTTGTTGTTTCCAGTCAACATGTTTGGATACACATCAGTGTTGGGCCCGTTGGTTTAGAAATAAATTGATATTTTTGAAATTTGGATTTGTTATAATATATGTGTGCACATAATGCTATCATGTTTGGGTTTTTGGTTTGGAAATCACTTCCTCAATTGTATAAAATCTCATTTCCGGGAGCCATATTTAACAGTTTAAAAACACTAATAATCATAGGAATCTAAATCTGAAGAATGCAGGCAAACTTCCATTGTCCAAGTTCATCTGATTTTCCAATCAGTTCCAGTTTAAATCTCTAAACCATTATCACGAAGGATAGGGTTTAAAGTCATTTTATGTAATATGTTATTTCGAGGATTTGATCATTCGTTAGTGGTTATCTTTGGAGTCCTTAGCAATCTCGAAGTGTTAAAGTCGTTGTGTTCATCATCATCACCTTTTGGTGCTACAGCCCGGCGTGGGCCTTAACCTCGTTCACTTTCTTCTTTCAATCCGATCTATCTTGAGCAGCATTCTTACAATCTGATATATTGGCTTTCCTGCAATCTTCTTCAACTCCATCAAGCCATCTTGACCTTGGTTTTCCCCTTGCTCTGGTTCTGTATGGAGTAGCATTCATAATTCTTTGTTGAGCTCTGTTCTGGGGCATTCTGGCTACGTGTCCTGCCCAGCTTAATCTTTGGACCTTTATAAATTTCATCACATCTTTACCCTCGATTATGCCTTTGCCTGTCCCCATACAAAAAAAGTATTTATGCCGTACGTCCAAAATTTATTTTTTTTTTTTTTTGTTACTTAAAAAATAATATCATTTGTGAATCATATACACGTGATACACGAGCGTGTGAAAGAAACTTGTTGTGCATCATATGTGATGCACAGGAAAGGGTTAAATTGTCGACATCTTGTATGAAGCCTCCGTCGTCATCACGTTTTGGGCCATATATTCTTCTTATAATATTCCTTTCAAAGATTCTTAGGATTTCTTCCTCTGTCAGAGCCAGCTGTATGTTAAAACTGGCTGCACAACTATTTTATATAAGCTTATTTTCACTGCTCGTGGCATAGAGAAACATAGAGCGGAAACTAGAAAAAAAACTCAAACAAAAAAATTAGTCAAAATAATTACACATACGAGTGTTCTTTTTGTTTTCACATAGTTTTCTTTACTAATACATTCTCACCACTTAGGTTTTTGACAACTGAGTTAGGTCTTTGACAGGAGAATTTCCGATCTATGTGTATTTATCTATGGCTCGTGGTATCTGCATTTTTGAGTAATGTTTTTGTTTGAGTTTTTTTTTCTAGTTTCCGCTCTATGTTTCTCTGCACACAAAAAACTAAATTATCTGAACGCAATATTTATAAATAGTCAAACTGAATGATACAAGAGCATTTACTACGCCCCTTTAAAGTTGCATTCAAATATCTAAGATCTGAACGCTTATTTTGTTGTTTAATACGCGACGTTCAGCTTGTAATAGTCCAAGGAAACGTTTTTCTGAACGCAACATATTAAAACCCAATCCTTTCTACTAGCGACCTGAACGTTTTGTTCAGATTTTTAGAATCAATTCTTCCCTGAACACACATTTAGCATAACTGAATGCAAAATTCAGTAAAGTTCTTCATAGATACCGTAAAACGTACCGTTCAGCATAGTGGGATAGTAAAAAAAAACTAAACGCATCGTTCAGTATATCTGAACGAGACGTGGTAAAAATATTTTTAGCAAATTTTTTAAAACATTTATATTATTGCAATTGCCGGTTACAGAAGTAACGGGATTTAAAAAAAAACAACAAGTGTTAAGTTTGACCGAATCTCATTTGTGTGTTGATTATTAAAGTGAGTATTTCATGTTTTATATATTGACATCCATACATTAACATTGAACTTTGTTAGATCAATTAAATTTCTATTGCTGAAGTTAGAGGGTAAGTTGTATAAATGTGCATATACCTATGTAGTCAATATTTAATAATTGTTTTATATAGACGCAGGAATCGAGTATGAATTTCGTAAGAAGCTTTTTAAGAAGAGGAACCAGACAGTGTGTATTTTAAAAAATTGTGTTACTGAAGGCAGTATAACATTTTTGTCATCTGAGTACAGATACAAATTAATAAATATAATCATGGAAAACGCCATAATTAACGGAAAAATGTTAACACCATCTGATTTTAAGGTAATTATCGATGACATATACAGGGAATTTCCACAGGAAGAGTAGGTTTCGGAGTTATTTTAGAAATAGTTGTTTATGTGAACATTTATGTACACAGAGAAAACGGATTCGTGATAGCAACCGAATTTGTTGCCAATCGAATGATTCGGTTGCACACATACAATTTTTCGGTTCTATCAAGAGAAAGTTAGTTGACAAATAAGAATTTCGGTTGAGGCAACCAAACATTTGTTACCCATTCTAATATTTTGTAGCCACAACTGTAAAATTCGGTCACTAAGGTGGAATCATTCGATTGACAACAAATTCGGTTGCTATCACGAATCTGTTTTCTCTGTGTATGAATAATGCTTGTAGAATATATTGAATAAATTTTATTAATATTAAAAAGCATTTAAAAATCTTTTATTTAATTTTCTGAACGCAGCTGGTAAAATAATAAGCACAAGCTGAACTCTATATAGTAAAAAGCTGAACGCACGTTCAACGTAAAGCTGAACGTTTTATTCGGTTTTCTACTACAGGAATTCAGGGTGCAAAAAACCTAATAAATATTTCGAAAAACTAAACGTTTGTTCAGTTTTTTTACTATTTAATTTTTTCTGTATTTCGATAAAACCCAATCCATCAGTCCGGTCGCCAAGCTGTAGTCGTTCCTGGCATAACATGGATATGTTCCACTGAATCCAAAAGTTACACTTTTGGAGTAACACAAAACGAATAAACTATCTATTGCATACAAAATGATCCGCTATTGTTTCCCACAATTGAATTTCATATATCTAAATAGGTTTTTTATGAATTATTTTATAAGGACTGAGATCGAAAAAACCTTAACTTAAAAGTTTTAATGAAAAACTTAAGAGTATTATTTGATTTTTTTTTTGTAAAGCATGTCAGTTATTAAATTTTTTATTAAATATTTTCAACAAAACCCAACTTGGTCCTACAAAAAGTTTGCCAAACAATGAAAGGTCTGCCGTCATTATTAAACAGTAAACAGATAGAAAACCTGGTTCATGTGGAAAGAATGGTCCATATTATGTTTCTAAAGCCAACGCATTTTCAAAAGAGCTTCCAACACATCTGGCTGTCCGGTTAGCTCAGTACTCGGACTATTTGATACGAAAATTAATGCCAATGCAGGTTTAAAAACATACAAGCCTCAAAATGTTCCTGACAGGAACTCTGCTAAAAAGACAGAGCACAGAAATTGAAGTCAAATTTTATTGAAAAAATACACCAGCTGCATAACGGATGACGAAACGTACGTATTGAAAATTGTTCACAACCTTCTGGTCAATATTTTTATGTTGCTGATGCTCAAGGGAATGTTGTAGAAAAGTTTTGGACCCAAAGCAGAAAATGTTCCCAAAAAGTTCTTGCCATGGCAAGCAATATTCAGTTGCGGCAAAAGAAGCCAAACATTTGTTACAACGGGCTCTATAAATACCGAAATTTACATCAAGGAATGTTTACAAAAAAGCATGTTTCCATTCATAAGACTTCTTAATATGTGCACTTATTTTTACCGTGATTTGGCATCCAAGTGATACAAACTGCCTGGAGCTAAGACCAGTGGAGTGATATTGGGATACTGTTAAAAGTGAATTGAAGAGCACAAAAAGGATGTGTCCAAAAACCTTAATGGATGGGTTTTTCAGAAAAGCTTCATAAATTCATCACTATTGATTAGAACTATAAAAATAATATTTTTTGTAAATTGTAATAATAATTTTAATCAAATAAAAAAAATCAAAACTGTAAGTTTATTGGTTTAATTTTTATTAACATATATGTAAGATTAAGCTTTTTTCGATCTCAGTCCTTAGTCAAGGCATAATTTTGATTGATTAACAATTAACCAGTGGCTTTTAACTTCTTGTGGAGTCTACTGGCTTCTCTTGCCTATCTAAGTGAATACCAAGGAAGTAACAGTATCAGTTACTTACCTGGTGTATGGTCCAAGCCATTATTGTATGTCAAAAATACGAGTACCCAATCAGTATAATGTTATTGTTTTATTTTCTTTGTTTATATAGAAATATACCTATTTTCACTCGCTTAATGATGTCTTCAAATTGAAATTAATATCTTTTTATTTCTCCTACTCTATTCCTAATTTTTCTAAACGACCTTCTACGCAGATGACATCAACATTAGCCATTAATATTCATTCAGTAACAGACCAAGCCTGTAGGAGATTGGTGCAATGAGGCAAAACATGTATGATTCCCTTAATCGAGACTTTCTGACAATCCACATAGGTCTAGAAATACAAAACTCAAATCTTGCGATGAACATTTTTGTACTGCAATGTTGAAGTAAACACTTGAAATATACTTATTTGGACTTCTGTTTTTAGAAAAACCTACTACACGTTAGACCGCGATGAAACAAAAATAAAAATAAAATATATATATTCCTATCATGTTGGTACTATGCTTATCCAACAGATTTTTTTAGTAAAATAAAGAAAATAATAAAATATTTCTTATTTAGATTATAATGATATATATTTTATATGTCAAAAGTTAAATCTTAAAAAAAATTTGCTGATGTACAGAATATATTACTTATATTTTATTCATTATTATTATTATTTTTTTTTTATTTTTATACAGACTTCAGTTAAGAATAAACCAAAATGTTTACAAGTGTTGAAGAAATTATCAAACAGCGAATTTAGACCAATATGTTAGGAATTATTTGCAATCAATATATTTTGCCATAACTTGCCCGTTTAATTAAAAATGAGCCGTTTTTAAAAGTTATTTTCACTTGGGAAAAACTGAAGTACATATATATTATTTTTTAACTATTAGACATTAGCCATCGATGATACAAACTCGACGCAGATGTGTCCGATATGTGGGGCAACACCAAAAGATTTCATTAAAATTAATGGCTTTAAATCCCCAAAATTCTCCCCAAAAGAATCAAATTAAATGTATGGCATAAGTCCACTTCATTGTCAAATTTGATTTTTTGAATTCATTTTACACTTGACATAGAAAATTAATATAAAGAAGTGACAATACGAAATGATGAGAACAGAAAGAAAATATCATTAAAAAAAGAACAGATACAAAATGAATTTTGGTCCAAACTCAACCTTCGTGGGTCAACTAATGATGGTAACACATCAAGACGTGCATTCTCTAACCATAAGATATTCTCTGACATAACTGGATAATTAATAATTAATATTTCGTTTAAAAACCATTTTGACTTGTTTATCATGCCAATTTCCTCTTCAGTTAGATAAGTTCGAAACTTACTGCTTTGAAACAGCTCACCGAATTCAGGAAATGTATGACTGGTTACCCATAACACCTACGGTTCATAAGGTTCTCGTCCATTCAAAAGAAATAATGCAAAACACCATGCTTTGGAGAGGAAACCGATAGGTTGTCACACGCCAGAACAACAAGCGGAAAGGACAATATTTTAGATGTTTTAATAGAGCTTTGGGCACATCAGATCCTTTAATTTCTTTGCTACGTTTGAAAACACGTGTACACCAATGAAAGCGTTTGTCAGTTCCACAAGAAGTTCTAGAACTCTTAAGCTATGAAATTTCTCCAGAGGATACAATATATGAAGGTAATGAAAATATTGATAACTCAAGCTATGATGACATTAAAGCAGAAACAGAAGAAATTAATCTAGTTTTAGAGTGTGAAATATTAGCACATTAATAATAAATTATTTAATTAAAAAAAAAAAATTCAAAATTTTTATTGGTCACAAAAGGGTTAAAAAGTGCTAAGTTTTATTTCAACCTCTCACTTATTAGTATTCAATTAATTTTCAACGTAAAAACGAAAGGTCTTTGTGAAATCCCTGAATGGGGTCGTGAGAGTAGGCTCGCAGAACTTAGTGTTGCATGTTGACACAAAAACGAACAATATACTATGTCGCTTCATCTGTATTTATGGGTATTGTGGAATCATACGCTCTTGATGTTCTGGGCATGAGAATACAATGTGATGTTCGCTGGTCAAAACACATTTTTCAAGTGTCGAAAGAAGCATTAAATTGTTTCGGATTTCTGGAACGGTGTAGGAATTACATCACTCCATCTGATCTCCTCACTATTTACACCACCTATATCCGACCGAAAATGGAATACAACTCCCATATATATGCCGGAGCTTCCAAGTCTATTTTGGAGCTTCTCGACCACGTACAGGAAAGGGTGGAGAGTAGGGTATCCAACTCTATTGATTCAACGCAATGCTGCCTGCGTTTCACTGTTCAACCGGTACTACAATGGAAAGCGTTCTGATGAAATTAAGGAACTTGTTCCTGATATCCGCATCCCCTTGTGCTCGATTGGCCAGTGGACGGCACAACACACTTCAGGGGAAAAACATTCGTTCTTTAGCCGTATTGTTCTTATGTGGAAAGCTGATGTGATCTTGTCCAAGAAGAAAAAATTAATAAATAAAAATATCCTTGATCTATTGTGACTTGTTGATAGCTGTCAGTAATGTAAGCATGATAGCTGACGCCAGATTTACGTATAATCCTCTGCTAATATTTACTAATCTTCGAAAGTAGCAGAAATATACTGAGCTGCGTATGTAAATTATATATATCTATGGCTGTAAGTAAAGTTGCAAGGAATTGTAGCTTTTCACTAAAGCTACTTGCACACGGTTGTCAGCTCTTACGTTGTCAGAAAAATGTTCAGTAAATGGTTAACAACCATATGTTTCAACATAAGTTCACATGGTTGTGTTAACCATTTTCTGAGCATTTTTCTGACAACGTTGTAAGATCTGACAACCGTGTAAACATAGCTTAAGTAGAATGTAAACATGTTAACAATAACAAAGCGCTTTTGGTAGTACAAGTCAGGAGTCCAAATTAACATACACACCACAGATAGTGTTAACCTCCGTCGCACCAGATGCGAGCCTTCCAATCACACATATCACTATGCTAACCCCATGCAACATTTTTACTTTGTCCATTTTTTTTTTTTAATCTTGAATTATTATCTTATATATAGATAATTTAGATATCATTAGTTGTGAAATACCTTAAAAACGTTTGAAACATTGCTACGGAAACCCCCCTTAGTAATTTGTTTTGATAAACAAGCAATTAATCATGATGTAAAACATCACAGCAACATTTGTTGCTAACAATGGAGTTTGTTACTCAACATCAACACATTGTTTACAGGACTTCCAGTGGACGATGTCGACAAAACGTAAAATATTCGCAATATTTAACTAAAGCTTTAAATGTACCACCACCATACATATAAGTATATTTTAGAGTATTCCTCATATAAATACTATGTGAGTTTGTGGTTATTTAATATGCTGGGAGCAGTATTTTTTGGCAAACAAAAAAAAAAAACAGAAAATAAATGAAAAAACGAAAAGAAAAAAAACTAAACCAAACTAAACTATATCAAGACGAAGAAGTATTATTTAATACGAGTATGCTCTTCGACTAAAAATGTTGTTTTCTTGACAACTAGGCTAATCGATTTATAACATTTTCCATACACAAAAAAAAGAAAATAAATACAAAATATTATTCAAACAGCAGCTATAATAACAACAAAAACATCATGTTGAAGGAATAATTTTTTGAAGAATGAATGATTTTATAAATCAATATGACGAAGTCTACATGAGTTGGGCAAAACAAAAAGAATTGTAGCATCAATATCGGATGTACGCACCCACATAATTTACAGATACTTTTATTAATACATACATACATACATACATACATACATACATACATACAGATGCACGTGTATTTGTAAGTATGTATGTATGTATGTATATAATTTATGAATAAGTTATCGGCATCTGTCAACTTAGCTTTCATCATTAATATTCTTATAAACGCAACCACTTTTTTTCATTTTACTTCATTCATATTGACATTTATTATGCAATTGAAATTATTATTATTAAATTTATTTTAACATTAACTACCATTGCGACAAACATGTAAATAAAATCATACAGAGACTCATCATATGCATACATATGTATGTGAAGTATGTTTATGGCTTTGTACACATTAATAGTGAATGTATCTATGGATGTACATATTATGTAGATCCATTAGGGTTCCACCTAAGTAAACAGGGAAAAATGAAAATAATTGAAATGTTGTGCTAAATTTAATAGCATTTAAGAAGTGAACTTTGATTCGTAAGTCTTAACACATTAGCAGACATCTAAATATAATGATAGGATACATACATATTGGTAAAAGGTTTATTTCCTTTAAATAAACTGGATACTTTTGATTGCAAATAAAAAGCAGTTTTAGTAGTTTAAAATTGTAACAACTCTTTATTTATTTACGATGTACAACAACAACTGTTCAAATAGTCCCTCAGTGTCTTTATACACGTTTATCAATTCACAGAAATAAACACACACACTTTATAATGTACAAGTACACATTGGCAATGCAGTCGATGTTAACTCTAACAGCGCCTATGTTCAACTCAACTCACGACTGCCACCTCTGCCACTATATATACACACGCCATCTATCGTGAATCTTCTACAATGATCTCAACGGACAACCTAGTTCATACGAATTCTAGATCTTTCGATGTTAATGTTAGCAGCTTAAACATTTAGTGTTGCCATACTTACAAACAATGCTAATAACCGCATGCTACTGATGGACGTGTTTATAAACATGATGAATGTTGCAGGCAGCCGTTACAGACCGTTAAATTCAAATCGCTATTCCACATTCGTAACAATATAAAAACCTAGCGATCACAATAGATCGACAAGATCGACAGACCTAAAGTGCTTCATGCCGAACAACCCTGTAGCCAGTTGCGACAAACATCTAGGAAGCTGCATTATAGAAAGAGGAAAAAGGAGATAAAATCCAGGAATTCGAAGTAGGAACTAGAATACCAGACAGTAAGAAGGCCAGGCAATACATTTAAAAGAATTTGTGTCAAACTGTAACCCAGCGGGAAAAAATTCTAGGTCTTCACTTTGTAGGCCTTCTCAAATACCTGTTTACGCATTCTAACAGATGCGATACTCATTCTACTCTGCCTTCTCGCAGAAGACGTTCTAGAACAGCTATGCTTCTCCTTCTAAAAAATGTCATTCACAATCAAAAAACCTTTATTAAATATTCAAAACTGATTGGTTTTGCAATTATTGTCTCTTTATTACTCTCTTTTACTATTTATTTTGCTCTCTTTATTATAAACTGTTACATGAAACCAGAAGCAGGTGCAAAATCTTTTAAATAATTTAGACTTTTATAACATTTAAAGTTGTTTAAAGTTCGTGTGAAGGAGTTTTTTATATATTAAACTACACACGTAATATTTTAAAGTCCATTCTTTAGGTTTTATGCTGAATTCATTTAGAATATTTTCTTGCTTCAGCAGACTTTCAATTAGGCTTTAATTTTCTGGGGTTTAGATGATAATGTGTAGAAATTCTGTGAGGCATTAAGCCTTTAACGGAAGACCTTCTAATATACCTTCTTATGTAGGCCTTCTCTCAGCCCTTCAATAGCAGCGAGTATGCAAGGCCTTGGCTCGCAATGACACGGCGTGTAAAATTGAAACGATTTTCCAATGCGGCTGGGTGGCCTTGGGTCTGTAAAATATGGCATTTAGAAAGGACTCTTTACTGCATATTTTTCCCACTGGGAAGATTTATGTAAATAAAACACCTCTTACAGTAGACATTGTGTATCAAATACCCAAAATATATTCTGAATATTTAGGTAGCACCTTCAACTTAAAGTCTTTTACAAGACTATGTGAGAGATCCCTTGGTACCCTCTCCGGGCTGTCAGTGAATAAATTAAGGAGCATAGACGCCTTTTTTAGGGAAAGCAGGTGGTTGATAAGACCGGACTTGCAAATTACACCTCATGGCGACCCGACAACTGTCCCATGATGGTCTGCGTTACTTGACTCTCAACACCTTCTCCTCTTACTCCTCCGATTTCACCTTTCTCCTCTAGCTTAATAATCTATAGAATTCCTTTCATCTACTTCTATTTCTTTCCCCTCTGTGTTTTTCATCTCCTTTCAGGTACCACAAAGGGAACGTTTATTGGACCCAAGTGAGCTGTACAAACGAAGATTTTGGACGGCTGCCTGATATACTCGATCTATGATGAAATGCAAACATCATTAAAATGATATTAAGTTACTGACTCTGATTAATGTCCTCATGAGCTATATAAAACAAGAAGAGAAATATGGCTAAGATGCATGCTCAAATTCCCAAGATAAATGATTTTAGAACTCGTTGACACATTCACAGGAAACCGTAATCTGTGAAAGCCGTATAACAAATAAACAGTTTAAAAAAAGACCTTGCTCATAACCAAGAAAATAAAAGGACACTCACTATCTAATGATGGATAAGAGTCCCATGATCCATGCACAAGAAAGATCATTCTGTTCGTAACAGCTATCTGATACTCAAACGTCTTTTCTCGTTTATACACAATAATTATTGTTCTGTAACATGTGACTAACTTAGAAGCCATATAAAACTAACATTCTGTTTGAGGTAGATAGATCCTAGTAATACTAGATTTCAAACAGGTTCATGTCTTGACGTGAGCATCTGTTTTCATTTAGACTTGTGTTAAATTCAACTCAAAATTTGTTTTTATGAACGTTGACTACCGATTCGTAACGCTAATTTGGATTATTTAGGTAAAAGTAGCTTAGCGGTATACGGTATTCTGACTTATGGGTCGATTGTGGATGTGAACCGAACTAAAATTAGGTTGTCAGCTTACAAAATGGTACTATTACAGACGATAACTAGCAGCTATAATTTTCTGTTGCCAAATTGACATCCAGAAATTTGTTGTTGGCCTCTGTTAACGCAACTGAAGTTCGGATGATATATCACCAATAATGGTTGCATATCGGTAACGGTATTTGCAGTTATTTCGGTAACGATAACTTAGCGGTAACGGTAACAGAGCTGAAAGGGCAATTTAGGAGTAAAGGTAACCAACCTTTGTTTTTATATACTTATGCAGCTACCCTAACTTAAGTTACGGCTGGTAGCTTAATTTTTTTCAACATACGCAGTTGGAGCCCCTTAATCTACATGTAGTAAGTAAGTATGTTTATAAATATTTTGCAATAGTGCATGTGTTTACTATATGTAGGAGTGTCAGCGTGTTGTGTATGAATGTGTAAATGTATATGTGTATGTGTGTTTATACATATTAGGTATGTTGTACCTACAAATGCACTGATACGTAACATCTTTAGATAGTTACGCTTTCTTAATGCTGCGCCACATCATGTCACTTTTAAATTACACGTTGTTGAAAATTATTTCCACAATATTTTTTATTTTTTTTTTTACGTTTTTGTTGTTTTAAACTCTTGTTTATTGCAATTTTATTCAACGACAGAAAGACGGACAGAGGTATTTTTATTATACATATAATGTAGTGGAGTGTTGGAGTAAATCCAAATAAAGCATTTGGTGGGGAGATACCTGACAAAATCATCAAATGACAAAATGAGCGAGCCATCTGTTTAGATAATTTTTCATAACTTTCGACTTAGCCAAATCTGTTGGGAATACGCACATCAATAAAAATATAAATATGTATTAGTAAATAATGTCTGCATAATATTTCATAATGGAAATAATGTTAACAATTTAAGATATTTTGGAATTTTCGTTATAAAGATCAAGTTTTGAGTGATCACAGATTTTCTTTATTTTCGCTCAAGGCCCTTTCGTTTACGAATTATAAGCAATTTTAAATATTTTGGAATTTTCTTCATGAAAATCAATTTTTGGTGGGAAATATGAGTGATCACAGATTTTCTTTATTTTCGCTCTAGGCCCTTTAGTTTACGAATTATAAGCAATTTTAGATATTTTGGAATTTTCGTTATATAGATCAAGTTTATTTGGTGGGAAAAATGAGTGATCACAGATTTTCTTTATTTTCGCTCTTGGGCCTTTAGTTTACGAATTATAAGCAATTTAAGATATTTTGGAATTTTCTTCATGAAAATCAATTTTTGGTAAGAAATATAAGTGATCACAGATTTTCTTTATTTTCGCTCTAGGCGCTTTAATTTACGAATTATAAGCAATTTTAGATTGTTGAGAAATAGTGTGATCACAGATTTTTTTTATTTTCGCTCTAGGCCCTTTAGTTTACGAATTATAAGCAATTTAAGATATTTTGGAATTTTCTTCATGAAAATCAATTTTTGGTAAGAAATATGAGTGATCACAGATTTTCTTTATTTTCGCTCTAGGCCCTGTAGTTTACGAATTATAAACAATTTAAGATATTTTGGAATTTTCTTAATGAAAATCAATTTTTGGTGGGAAATATGAGTGATCACAGATTTTCTTTATTTTCGCTCTAGGCCCTTTAGTTTACGAATTATAAGCAATTTTAGGTATTTTGGAATTTTCGTTATAAATATCAAGTTTTGGTAAGAAATATGAGTGATCACAGATTTTCTTTATTTTCGTTTTAGGCCCTTTAGTTAACGAATTATAAGCAATTTTGGAATTTTCGTTATAAAAGTCAAGTTTTGGTGGGAAATATGAGATTTCTTTATTTTCTCTCTAGGCCCTTTAGTTTACGAATTATAAGCAATTTTAGATATTTTGAAATTTTCGTTATAAAATTCAATTTTTGGTGGGAAGTATGAGTGATCACAGATTTTCTTTATTATCGCTCTAGGCCCTTTAGTTTACGAATTATAAGCAATTTTAGATATTTTGGAATTTTCTTCACGTAGTTCTCCTTTTTGGTATAATAATACCATTAATTATTTCTTTACTGAAAAGTAGATTAGCCAACTTTAATGTATATAAGTTTACTACTTTTTAATGTATATAACTTAATACTCTAGTTTAGATAACTATTTCTTCAATCTTTCGAAAAAAAAAAAAAAATCAAAAACTTTTATTACTTTACACTTGTTTGTCCATAATACTATAAATTTTGTGTGAAGCTTTTACCAGAAAAGCAACCCCACACCATAACATTACGCCTTCATGTTTAACTGTTTTGTAATTTAGTATGTTATTGATAGGTCGCCAAAATAGGTTTGTAATAAACTGTATATGTTTCAAAGATATAGTACCTATTCAAATTTACATTTTAGACTACGATTATTAAAAACCTGACACATTTTATAACATTTTAAAGAATAATAAAACTACTCACCATAATTTCCAGATATTCGATGGCAAGTTGTAATCAGCCTTTTTCAGTTTTCTTTTAATAATAGTCGTTTGTGATTGGGAAATATATTTATAATGTTATACGAAATAAGCCACTTCGAAAAGACTTTTAACCGAGAAGTTTTTATGCACTGTAAGAACTATTTTTTTTTTATACATATTTTTTGTTTTATTAAAATATTATTTTTTTAATTTTCGTATAAATACATTTTTGTTAACGTTAGTGTGACAAAATTAAAGTAAAAAAAAAGAATACTATATAAACAGACACACACAGTCCCATGAATGAAGTTTATAACAATAACTCCACAGCACCATTTTCCATCTTTACACATGCACTTGCATACATTGGATAAGGTGCTCCCTTCTTAGTTTTCAGTAGGCGGACTAAAATGATTTAACAGACAACAAGCCGGACGACACTTTAAATTGAAAACAATGATGCATCCTATTAAAATACATTGCCAATTTACTTTGTTAACTGCTGTTTTGAATGATTTAACAGACAACAAGCCGGACGACACTCTAAATTGCAAACAAACATGCATCCTATTAAAATTCATTGCCAATTTACTTTGTTAACTGCTGTTTTCTTTATTTTTCAACACATTCACTTGTACACTTGTATTTCCTTCTAGCATTTTATCTCCTACAAATTTTATTTGAAATTGCAACAACAAAAAAAAACACGTAATTTTTAGAAAATACAATAGCTATTTTCATAATATATTTAATTTTTATAACATTTAACTTGCACTTAATATTATTAATCAGCAATTAAAAGCTAACATTTAGAATTGTTCACTTGTGCCGGTAAACGAAAAGCGCGGAAACTAAAGATAACAAACAGGAACTGTCAAAGTTATAACAGAGAAACTGAATGGAAATGAAACATACTTCAATTTGCATGCAGTGTAGCCAGATGGTGTAAGTAAAAAAAAGTGGCTTCCCGATAAAAAAAAATACGTTAATAATAAAGAAAACTTTAAAAATTATATGTTAAAGCCATTACTTAGCTATTTATTTAAAAATAAGTAAATTTATTGGTAAATTGTACTATTTGGGATAAATTCTCAGGTTATTTTTTTACATTTAAGAAAGAATATCCAACAAGTTCTGCAGAACCAAACTTTTTCATTAAAAAAAATTACTTCAAAATAATATTGGATGATTACTTTTACCCCACTTTGTACTTTTTAAATAAGTGTAACATTTCAATTTTAGAAAATTTTATATTAAACTTCGTTGCAAATATTTTGTAATATGAGTCGTATTCAAAGATTTTATATTGATATATTATGAGCAATACGAGAAAAATAAATTTGATGTGATATCGTTCAAAATGTATTGATATTTAAGACTCTTTTAAATATATGGACTTTCCATCACTATCGGTTATACAAACGAAAAGGAACTTTCATTAGAAATGAGTTTTAAAGATATGGGTAAATATTTAATGGCAATTTAAATATTTTATTTAGCTAGAACTTTTTTTCAAACATCGAAATAAAGTCTAGAAGCCAAACATTCATTAAGTTTTCCATGTACAACTTCTAACTTCCCATTTAATTTATTACAATCTATAAAACAAATAAAAACCACGCAGTTTCTAAATTGTTAAGTAATTTTTATTAATTCAATAATTTCTCTATTTACACCTTCGTTTGATAACCAAACAGTCTTGCACTTAAAACGTTTGTCCTTCTCAATCAGTTGTTCAAATTGTCTTAAGCCTCCGCCAACACCAAAGTAATATATTTTTGCCGCCACCAAAGCCACACCATTGGGCTTTAGTTTATCGTAAAGGCAATTGAGCAATTTCCTCTGATTCTCAGGATTGTAAATTGTTTCGGAAGTTAAAATTATGTCAAATGACTCTTGCTTTTCAGTCAGTTGGCTCCATTTACTCCAATCGCCTGAGTAGAACTGCACATTTCCCTCTAAACGCTCAATGTCGTAAAACTCCTCCTCGTCTTCAGTTTCTTTCAAGGTGGCAGTGTTTAACAAAACATTTGGTATAGTAATTTTCTCCAAGACATCTTTATTCTACAAAAACAAATTTATAAAACAAAACTTAATAACATAACTAATATATTGTTATAATTTTTTAAACTTACATAATCTTGA
This sequence comes from Calliphora vomitoria, assembly GCA_942486065.2. Taxonomy (NCBI): domain Eukaryota; kingdom Metazoa; phylum Arthropoda; class Insecta; order Diptera; family Calliphoridae; genus Calliphora; species Calliphora vomitoria. The sequence continues at coordinate 128,426,766 of OW818030.2, forward strand.
AATGTGACTTTAGCTCCTTCAAGAAATGCATAAATCCCTAACAGTCCGGAGCCGCAACCTAAATCCAAAACCTTTGACTTACTCCACCTATCGTCGGCATAATTTTCCGATAAATATCTTAATAAATCATCAGTACATTCCCATATTTTAGCACCACCCTCATACACTCCTGGTATTAAATCAGAATGTTGATCTTCTGCTTTTTTAATGTCCAAATCGTTATTGTCATTATCCTTAATGTCTTCCAATAAGAAGCCAGAAACCATATGTGTTATATGTTTGTCATCAATAGTTTTTTTAATAGAATTCAATTTGTAAACATCCAGGTTCTCGATTATTTCTTTTGTGGGCAATATTTCCTCAGAATCATACCAATCTATGGAGGAAGAATCAACAGACAAACTAAAATTTATGCCATGATTTGTTTGCAGGCAAATATTAACATAATCAATAAAGACTTACGTTTTTTCTTTGCTTGAGGAAACCTTATCATCCACAAATGGACTTTCCTTTTCGACTTCTTCCACTTGGAAATCAAATTTAAACATAATTGGTCAATATTATTAAAAATCTAGATGGGATTTAATAAAACCAACAGTTCCGAGACTTTGTTATGTTTCAATTCTCATATGTTTCCACGTGCGTGTGATATATATTGAAACTAAACACTATGAAAATTGTTCACATAATTATAATGCATACAAAAGCTTTGTGGTATGAAAAAGAATAAACAATATTAATTATAATCAAATAATTGCAATTATTTCCATTTTTACGCATACCAATTTATATTTCATCATTAAATAACAAATATTAGCTTTAATTGTTTATATTTCTGCAGTTAATTAATTTTATTAAACAAATACTTAAAACTTGGCATTACTTATAGTTTGTTGTTTTTTGTTGAGGCAATAACCAATTGTCAAATTATTCTCATTTGTCAAAAAAAAGGAATAGGCTGGCAACGAAACAATTGCAAGAAATTGACTTTTTTTCAGAAAATTATATTAATATTAAATTTTAATTTTTGCAGTGCTTATATCTATTGAAAAACAATGGCAGATCCTTATGGCGAAGTAAGTTTTTAACTGCTAATCATTAAGTTGGATTTTTTATTAAATAGCTTTTATAAAATTTAGATACAACCAAATATGCCGCCAGGTGCCAGCGGAATGCCACCGCCACCAATTATGGCAGGACCACCACCGGGTATGAGACCACCCCCGCCTTTAGTGATGCCCAATGTAGTCAATAATTTTCCAAATCAACAAATACCTCCACGACAACCGTGGAATAATCCCCCTCCAGTTGTAGATGCTAACAAAGGGCCGCCGGCAACACAGCCTCTGCCATTGGTTGAAGTTAATACGAATGGCAACACGGATAGTTCGGAGAATAACTTGAATGGCGAAGGCTCAGATGAGAAAAAAGATCTAAAGCCGTCTGAAGTTGTTTTACCCAAAGCATTGGAAGATGTTTTAGCTTTGAAAGATCAACGAGCGGCAGAATTTAATATTAATTCCGATGATTTTACCAACAACGATGCCAGTGGTCAACTGGTAAATGACTATGATGCTGGTGATGATTCAGAAGAAGAGGGCGATTTTCAAACAAATGGTGGTGTTACTCCTAAACCGGGAAAACTGAGTAAAGTCGAGAAAAACAAAAAGAAAAAGCGGCGCAAGAAGTTAAATAAAAGACTAAAAAAACAACAGGAACAAACCAGAGCGGAAGATCCTAGCAAAGAGGATGAAACGGCGGAAGAGAATGAAGAACCTCAAGACGAAAGTAAAAATACAGATGAAGTAACTGAGGACACTGATAAAGACAAAAAAACAACAACAAAAGAGAAGAAAACAGACGAGGTAAACGAAGCCACAGAGCAGGAGATTTCAACTGAAGATGCAGAAGATGTAACCATTGAGTAAGTTTTTCAGATAAAAAAGAAAAAAAAGTCTTATTTGTTATTGTTTTTTAGATATGTGCCGGAAAAGATTACTATTGCCGATTTGGCTCCCATGTACAGGCAGTTTTATAGAGTATTTGAAATATTTAAATTAGAAAATAAGCCCAAGGTTTCAGAAAAGGACAAAATTGCCAATGAAAGCGCCGAAAATAAAGCAAACCAGAAAAATTTAGCCAATAAGTTGCAAGAAGAGGGTGAAGAGGATGACTTGGACGAGGACAATGTAGATGATAAAGAAAAACTATCGAAACGTAAGCTCAAGAAACTAACGCGTCTCAGTGTGGCTGAGTTAAAACAACTGGTTTCACGGCCAGATGTAGTGGAAATGCACGATGTCACTGCTCGTGATCCCAAATTGCTAGTACAATTGAAGGCCTATAGAAATACGGTACAAGTGCCACGACACTGGTGTTTCAAACGTAAATACCTGCAGGGAAAGCGCGGTATTGAAAAACCACCCTTCGATTTGCCAGCATTTATTAAAAAGACCGGCATCATGGAAATGAGGGAATCGTTACAGGAAAAAGATGATGCCAAATCGTTGAAATCTAAAATGCGCGAAAGAGTGCGTCCGAAAATGGGTAAGATAGACATAGATTATCAAAAGTTACACGATGCATTCTTTAAGTGGCAAACAAAACCACGCATGACTATTCATGGTGATCTCTACTATGAGGGCAAAGAGTTTGAGACACGCTTGAAAGAGAAAAAACCTGGCGATTTATCGGAAGAATTGCGCATTGCTTTGGGTATGCCAGTGGGGCCAAATGCTCACAAGATACCACCGCCATGGTTGATTGCTCAGCAACGTTATGGTCCTCCACCATCGTATCCCAATTTGAAAATCCCTGGTCTTAATGCTCCCATACCGGATGGTTGTTCGTTTGGTTATCATGCTGGCGGTTGGGGCAAACCGCCAGTCGATGAAAATGGCAAACCATTATATGGTGATGTCTTTGGCACCAGTATTATCGACATGGATGTAAGTTGTTTATAAATTAGATACAAAAATACGAATTAATGTGTAATTAAATTTTTAGAATGGTGTGGATGAAGGTGATATTGAGCGTAATCAATGGGGTGAATTGGAATCTGAATCGGAAGAATCATCAGATGAGGAGGAAGAGGAAGGTGAGGACATGGCTAATCCTGTCGATGAAAGCGGTTTGGTTACTCCCGCCGAAGGCTTAGTTACACCCTCTGGCCTGACAAGTGTGCCAGCGGGCATGGAAACTCCAGAAAACATTGAATTACGCAAAAAGAAAATTGAACAAGAAATGGAGGAGTAAGTATTTATTTTCTAAACGCAATTGCTACTCAATTTGAAAGAATTACAAGTTTATCACACAATTTGTTTGACCCCAAATTTAATTTAAACTATTTTATTTTTTCACAGCAATGAAACTCCTGTATTGTACCATGTTCTGCCTGAAAAACGTACAGAACGTATAGGAGCTTCTATGATGGCTTCCACTCATGTCTATGATGTGGGCAACGTCAAACAGACGGCGACCAGAACAGCGGTAACTGCAGATCGCGAGGGCACTGTGGAATTGGCTTTAGATCCTTCAGAACTGGATATGGATAATGAAGCCATGGCCCAGCGTTATGAACAACAAATGCGTGAGCAACAGAATCACCTACAAAAAGAAGATCTTTCCGACATGTTGGCCGAGCATGTGGCTCGTCAAAAATCAAAACGTAAACGTCAACAAGCCGATCCAGCCAAGACTACGAAAAAATATAAAGAATTCAAATTTTAGATACTTGTACTTGAAGTAAGTTTAATTTAAATTCATCTATCCCTAAACTTTCAAATTTTTTTTTTAAATAAAAAGAAACCGTCACCTCACTCTGAACAACTGTAGTGTCGGGGAACACAATAATAAAGTTTTCAATAACATTTCCAAAACAATGTTTGTTTGTATGTATGTGTATTTAGCTTAAAATACTTTTGTTTGTTTTTTTCTTCATTTTTCTTCTTTAAACTGAACTAAGTACATTTTGTTTGTGTTTATTACTGGCTTTTAAAGTTTATAGAACTGTAATAAACAAAATATTATTACAAAATAAAGCATAAAGAAAGGAAAAACAAATTATTAGAAATCCTTTAGTTAAAATTTAAACTAAAAATTATGAAAAAAAAGAACGATAATCAAATTGAAAACATTTACGTAAAGAACAAGTTATTGCAAAGCACACATACTATTTATATAGTTCAGTTTGTTGTCTGTCCATATCAAAGAATAATATAATAAAAAATCCTAAATAGTTGTAAACCTAAAGAGTAATTTGATTTATACAGTATTCATTTATTCTCTCAATCATTCCTCCATCTGTTCGTTTAATTGTGCCAGCAATGCTGCTCGTTTCGATTCCAGTTCAGATTCGCTTAAAGCCTGCTCATCGGGATCGTTGCGTTGGCTGGAAGGCGAGTGTCCCATATCTGAATGATTACTAGCAATGGGGCTGAGCGGCGTGTTAGAACGTTGATTATCATGATGATGTCTACGCTCTTTGTCCTTTTTATTCTTTTTCTCTTTTTTCTTCTTTTTGCTTGGTGCTGAGGAGAATTCCTCAATTGCCAGGGCCGACGGTGAGCCACCATCTAAGGACTGTTGTCGTTCAGATTCACAGGACGACTGAAATTAAAAAGAATAGGTTTTTAACCATTTTAATATTGATCACTTTAATAATTGTTAAGACACTTACATCTCTAGATGATTTCTTGTTCTTTCTCTTCTTTTTCTTTTTTAAAATACGATCGCTTTCCTTACTTATGCTTGAGCTAACAGAGAGCTGTAATAAGTAGAAGTTCAAAATTAATTTATGTAGTTTTTGTGTAAAATGCGTTATTTAAGCATGAAAAATTTGCATTTTGTGAAAAAATTAATTTTTGTGTAAAAATAAACTTTTTGTGTAAAAATAAACTTTTTGTGTAAAAATTAAATTTTTGAGTCAAAATCAGATTTTAGTCAAAAAATGCGTTTTTGTAGAAAATGGATTTAGTATGTGAAAAATATTTTTTTGCATTAAAAAAGCATTTTGTATACGTTTTGTACACGTTGTCGTTTAAAATTTGTGTAAAAGAAACTTTTTTCAAAGAAATTATTCACTTAAACTTACCGATCTTGATCTCGATTTCTTTTTACGAGCTCGCTCCATTTCCATTGGATCGTTTTCTATATCAGACCTAGAACTTGAGCGTAAACGTTTCTTGTGTTTTTTATTCTTTTTCGATTTCTTTGATCTGGAATGATGATGTGTGCAAGCATCTTCACTTTCACGCACAAAATCTACCCAAATTTTATGCACACCCAACTCCTTCTCATAGATAGCATACGACTCCAAATGTTCCACTAACTTTTGGGCCGACTCGTAGGGTTCATGTGGCGAAACATTGGCCTCCAGCCAGGCTGCTTTAATTTCATTTTCCAATTTGCGCAAACGTTTGGTTTCCTCTTTCACGCGTTCCTTTTCAATAGCTTCGGCCTTCTCCAACAAAGCATTGTAGGTGAGCTTAACATTGCCTGCATCAAGGGTAGCTGAACGTTTGTCCTCACATACCACAGTGGCGAAATCCTCAAATGTTGTGTTGGCCTTAACGCTGAAATCTTTTTCTTTGAGAATTTCTCGTATAATTTTCTTTTCGTCATGATAGCGTGCTTTCAAATCTTCCACATAGAATTTGAAAAGATCTAAAGGTGTGGATCCATTTTGACCTAACATGGCTGAGAAGCGTATGTCAGCAGAGATGATGGGGTATAATTCCACCCACAACGACATCGAAGTTAGTTTGCCCTCTTCATGCAGTGAATCGAGAAGTGTTAGGAAATTGTCGCGATTCTTACGTTGCTGACGTTTAAGGCGTTTCTTTTCTTGCTCCTTTTCTTGGTCTTCCTCTCTTTCCAAAGTTCTGATATGTTCTTCGAAGACTATTAGTGCATCTTCCTTATCCATGCCCAAAAGGTTGACATCATTTTTGAAAGCCGAGTTTTCCAGCAGCATAACTTGAGCTTCAGCCCAGGTTGTGGAATACGTTATGGTGGTCATGGACTCCAACAGTTCCCCCAAAACTTTCATATTGCGTTTCTTCATCATGCGCGCTTCTTCCTTTTCCCGTTTTGCCAAATTGAAAATGCAATCATCGTAAATGTCTCGGCGATCCTGTTCGGGCACGGAAGTCCAAATTTTATTACTGGCAAATATTTCTTCACATTTGTAATACTTTAAATTTGAGTTCATTTTGTCTGTGGTCATAAGAAACTTTTCCAAATCTTCTTTAGCCTTCTTGGCCTTAAGACGCGCCTCTTCTTTTTCGTCTTTTAGCTTTTGTGTTTTGTAGGCATTAAATGTTTGTTTCTTTTCGTTCAGATTTTTAAATGAATTGTAGCGCGGATCTTTGGATATAATCTTAACACATTGATCCCAATTGGCATTAGAAGGTACGTTCTTTTCACGTAACAGTTCTTTAAAAGCCTCTATAGCTTCTTTTTTGTCTTTGAATACCAGTTTAGGTTCATCAGCAACGTCTCGTTTATCTAGCAAGTTAACAAAAAAATTAAATAGTCAATGAATTAGCGCTTTATAGCAATCAAACTTACTCTCTTTGTCTTCTTTGTTGGAAGAGGGTATTTCTATAGAAGCCAAAGTGGCAGCCATTGCCTGGTCCAAAGCTGATGATGAATTTTCATTGCTACCAGGGGTCAAAGGAGAGTGTATATCGGGTGTGTGTATCTTAGGAATGGATGGTAATGTAGCGGGCAATATATTTGCTAAAGCTGCTGGAGGAACTATACCAGCCAAACTGGAGGATGTCATAGCCGCTACTGCTTTGGCAGCCGCCGCAGCTCTTTGTGAAAAAATTAATTTATTATTTGTAAAAATTAGTTTTAGATATTTTTTTTATTACAAATCACTACTTACTCTTCTGCTTTAACCTTGCTTTGCATTTCTATAAATTCTGGCGGTGGTTCCCATCTTGACTCTTTCGTTGTGACATTGTGATAATAAACCTTACCAGCATCTGAGCGATATTCTTTCCAAGGGCATTGATGTTTCAGACGTTCTATGGGTGTCATTAAGGCTTCGGGTTTTTCCCACGAGCTTTGCTTGGTGATGTTATTGTAAAAATAAGGCCTGCCATCCGGTGCCTTATGCTCGGTCCACTCAGTATTTGGTGGCGCCGAACCAAAAGCCGCAGCCAATTCAGCAGGTGGAGGACCTCCAAACCCAGGTGGAGGAATATTGAATTGAGGAACTATAGCAGGTGGAAATCCTAAACCGGCCATTGAAGGTGGTACTGCTGGAGCTCCAGCAGTTGGTGGTACATTCATGTTTTTAGTTTTATTTCGTAAACTATACAAATCGCCTCAAATTTATTTCTTTAATATTTTGATTCTCTCACAGTTGATGTTGCTTTTCTTCTTATCATAACCTCAATGCCAAACGAAAATCTTATTTTTTAGCTTGCGTCTAGTGCAGAACAATCACCGCAAAGAACTATTCTTTTTAAGTTTTATTAAATGTAGGAAATTACTAAAACTTTTATAAAATTTCAGCAATGATTTTCTTTTTTTGAGGAAAATACACCACAAAGATTTGATGCGGTACTTTTTCACTCACGGCTTTAAAAAAAAACTACATGTCAATAAGAGAGAGCACTATGCCAACAAAACAGGGTTGTTGTAAACAATATTCTGACATTTGCTGTCAGTGATGCCATATAATTGTTTTTTAATAAAGCATATTTATTAAGAAAATTTTTAATAATTTTACTTATTGCATTATATAAAACAATGATTTTTTTTACATTACGCTTAAAATATGTATTTTTATTTACATTTTAAATAAATTGTACATGTTATAACTTCATTAAGTCATCTGCTCCCTATCTGGTAGCGGATATGTTGTTGTTGAGTAATTTTTACATGGCAATGCCATATGTATAAATGTTCGCGGAATTATTTTTTTTATATCTTTTTCAATACATTTGTTAAATTGTTTGTTAAAAAGTGAAAAATTTGTGAAAATATTATAGCTGTGCTGAAAATAGTGAAACTAAGGTATGTTGTAAATTTATTTTTCTATTTATTTATTAAATTGGTTTTGCACATAAGAATGTGTTGCTGTTTTTGTAGTTTCCAATAGCCAAAAGACAGACAAGTATTTATTAAGTCAAAAACTAGGAAATGTTTATTTCAAAGAGCAGCGGTATTTACCATTTAAAATATTTGCATTAAAATCTTTCTGGGCAAGAAGAGGTGTCTGAGAATTTTGTATGAGAAACAAAAGTTGCAATTCTTCTTGGAAACAAAAATCGCTACACAAAATGGCCGGCAAACTGTAATCGTTCCCACGTCAATGTAATCTTAACTCCGGAATGACACCGAGTCAAACTCGGCCATATATTGTCAAACCAGTGACAGCTACATATATCAACCGAAAGTTTTTCCCAAGGAACTTTCGAATACAGTGGAACTGTTACAACAACAAACCGTAATATATATATGAGAAGGTCCATAACAATAAACAGTAATTTCACTTTTACAATTTTTTGGATAAATTTTTGATTTTAGTCTGAACCATTATATTTACAATCAGATTATTGATCTTTGCTATGGTTTTTAACAATGGTTAAATTGAATGTGTAAAGTTGGACTCAATAAAAAAAGAAACACTTAAGAATTATTGAGTTTTGTAATGGACCTCTTATATAATATAGTAACGTTACTGAGTAACTGATTGATTCATCATCGCACAGCCTAAACACCTGAAGCTAGGGGCATGAAATTTGGATTGTAGGTTCCTGTTTTCCCATGTAGACCCACTGTGAAAGGATTTTTGGAAATTTGAATGCTTAGGGTGTAAAAACTGGTAAATTTATATCTTCAAAATATTTAAAATACATCTTCATCCTTAAACAAAAAATAGCAGACATGTGTTGTACTGTTTTTGAAATTCAAACTTTATTTTTACAGTTTGTTTTGCCGTTATGTACCTTTTAAACCAAAAATCATGGAAATAAACTTTAAATCGTATTCTTTATTTATAACAAAGTCTGAAGGGTTCGCTTGGGCCAAATCCGGATACTTGTTTGGTACTTTTAAAACTTTTTTTTCTTGAGCACACGAACACAACTTTACATCGTATGTCTAATAGTTGTGTCACAAAGATATCGCCAAAATGAAGAATAATGAAATTTTATACTTGATAGGGGCTTGAAAAAAAACCAAAAAGCGAAAACTAAAATGATACTTTTTCGTTTTTCTAATGGTATTTTTTGAATTTTCTATACTAATGAACCAAGAAATATGAAAATACGTATATATGGGCCTGAGTGAGTGAGAATCCAAGGGATCGAGACACACAAATATTAACTACAACAGCGCGGATTGCAACACGAATATGGTGGGCTAGAAAATGATAAAAAAAACAATTGTGTCCTTTTGAAAACATAAATTCTTCTTGTGTAAATGTACCAATAGTAAAGTTTATGAATGGAATATATTAAATATTACCCTCAGTTCTGAGATAAACATTGAATATTGGTACTTTTTGTTTCTCATGGTACTTTTTGATTTTTCTATAATGGATTATAACAATGTTATATGTATGTAGATATTAAAGGCCTTATGAACAATTTTTAAATTTGAATACATTTTAAAATTTGATCAAAGTCGCTTAGAATTAATGAATGTTTTAGTATGAAGATTAAAATTTTCAAGGAAGTTCGCGGCGCTAATACAAACATGATCTCTAATTCCTATAGCAAATTACTCAACACATTAGATTTAAAATACTTTGTTTATATTTCTCTTTAATCACATACATTGTACTTGTTGATAACGTAAACATGCGCCAATATTATCTTCAGGACTTCCCTTGCCGGCTCCGTCACCAAAGTGAATGCCCACATAAAATGGGGTAACAGTTGATTCAATGCGGCACGGCCAAATGCCGGTAGAGCAGAATTGCATACCACAGTGAACAGGTTCACAACCTGGTAGTGGTCCCAAGCCAGTTCCTATGAAATCTTCTATTATACAAGGCATAGTAATGCGATCTCTACAATTGCTATAAAACTGGCGCATTTGACGTTCAGTTAATGGTTTCATTTGCTTGCTAGAGCGAAATCCAAAGTCGAAAGCACTTCTCAAGAATCCCAACAAATCAAAGCCTCCTCTGGTAGGTCGAGGTCTTCGAGATACATTGGAAGAAGAAGCCGTTGGTCTAAAACGGGTATCTGTATCTAGATCATCACCTCCAGAGCCCTCAACATCGTCACTTAAGGGAAGGGATGTTGTGGATTCTGTAGTTTGTGCAGCTGTAGTTGGGTTAGCAGGTGAAGATATTTCATCTGCATCATCTGCTAATGTGGAAGCTGTTGTGATATCCATAGCTATTGCTAAAAATAAACTTTAACAAATTATTTGCATTAATTTTAATAAACTAATTATCAATTTACTTGTACTCTCTGACACGCTACTGGCTACGGGTGTTGTCATTGTAGATACCGGTGTGGTTGTCAAACTCACAGCCTGTTGCGCTGTATTGCTTGTGATAAAAGTTGTTGTAGTTGTTATGCCGGCTTGTGCATTTGTTGCGTCATCGGCTAAAACTTGCATTTGTGGCATTCCACTACCACCATTTATAGTAGTGTCTTGATTATCTGCCAAACTTTGAACGCCATTAGTACCCAAGAATTGATCATTCAAACTATCAAATATTCCCTGGGATGAGCTGGGTCCTATGCGAAATGATTCTTCATCGCAAGGCTGATAGACAATCGAGCACATATCTACCTCTTGACGCATGCAAATACGATAATCCTGATTTGCTAAATGACGACCATTATCGGCAAAGTTGAATGTCTGAAAACGACACAAATATCTTATTGAAGTTGTAATGAAATGAAATGATGCCAACATACTTGAAATACACCCTCTGTCCCTGTAAAATATTGTAAACAACCTGCTGGTGCTCTTTGGCTAAAGGGTATTTGAGATATACGTATTTCCCATAATCTGGAGGGTAAGAATCGGGGGGCAAAATTCAGTTTTATATCAATTTCCATAGTTGTGTCATTGGTGTTGTTGCGTCCTGGGTATAAATCTTCGTAACGCAATGGTTTTAATGATCCGTATAAAGTATGGCGGGGCAGCATTCGACCTCCAACGTCATAATACACTGAAATAAAAGTTTATATTAGATATGCTTAATATTAATAAATGAAAACATAAATATATACAATATAGTATATTGCAGAAATGTCCTTGTTCCCGCATACTGAGAGTAGCAAATTTGTATTTAATTAGCAGTAAAGCTAACTTTAAAGGTTGTACCTATTACGGATTAACGTGGGGACTGATTTTAAATTGGAATTTAGAGAAAATTTTGTTTTTGGTTACAAATTTGTTAGACAAAAGCTTGCAAAATCATCGGGAGCTACTAGGGTATTCAATTAATCGGGTTTCTGGATTAATCGGTTAATCGAGCAAATAATTAATCGGGGTTTAGATTTAATCGGTTAATTTTAAATTATTCGGTTAACCGATTTAAACGATTTTTTCATTAGATTTAATAAAACTTGAGAAATCAAAAGTAAAGAATATCCAATTTCTCATATACAATTCTCAATTATACCATTGCACAGTGGAAAATTTTGGTAATTTTCGGATCAAAAATCTGTAACTTTTGAATGGATGAGGATTTTTGTAAGATTTTTTTCTTGAATAGGTGGGACTTTAAGCTTTAATTTGCTTTTTTAATCATAAAAATCGAATCATAATAAAAAGAAGTAATGAACGGTTACAAATAGATTTTTGATTTTTTTTTTTAGTTTTTGTATAAAAGTGATATGTAAAGACAAGTAAAAGAGGTATTTTTATGTACTTTTTCATTAGTTTTAATAGTATTAACAACTGACATTTGTTAACAGCCGTTTAAATTATTTTTTTTTGTTCAGCTACAGTAGAGTTAAAATAAAACTTCATTAAAAATAATGCTTTCGAAGTTTAAAGTTTAAAACCGTTTTCAAAGATTTTGAAACACCCTCAACATTTTGAGTTTTTTTGAAAAAACTTTTTTAGCGTAAGCTGTAGTACTAAGTACTTCTAATTCACACATTTTTAGACCGATTTAAAAATTTTAAACAATTATGGAGAGGCAAGGAAATAATCTTTCATAAAATGTATATTTCAAAAAATTGTTTAAGTTTTTATAAAAAGTTTTGCGTTTTCTTAATTTTTTAATTTTTTTCTATGAGAACATACTTTTTGTGCACATTGTTTTAAAGACAAGTTTATAGTGAAAAAAAAACGAGTCATGACTTGTTAAAATCAATTTATATTCGCAAAAGTTAATAAACTTTTTTGAAAAAAGTTCGAATAATTAAAAACAGTCCAACATTTTTTTTGTATTGTTTTTTGTTTATAGGCACGAAAAGGCAGCTAGTTTTGATATATCTTTTAGATAATAAGTTAAACTTTAATCCTATGTTAAAACTAAAAAGGCGGCAAACGGCGCCAACAGTTAAAATCCTAGTCAAATTTGCGTAGGTAAGCCTAAAATCATTATATATTTTAAATGAATAAATTTAAAATCTGCTAACAATATATACAAAACTCATAACGAAAATAGAATCTGGACAAGATAACCTTTCCAACAAGGTAAAACAATCCTAAAACAAATAATTATAAATATTAAAACAACGGCCTTGTATATGGTATAATTTAAACTCCCCAAATCATTAAAGTAGAAAGTAGTGTGTTCTGTCGCCATTTTTGAATACTTCTGTTGACATAATAACTATAATTTCTGCAAATAATTATTGCTTGACATCTTAGCTATAGAATTTGTTTTGTGGTTAATTTCAAACATTTGCCAAAATCAATTATGAGATGCATACACCTTATATTATCCACTGTGCATTGGAGTACTTTTTGGAGTTTTTAGATTTTGAATACTTTTAATAGTTTCTGATAAAAAACTCGTTTCAGTTATGTCTTTAGTTTCATCTATTATCATGTCGTCCTCCGACTCATTAGGACAAAGTTAATCATAGTACATTCTAGAAAAAGGTTCATTTACAAATTCCTTACTTTCAATTTTTGTGCAATACTTCTAGAAAACCACAAATTACACAGATATGAATCGGCTGGCAATAGAAAACAAACAAAAGGAAATGTCAAAGTGGTTGTGGTTTAAAAAGAAAGACAAATATGTATCACACTTGTTGCCTATTGACAATTGTATTGTTTCTTTCACTCTGAAAACCACTTTTCAAAGGTTCGATATTACTTTTTTGAGAACTGTCATTTGTTTCGTATCTATAATAATCTGTGTGGAAAACTATTGCTAGCAGGTAATGTTCATGAGTTTCTATATAAAATGCAAAACAATGGTTAATCGGTTAATCGACACAAATTAATCGGTTTATTTGTTATTTGAAAATTGGCAATTTTAAATTATTCGAACAGTTAACCGACCAAAATTAATCGGTTAACCGATTAACGGTTAATCGATGGAATACCCTAGAAGCTACTCAAGCAGCAATTTCAAGTAATTTGCACCAAGATCATATTAAAAAATAAAATTAATTTAAAATAAAACAAGAGTATTATATTCGGCTGTGCCGAATCTTTTATAGCCACCATCAGTATGTGACAATAAAATATTTTTCATCAATTACGGACCGATCCTCTCAAAAGTTGGCACAAAAATTAGGTTCATACAAAACATAAGGACTGATTTTTTGATCAAGTTACCTTTATAAAGCATGTCAGTTATTATGTTTAATGTCAATTATGTTCATTTGTTGTTAATCTGATTAAAATGAGTGACCTGAAAAAACTGCGTACTAAAATTATTAAATATTTTCAACAAAATCCAACATTCAACAAAACCCAACTTGGTCCTACAAAAAGTTGGCCAAACAATCAAAGGTCTGCTATCAAACTGTTTCCAATGTTATTAAACAGTAGCGAGATAACTTGTCCGTTTATATAAAACCTGGTTCAGGAATGATCCACATGATGTTTCTAAAGCCAAACAAATTTAAAACATTTTCAAAAGAGTTCTCAACACATCTGGTAGGAAAGCTGCCCGGTTAGCTCAATACTCGGACTATTTGGTACGAAAAGTTAAAGCCCATGAAGGTTTAAAAGCATACAAGGCTCAAAAAGTTCCTGACAGGAACTCTGCTAAAAATTTAGAGGCCAAAGATAGAGCACGGAAATTGAAGTCAAATTTTATACAAAAAATATACCTGCTGCATAATGGATGACGAAATGTACGTATGGAAAATTGTTCGCAGCTACAGGGTCAATTTTTTATGTTGCAGATGCTCGAGAGAATGTTGAAGAAAAGTTTAGGACCCAAAAGCAGACAAAATTTCCCAAAAAGTTCTTGGTAATGGCAAGCAATATGCCGTTGCTGCAAAAAAGCCAAACATTTGTTACAAATGGCTCTATAAATACCGAAATTTACATCAAGGAATGTTTACAAAAAAGGCTGCTTCCATTCATAAGACTTCTTAATGTGTCCACTTATTTTTGGCCTGACTTGGCATCCTGTCACTATGATTAGAAAGGTATTGAGTGGTACAAGACCAATAATGTGGTATTTTTACCAAGAGACGCAATTCCTCCAAACTGCCTAGAGCTGAGTCCAGTGGATAGATATTGTGCTCATGTTAAAAGAGAATTGAAGAGCACAAAAAAGGTGTCCAAAAGTGTGCTAGATTTTAAACGGAGATGGACAACCTGTTCGAACAAAGTGACATAAAGCACTATAAAAACCATAATGGAAGGGTTTTCGAAAAAGGTTCAAAATTTCATCATTAGTGATTAGAACTATAAAAATTATTTTTTTTGTAAATTGTAGCAATAATTTCAACCAAAAAAAAAAAGAAGATTTAAAACTGTAAGTTTAGTGGTTTCATTTTTATTAACATATATGTATGTTAAACATTTTTCGATCTCAGTCCTTATTTATGCCCAATTTCATCATGATATTAATTATTATAAGACAAGTATGAATGTTCAAGTCATTTTCTGAGGGGAACCATACTTTACAGTATAATTTCAAAGTACTTAGAACTAATTTGTGCATAATTTTTTCAAGATTGTCGCATAATCAACTTTTTTATGGCTGCTCAAATAGTATTCTGGAGGAACATTTGTATGGGGACTAGGTACAATCATGGATCAAACCAACTTTAGCAACAGAGAGTATTTGTGGAAAATTTAAGCCAGCTAACTCCTTTCGTTTGGGCCCTATCGTGTTTTCAACGGACATAGCTAGATCGTTTTAAAATCTTATGAGGACCCAGAATATATATACTTTTTGGTTCTACGACAAATATTTCGATATTTTACAAACAAAATCAATATACCCCAAATCGTTTTTGTAGGTGTGTATAAAATCGGAAGCACAAACTTTCCATACAAAATAGTATAAACAAAATATCTCATTACTTACTATGCTGTCCACTATTCTGACCACACAACGATATAGTGCCTCCCGGACCACCAGACACACTAAAAACATCACCGTCACAAACGCCTGTCCGACGATTGGGTTGTCCCAAAATGAAATGATAGAAATCAATACGTAATTGACTTATATCATCGTTCATTAGCTTGATTTTTAAACTGCAATTAGTGACATTGTTGGGCATGAAACTCGGAAATTGAGGAGACACCAGATAAGTAATGTTGTTGCTAATGGTTTCATTGCAATTAGCAATAACTAAGAGTAATAAAATAAATATCAATTATCTGTGGTCTACGAATATATTTAAATAGCACTCACATATACAACAAACGCCAAAACCCAAAGCGCATTCACCTTTTGCTTCGCCTCCCTTATTGCGACACTCATAAGCATTAAAACAGGAGCCAATACGGCGACCATCATCCGATAAGCATTCGCCATCAACAGGAACCGGAAATAGATGTAGAACTACAATAATAATGAATATTAACATTTAAATAAACTATTATACATAGTATACAAATATAAATTATACCTTTACTTTGTCTTTTTGAGTCTTCGTTAAAACTCACTGTGTCATTGTTATCAATATCATTTACCGCCAAATTTCTTAAAAACTGCCTGGAACTAAATTCAATATTTTCGTACAATTTTTGTTTAGCTACAACTTCAATTTCATCATCCTCTTCATATAGCGTTTGTCTTTCTTTTGCTGCACTCCTTACATAACGTTTGTCATCATTCCAAATATCATGATGTTTCATTGGAGGCCAAACGGCGTGGTTGAGCGTCACAGACGTTGTGTTATCACTAACAGCATGAGGCGCCGCTCTAACTACAGTAGCCATTATCAGCAACGTCGTACCCAATAGTATGAGTATTTGTAAACAGTTTGTTGCTGTCAGTTGGTTTTTAAAAGGAACACTAATTATTTTATGGCTAACATTAACGCTTTGTCTTGCAAACACTTTCATTATCATCAACATTTTGTTTTAATTTAAATTTTTGTTTTTATTTTATTTATTTTTAATTTTCTAATACTTAATAAGATTCTAAACAGTTTTGGTGCTGTTTGTTGTTTATTTCAGGTCATTACACTTTGGCTTAAACAATCTTTTTGAACAAATGTAATCATTGTTTTTCTTGTTTTTTGTTTTAGTTTTTTTGGAAATTGTTAACGTTTTTCCCTTTTAACTGACAATGTTTAGTAAGAATTTTTATTATTAGTTCGTTCGTATGCATGTGCTCTCCGTCTTAATGTTTAAAACAAAATAAGTCTTGGCTGGATAATGCCACCAATTCAATGCTGTCTGTGTTGCATGGTTTGTTGTTTTGTCTTGGACAAGTTTTTCAAATGTTGCAAAATTACTTTAATCAAAGAGAGAGTTGTAGTTTTTATACAATAATAAAATCTGCAAAAATTTCTTTCAAATAATTGACAAATTTAAATTGCAGTAAATGGTATTTTCTCTCTGGGATAAAGATTTGAGGTAATATGAAATAGTCGTTATTGATAGATAGGAATTTAAAGTAATGCAATAAAATCAACTCATTATTATAGACATTAAAATGCAACGAGTGGAGATACATAATTAAACTTATGGAAATGTAATAGAATTTGTAATACCAGTTTATTTAAATATCAAATAGTGCTGCTTAATATAATGATTTATGAACTGATACAATTTTTTAAATATTGAAAGACTTTTTGAAAGAGTCATTCATTAAGCGCTTCCTATCTTTAAATTTAAATAAAACAAAGTGTGTGTGAGATATCATCGACATTTTTAATTCGTTTTAAACGCATGTTGATGCCGTTAAGTATGGAATATAACCTCTGGGTGGCGCTATCCCGAAATGTCAAATTTTCCATTACTTTGGGGCATAAACCATGCTGAAAAAAATTTGGTACCATCGGCCTATAGCACTCGCCGTTGACGGTGATGGCCTAGCCATTTCCGTTCTCAAACAAATATGGACCAATGATGCTTAAAATCTACAGCAAACAGTTACTTTTTTGGGATTCATTTGACGCTCTGGAATCTCATGTCGATTGTTATCGTCTCAAATTCAACAACCGGAAATGACCGCCAATTCGACAGATGTAACTTCAACAATTTTGCCGCTATCAACTGTCAAAGTTCGGAAGTCCCTATTGGAAGACCCTTTAGAAATGTATCTAATGATGAAACTACTAAATAAATTAATATATTCCTGGCATAGTGATTTCTCATAGTTCTTTCGATATCCTGGAAAAAGTATGATTTGCTAAATTTTTCAAACACCTGTTACCAATTCAGGATCCTTTTTACACCCTTCACCTTCGTGAGAAGGGTATATATAGTTTGTCATTCCGGAGATATGAGCAAAAATCCGAGACAACCTCTATTTTTGGCCTATTTTTGATCTATATCTCGATTACTAAGTCATAAATATAGACAATATGGATATCTAATGCTATATATTTCAAAGGCCATTGCAACGACGTATATAAGGCAGTGAAAATTTGGAAAAATATTTTTTAACTCGAATTTTTTTTTCACAAAAAAAATTTGTTTGTCTTAAATTTTTTCACTAATAAATTACAAAAAAAAAATTTTAAATTAAAAAAAATTGGAAAAAACTTTTCTTTTAAAAAACAATATCGAAAAAAAATTTTAAAACTTAAAAAAAAAAAAAATGTATATTCAAGTATAATTTGTTGAAGGGTATATAAGATTCGGCACAGCCGAATATAGCTCTCTTACTTGTTTAATAGTGTTTTTATAATAGTTTCATTGTTTCCAAAAGTTCTTTTTGTGAGGTAAAATTTCCGGTTGATGCAGCTATTAACAATCTTTGGTCGAGTGAAAATCTGGTCGAACAAATAAAACTCAATGTATTGTTACATTTTTACATTTTAAAAACGTGGGTTCATTTCCTCTAAATAAACCGTACAACCTTAAATGTACAAGACAGTTGATGTTAACTCTAACAGGGCCTATGATCAACTCAACTCACGACTGCCAGCTCTGCCACTATTTATACACGCGCCATCTATCGGGAATCTTCTACAATGCTCTCAACGGACATACTAGTACATTCGAATTCTAGAGCTTTCGATGTTAATGTTAGCAGCTTAAACATACAGTGCTGCCATACTTACAAACAATGTTAATCAACCGCATGCTATCAACATTGTTGATAAGTAGAAGCTTTTACTGATGGACGTGTTTATAAACATGATGAATGTTTGCAGGCAGTAGTTACAGACCGTTAAATTCAAATAATTTTTGCAAATTCGTAACAGTATGTATATACTGGTGGAGTATAATTAAAGACTCTATCAAAAGTTCTCTACAGATTTAATTAAAACTAAAGCATCTTATAAGAATATGAGGTTCTCTTAAATTAACTATGTAATCTCTCCAATAATGTATAGTATTTTCTCCAAATAGTCAATAAATATTAACACAATTGGTAAAATCATGGAGATTCCAAAATCTCATTATATTACTTGTGGGTTTTTAGTGACTTTGGTGATCTTGTTGTCGCCTTGCATAGCATCAATTGGAGTTCGGTATATAGTTTGGATCCACATATCAAATCAAATGTAAAGTTGAGTTAAATCTCGTAAACATCACAACATTTGTTTTATTGTTGAAGAACGAGAAACTCAAGTTTGCCCAACTTGTAACTGTGGTGTTACATACAGTCTTTATATTACCAATATCAATACAAAAGTGGAGTAAGCTACCTTTATGGTATTCAAAAGCCGATGGAGCTGAAAAAATCGTTTTTGCGTGGAGCATAGTATAACAAAGTAAGGTAGCAAAAGTGGTGTAAGTTGAATATACAACTAAATAAATAGTTTGGGGTTACACCACTTTTGCACTCATAGCCTCATTTGATTGTTAAAGAGCAAGGTATCCAAATTCGATGTCCCATTTGATATTTAAGATATTTAAAGCTTGTTAAATAACTAATAAACAAACAGTTGACCTCCCATTATCAACGTGTTGAATATTGAATAATTTTAAGGAATCGTGTATAAGATCATTTAATATCGGCGACAAAACACATCGTAATAATTGATTTTGCAAGAACATTATTTACTTGAATATCGGCATTTTCCTTTTGTAATCATTGAATACGATTCTTCGATCTAGTTATAAGAGCCAGAAACTTATGATATGTTCCAGTACTCATATAATGAAATTTGAAGTATAAACTAACAAATAGAGCAATTACTGGAACAAAGCATTAATAGCAATCTGTTAAAACGTTCCAAATCTAACATAATGTTACGTTTTTACCTTTTATTCCTTTGTTAAAGGAAACAAACCGGATACTTTTGATTGCAAATAAAAGCCGTTTAATTGTTTAAAATTTTTAACAACTCTTTATTTATTTAAAATGTACAACAACAATAGTTCAAATAGTCACTCAGTGTCTTTATACACTGAAATGCACACGCACTTTATAATGTACAAACTTAAATGTACAAGACAGTTGATGTTAACTCTAACATCGCATATGATAAACTCACTCACGACTGCAACCTCTGCCACTATTTATACACACGCCATCTTTCGTTAATCTTCTACAATGATCTTAACGGACAAACTAAAACATACGAATTCTAGAGCTTTCGATGTCAATGTTAGCAGCTTAAACATTTAGTGTTGCCATACTTATATACAATGCTAATAATCGCATCCTATCAATATTGTTGATAAGTAGAAGCTTTTACTGATGAACGTGTTTATAAACATGATGAATGCTGCAGGCAGTCGTTACAGACCGTTAAATTTCAAATCGCTATTGCAAATTCGTAACAATAAATTGTTAATCCACGAATCAACATTTAGCCGATTAACTACCAAGACTGGAAAGGAAGGAGCTCATGACCCTCAATAGTACTGTTACTTTTATAAAAAATGGTTGTTTACAGAAAACTATAAATACTATACTGCAATTGATATTGCCATATCGTGTTTTAAATTATTGTGAAATGGAGGTTTGCTTGTGCATAAGATCCAAACGAATATATTTAATATTGTAGAAATATTGGACCATCGACAGGATTTCTTTAAGTTTGATATAACATCTTTATAACGATGTTTGTATGAGATTCATATCCCATGTTCAATAAAAGTTTTTCGCATTCGCATGCATGGTTGGTCTAGTGTTTCATAAGAAAATCTTCCAATGTCGTCAGATTGTCCTCGAAGTAACGTAAACCGATAAATTCATAATATCACATGTAGTTTCCAACAAGTGTCGTTTTGTGCATTAAAAACATGAAATTAATGTATTATCAACATTCCTGATTTGCAACCAATAAGATGTTTTAGTTCCTGCTTCAAAAATAAAGATTTAAACGTTTTTCGACGGACCGATGTGTAGGGATGGGAAAGTATTTCGAAGACTGGTTTACAAATTTTTAAAATATTGCCTTTTAAAATCAATATTCCAAGATTATACATTTCTGGCATTATTTAAGATGCCAATAGTATGCTAAATGTAACCTCCTAAAGAGGAATTCTTAGTTGATTATAAGTCGTCCTTCGAACTTCAGAATATCCTTTAAAGAGAGGCAAGTCTTCCATGATAGTTTAACAAACCTGAATTTATGACAAAATGGGCAGGAACATACTTATACGAAAGATTTTACTAATTTGTATTTTTTTTGAAAACAAACCACTTAATCAACATATTATTTAATGAAAAATTTAAATTACTTGTTAGTACGAACTTCTTGGAAAACTTTGGAATAAAAAGACATGCATTTCTTATTCGTAGTATTGATTCAATAGCAGAACAAACACTGATCTTATGAACTAACTGAAATAAAACAAAATCAGTTTAAATATCTAAAATAGTAAAACAATCAATGAGACTGTGTTACATCGTCTCCAGTCATATGTTCTACATTCAAGACTATATAAATATAATACATGTTGTTGATTATGGTTGGCCGTAAAAACAAACCCATTTTCTAATATTTATCTATGTCAACTTGACCACATTCGCGAGATGCAAGATGCAAGATGCAGCAAGCAGTACTCTGCACTGCAATAAGCATCAATAGTGTAAACAATATGCAATAGATATAATATGCTGCACAAAATCTACTTCATATGGACGATGCAAAAATAAACTTTCATTCCATGGTCTTGTTATAACAACAAGTTGTTTAACCTGATTTTCCCCGCCATCCATGACATCTTGTTGCATGAATGGCAATGACAAAAAATTCAACACAGAATGAGAACGCAAAAGATAACAAATACATAAACATACATATACATATATAAGTATGTATTTATATTTAAATGTTAAACTTTAAAATGTTTTAAAAAAAAATAAATAACGTACAAAACTAAAAATCGAATCGCTTTGACTATAATGAATGAAATATTTTTGGTGGAGTTTTAAAAAGTCCCAGCAAAGAAAGAAGAAAGACTCGGCATTCATGTAAGCAGGCTGCTTTTAAACATACCTTTAAGATACACAACACATGCTATAGTTTTCTGTAGCTCTATACTATTATACTCGTATTGAATGAAGTTACATTGTTTGTAAAATTATTTGTATGTGGGAACATCCGTTGCAGCATAAAAGTTCATAACAGAACACTGTAACAAAGAAACTAAAGAAACAACTACAAAAATATGTAAGCGCAAACAACAATAACAACAACAACAACAAAACAATCAATGAAAGTAAAACTTATAAAAATTCAAACAAATTGTTGTTATAACAATGAAATGAAAATAAATAACCCAGCAATTATTACGACGTTCGATGTGTGATTACTGCACTGCAATGCACACAAACTCCACTCCATTCCACTCCACGTACGTAATTAAATGTTGTTCAAGCTGGGATGGGAAAAATACACATAAAAAGAAAAGTGGGAAAATAAAAATACTAACTAAATCTTGCATGATGCACAGCATCTAACCAATGGCTTATTAGCATGAACACTTTATAATTTGAAACCAAAAAGCTTAGATTTCCGTTGACATTTATATACGAATTTACACTATCTATAGTTTTCCCAATGATTATTGAGAAAACAGTTTTAGTTGTCTCGTCTCGTAAACCGTTAAGTTAAACAAAAATAGCGAGATTTTATATACATATGCGGCTATTAACTTGAAATTAATGTGGAAATGATTAGCCAGACAAATTTTATATCTGTGTATAAAACATTATACATATTCTTCTTTTTTAAAAATGTGTAACAAATTTAATTACTCATGCTGTATTTACACTATTTACGTTGATTGCTAAGAAAATACACAAAGCAATAAAATAAGTTAGAATACTACGAGGGTGGGTTAATAAGTCAGCGACCTTTTGAATTTTCCGGCTTTTAACTGAAAGGGCAACACTGCTCCTGTCAACAGGCATATGTATGTCAGTTGACTCCTGTCAAAATTTGAACAAGCTGCGTCGCACTGTGGCTCAGATCTCAATTTCATCGTCCAAAACCAACTTTTTGTTAACTCTGATTTCAAAAATTTTAATGCCATTCAATAGTAAACACATTGAAACTAAGTTAACCATAAAATTAGATAAAAATATTGTCAATTGTGTGCGTAGCATGCTGTTAAAGTCAAATATTTTAAGTCATTTTATTAATTAGATTTTTGTAAATTTGATTAGAAGTAAATTATCATTACTCGTAAACTATTATCGATAATTGGATGATTTTTCTTTTGTTATGTTGGTAGGATAATAGTCTTTAAGAAGTGGTATGACTTGTCACTTTACCATTTATAGCTGCTGTGTTATTAAATTCTCAGGTACTATATTTTAATCAAATTTGAATTTCAGTGGAATAAAAGTGTTTAGGGTCAAAAGGGGTTAAACAAATTTTACTACCAGAAGAAAGGCCAAAGAGTCCTCTTTAAGCCTATATATACTTGTTGACCTGTTTTGACCTGTTTGTTGAACACTTTTTTCATTTGAATGAAACTACTCCCAAATTTTTATACCCTTCACCATGAGTGGCAAAGGTATATATAAGTTTGTCATTCCGTTTGTAATTTCTACATTTTTCATTTGCGACCCCACAAATTATATATATTATGGATCGTTATAGATAGCGAAGTCGATATAGCCATGTCCGTCTGTCCGTCTGTCCGCCTGTATGTTGAAATCAACTTTCCGTAGCCCCCGAATAACTTACAAACATAATTGATACATCAATATATCGGGAATTCTTCCGGCTCTGTCGCTACTTAAAATCGAGAAAATCGGCCCACAAATGGCTGAGATATAAGGAAAAAACCGGGACAACCTCGATGTATATAAGGCTATAATAATTTGGACCTATAATGGGTCAAAATCGGGAAAATATTTTTTCACATTTAAAAAAAAAAATTTTAAAAAAATTTTTAAAAAAAATTTAAAAAAGAATTTCGAAAAATAATAAAAACAATTTTGAAAAAAAAATTTTTGAAATTTTGAAAAACAGTTTTGAATTTTTTTTTTTTCAATTTAGAAAAAAAAAATTAATTTTGTTTTCCTTAAAATATTTAAAATTTTTATTTTAAAGTATAATTTGGTGAAGGGTATATAAGATTCGGCACAGCCGAATATAGCTCTCTTACTTGTTTTTAATTTACCTGATCATATAACACAAATATAAATACACCAAGCAATATATATAAATATAAATATTTTATTACATTTTGTATTATTACTAATGATGAAAAACAGTTCTCAAATAAAGAAGCATTAGCATTATTTTTGGATCTGAAGTTAACAAAACAGCAATACAATCAGCTCAGATTGCGTTCAATTAAAAAAGGCTCAAATCTCTATCCATCATATCATCATGTAACTGCTGCTAAGAAGGATTGTTTGTCACCAGTGGACACTATTACAATCACATCGATTTCGGCAGAGGTACTACTACAAGATATACTTAATCATACAGCTCAACGCTTGCTACTGTCATTTAAAGGAAATTATTTGAAGAAATATGGAAACTGCAAGTTAACTCTCTTTTGCAAATGGGAATGTGATGGTTCTTCTGGAAAAAAACAATACAAGCAACATGTATGTAAAAATACTTCAGACACAGATATGTTCATGGTTTCATTCGTACCATTGCGATTGATAAAAATTTGAAAGACTCGGAACCTTCGACCAGTAGGATCCATACAAAGAATATTTGGAAAAGCCAAACACCATCTTCTATAAAATAATGCAGATCAATTAAATTTAAATTTAAAAAATTAACTCATGAAGTCAATGATATTAGAGCCCAAATTGCAACACTACAGCCATTCGAATTAGAGATTGACGGCCAGACAATTGAAGTAAGCTACGAATTAAAACTAACGCCAGACTTTGACTGACACAAAGGCTTCCTCCACCTGCATTATATGTCAAACCACATCAAGCCATTTAAACCAAGTGCCGGAAAAATCATTAGATAATACTGATGCATATGAATTTGGATTATCACCGCTACATACAAGAATACGATTCATGGAATACATACTAAAAATAAATATCGAATATTTGCAGGCTATTTTCCAACCGAATGAATAATAGTTTTAGTGGAATCTGTTATACAATTAATAAAGTGAGAACCTGTTATCAAAATTATCCAGGGTATTATTAAAATGTTTTTTTTATCTGCTGATCACTTTTTTAATAAGTAAAACTGATTCAAATAAATGTTCAAAGATTAAAAGTTCAACTTTAACCTTAAATTTCTTAACAACTGCTGAACCGATTTTAATGAAAAAATACCTCTATCGGTTCAAAAGTTACAGAGTTTTGACCAGTGTTGTCAACTATTTTAAACCAAAACGCGCGGTCCATACTGTCAAAACGCGCTAAAAAGCGCTAAAAATTACATTTACATACAAAATCACTAAAAATAATATTAAATTCAACTATTTGGTTTTTACTTTAAATTATTATATTTAAGTTAAATATTTCAGTTACATTTTTGATATTTTAAATTAAGTTTAGGGTTGCTAGAAATAATTTTAAAAATTCCCTGAAAATTACTGATTGAATAAAATACTTGTTAAGATTTTTTGGATGTAGGGAAACATTCAGAAAATATTTCTCTACATTTTTTCGTAGCTAAATTTTTTGGAAATTTAGTACAAATACCATTTTTATTTTTTATGAAACAGACATTGAAAAATACTTTCAAACAAATTTCAGATTAATACAAATATAATGTTTGATGTTTGTTTTTCTTAAACACACGACTTTTTCCCACCAATTATTGAAAATCATGATCTAAATAATTAGTTCAAAAGATTTTCCCAAAATATATTTGGATTTGAACCCGTCATTCCGAAAATTTCTAAAATTCTCTATTTTGCCAAAAAGCAACATTTTATGAAATCACAGAAATGTTGACTGTCCAACATTTCCGATGATCTTAAGTAATTTTGGAAGTGACATTACATAGTATTCATAACATGAATCTTTCGTTTTAAGTTCATATTTTATATAAACTAATTAAATTAGCATTTCTGGAAAGCATAACAAATTAATAACAAATGCTGAAAGTTTAACAAAAATAAATTTTATTTAATGAAATTTTATGCAGAGATCTTCTATCCAAAATGATTCCGTCTTTCTTTATTGTTTCACTTGCATAATTTTAAATTTTTAAGATGATTTTACTTTTTTTCAAATCAAAAACAAAATAAGGAAAAAACGCGCTGGTTTAGTGCCTTTTTCAAAAAAAGCGCTAAGAGGAAAAAATGCGACATTTGGGTTATCAAAAGGCGCTAAATCTAGCGCGAAAAGCGCTAAATTGGCAACGCTGGTGTCTATACATGTGAAATAAGGTGTACTCGTTAGCCCAGCTGATCGTCAGCTTTTTCATCTCAATTGTCAAAATTTGTGTTAATATTGGTGCGCGACAAATATATGTGTGTGTTTGTGTTTGTGTGTTTTTGATGCGTCCACTTTTTTCCTATTGTTTTATATACAATTTCTTCTGTTTCTCCACGCGTTTGAACTTTCATCGAACATTTTAACATCCTCCACATGAAATAAAGCAATAAATATAAAACTTACACTGGTTTGTTGTTAAATTCCAGTTTAATATTGAATTCGCCGTACTTGTATTTTTTGACAGATGGGATGAAAAGCAAAAACAAAAATGTATGTTGTTTTTGTATTGTTGTATTTGTTGTAGGGACGAGTACACCTTATATGAATTCGCCTTGGAACATGCATTATTTTACAAGTGTTGCCAGCGAAGTATTTCGCACCACTGGCGAAATTACGCACAAGTAAATGTATATGACAACACACGAATCGGCAACACTGCCCATGCCAATTGTGTTTTTTACTCAGTCGTATAAAAACTAACAAAAGGGAAGGCTGTGAGCGGGTTTTTTTCTTTGCATACACATTTTGTTGTTGTTGCACTGACCAAAACAAATGTGCACAAATATGTTTGATATTGAATAAAAACAGTAGCGGATATTTTTATAAGAAATTTGGTTCAGTGTACACACATCGTTACACTAGAATACGAAGCAAATGTATTGTTGTGTGAGTTTGGTTAACTCTGATTTAGAACAATTCAAAACAAAAATTTAGTTTTATTTTATTTGATGCTGTTTGATCTTACAAAACACTTGTAAGAGTAAACAACGTCAAACTAATTTGTGCTAAAAATAAGTGGTTACGCTTTTTCGAGTAAATATTTCCCATGTGTGATCCTTAACTCAACTGAAAAATGTTAGGGCATTTAAATTTTTAGAAACCTAACTCTTTGAAAATGGCTTTATTTATTTATTTTTTTTTTTTTGAATCAATTTTGCGCTTTTATTAGAATTTTCGAAACGAGGTAACTCCAAAACTAGCTTTTGGCGACATTAGTTATTTAATTTTGATATGCGGAAATAAGGTGTTGAATGTTTTAAATGCTAATATACTAAATTTTTTTAACCGATCTGTGAGAACTCGATCATGATGGAGAATGTTTGGTGATTGACGTTTGTTATTATTTCTTTAAAGTCATCTTTCAAACAAATTACCACTTCGCTTAGCTGTAGTCGAATAACTAGATCAATATATGCTGATAGATTTGCCTCGTTCTTCAAGTCCTACAGAGACTCCTTCAGGCATTGAAACAATTTATTTTTGATGTCAGGGTATCAAAAAAAAGTCTTTGGTGTCATTCATTTAATGTCTTAAATGTTCAAAAGGTCGTGTGTTTGAGGCGAATTGTAAGAGGGTTAAATTGCCAAAACGAACGCGATGTAACTGTTCTCGTACTTCTAAGACCTCTAATGATATTACTAAGCCCTCGTTTAAGGCAGAAGTTTGTTATTGTTAAGCAATTAAAAGAATTTTGTTTATTACTGTTATTATTACGAATGTTTTTTTTTTTATTTCATCTGGTTATCAAAAAATATTTATCAAAAATAAATTAATAAAAAAAAAATATGAAAAGATATAAAAGTTAAATTCTTAGAAAAACTAAATAAATGTACATTATTAAACATTAAATCAAATTTATATATTTTTTCAAATATATAATTGATTAAAGTCTTCATTGAAATGGGGGAGAAAAGAAGTATTAGTTAATAACTTACATAAATACATATTTAGACAAAAATTTATTGTTAAAGCTTACATAAAACAAATACATATAAATACAGCCGGTTGGAAATTTCACGATGCGGCTCATTTTTCAGCTGTGTTAAAATAACTTGACAACATCCCTGAATTTTTCAAAATCAGCAAGGCAAAATCTGCAGGTTGTCTATAGTGTTATAGTACCTGTGGTCAATTATCAGAAAGTTAAATTTAGTATTTTTATATTAACACAGTTGAAAAGGCAAACAGTCTCGCAATAATTTCCATCGGGACATATTCAAAAAGTATTACATGTATATATTAGTGCGTTCTAGGTAGAAATAAGAAATTAAATATTTTGTACAAATGCTACTAAAACTACTGGGGGGGTGGGGGATCAGAAACACAAAACGTGCAGAAAATTGTAACATCAATTTTTCTCCGAAAGAAAAATAGAAGTTCAATTTAGACATTGTTAAGATTTAACAATGCTAACAAAGTATACATATAATACGAGTATTTATGTCAATGTGATGAGTAATTAGTGTGTTAATTTCAATTCTAATTCTAAAGTGTCTCCAAGGCCGTTGGTCCATTTGGACTTCCCTCCAATTTGCGCCAAACAACATTGCACATTTCTCGCACTAATGCCTTCTCACCATCGTCCATCTGATCTATAGTTTGTCCGGTTAAATTGCCCAAACGATCGCGTTCTAATTGCTCTCGTACTTCTAAGACCTGTAATGCTCGTACCACAGCTTCCGGTCGGCCGGAAATGGGATCAACTAAGGCCTCGTTTAAGGCAGAAGTTTGCTGTTGATTTGGTTTTTGGTTGTGTGTTGTTGATGACGCTGGTATGCTGGCGGATAAATGTGGCGGTGGCTGTGGTGGCTGCACTTGACGGCGTTGCTGCAGAGGACTTAGTATATTTGCTGTGGGTGTGGGTGTTTTTGAAGAAACATTGGTGTCATTACGTTCCTTTTCCAGTTGTTGTATACGTCGTTCCAGTGATCGCACGTATTGTAGGGTTTGATCTTGAAGTGTTGATCGTAAATGTAGATCCTGTGGAGTAAATAATAAAAATAGGAAAGTTTAGTTTTGTATAAGAGTAGAAATAATTTAATAGATACAAAAGTATCTGGTGTCATATACAGAAGTCATTACTTCTACTAAATAACCAGATCGGCATATGTTTCGTGCGCTCACAACTTTTAATAGATTTGTCTCAGCTTAAAATACCTGTACATACTCCTTCTCCTTACCCTAGGTCTCCACGTAGCAATATGTATTGCCGCAATTGTCAAATTTGATTGCGTCTATAAAATTGGCGATGTGTATACCCCAATTGCCATATGTAGTAATTCATTGCGCAATGATTGTTCTACTGATTGCTTGAGCCATATAGAATAGACATAGAGCGGAGACTCTCTTGTCAAAGACCTAACTCAGTTGTCAGAAACCTAAGTGGTGAGAATATTAGTAGAAAAAACTATGTGAAAACAAAAACAACACTCGTATGTGTGATTATTTTGAGTAATTTTTTTTGTTTGAATTTTTTTTAGTTTCCGCTCTATGTTTCTCTATGTCTTGAGCAATTATTGCTAGGCAATAAACTGTCAGTTGAGTTGTCATTGATGTAAAATTTGGTTTTTCTATGATTCGATGTGATTAATGCATATACATTTAATTTATTTAAGTACCAAAAGTAAAAAACAAAGACATAAGTGAAAAAAATCATTCAACACAAAATATAAGCAAAAAAAGAACTTCGCGTTGAAAATTTTGTATTTGTGACGAACGTTTTCTCCACTTAAAGCAATCAGCAATCTCTGTGCTGTTGTTCTGCCAAAGCTTTTGCTTGTTCTTAGCAATAAAAATTATTACGTGGAGACCTAGAGTTAGGCATCGAAAAACATTGACCTCGCATTTTATTATTGAAGTTCAGGTATTAAAAATAAGACAAATCGGAGCAGACCCATTATTTTTATGTCTTAGAAAGTTCAGTTGATTAAGTGAAAGAGCTGCATTGTCATTCTGGTTGTCTCGACTAGATATACATACCTATACAGATCCTTAGGTATTGAAACTACCTAACCACGCAATTTTGCGATATTTTGAATGCTAAAAATATGACTAAGACGAACTAAAATCATGTAGAACGATCTATTGACTAATTAAAAAGATATTAGTACTTCTTGCCACATTTAGCCTATGAATGTGTCAACTAGTGTAACCGAGATTAAATAAAATTAAATTCGTTTTAAAAATAAAAACAATCAAAAACAAGGGGCGATACTCCTCATAAGAGAACCTTCTCAATAAAGGTGACGCAGCAGATCATATAAATTATCCGGCTGTTGTAGACGAGAGATGAAACATTTCTCACCCAGTTTATCTAGAGATTGACGCATAATAATGACAGGATAATCCATACTCTGATTGAGGAACAGTAGAAAGAAATGTTCTTGGAAAAATCTATTCTTCTAACTTCTGTAGTAACTGATTATGATGTCATTGAATCCACAGACTCTCTATATTAAAAAAAATATATATTGCTTAACAACCCGCAAAAGTATTTGCCTTGTCGGCAGAAACACCCGGAGTATTTGCCGGGAATCAAGCCCACAACTATCTAGTCTATCAGAGGACCAATTGTTAGGAATATGAATGCTTTAATTAAGGAAATGCAGATGCCTTGCTAAACTTATCTGAGACATTGGAAATGGGACTAAGTGATCTTTCTCTAGTATACATCTAGCACACCAATTTGATCGATCTTTTGAAATTGTAGAAACATTTTGTCGAAGCATTCTTTCATTTGAAAAATTCTTTCATGGCAATGAAGATATTAGATGACCGCCCAAATATAGCAAAATTTAAGCTAGTTGGAGTTATTTCAAAACCAATTTCCAACGAAAATTATAAGTCGATTTATGACACAAGAAGAGATTTGGAACTACTTTTATAAAAAGCAGTATTTAGGCCCTCATTTTTAAGCGAAAATAATATTGTTTTATAACTCAATACATTCATAGATTTATTTATATGAAATATTAGTTTCTTGCATTGGGATTTTCTTTTCCAAGAACTCAGCACTCTTTCAAACTTGAAAAGAACATATACGGGATAGAGATTTGACACGTATGAGGAAATCACATTAGAAACTAAGACGTAATGACTAATTGTTCTTTTAAAAGGTATAGAAATGTAGGGGAACAAATAGTAGTTTCGATTAGACTTATCGAAAAACCGAAGATTTCGGTTTTAAAAAATTGAAAACCGATCGGTTTCGGTTCGGTTTTGTGATAATTTTTTAACTATTAAATCAGTTGATAATATAGGAACTGCTAAACAAATTTAAAGTTCAAATTTTACGAGTGTTTACGAGGATAAATGAAAATTGGTACTTTTTCTTTTAATGGTACCTTTTGAATACGTTAAATTTGTTAAAGTTGGCTAATATGCTTCTCAAGAATAGGGTGCTCATTGTATTATGATACCAAAAATGGAGAACTAAAAAAACTAAGGAGTACTTTTTCGTTCTTCAAAATGAATTTTCTATAATATTGAACCTAGAATCAGGAAATTACTTAGAAATTTCAAACTTGACAGTGGTTTAAGTGTGGAAAATTTTTACTTTTTCTTGTAATGGTACTTTTTATTATAATAAATTATATTACTTATTGTATATACATAATAGTTGGCTGATATGCTTCTGAGTAAAGAAAGAATCCAGGATAGATAATGATTTTGAGGTAACAGAAACTATTATTGAAATTTCTATAATAATGAACCTATAAGCAGGATATTAAACACACATGAACCTGACTGAGTTAGAATATAAAAAAGGGAATTGCAGGTACTTTTTCCAACCGATATTACTTTTTGAATATTTTATTTTTAAGCCTTGAAAAACCGCGGTTTCGATTTCGGTTAAAACCGAATTGGAAACTCTAGTTTCGATGAACAGTTTATCTGAATTCCGATTTATTTTCCAACTTGAAAAGATAATTTAAGGAAAAGAAATTTAAGACGATTGGGAAAATCGTATTGGAAACAGTGAACTATTATGAAGATTTTGACGAATTGTACTTTTCGAAAAGTATTAAAATATTGGACGACTTTTAATAGTAATGCAGACGGTTATGTTGTCAAAAATAACAGGGACCTTCAATCTATAAATTGAACATTCATATGTATGTATAGTCTGCTTTTACACACAGCAAGTTTACTTGAAGCAAGTCTCTTCGATTCTATTTTAAACTTCCTCGTCTGTTTATACACAGCAAGTCTGTGTTTTATCATGAATGAAATAAACAAGATTGCGACATCGACGATACCGTTATTTTAGTGTACTCTTTTACTCTTTTTTCGTGACGTCAGCAATGATTGTTTTCTTATGTTTTTAATGTAAAATACTTACTTTTTATATGAAATTTCAAAATAAATAGTGAAAAATAAATAAAAAAATTAATTAAAAATTAAAATGTGGTGTGGTGTCAAAACTTGCAATAATAATAATAATAAAAAATCAAAATCGTGAATTTGTACATTACAAAAAATTGTTAAATCGGTATTTTATTACCAATTACAGTGTTATAAAATCTCTATTGGAACAGGCTCACCACATCAAATGTGATGAAAAAGTAAAAACTCTATTTTTTCGTTCAAGAATGTACTTTAAAATAAAAAAACTTAATGAAGAACTCAGAGATAGTACGACATCAAGAAAAAGAAAATATAAAAAAATAATGACTTGAACTTAAATATAGCAAAAATATTGAATATTAATAAAGTAAAATGTGTCTAATAACATAAAACCTAAAATACATTTTATTTTATTAAACATAAATAACTTTAAAACATAATTATTGACTTTTGCATTACAAATCACATACAATTTTCATATAATACAATCAGTTTTAGTCAATGTTGACGTCACTGAGCCTAAGAGAATTTTTTTAAGAGAGCGATGTCGCCATCTGTGTTTATTTCTTTATGGTGTTTTATTGTGTATGTCAAAACCTAATAGACGCCATAGTGAAAAAGAGAAAACATAAGAGAATTGAAGAGACTTGCCAGTACAAGCAAGTGTGTACCCCTCTTCTTTTTTCTTTCCTCTCTCTCCTAGTCTGCTTTTACACAGGGCAAGTTTACTTGAAGCAAGTCTCTTCGATTATCTTTTAAACTTGCTCGTCTGTTTACACACATCAAGTCTGTGTTCAATTTTGTATCTCAAAACCTAATAGACGCCATACTGAAAATGAGAAAACAAAGAGAATTGAAGATACTTGCCAGTACAAGCAAGTGTGTACCCCTCTTCTTTCTTCTTGCCTCTCTCTCCTATAAACTCAGACTTGCGTCAAGAAAATTTGCCCTGTGTAAAAGCAGACATAGATTTGATTGTACTCACCGGCAATTGACTTTCATAGTTTCTCAAAGCTGTCATATTTTCATCAGCATTCGTACTTGAACTAGAACCATCACCGTCATCCCGTAATGTGTTACGTGAACTGGCGCCACAATTCACGCACATGGAGTTGGCAGCTATGTGAGCTCGTTCTTCGTCCAAATACAAACACAGTTCCTTTAATTCCAAATTGTCTGTTATAAGCTCTTGCTGTTTATCATCCAATTGTCGCAATTTATTCTGTAAGAAATATTAAGAAAACAATTAAAAATCAGCAATAAATAATATAAATAGCATAAAATTAATAATAATAATAATAATAAATAAATAGATTTTAACCCACCTGATAAGCAGCCACTTCTTGTCGCATAACACTTGCTGTATATCTGCCAAATCTTTGCCATTCTCTGGCCAGTTTCCGTCCCTTTTGGCGATCATCATCCAGGAAACAACACAGGTCACGCAGCTCTTGATTGTCATCCATTAATCTTTGATTTTGTTCTTTAAGCGAGCGCAACTCATTAATTAAGGATTGCAGTTGGCGATTTTGCTCGGCTGTTAAACGACCCGCTGAGGGTGCTATGCCACCAGTACCGCTAGAAGTTACCGAAGCATTTGGTGAAGGATGTTCTTGATCGGGTTTTCGTACAAATTTTAACATATCCTGGTGCTGTTGTTGTTGCTGTTGCTCGGCTGAAGGCAGCTGTTGCGTAGAGTGACCGTTTGATGTTGTTTGATTGGCGCTACGTAATCTCTGCTGCAATTGAGCTTGATGATTATTTTGTTGTTGCTGCCTTTGTGGTAGGCTGTAACGTGTTGAATTTGGTGGGTTTTTCAAAGAGTCTGGTATAAAAACACTGGAAAGCTGAGGAATATCGGGTGGATATTTGAGATTACTTAAATGATTGCCTGATGTTTCCGAGGAGAAATACGAAGGATATGCTGGTTTTGTGCCGCTACTTAATCGTTGGGTATTTAAATTTTTCAAAATACCTGTGGTGGGGTTAGAGTTGCTCTGCGGTTGTGGTGGCGGTTGATAGCGTGGCGGTATAGAATGGGCTGGAGCTTTAAGACTGTTGCCGGCAGATTTAAGCGTTTGTAAATGATAGAAACTTCGTCGTGTTGCGGGATTTTCTGTTGTAGTTGTGGATGTTGTGTGCGTGGTACTATTTGACTCTGCCGTTGCTTGAGCGTTACGTTGTTGTGCCTGCGAGGATGGCTGGTGAATTGTTGCTATTGTTTGCAATTGATTTGCTTGCGTTGGAGCTGAAGCAGTTGAAGTTGTCGAATTTAGTAAGTTAATGGTTTGTTGTTGTTGTTGCAACTGCTGCTGGTGTTGTTGTTGCTGCTGCTGTTGTAACGACACAGAAGGTATTAACGAACGTTTTTGATGTTGTTGTTGAGGGGCCTGCAATTTCGTTGTTACTGTTGATAATTTTGCGGAATGTTGTTGCTGAGTTGCATGTAAGTTGTTATATGATTTTTGCAGTTGTTGCTCTTGCTCCTGATGATAATTATGATGCGTTTGATTACGATGGGGATTAGGTGTTAAGGATTTACTTTGCGTTGTAATAGCTCCTGCCGTGGTTTTGTTTGATATATTAGAAGTAGCAGTATTCGCACTAACTATCAAATTTCCATTAATTTTATGTTGATTACTAACGGCGGACATTGTCTTCGTCTTCGCTTCGTCTTGGTAATGTCATAAAGCAATAGTGCTGTGTTAAATCAAGAAGATTTTCGAACATGAAAATCCACTTTAAAGAATTTTGTTGAAAAACATTCTGTTGTAGTTCAATTTAATGCAATCACCTTTAAACTGAAGTATGAATCTGCAAAATAGATTTATGTAATTAGCAAGTTTTTTTTTTTTTTATATTTTTTAATCTCATATTACAATTTGCTTAAAATTTAAAAATTTTTCATTGCTTGCAAAATTTGTTTCTTTTTTTCTTGCACGCATGCATTCATATGCACAGTGTAAGACAAAACAAATTAAATAGTTTGTTGAAAACATTCAAACCTTAAAGTCGAGAAGAAATAAAAACAATAACGAAAATATTTACAATACTTCGTTGTGTAAATTTAACATATTAGAGATAGAAATCTTATTTAAAATAGAATGGATTTGAATCTATTAAATTTAATATTTATCATTAACTTGCATTTTTATAACAAAACGTTGTGTGTTTTATAATTTCTTACTTTGGAATGTGATTTATATTCAACATGTTTTGACCAACACTGCCTGCTTGTAAAACTGTATAATTTATACAACTCCAGTTGTTATTATTACATAGTTTATCGTAATTAAATTGTCATCGTGACTTTACATATATACACACATCCATAATACTTATACATACAAGTATTTACGTACATATATGGATATGTATAAGTATAAATGTACTTTAAATAGTAGAAAGTGAAATACTAGACAGATTGCATATAATGGTTGTGACACTACTCATGTAAAGCCAACCATAAAAATTAGGTTGACAAACTTAGTGTTCCACAATTTTATACACAAAAAAAAGTGATTTCAAAACAGTGAATCGAATTGTTAACTAAACAACATAAATTTAGTAGCTTTTTGCTAAAAGATAAAACTTAAACAGAAAAATTCCATAAAAGTACTAAATTAATTCCTAAAAGTACTGATGATGATTAAATATTAAGACATTTTTATTAATCTTTATTTATAACCACATAATTATTGTTTTATACAGCTAGATTAGAGTTTTACAAAATGTCTGTAACCCGCTACCTACAGCATGGTTTTTTAAGCCCTTTTTTGGTTTTCATTGAAATTTGAACTCAACTTAAAGCATAAGAAACGTAAACCTGGAAATAAGACGTAATATTTAAAGAACAAACAACAAATAAAATAACGTTAAACACAAATTTTCTAGATTTGCATCTGTAAAATGTTTCAAACAGAAGCATAACTGCGGGGTACTCAAATTGGTACAGTTGTACACTTTTTAGTACTTTGAAAATAGTATAATTGGAGTGCTATGATAGGCTATAACTGATCACTTTAGATAAGTACAAAAAATTATAATTTTTGTAAAATAAAAAAATTCGTTTTTTTTTTTTTTAAGTTTTCATATAAACATTATTATATTTTGTCGTCAATTGGTAATATATTGACCTGACAATCAGTTTTTTGTGGAATTTATTATAGAAATAGCATCAAATGTTGTCTAATGGAAGTAAGTTTTTATCATTTCTCTACCAGCAATTTAAAATTATCATTTCAAAACATTTTGCTTCAAAAAAGTTTATAGATTTTCTTAAAGTATCAATATATAAGTTTGTCATTCCGTTTGTAATTTCAACATTTTTCATTTGTGACTCCACAATGTATATATTCTGGATCATTATAGATAGCGAAGTCGATATAGCCGTGTTCGTCTGTATGTTGAAATCAATTTTCCATAGCCCACATCTAACTTACAAACATGATTGATACATCTATATATCGGGAATTCTCCCGACTCGGTTGCTTATAAAATATATAAGGAAAAAAACGGGACAACCTCGATTTTTGATCTATATCCGTGTATTACTAAGTCATTAATGTAGACAATATTGATATCTAATGACAGATATTTCAAATACCATTGCAACGATGTATATAAAGCTACAGTAATTTGACCCTACAATAGGACAAATCGGGAAAAATATTTTTTAACCCGATTTTTTTACCAAACAAAATTTTTGTCATAATTTTGGTTCACTAATAAATTAAATTTTTTTTTTAAGAATTGAAAAAAAATTTCGAAAAATTTTTTTTTAAATTTTAAAAACAATTTTGAAAAAAAAATAATTTTTTAATGTATAATTTGGTGAAGGGTATATAAGATTCGGCACAGCCGAATATAGCTCTCTTACTTGTTTCATAGTAATTTCGATTTATACGATATTTTGTTACCGAAAGGTTTTGTAACTTTATATACACAGTTAGTTAACCCCTATCCATATCCATAGAAGCGTTACTGAGAGGGAAAAAACCTAAGTCGTGAGAATGTATTAGTACATAGTTTTCACCAGACACACAGAGTTCTATAAAAATTTTTAAATTTTAATTTATATAAATTTTCTTCTATTTTCTACCAAAAATTGAAACTCTGTTGTATAAATAAAATTGTACCACAGATAAATTTACGTGCCAAAAATTAATAAAAAATAAATTTGTTCATTTGAGCAAAATAAAAGTGTTTCGGAAATAAAAGTGTCCTGCAAGTATTAAAAAAAATTGACAAAAATTGTGTAGAAGTGTAAAAAAGCGGTTCGGTCTATATTTAGTCGGGAAATCGAAGTTAAAATTTCACGTATTTTGATGTGTTAAATTCTCTCACAAGTATGTTGAATTCACATATCACAAGTACGTGTGAAGAGAGTAATTATTGTTACTCTCAGCTTACTCTCAGTTGCGCCTCTAGTTGTACCCTATGGTTAACCCTCTTCACAGTAGTTTATTACGATATGAAAATTAAGGTTGGATGCTACTTTACAGCACGATCAACATTTTGATAATTTTAAAAGGCAAGTCCCTTGATGGAGGTGTTAAACAAGTACTGAGCCCAAGATATTAATACATATCGCTCATTTGCTGCAACAACGACATAATTCAAAATCCGTGTGTTTTGAACTGAGTAATACGAATTATGCGCCGTTCTATATAGTTTTATCAGTTTTCAAAAAAAGTCAATAATTTTTCCCGTGAGAGTGTTTTTTTGTTGTAAACGTAAAAATCAAAATTCATGTTAGCTCGTATATTTGACAAGAAAAAATTTGGGTTAAATACAGATTAGAAGGATATTAACATCTACTATTCAAATCAGGTTATATTTCTAAAATCTCATGATTTGTTGAACATTTATTTAAGAAATAGTCAAATGTCATAAAACATTCAAAGCCGTTTTTCTCGAAACGACTTTTTTTGAATTATGACGTTGTTGCCGCAAATGAGCGATATATCCTTCGTTTTCTCAGAAGAATAATTGTCATTTTAAAATTATTATTTAATTTAATTGTTAGTATAATTTAAAGAGTCTTATCTACTGAGAATTTTGTAATTGTGTAATTTTAAGTATTTTATGTTTCTGCACAAAATTATAAATAAGTGCATATTTTAGGTCGTTTTTTGATTTTTTCAAAACATGTTAAGACGCTTGTCAATAATAAATGCATGAAAATTCGTCCTTTAATCATAGCTAACCATATAACACGTCACTTGATTTTGGCCTAAATAAATCATTTTCGGTCGTATTTCTCATATTAATTTTCAAATAGCTCCTAATAACTGTAAAACAACTAAATTTTTTTAATAAAAAAAAACATAATTTGTTTAAAATTTTATTTACACAAAAAACGGTTTATTCTTTGAATAAGGACTGAGATCGAAAAATTCTTAACATACCATTTCCGTGCTCTGTCTTCGGCCTCTAAATTTTTAGCAGAGTTCCTGTCAGGAACTTTTTTAGCCGAGTATGTTTTTAAACCTGCATTGACTTTAAGTTTTCGTACCAAATAGTCCGATTACTGAGCTAACCGGACTACTTTCCTACCGGATGTGTTGGGAGTTATTTTGAAAATGCTTTCTATATATTGGCTTTAGAAACATCTTGTGGATCATTCCTTCTACCTGAACCAGGTTTTCTATCAACGGACAAGTACTGTTTAATAACATTGGAAACAGTTTGACTTTAGACCTTTGTTTGGCCAACTTTTTGTAGGACCAAGTTGGATTTTGTTGAAAATATTTAATAATTTTAGTACGCACTTTTTTCTCATTACTCATTTTAATCAGATTAATAACGAATAAACATAACTGACATTAAACATAATAACTGACATGCTTTACAAAGGTAACTTGATAAAAAAAAATCAAATAATACTTGGGTTAAACGTTTTAATGAAAAACGTGTGTTAAGAATTTTTCGATCTCAGTCCTTAATTTCGATTTATGCGATATTTTGTTACCGAAAGGTTTTTTAAGTTCATATACACAGTTACTCCTTATCACAGTATTTTATTACGAAATTAAATTTAAGGTTGGATGCTACTTTGGCTTGTGGCTTGTCAAGTACTAAGCCCAAGATATTAATACATATATCCTCCGTTTTCTCAGAAGAATAATTGTCATTTTAAAACTATTATTTAATTTAATTGTTAGTATAATTTAAAGAGTCTTATCTGCTGAGAACTCTGTAATTGTGTATTTTTAGGCCATTAAGCAATTATTTTATGTTTCTGCACAAAAATATAAGTGCATATTTTAGGCGCATGCGAATAATAAATGCATGAAACACGTCACTTGATTTCGGCCTAAATAAATCATGTTCGGTCATATTAATTTTCAGATATCTCCTAATAACTGTAAAACATCTAAATTTGTTTAATAAAAAATTTCTTAATTTTTTTAAAATTTGATTTACACTAAAAACGGTTTATTCATTGAATATAATGCTTTATTTTTTTTCTGTAGCCGGAAGACTATTTGAAACATAAATAATTGAAATAAGAACTAGTTTTACAATCATTTTAAATAAGAGTGACAAAACAATATTAAGGGCAACAGTAACTACTGTAATCTTCGCTCCGGAACGAACTGAGTCGCACTCGGCCAAATATTGATTTTCCCTTAGAAACGAACTTTAGACAACAATGGAACTGTTACAACAACAGCAAAAATGTTTCAACATTTTATAAAATAATTCTTGATCCATAAATGATAATTTTGAATCGCAAATGTCAGCAAAATCTGTTACGAACATAAAGCCAATTAAATTCAAATGATAAAAGTTTTAAGTTACATCGGGATAAAAAGCTTAATAATCCTACGAACGGGCGGGCAGAGTAATATCATTAAATCGATCACCCAATCTTTAAGAAACTAAAATACAAATGATCTTGCTGTTATTGATGATATTAATGAACAAATATTGCGCATTTGAAACCCCAAAAATAGAGTTTAAAGAGATTTATTAGGGATTTGAATAATCTACAATGCTGGGATACAATCTAGAAAAACATTTATGAAAAATATCATTATTCATTACGAAAAGCTGTACTTACTTAATTCATATATGGTGATTTCGTAATACATAATAAATACTCATGACAAAGAGTCGACTTTTAACGATACAAATAGTTGAACTTCAAACTTCTTTGGGTGTCACTAAGTGAAATTAGAAATCCCTATGCTATTTTAGTAAATCGTATATGATGAAATTAAAATGCATACATATCTGTGTTTAAACGACAAAGAGTACACTTTTAAAGAAATCAATTTACAAAGGCATGTCTCTCTACATTATTGGACTAAGATCACTTGGAGATAATGAGTTTGTTAGCCGTTAGCTAATAGGTTCACTTTGAATTAAAAAGCATGTCGAGGATCTCATGAAAAACTCACTGTAGAAGTTGCTTGGACGAAGATCAATAACAATATGTACAAACCTTCTATACGATTGGCCAACTCTTTAGAAACTCAAGCTTAAGTCTGTCTCACAGATATGATGATTTGAACTCAAGAAAACTTGAATATTTTAATAAGAAATTAGTTATACAGTGCACTCGCGGTAACGTGAACTAATTAAAACTAAGGGAGTTCATGTTAGTGAAATTGTTTACGTTAGCGATTGTCGAATTTCATGCAAAAATTATAAAATTTTATAATATAAAACTGTGTTTCACACGCTTGAACGTGAAATTCTTTTATTATTATTTTCATTATTGAAATATAAAACAAAAATTATTGATTAAAATGCATTACAAAACACGAGATTACGAGAAAATATACATTGAAATAAAATGACGTAGCTAATAAAATTACTCATTCGTTGCCATTAAAAAAATTAATTTAGAGGATACAAACACATTTTTATTATAAGCGCATTCCCTAATCTTTGAAAATCGAATTAAATGTCTGTATTTCAGTGCTTAGAAAACAAATACAGTAAATACAGCTTTCTGAGTTTGTTCACGTTACCGCGAGTGCACTGCATAAAGAATTGAATTTGATTTTGAAAATTTAATTAAGAATTAACTCTTTCGAACTTTCATTTGTAATGAATTTGAATTTCAGAAAAATTTAATTATTCAACAAGGAATCAATTCCAGAAATATTGAATTCATACTGGAATGAATTCAATAAGTTTAAAGTACTAGGGTTTTAGGTTATGAAAATGTAATTATATAGTTTCGAAATCAAATTTAATTTGAAATTGAAAATAGAATTATGAATTAATTCGTTCGAACCTTTAAAGCCTATTTGAATACAAAAAAAATGTATAATTCTTAAACAGACTTCAGTTCTCATGTTTCATCACTACTACAGAACATTGGATGTATGTAGATAAAGAGAATTAAAATAAGCGATTGAATTAAAAATAAAAAAAAAATTAACAACTGAACTGAAACCATGTGAAAAGTCATCATCTCACAGTTTACAATGTTGGTACAACAACGTCAACGTAACGTCGTCATCATCATCATCGCCACAAAACACAAATCTAAATCTGTCAAGGGATCGAGCTGTGCCGCCACACAAATTGCAAAATACCAACCAAAAACCTTAAACAAACAAACAGAAAAACTACACAAAAGCAAAGTAAAATAATACTGAAAAATCGAATCGAAATAACGCCAAAAATAACTTCGTGTGTCTGAGTTACGGTTAATGAGCAGTAATGCTACATTGATTACCCGGCTTGACTTGAAGGCATTCAGTTTCGTGTATATGATTTGCAATGTACAACTGACTAGTGAATACTATACATAGTACGGAAATGGGAAAAAGATATAACTACAAGAAGAAAACAAAAACAAACCCCAAAAAATGTTGTTCACATAATGTCAAAAATAAAACCAAAAAAAAAAAAATAAAGAAAACAATCAAAATAATACTTATTTATACTTATACAAATACTTAGTACTCGTATAGGTATATACACAGATCCATACTTACTTACATATGGATGGATGGACGGATGGATGTGTGAATGTAAGTAAGTATTTTAACGTGTCTGAAATTCTTTGATTCATGGTTCTTATTGAGTGGGATTTTTTTTTTCTTCTTTGGTTTGTTTGTTGTTTTTATTAATAATGATAGCGATTGGTCTGATACTCATATTAAAAGACCTTACAATGGGGAGAAGAATTATTCAATTCATTGTACACACAAACGTTCACAGAGCTATACACACTTACAGTAAGACTTTGTTCCTACTTGAAAAGGAAATAAAGTTTTTTACCAAGCTTGGTTTGTTTTCATATAATTTATGTATGTGTGCCCCCTACAATTCATTGTCTAGGTACATAAATTGTTTGTTATGTTTTTCGAAATTATTTTTACAGATCAGTCTTACATGATACTAGCTAGATGAAAACAATATTTGAAGCCTTTTAATCAATGGTTCGAAAGAATTAATTCTTTATTAAATTTTAAACATCAATTTAAAAATTTTCTCTTAATGATTCCATTAAGAGAAAAATTCTTTACGTATGAATTCATATGCATAATTACTTAGTACATACTTCAAATGTATTGAATTCAGTCCTTTTTAAATTAATTCATGAATTAATCTTAAATTTAAGTAATTAATAATTCGAAGCTCTGATATGAACCCATTTAATCAAAGGTTCGAAAGAATTAATTCTGTATTCAATTTTCAAAATCAAATTTCATATCCTATCCATTCCATTAAAAAAATTCATTACAAATTAATTCATAGACTTAATTTCTCAGTACTTCAAACGTATTGAATTCATTGATTTGAAAATTAATTCTTTATAGAGTTAACTCCTTATTGAATCATTCAAGTTTTCTTTAATTTGAATCCCTTACAAAATAGCTTAGTAAAATGTAATAAATTAAATTATTCGAAATTAAATTATAAGAATAAATTCTTAATTTATAATGCAATTTTCAAAATCAAATTAACCCGATTAACACGATGTCTGGTTATACTAATTTTTGCATGAAAACTGTCAGTATAACTTTAGGTTAAAATAACATTGTGATAATGGGGTAAATTTGATATCTAATCTAATCAGTATCGCAATTCTGTAATTTTTTAACGACAAAATTTTGTCGTTAAGTACACGCGGAAAAAAAAATAGTTGTGCATGTTTAATGTAACCATTTCAACATTTGTGCATGTTTACTGTAGCCATTTCAACATTTTCAACAATATTATAGTCACAGTAACTATTTATATGGTTGTGGTAACAATAATATGTTTAATTTACAATACACATGATTGTATCAACCATATATATGGTTACAGTAAACATGTATATGTTTGTGACAACCATTTATATGATGAAGGACTTATCATATTATGTTGCTCTCGGCTTATGGATATCATAATCTGAGAACTACATATTATGATAAAATAATTCATCATAAACATATACATGTTTACTGTAACCATATATATGGATGATTCAGTCCAACATTGCCTTACTATTAATAGGATTACTGGAATTTCACCCGAAAAACAGGTAGGAGTTTATCTTCGAGGCTATCAATAGCAAGCTAATTTTTTGTGAGAGAACAGTGGGGCATTTCTCTAAGTCAGTCTTCTGTTAGCCGTTGTTTTTCATACAGTTACTGATGTAAGTATCCAAGAACAACGTACGTGAGGAACTGTGTTAAAGAACAACACACGTTTTTCATTAAAACTTTTAACCCAAGTATTATTTGAATTTTTGTTTTTGATCAAGTTACCTTTGTAAAGCATGTCAGTTATTATGTTTAATGTCAGTTATGTTCATTTGTTGTTAATCTGATTAAAATGAGTGACCAGAAAAAAGTGCCTACTAAAATGATTAAATATTTTCAACAAAATCCAACTTGGTCATACAAAAAAATGGCCAAACAATCAAAGGTCTGCCGTCAAACTGTTCCCAATGTTATTCAACAATACCGGTAGAACTTGTCCGTTGATAGAAAACCTGGTTCAGGAAGAAGGAATGGTTCACATTAAGGCAAACAAATAGAAAGCATTTTCAAAATAATGTGGTATTTGTACCAAGAGAGGCAAATTCTCCAAACTGCCTGGAGCTAAGGCCAGTGGAGAGATATTAGGCTCTTGTTAAAAGAGAATTGAAGAGCACAAAAAAGGTGTCCAAAAGAGTGGTAGAATTTAAACGGAGATGGGCAACATGTACGAACAAAATGAAAGAAATCAATATAAAAACCAGAATGGAAGGGTTTCCGAAAAAGTTCAAAATTTCATCACTAGTGATTCGAACTATAAAAATATGTTTTTTTGTAAATTGTAATAATAATTTCAATCAAATAAAAAAAAATAAAAACTGTAAGTTTAGTGGTTTCATTTTTATTAACATATATGTATGTTAAGAATTTTTCGATCTCAGTCCTTACACTAATTTAATATCAAA
The DNA here is from genome assembly GCA_942486065.2 of Calliphora vomitoria. NCBI lineage: Eukaryota > Metazoa > Arthropoda > Insecta > Diptera > Calliphoridae > Calliphora > Calliphora vomitoria. The sequence continues at coordinate 128,471,630 of OW818030.2, forward strand.
TTATTTAATACTTAATCTTTTTTTTTTTAATATTTATGAATTTTAAAACTTTTACGTTCTTACATTTGTAATAAAATAAAATATTCTAACGAAAATATTCGTTAACTTAAATTAAAGAATAGAACACTCGTTATAAAAAACTAAAGTTTTCGTTACTTTACAATATCGGTAGTTAAATTTTAAAAAATACAGAATTGGGGTACAGTACGTATATCATAGTCTTCATTCCTTTGATAATTCATTATTTATAGAATTAATTCCTAATTGAATCATACAAGTTTTATGTAATGGATTTGAATCATTATAAAATAGCTTAATAAAATTTCAAATTCAAATCAATTACTAACAGCTTTACAATTTGTATTTGTCATTCCGTTTGTAATTTCTACATTTTTCAATACATATATTCTGGATCGTTATAGATAGCGGAGTCGACATGTCCATGTCCGTCTGTATGTTAAAATCAACTTTCCGTAGCTTCAAAATAATTTACAAACATGAGTTGTACATCAATATAACCGGTATAGATTTTTGATTTTCGGTCTGTGGGCGAAGGGGTATGGCAAAATTAAATATTTACGTTATACCGCTAATGCCATTCATATACATAAAAAATTATGAAATTTTCAGGGAATCTTCAGAATAGCCCAGCGGGTAACATTGTAAAGTCAGATTTTTGATATCCGCTAATGACATAAAAAAAAGATTATTGTATAATTGTTGATCGACCTTTTCTTCAATTCTTATAGATAGTTTATTTTGTTTCCTATATACAGGCTTACAGGGTCAGTGATTGTTGTAAAAAAATTAGCTAAAAAAAATGTTTCAAACAAATTTTGTCAACAACTTTGTCGGCCAAAAAAAAAATTTGTCAAACAAAAAAATTTTTTTTTTTCAATTTGAGAAATAAATACTTCTTTTATTCCCAAAAAGGTTTTATTTAAATAAAATTTGTTTTTGTTTTGAAACGGGAAAAGAACGAGAATCACGGCTTTAGCAAATGCGTCGCAGTGCATCTTCATCGAGTGCTGCAGAGACACCTCAACAGCATATCGAAAGACTAGAAGCCAATCGCTACCGAATGGCTCGATCAACAGAAAGAATCGATTTAAAGTGCCCGCATTTTATTACAATAAGTATGATGACTACAGGAATCACATGGACATACTGATTGGCGCAATGAACAAACATTGCTTACATTTCAGCGTTTTGAGGTTCCCTAAGGTATCCCCTGGAATGTGCTGTTCGAACGGTAAATTTATTCTGCCACCAGTTATTGAGCCGATTGAGCTCCTCTTCCTTTGAAGCACTTCTTTTGAAGCACTTCCTTCAAAATATCCAAAAGTGCAACTTGTGCTTTCAAATGACGTCGGCTTCATGCCCACCTTTAAAGTTCAAGGCCAAATGTACCATAGAATTGGATCTTTGCCCCCACTTCCCAATGATGATGCGAAGTTCCTTTAAATTATTATTTCACTGGAAATGAAGCTACAGAAACCGAACGCTATCAACGGACATGCACGTGCATTTGCTGCAATACCCTTCTGCCGAAACATTCTCAAAACAATAGTTGGACATCGGAAATGGAAAAATTCCAATTAATCCCGCCACAAATTAGATTTCGTTCCCGAACTTCTGCCAAATGCAAATGAATATTCAAGCCGTTCTCGATACAAAAATTCGGATTGGCTGTGAGAACATGCAATTTTGGCACCAACAAATTATGATGTTAACAAGCTCAATAAGCAAATACAATTGAAACTGCCTGGCGAAACAATAAAATAATGAACGCAGAACAAGCCGTCGATTATAGTACTGAATTTTCATTGGAACCAGCCGGTGTGCCACCACATGTATTAATATTGAATTGAACGACACTGTATATTAAAATCGAGATGCAATATAAAACAGATGTTATCTAAGGGCCAACAACGCGGTCCGGGTTCAGCTAGTTCTTTATAAAATAGAAAATAGCTTAATGAACAAGTAAGAGAGCTATATACGGCTGTGACGAATCTTATATACCCTTCACCAAATTATAGTTTAAAATAAAAAAAAAAATTTTTTTAATTTTTTAAATTTTTTTTCGAAAAAGTTTTTTTAAATTTTTTAAAAAAAAAAATTTTTTTTAGTTTAAAAATTAATTTTTTTAATTTATTAGTGAAAAAATGTTTTTTGTGAAAATAAAATATTTTTCCCGATTTTGACCCATTGTAGGTCCAACTTACTATAGCCTTATATACATCGTTGCAATGGATTTTGAAATATCTATCATTAGATATCCATATTGTCTATATTTATGACTTAGTAATCGAGATATAAATCAAAAATAGGCCAAAAATAGAGGTTGTCTCATATCTCCGTTATTTATGGACGGATTTTGCTGATTTTAAATAGGAAATTTCTCGAAAGCATGTCTGACAGAATTATTGAAGATTTGGATCACGAAGATATCTGGGGTCTTCAGAAAATTGATTTCAACAGACAGACAGACGGGCATGGCTAAATCGACTCCGCTATCTATAAGGATCCCGAATATATATACTTTATAGGGTTGGAAAATTATATTGTGGAAATTACAAACGGAATGACAAACTTATATACATATACCCTTCTCACGAAGGTGAAGGGTATAAAAAAGGCTTTAGACAATTTTTTACAATTCATTTAGTAAATGATGAATACGAAACAAAAACAAATTGAATTGAAGAACCAATGTATTCATTAAATTTGGATTGGATTCGAATTAACAAAAATTTAACTATTCAAAGTTTGAATAAATTTTATTATGAATTATTTTCATTACGAATTAATTAGACAATAAATGAATTCTAGTCAAAAAAAAGCTTTTAATGATTCCAAAGAATTTGTTTTGTTGTGAATGGCTTTATAAATTGAATTAATTAAATCTCAGCTCTGTTTTATTTCTAAGATTTTTAAATCTCAAAAGATTCCTTAAACTCTGATAGTTTTTATTATTATTTTAAATTTCTTTTAAGTCGGAAATGGCAAACTCAACTACTGTATGTCTCCCTTTTAGAAAATTTTATAACAAAATAGCATATAATTGTTTTAAATTGTTTAAAGCCGCATACATAACTAAACAACCCATTAAAGATGATTTTAATTAAGGAAAAACGGCATGACGCTCTCAAAACGTTACCATACGTTTTAAAAGTACACACATGCGTTTTTATTACAAAAACTTAACTTTTTTATAATGTTCAAGGTTGATAAATTTAAGTTTAATTTTTTGATTGTACAACTAATAACTTCAATGCCGGCTTGTTATGAATGTAATAACGAAAAATAATAAATAATAATGGAATTATCAATTATGTATTAAAGAAAAATAAATTACTAAGCAAGCAATCAAATCAAATAACAAAGCCACAATTCAATCTATGGCTTCCTCATTAATTAAACTGAGTATAGAAACTTAGTAATACAGCTGATTGCAGAATGATTGTCTAATCAGATAAAATGTATAGATACGTTCAGTGCTTAACAGCGGTTAATGTTGAGTAAAGTAAAAAAAATTAACAGATTCAAATGCAGAGCTGTCAAATGCAGTGATCACTGATCATTATGATTTGTATGTAGATTTTAAAAAGTTTATTTTTTAAACATTATGGGTAGACCTTTAGTTTAAAAAAATTATTTAATAGTAACTCCATTTTATCACAATTTTAATTATTAGTTGATCAATCTAAAAACTATATAAAAATTTATTGCTTAAACAGAGTGTTGGCGAAAAGCTTATAAAATCATTTATAATAGAAAATAATTTTGAAAAAAAAAGTAAATTCAAATTCAATTAAAAAATCAAATGACGTGGGCGCCTTCTTTTAAGTACCATTTGCTTATAAACAAATAGATTCTATAATTTAACACACTAAGTAATTCAACATATAAGATAAATTTAAACGTACATACATATGTATATGAAAAGTACATACTCTTGTACGTAAACAGATTAACTTCAATTCTGTATGCATGTATTATTTATACATTGGTGTATCTATCTACAAATTTGTGTACGAGTATACATACATATTTACTTATAGACTTTCATATATACTTACTAATACATATGTACTTAAATACATAAGTACATTATTTGTATGTGGTAACTTTCGATTTTGTAAACCAGTAGTTGGAGATTTAAAATTGTTTTGCCATTTAGTTTTATACTGTAGGTTTTTTGAACGGCATTTTCGTTTAAAGGTTTTGTTTGTAAATTAATTTTTGAAATGCATTCATGTCTGAAATGGTTTCAATAGGGCCCTCTACAGCTTAAAATAATGTGAAAGTGGATAGGACTGAGTTCAGAACATACTTTCTGATTATACAGCTACCATCACAGTCTTTGGAAAGTTGTTATAGATTTTATTTCCTTCCAGTCGGTATAAAGTAGCTAGATGCAGAAAAAAAATATAGTTGTGCATGGTTACTGTAACCATTTCAAAATTTTAAACAGTATTATAGTCACAGTAACTATATATATGATTGTGGTAACAATAATATGGCTAATTTACGATTCACATGATTGTATCAACCATATATATGGTTACAGTAAACATGTATATGTTTGTGACAACCATTTATATGATGAATTATTTTATCATAATATCCATAAGCCGAGAGCAACATAATATGCTAAGTCCTTCATCATATAAATGGTTATCACAAACATATACATGTTTACTGTAACCATATATATGGTTGATACAATCATGTGAATCGTAAGTTAACCATATTATTGTTACAACAATCATATATGTAGTTACTGTGACTATAATGTTGTTAAAAATGTTGAAATGGTTACAGTAACCATGCACAACTATATTTTTTTTCTGCGTGTATAAACTGACAAATCCATACTACACTAAGGTAGTGTATTCAAATGGTATACCAGCACTAGTCTTGAAGCAGTGCTCATCGACGCAAACTCATCCATTAGTTAACATTTTCAGCACTTTATACCATTTTGGTGAATTTCCTGTATGTTGGAAGGTTGCTCATGTAACTCAAATTCCTAAAAAGAAAATAACCCTGGAAATGATTCAATAGCAATTTATTCTGTACTTTCAAAATTTTACATTTTATATAGGGAGACTTGCTATACTTCCTGTTGTTCCGTTCACCATTGAAAGTGTGACTCTAGATATTTCCAGGTTTGACTTGGCGTGGTACACTTTTATCAAAGCTAATTGCTTTTGGTGTCGGTAATAACTTCTCTCGTTTTATATGGAGCCTTTCAGAGATTGCAGTATACGATTTGTTGTTGATGCAATCTCATCAAACGAGTTCAAGAATAATTCTGGGGTACAGCAAGGCTTCGTTCTTTCTCCTACTGTATTTCTAGTTTTTTCAAATGACATTCTACGTCAAACTGCCGAACCTATTATAGAACATTTTCCACTCATGTTCATTAATTTATAGACCGAGTCTGTCTGAGATAAGGAAAATGATGCAAAACATGCATGATCCTGATTAATATCTTGTAACAATCTCTGAATGGGGTCGTGCCAACAGACTATGCAGACATTATTCAAGTGCCGAAAGAATCATTCAAGTGCCTCGAAAGAATCATTCATTTTCTGTTCGACCGAAAATATACATCTGTCCTATATGGGCTGGTGCTTCAAAGTCTATTTTGGAGCTGCTCGCGTACTGGATAGAACAAGGGTACTTTTTCTTAGCACAAGCGTACCTTTCGCTTGTTGAATGATCTTCCCGCAGAAGTGTTCAGAGTCATAATCCTTTCAAGAAGTAAGAATATATATTGAGAGCTCTTAAGTGAGCTGGGCTGTATTCTCTTATCGTCCTCTGAAATATTTGCAAACATGCTAGTTTGCAAGGTACTGTATGACTGCAACATTCGTGGCAATTTTTGTCGATAGTCAGGCGGAGCATCTCGCATTGAATTCCTATACAACTACGTCTTTAGTCAGGTAGTGTAAGTATCATATACACTTCTATGATAATGAACAGGCGGAATCTGCTTTAAATATCTCCAACGCGGTTTCAGTTGCAATCCCGCTGGGGACTATTAAAAGTAGTGTATTCAGTCACTTTCATCAAAAGCATGAAAAAAGGATATCGTAATGAAGATACGCATAAGGTGCCCATGTAGGTTAATGAGGAACTTTTTTTATGGAAAACGAACCCTTAAATGGATATATCAAGGTTTTTTAGCATGCAAGTTCGATTTGGTCTCCATTACAAGGTCCCCTTTCTTAGTTGCAAGGACAGGAAAAAAGAAGAAACGGTTTTCCATCTTCTCTGCGAAGAGGAAACGGTTTGACTCTTCTCAGAGTCACGTTAATTCCTTGACAACTACATACTAACCAGCCTTGGTGAGTTATCTTGGTCTAGACTTAATGACCTATTGAGATATCTCACTATCTCACTACAGGCTGAATCATTACATTAGCAATGTAAATGACATTACTTCTGACGAGTGGGGTAGTTTTGTCAAAATGATAACTATGCTACCAACAGGCTGAAATCTTCCCTTTCAATTTCATTTTAGGAAAGTTCAAATCTAATGTTCTTAAACACTGCTGGGAGAAAAAAGCCCTCCCATAACCTATTTTCTTGGTTCCAACACAATGTATTGCGTATCAGTGGTTCACACTGAGTTAATGTGACTATAGAAAGTGAAATCTTCTGAAAAGGCTACAACTAAATGTCGCAAGTATAATACCCACAGGGTTTAAGTATGTGACCCGATTATGTATCTATAAACATGCAAGTAGTCTCGGACTCCATTTCATCCTATACAGTTGTCGGGGCTCACGGCACATTAAAAAAAGAACGCACAGTTGTGGCTGTGAATGTCCGGTTCTTCATGTAATGAAATATATGGGAAAACTCAATGTTACAGGTAGGATCTAGTACTCTTTTCAGTAGTACATATTATTTAATCTCTAACGAGAGGTGTTTAGGTACTTAAAGTTAATACTTTTCAACAAGAACTTTGTTTTTCACTTGTGACAACACCGAAGCCCATTTTCACTTGTTAGGGTATGTCAACAACCAAAATTGCGGCATTTGGGCTTCTGAAAATCCTAGCGCGATTATTGAGAAGCCTTTTCATGCCCAACGTGTCCGTGTTGTTTTTAATGAAATAGACCCGCCATTTTGCCAAAAAAATTATGAAAGAATCTACATCTGGTGGACATTTGCCAGATATCATTTTTCATTCATAATTGCCGAACTTTTCTCTTCGTAATATAATAAAAATTTTAATCATCTTTATCTAAATTCTTTGTTTTATTTTGTTTTAGAAAACAAAGTTCTTGTTGATAAACCCTTTACATGCAACCGATTGTATAACACTTAACTCAAATGAGAACATAAAGATTATACATCAGTGATCGGCATTGATAGGACATGGATACGGATTATAATAACATGTAATACAATTTTTTGTAGTTTTTATTCCTTATTTGATGATTTATAAAAACTTTGTTGACAGATAAATAAGCGATAATGTTCGTTCCCCGTTAGCTATGAGTGCCGACCACTTATGTAAAGTTAGCTTAAGCATTACATCTTATTTTTAGCTGAAAATAGATTTATATTGAGTTTTCTTGGAAGTGTATGAAAATGTTTGTAGTGTAGTATTTAAGTCGACTTTAACCGTTTGTTTCTTTTTTGATTGTTCTACCATATGTTGTTGTGCCTGGGTGTTTTCGCAATTTCGTTTAAGATAATTTTCAACTATTTGCCGGTTTTGACTTTTATAGCGGTGTGTGCTTTTTTTAATACGTTTTCTTCTCATTTCGTATTATGTAAATGATTAATTGTCTGCTGTAGAGTTTTTTTTTTCTACTTTGCTAAAACAAATGATTCTTTGTTAATTTGTATTTATGGGCTTGTTCCGGTCTCATGGTTAAGTGTGCTTTATTTTAAAATTTATGAATACTTTCAGCAAGATTTTATTTCTAAATGAAAATGTGCGTAGCCAAAATATCACATTATCTAAGTATTTAGATTTTAAATTAATATTTGAAACACCTTTTCCGGATTTTGACCATATGCTGTTTTTTAGTTTTTTTTTTTTAAATGTCACGTGCAACTTAATCTATTTATTATTTTTAATCATATTGTTTTCTTTTTTTCAAGCCCACAAAATGATAAATGTTTAATAATCGTTTTAAATCGTGGAGAGTTCCTGAGTCAATGTTTGATTTTGAGTTAAAATTAAAGAAAAGAATTAGTTATATATTGTAAAGTAAAGCAAAAACGCCTAAAAGGCTTAAAAAAAGTAACATGAGTCTCTTTTGTTCGGTTGGTAACTTTCAAAACAGCAACATTTGTTTTTTACTTTTTATTTAATGGTGTTTCATTTATCTGTCTAAGTTTGGTTGAATGTATGAAGTTTTTTTTGTTTTATGTTTTTTAGTATGGATTGTTGGGTTTCATTCATGAAATGCTATACTATTATACATCGTTTTAACTGAATCATCACCGTCATCCTCATCACGATTGTCATACACAAAGTCAACACCGTCTTGTATCATTTGTCATTTGATCGAACCATGAAGGCAACCAACAACACAACACAACCAAGGAATGTTTTATATGTGAAGCGAGTGAGGGAATGAGTGAGTGTGAGCGTGTATTGTTATGATTTTTGTTTTATATTTCGCTTCAAATCTCTGACTGACTGAATATGTGAGTGACATATTGTATTTTGTTTCGAATCTTACAAAAAAAAAATAAAATAAAAAAAAAAGCTTTTGTAATGTTTCGTATGATGCATACCATTTTCAAACCAATTCAATGTGATCACAACAACGAGTTAATGGAGCATTAAGGAAACTGATCAATCTACCTTTACTATACAAATATGATGTGCCTATGTGTGTGTTCAAGCTAGTGAGAGAGTGTAGGTGGAAAGACTTAGTGTCACATTTCCGGCGCTTGTGGGAGTTTTGTTTTCTAAAATCCATACACATAAATAGATTTTTACGTCCATCATATCTCATTTTATATGAATATTTTATATTTATTAATGTTTTATGGAAAATTTATACAAAGGCAGTATCATTTAAGAAAATAGAAAATGTGATTCGGAAAATAAAGTTTAAATACAAAACAACAATATCCAATTTCAAATTCTTTATATCTAACTATCATATCTACCTATCATACATATTGCTATTTCATTGTAATGTATTTAATAATTACTTTTCTAAAATCTTAAAGTTTTATTAATTTAAATTTTTATAATTGATTTAAAACTACAATACGATTATATAGTTTAAAAACCGAATCTAATTGGAAAAATCTTTAATTGATTATATTTCTACAACACTATGTACGCATGTACATTTTTTTTTACTTATAATTGTAGACAACGTAATAAAGTCTCCTCTTAATTGGCGGAAATACAAGTAGCTTATGTCAAACAATAGATTTAAAAAAAAACAATAATTCTTCCGTTTAAAGAGGGAACAACCTTAGAAATGATTGTTCGGTTCATTGTTCTCCACATGATTCATAATGCATACATATACATAAGGGCATTAGTAGAGCTCAAAAAAAAAAGTTAAAACATATGTTTAAGACAGAATTTTGCAATGTATTATTTACATTTTTCTCATACCTTTAGCTATGAGTCTCAATGTGCTAAGTGTACTTTATTAGAAAACTGAGTTTTTAATACAATCATAAGGACTGAGATCGGAAAAATCTTAACATATCTTAATAAAAATGAAACCACTAAACTTACAGTTTTGATTTTATTTTTTATTTGATTGAAATTATTATTACAATTTATAAAAAATATTTGTTCAATTCACAAGGTCTCCTATCATATCATATTGTCATAATGTTCAAATATTTCACAACTCCCCGGCTCGGCTTAACCGACTCCTAGGCGTTCGGTGCAGGTTTCTGCTGGTTGGTTACAATAACACAATAAACATAGAATACAGATTAGTATTATTTTAGAAAATTTTTTGCTTGAAAGGCAATAACAACATTTTTAAACCATTGTGAAATTTTAGAACATTATGATAATATGACATGATAGAAGACCTTGTTAACTGAACAATTATTTTTATAGTTCTTATCAATAGTAATGAATTTATGAACCTTTTCCGGAAACCCTTTCATTAAGGTTTTTATTGAGCTTTCTGTCACTTTGTTCGAACAGGTAGTCCATCTCCGTTTAAAATCTACTACACTTTTGGACACCTTTTTTGTGCTCTTCAATTCTCTTTTAACAAGATCCCAATATCTCTCCACTTGCCTTAGCTCCAGACAGTTTGGTGGACTTACCTCTCTTGGTACAAATAACACATTATTGTTCTTGTACCACTCAAGACCTTGCTTGCCATAGTGACAAGATGCCAAATCAGGGGGGTTACTCTCTATTGCGATGGGAAAGAAATATTGAGAACTAGCTTGACCCGGTGCGCTTCGCTACCCCTGTCGTAGTCTATGTTGGAAATTTCAATAAAATCGTTTCGGCCGTTTAGTAATTATTGTTTAAGAACTAAAGGTACCAATTTTACCGGTTTTCCCCCTGTTTACCACTTTCTGGTCCAAGTATTGAAAAAAGTTATAGCCTATTGACGCTTCCAAGTAAGGATCTATCTACATTCCAAATTTCAATAAAATCAATTCAGCCGTTTAGGCGTGATGCTCAAACAAACAAACAAACAAATAAACAAACAAACAAACTTACAAAGACATTTATATATTTATATAGATATAGATTGAACAATTGTTACCCTTTAAGACTTATGAATGGAAGCATCTTCTTTTGTAAACATTTCATGATGTAAATTTCGGTATTTCGGCATATTGCTTGTCATGTCAAGAACTGTTTGGGAAAATTTTCTGCTTTTGGGTCCTAACATAAAAATATTGACCCGGAAACTTCGAAAAATCTGCTAGAACATTCGTTTCGTTATCCATTATGCAGCAGGTATATTTTTGTATAAAATTTAACTTCAATTTCCGTGATCTGTCTTTGGTCTCTAAATTTTTTTTTAAACCTACATTGGCTTTAACTTTTTGTACCAAATAGTCCGAGTACTGAGCTAACCGGACTGCTTTTCTACCGATTTTTTTGGGAGCTCTTTTGAAAATGTTTTCTATATATTGGCTTTAGAAACATCATGTGGACCATTCCTTCTACATGAACCAGGTTTTCTATCAACGGACAAGTTCTTCCGATACTGTTTAATAACATTGGAATCAGTTTGACGGCAGACCTTTGATTGTTTGGCCAACTTTTTGTAGGACCAAGTTGGGTTTTGTTGATAATATTTAATAATTTTTTCTCGTCACTCATTTTAATTAGATTAACAACAAATGAACATAATTGACATTAAACATAATAACGGACATGCTTTACAAAAATACTTGGATTAAAAGTTTCAATGAAAATCACGTGTTAAGGTTTTTTTGATCTCAGTCCTTATATTTACAAAGATTTCAGAAACACTTAGACAAATTTAATCGTTATTGGAATTGTGCTTCTGTTCCTCAATCTCGACTGAAAATCAAAGCGAATGAAAAGAATTTAGTAGCATAAACGACACAAATTAGAATCCTCTATATCAAACATTTTCGATGATGTAAAGATCTTTATCAATCCTTTTCTTGCGAACAATTTGTGTCAATTGTTTTAAACGTAATAAATTCATGATATGTGGTTTTAATGATTTAAAAAATCAAACGTATTTCAATGTACATATTTGAACCGAATTTTTCAATGACTGACTAATTTGGTAAAACATACGATTCTACATATATGTAAACCTCTTGTTAAACACAGGGTTAGTAAGTGTAAATCATTTACTTTGTCTGTAGTTCAAATGTGTTCAGTTTGAACATTGTCTAAATTATCCTGTTAAGAACTGAAATACCCCTAGGAGCCGTTTTCTCATAAGGTGATTATCTTTTTTCCCAGCGAAAAACTGCAGATTAAAGAATTTGGTTTTCTCAATGTCTCATTTGCTTCTATTTTGTCGCAAAGCTAACCCGACCTCATCTGCCAATTATTTATTTATTGTACAGATAAATTCAATTAATTATGTGTTTGTGTTTTTGTAAACGAAATAAAATAGATTTTATAAAAAAAGTTTAATAGAGGAATTAACATTAATTTGATGAAGGATAAACTCGAATGCAACCTGGCAGACATGGAGGATAATGAATTTTTCAAAAGATTCCGGCTGTCGATGGCCACATTAAACAGATGATTTATGTAAACATGTTGTCACTTGAAGGCAGGGTTCCCAACTTTCTCATCTATTTTGAGAGATATTGCCAACTGAAAATAATGTTTTTTGTCGGTATATTGAGAAAACCAAAATTGTTATTGAACAGTTTATCGGCCTAATAAATTTATGTCGACATTTAGTAACAGGCAGTTTGTCGATACATTGAGAAAACGGGCACTAGAATGTAAACATTTTTTGTTCGAAAACTACTCACAGTTTTATACTTAATATGTATCCAAAACGGAACAAGTTATCTTTGGTTAGTTCAGTGACTTGTCGTTTAGTGTCTAAAAGATGTCAGCATCCCACTTCGAGAACAATGCAAAGTTAAATTGGTGACCTGTCACTCATATAAAGTATTATAACTAGAACTAGGAACTAATATGTGTCATCATGTGAAATAATAACGCATTTTTAACTTTTATAATAATGGATGTTATAAGAATGTATACTAGAGTCCATTTTTGTACATGCGGATGAAAGCTGATCAAAGCTCCCAACTTTTGACCATAAAGATAATGGCCACAATTTTATGAGTATAACATTGACCATTTTGAGATAGTAGCAATATATAATATAGCTTTTTTTATTCGTTTCATTATATGCAAAGAAGACTTGTTTCAGCATCACGATGTATTAAAATATTTATAAATTCTGGGTGCTATAATGTTATATTATTATTTTCTTTATGCCAAAAAACTGCAGAAAAGAGATTTTATACAGAGGACTCTGTACAGCAGTCGAGTTTATATGAAAGTCATAGAAACTTGCATATGGTTCTTTGTGATAACTTCGGAATCAGTAGATATAAAGGGTTTTGCAACAAGATGTGTTATTTTGGTATTCAAAGAAAAATTAAATTTTTTGAGATAAATGATCGGATGTTTATTTCATAATAAAGAGGAAGGTATGCCGTTAATAATGAAATAATAAGGGTACTCATTTAAACGCTTAAGTATCCCATTTGTGTAAATGTGGAAATTTGCGCGACGTGTTTTATGAACCCACCTTTTCAATTTTGTGCAAATAAAAATTTATATTTGTTAAAAATGTCAAATAAAAATAAATTCTATAAAAGCTGTAAAAAAAGTTTTTCGAATTGTATAAATTTAAATTCTAAAAATGTTGAATGAAACTTAAATCTTTGGAACAAACGATGATTTGCATAGTTTGGAAGATTTTGTTTATGTTCTAGCTGTTGGTTAATGTTTCCACACATATTGCCATTCAATCCAATCATTCTTTTCCAAAGTTACACAATTTTCACATGCACAAAATATTTATATTTTATTTGATTTTTATTTTTCATAAATAAAAGTAAACAAAAGCAGCTGATTTATCAAATGCACAATAAATTCAAGTTTGCTAGTCTAAATTGTCGCGCAAACTATCTGAATTGTGCAAACGAATTTCCATTTTTTGACAGTTCATTTGCGAGAGTGAATTACAATTTAAAAATTCTGAAATACGTTAAGAAAATTCCGAAAATATATTGTAATTGGAAACTTGTGAAACACAATTGAAAATGGTGTAGTTTATATAACACTAACTTCTGGTTATTTCTTAACTAAATAATATACTGTCCGTTAAAATAATGTTTTTATGAAAACTACCAGAGTATCTTTAGGTTAAACAATAACTAACCATTGTGAAAATGGGATTTAAGCATAAATACTTATTTGAATGTATTTAATATATAAACATTCCCCTTTTTCCTTTTTTTTTCTCTATAAATATCTAATTACAAATAAACTGTGATAGTACAAAGTAGATACATAGAGGTAACTACTTATACTGTAAAAAGTGTTAAAGGTGTATGCTTCCGTTACTGCTCTATTGTTATTAGTTTTTAAACCGGGGTTTATTATTGATATGCTCATAATATGTCTTTATAAATATATGTATCTAACTATATGAATCTCTTAGATTCCTACTAACGACAATAGCAAAAACAACAACAACATCAACTCAGCAAAATGTAAGATTAATAAAAAAAAAGAATAGTAATCATAAAAACATAAAAGAAACAAAATAAAATAGGAAAAAAACAAAGCGGTTGTTGTTGAGAAATTGTTCTACATAAACAGCTCAGTTTAATGTTAGATTTCAGCAAAAACTAACATAAAAAAAACTGAAGAACTTGTTTTTTTTTTCAAGAGGCAAAACTTTAGAAATTAGAAAGTACATGCTTCTGCTGTCATAAGTAGAGGAAATCATAGTTTCTTGTTGTTTTTTGGTTTCATTTGACATCAAAACATTGGTTAACATTTGAACATACATATGACACATTTGGCGTAAACAAATGCTTTAACAAATGTCATATGCTAATCTAATCCATCAACTAAGTTTGTGGGACCTAATTTTTTTTCTTTTTTGGTTTTTGTGTATATAAAAACCTTAATTTATTTTAGTTAACATGCGCTTAACTACTTATCATAAAATTAATATAAAGTTTGTAAACAAGTTTAAGATTTTGGTATTTTTTTAAGAATTTAAATTGCTAAACTGGGGCCTACAAAATTTCTATATAAATTTCGCTTTGCTTAATTAAATAAGCAAATTTGTCAGTGACTTTTTTAGGTGTGTGGTATTAATTTAATTTTTGTTTAAATAAATCTTTCATACTCATAATTTAAAAGAAAACAATTAAAATAAGTTTCAACATTTTTAAACTGCCAACTCTGAAAAATTTGTTTTGAAGCTAAATTCATGTATGTATGTGAGCAGAAAAGAAAGTTTACTATTATTTCATTGACAAATCCAACGAGAAACGCTGCAACAAACAAACAAGATAGCTAAAGATAAAAGAAGGTTAAAAAGCTAAAACAATTAGTTATCACATGTGATTCGGTTGCGTTGACTTGGGAATACCCTGCTTTAAATATGTGAGAAAATACTTGTTTTGATTCTAAAAGAAATATATATTTACCTATATACTTAGTTACATCAAACGATCATACTTTTCTATATAATTTGTTTGTTAGAGAGATTTTATTGCGGGTTTAAATGGTATTCAAAGTTTAAGTACGATATATATTTACAATGCGATTTAAGTATATTCGACTTTTGGTGGTGAAGCACCATTCCTGAGAAATATATTTCCCTGGTTTACGGAATTCATTCATTCTGGTTTTCATTCAATGTAGTACCAATTGTGTGAAGATCCTCCATAATCGTTTGTTCAGAGCTGATATTGCAGCATATCCGTTACTTAATATTGTAGCATCGCACTATAGTTCCACTGTCAAATCCAGTTGGACAAAATTATCAACATTTTTCTATTCAAAATTAATCGAAATTCATATATTTTTTGCAATATACAGTGATTGACAATACAATGGAAACTATTTGAGAACAATATTCCGTAATTTTAGTTTTCAAAAACATGAACTTTTACCAAATATATTGTTACGAAAGTGTAATTGAGTTCAATGGCTGGTTTAAAGTTGTATTTGTGGAGACTTCTAATTGTATATACACAGTCTTACAAAAGTTTACATACGTTTGAAATTTTTCTATTTTTTTGGAAAATATACAATTTTATTAAGAGTTGTAACTATATTTTTGTTTAATTCACTTAAAAATTATATTTCCATCATATTTTATAATATTTTGTTGGTATTTTAAATAAATAACAATAAAACACGAGTAATTGGTATCCTTTTAATGTTACATAGATTTACATATTCAGCAAAAAAAATGTTTGTGTAAAATTAGTGGTAGAAAGTTTACTTTCACTGAAAGTGATCACACTGGCAAAATAAAATCAAAAAGTATTTTCAGTGTAAGAAAATGGGCAAAGGCAAAGAAATTTCTGAGCCAATTCGAAAAACCGTCATTAAGTTGAGATAAGATGGCAAATCTTTTAATGAAATTGGAATTTGATTAAACCTAAGTAAAACCACAGTCCAAACAATAATAAAAAAATTCAAAGAAAATGGAAATTGTGAAAGCAATGTTCGTAGTGGGTCTCCCTGCATTCTCGACAAACGAACAGAACGGTCTATTATACGTTCCATTCAAGAAAATCCTAAGCTAAGTGCCGCCGAACTAAACCGGAAAATGAGAACAAATCTAGAAATTACCGTTTCTGATCAGACTGTTCGCCGATGTATCAAGAGAAATGGGTACAATAGCAGAGTTGCCAGAAAAAAAACATTACTTAGATCTGTGAATATCCAGAATCGCTTAGAATATGCCCAAAAGTACGAAAATGCTCATGTAAATTACCCTACATTTTGGGAGAGGCTAATATTCACAGATGAATGTAAATTTATGGTTTTTGGAGGTGATGCACGAACAAAAGTTTGGTGAAAGCCTAATGCAGAGTTATTACCACAAAATGTTAATTGCACCGTAAAACATGGAGGCGGGTCAGTCATGGTCTGGGGATGTATGGCGGCAAATGGTGTCGGTAAGCTCAGGTTCATCGATGGTACTATGGATAAGGCCATGTATATCGATATTTTAAAGGATAGCTACCTTCCCAGCGTCCAAGTTCTAGATCTGGAGGACAACGCAATATTTCTCCAGGACAACGATCCGAAGCATTCATCAAAGATAGTTAAGGAATGGCTTCTATATAACGTTAAAAACAAATAGGAACATCTCCCGCAGTCCCCCGATCTTAATGTTATTGAACATTTATGGGATATTTTAAAACGAGGTCTAAAAAATCGACAAGTAACATCAGTTCCAGCACTCAAAGAAGCGTTGATGGAAGAATGGAGCAAAATTACTCCAGAAATAACAAAAAAATTGGCTTTGTACATGCCAAATAGAATATCTGCTGTAATTAAAGCCAAAGGATGCCACACAAAATATTAATTTAATTTTTTTTAATTTTTTTTATCCCGTATGTAAACTTATGTAAATTAGCTTTACGCCAAAAAATTAATTTTTTTTATGTTTTTTAGTAGATTTTAATGCAAATAAATTTGTTATGTGTTTATTTTATCTCAATAAATCCGAAATAGCATTAAAAAAGTAATTAAAGATTTTTTCACTAAATATTTCTTAATAAATATGAAATATATTAGGGGTATGTAAACTTTTGTAAGACTGTGTATATGATAAGCGATCGCTTCGTTTTCATCAAGGCGAATTTATACAAGGTACACTGTCAAATCAAAAAATAAAAAGCGTCCAATTGTCATAATTTTTGGATATGTATTAGAATACAATTCTACTTGATTAAGAATATTAATTATAATAACAAGTTATTGTTAATTACTTCAGATTTGTTGTCTGGTCTGTATTTTGATAGAAATTAATAAATCATACTTGAAATCGAACGAAATTCAACACACTCTTTCAAATCGATAGTTTTGAAAACGATTTTTCCAAATGTATTACCTTATACTTATTTTGTATAGGCTATAACTTTAGAATCCTGTAGTACCCTGAGAATATTTTTCCACTGCCAGTAAATCGAATAATTCATCTATTATATTGCAAAATAATATTCTGCGCCAACTTTTCTCCTGGCGAGTATTATAAAAACCAAAATGTACCTCTGAACTGAATTTCAAACAGAATTTTGTATGAAAAATCTGGAAAATTTCTTGAAAATTAGTATTAAGAATAAGCAATATTTTTAAAGGTGACAGTTTTTATATCCCGCCCACTTTATATATTAATAAAATTAAGTTTATAGTTAGTTATCTATCAAATTTTAACACTTTATCTTTACAGCTTCGAATATTGATTCAAATGTATACACAAGTCAATGTACCTAAATGTAGAGTATTTCACAATACAGTAAAACTATTTTTAAAACACTAGCTTTCTCAAAACATAAGTCGTAATCAATCTTCGAATTTATTAATACAATTTAAGGTTAATTCACTAAAATCTTGATTCAGAATTACAAAATTGGCAACAAAACGAATTATTCATTCAAAGGCTTTTACTTTAATATAATTTATTCATTGCTGAATTAATTCATTCCACCATTAAATGGTTCAATTTTTGTTAATACAAATTGAATGAAAATATTTGGTCAATTCACAAGGTCTCTTATCATGTCATATTGTCCTAATATTTCACAATGGTTTTTATTGCTTTTCAAGCAAAAAATGTCCTAAAATAATACTACTTTCTATGCTATGTTTATTGTGTTATCGTAACGAACCATCAGAGACCAACGCCGAATGCCTATGAGTCGGTTAAGCCGGGCCGCCGAGTCATGATATATTAGGACATTATGACAATATAACTGATAAGAGACCTTGTGAATTGACCAATTGTTTTTACCCTTCACCATAAGTGGCAAGGGTATATATAAGTGTGTCATTCCGTTTGTAATTTCTACATTTTTCATTTGCGACCTCACAAAGTATATATATTCTGGCTGGGTTGCTATTTAAAAAGTATAGAAAGGCCTTACACTGAGGGAAAAACGACGTTGTAAAATAACAAAATACAGTTGTGTCGGCAAGAAACCAACCAATTGTAGTAGAGAATGTAAGAAAATATAAAATCACTGTTTATTGTTGGTGTTTTGTTTAAGCTTTGATATTTTTACAAATAAAGCTTGAGTGTCTGTAATTCTCATTCACTACATAGTTTTATTTGTATAATATCTTTAGTTTTTCTAAAGCATTTTAGGAAAAGGTTTCCTGATGATCTGGCCTAAGCAACCAGTGAAATGTGCATACAAACTAGCTTATCCCCTAACAGTAAATTTCAGTGAATTTATCAATAAAATTGGGAATTTAACATAAGAAAATCTTACTAAAATATTAATTTTGTATTCCCGAATAACCTTTTAACGATTGGTGTTATTTTGACACCATACGGTGTCACTTTTTTTCGACACCGTACGTTTACAATTTGTAAACAAACGGGTATGAATCGACAACACAATGTTGTCAAATTATGCGACGTATCATCTCACAGTGAATAACAAGACAGTTGGTTTTTATTATGACGAACGTAATGGTATTTATCACTAAGTTTTTGTTTTTTAGAACGCAAAAGTACAAATTATTGAATAAGTGCAATAAATTAGGTTTTTTGAACAAGAAGTGAACAAAATAAATGCAGTGAAACTAATAAGATCAATGTGGAGATAGCTGAATAAAGGGACTATATGGAAGTACAACAGTACCTGGAAACAATAGCCAGTGATAATTTTGTTCATACGAGTATTCAAACATGTTTTTATAAATGTGTTTCTATTAAATAAATGTAAAATTAATGAAAAATAAGGTATTTTATGTTTTATTTTTATCGCCATAAATATCATGGTAAATTTGGAAAGGGAAGGGATTACACGATTCCAAATCAAAAAAGGCTGGTGTTAAATAAACAACGGACGGTATTACAATGGTGTCAAACTGACAGCGGAAGGTGTGAAATCGACAACGGCATGGTGACAAACCGACAACGGATGGTGTCAAATATGCAACGGTATGGTGTCATTTCTTCGTTGTCAAATTGACACCGTTCGTGTACGATTTGTGCACATACGGGGTTGATACACTATTAATACCGAATGGTGTCAAATTGTACACGGATGTGTTAATTTTTTCTGTAGGTGAGTTACACCCAGATTTTCGTTTATTTCGATAAATGGTCCGCTCAATATCATATTTAGCCAAAAAATCTCGACTTAAAAAAAACACGAGTAGGGAAAGCTACTGTAATGAGATAGCCCGTAACAACCTAAAGCTGTGCAGTTATTCATAGAAAATCACATGATATAATGTGGAATGCAGAATAATCAGGAGAAAGACCTGACAACAATTTAACAAATATTGCCTTGACATTTATTTAGGAATAAAGAAAACAAATATAAACACCTCCTCTACTACCCACTTAAGTTAATTTAATTAAATGTAAATCTATGTAAATTAATTATGGAAAACTTAAATCTCTTCTCCAACTTTTCTTTTATCAATTAAACATACACGAACTAAAAAACGTAAAAGCGGCTAAATCCACAGTGAAAGGTGTTACAAACGTAATGACAAAATAAATCTATTCCCTATGGTTTTAAGCCGGTATGAAGTACAACAAAAAAAAAAAAAAAAACATCACAATCAAATCAAACGGCAACGAACTTTGCATATCAAAATGAAAAATAAAAAACAAGAAATTTTGGAATTTTTGTTGCTTTCAAAGCCACTGATGAAAATGTGGTTGAGATGCTGCTGCTGGGTTTTGAAGTGCGTTGACTTTATGGCTTTGCATGACATGGAGATGGAGAGTATAAAAAGAAAGGGCTTGTTATTTATAGCGTTTGATAGTGTCGTCGTCGTGCTGCATTTGCATTCTCAGCTTTCATGTACTCTGGGTGTTGAGTGTTTTTAACAGGTTGTTGCGGTTTTAATTTGACTTGAAAAAATAAAATAAACAACAAAAATCGGTGAAAAAAATGAGATGTTGTTAGTTTTTCTCGGGGGGGAAAATCCCAGAATTGTTTTTAAAAATAATTTATTTTAGCCTAATCATGTGTTTTATGGCCAAAATTAGCTGATTTTTGGACCTACATTTATAAAATGCTGTGATAAATATTCAACTAATAAATCAGCAATTTAAAAAATTATTTCGGAGAAACACATAGTAAAACTACTTCAAAGCAAGATAATTTAAAAAATTCCGCGGCAGTTTATCCAATTATCTGAAATTGAAAATTAGTTCTCGAACTGTTAGCCGCAGGGTAAATGATTGAGTTAGTCTTGGTTGCGAAAAAAACTCTTATTTCTAAAAATAAGAATATTTAAACTGGTGGAGACAGAAATGGAATTCTGTTCTCTATTCGGATGAATGAGGATGATTTAAGAGGCAGTAATAGTAGAACATTTGTAAGACGGCTGAAGGGAATAGTACTGGACCCCAATAACACATATAAGACAGTCAAGATAGGAGGTGGTTTTCAGATACAATTCATATCATAAAGACTGGAATTGGCATACACCCATAGAAAAAATGAACACATCCGTGTACAATTTGACACCATTCGGTGTCAATAGTGTATCAACTCCGTATGTGCACAAATCGTAAACGAACGGTGTCAATTTGACAACGAAGAAATGACACCATACCGTTGCAGATTTGACACCATCCGTTGTCGATTTGTCACCATGCCGTTGTCAGTTTGACACCGTTTTAATACCGTCCGTTGTTTATTTAACACCACCCTTTTATGATTTGGAATCGTGTAATCCCTTCCCTTTCCAAATTAACCATAATATTTATGGCGATTAAAATAAAACATAAAATACCTTATTTTTCATTAATTTTACATTTATTTAATAATAAACACATTTATAAAAACATGTTTGAATACTCGTATGAAAAAAATTATCAATTGCTTTTGTTTCCAGATACTGTTGTACTTCCATATAGTCCCTTTATTCAGCTATCTCCACATTGATCTTATTAGCTTCACTGCATTTATTTTGTTCACAAAACCTAATTTATTGCACTTATTCAATAATTTGTACTTTTGCGTTCTAAAAAACAAAAACTTAGTGATAAATACCATTACGTTCGTTGTAATAAAAACAAACTGGCTTGTTATTCACGGTGAGATGATACGTCGCATAATTTGACAACATTGTGTTGTCGATTCATACCCGTTTGTTTACAAATTGTTGACGTACGGCGTCGAAAAAAAGTGACAAAAAGACACCAACCGTTGTCGATTTTGCAACGTTATTTTTCCCTCACTGTACGCTGAGGAAAATATGCCCCTAGCACGACAATGACCCCAAGCACACCTTAGGGTTGTAACTGAGTGGTTGGAATCCAATGAAGTACGTGTTTTGAACTGGGCTGCCCAATCGCCAGATCTCAATGTCATAGAAAACCTATGGAAAATTGTAGATTGCACAATACGCACTCAAAATTATACCTCTAAGGATGCTTTATCATATGCGATTATAAGGAATCTTTAATTGGTTCAATGCATCGTCGAGGCGAAGTAACAATTTTAATTGGGATATTATCCAACGAAATACTGAGTCAATAAAAGGAACAGACAATTTTTGAAAAATTAAACCTAATACTTTTTAGTTTGTTTTCTATTTTCCGAATTTAGTTATGTTCTTATTTTATGTTATTAATATACATACACAGTCTTACAAAAGTTTACATACGTTTGAAATTTTTCTATTTTTTTTTTTTTTGGAAAATATATAATTTTATTAAGAGTTGTAACTACATTTTTGTTTAATGCACTTCAAAAATATATTTCCATCATATTTTATAATATTTTGTTGGTATTTTAAATAAATAACAATAAAACACGAGTAATTGGTATCCTTTTAATGTTACATAAGCTACGTACTCTGCAAAAAAACTGTTGTACCGTTAAAATTTCCGCTACAATTTTTATGATGCTTTGTGTAAAATCAGTGGTAGAAAGTTTACTTTCACTAAAAGTGATCACACTGGCAAAATAAAATCAAAAAGTATTTTTAGTGTAAAAAAAGGGCCAAGGAAAAGAAATTTCTGAGCCAATTCGAAAAACCGTCATTAAGTTGAGAAATGATTAATAAAACTGGAATTTTATTAAATCTAAGTAAAAGTACAGTCCAAACAATAATAAAAAATTTCAAAGAAAATGGAAATTATTAAAGCAAAGCTCGTAGTAGGCTTCCCCGCATTCTCGACAAATGAACAGAACGGTCTTTTATACGTTCCATTCAAGAAAATCCTAAGCTAAGTGCCGTCGAACTAAACTGGAAAATGAAAACAAATCTAGAAATTACCGTTTCTGATCAGACTGTTCGCTGATGTATCAAGAGAAATGGGTACAATAGCAGAGTTGCCAGAAAAACACCATTACTTAGACCTGTGAATATCCAGAAGCGCTTAGAATATGCCCAAAAGTACGAAAATGTTCATGTAAATTACCCTACATTTTGGGAGAGGGTAATATTCACAGGTGAATGTAAATTTATGGATTTTGGAGGTGATGTACGGTCAAAAATTTGGCGAAAGCCTAATCCAGAGTTATTACCACAAAATGTTAATTGCACCGTAAAACATGGAGGCGGGTCAATCATGGTATGGGGATGTATGGCGGCAAATGGTGTCGGTAAGCTCAGGTTCATCGATGGTACTATGAATAAGGCCATGTATATCGATATTTTAAAGGATAGCTACCTTCCCAGCGTCCAACTTCTAGATCTGGAGGACAACGTAATATTACTCCAGGACAACGATCCGAAGCATTCATCTAAGTTAGTTAAGGAATGGCTTCTATATAACGTTAAAAATAAATTGGAACATCCCCTGCAGTACCCCGATATTTTAAAACGAGGTATAAAAAATCGACAAGTAACATCAGTTCCAGCATTCTAAGAAGCGCTGATGGGAGAATGGAGCAAAGTTACTCCAGAAATAACAAAAATATTGGCTTTGTCCATTCCAATAGATTATCTGCTGTAATTGAAGCCAAAGGAGGCCACAGAAAATATTAGTTTTATTTTTTTAAAGATTTTTTTATCCCGTATGTAAACTTATGTAAATGTTTTTTAGTAGAATTTAATGAAAATAAATTAGTTTTGTGTTTATTTTATTTCAATAAATCCAAAATAGCATAAAAAAAGTAATTAAATAATTTTTCACTAAATATTTATTAATAAAGATGAAATATATTAGGGGTATGTAAACTTTTGTAAGACTGTGAAAGTAAATAAAAATATATAGTAATAAAATACTAACAAATTTCTTAAAAAAAATTTTGTTTGACCTATTAATTACATATGTATGTATATCTATTTGGAAAAGTTTCCATTGTATTGTCAATCATATGTGCATATTGCCTATTTAACCAACTGGATAATCCGAGATATAGGCAAAAATAATTGCAAACTTTAAGTCTCGTTCACGCGCATTTCATAAATATTATTTGTTTTGTACTCACTTCTATAGACTTTTGTTTCGGCCATTTATAAAACAATTTAATTGATTCTTTTAACAAAGACAATTTCAGAAAGTATTTCTGAAAGATTTAAATGTTATTAGTTCTAGAGTTTTCAAAAAACCGAAGAATTTCAAAACCGCGGTTTCGGTTTTAAGAAATTGAAAACCGATCGGTTTCGGTTCGGTTTTGTGATAATTTATTAACTATTAAATCAGTTGAACTGCTAAACAAATTTAAAGTTCAAATTTGACCAGTATTTACGATGATAATGTAAAATTGGTACTTTTTCTTTTAATAGTACCTTTTAATATATTAAATTTGTTAAAGTTAGCTAATATGCTTCTCAGTAAAGAAGTAATCAAGAATAAGGTGCTCAATTGTATTATGATACCAAAAATGGAGAACTAAACCAAACTAAGGGGTACTTTTTCGTTCTTCAATATGAATTTTCTATCAGAATCAGGAAATTACTTTGAAATTTCAAACTTGACAGTGGTTTAAGTGCGGAAAATTTTTACTTTTTCTTCTAATGGTACTTTTTATTATAATAAATTATTTTACTTATTGTATATACATAATAGTTGGCTGATATGCTTCTGAGTAAAGAAAGAATCAAGGATAGAGGCCATAATGATATTGAGGTAACAGAAACTATTATTGAAAGTTCTATAATAATGAACCTATAAGCAGGATATTAAAGACAGATGATCCTGACTGAGTTAAAATATGAAAAAGGGAATTGCAGGTACTTTTTCGAATGAGTAGTACTTTTTGAATATTTTATAATGATGGATCTAGAATCGCGAATTCAAAACGGGTAATTAATGTTACTATTTCTTTATTGTAAAGGTACTTTTTGAATATTTTATAATAATAAACCTTAAAATTAGGCACAAATGATTCTGAATGAGTTAGAATACACGAAAGGTGATTAAAGTCTTACTTTCTTTTCTATTTTCTATAATAATGGACACAGAAATATGAAATAAAACATTCATGATGCTGAGTAGGAATACAAAATGTGGGTCTTTATTCTAATAATACGTCTAGAATGAGCTACAATCCACACTACAATGAATCAATAAACATGAAACTAGAGATATGTTTTCCTGAATTAGTTTTAATTTACAAAGGGAAACTTAATAGTACTATTTCTTTATTCCAATTGAGGTGGCGAAGCGCACCCGTCAGCTAGTACTCCATACTTTTATCGGATATTTGAAAATAACTAAGACTTTGTTACAATAATTTTGAATTATTTAGCCTGCGAAAGGTGCTACATCATCTGAAGCAATTATTGTAATACAATTTAAAAAATGTAAACAAATCTTAAGATATTTTTACCGAATTATTCATCCAATATCATTTCAATATTTCCAAATTTTGAATTTTTCTAGTGAAAATAGATTAAAAGTGAAAACCGAAGAATAATTGTCGGTTTCGGTTTTAGGACTTGAAAAACCGCGGTTTCGGTTAAAACCGAATTGGAAACTCTAATTAGTTCTATACGTTATATGAGAGCTTTGATTAGAAGTTGGTTTTTGTGTAAAAAATTGTTTATATCTCTGATAATTATGCACCGATTTTTAGTTTACGATATGCGTATTTATTACAAAACATGTTCCTTTCAGTAAACGGCATCATTATATTTCAAAGTAAGTTTTAAAATCAAATTAAAGGTTTCAAATAAACATCTTGGATTATAAGGATACTTCACTTCATTCAGTAAATGCAAAAAACAAAAGCGATTTTGAAAACGAAAGAGTATGCTTTTTTATATTGTAAACTGTTTAAACTTTAATTTCGAATTAAATTGCATCACAGATCTTTTTTTCATTAGCTTTAATTTTGCTAGAAAATAATAAGCGATTCATTCAAATCGATCGAAATTCGTCACATCTTTTAAAATCAATACATGTACGTATGTATTTTCATTACATTCTTATTTAATTGATTAAAATATTTCAATATGTAACTCCTTTATTTGTTTCTCAAACAGTTTCCTTTTAAATTTGTATTTAAATTATGTAATTTTTTCCAGATTTGTTTCCATTCAATAATAAAAAAAATCTATCTTTAACAATGCAAAATCCCAGCCAAAAAAAAAAAAAAAATAACTAAACTGGCTTACCTGCTTAAATACGAAAAAAGCAAAAACAAAACCAAGAACAAGAACAAAATTAACGAAATTCCTGATCGTTTTCCCAGAGATCCCTAAACTAGGCGCTGCTGCAGTGATGATTACAACGTTTGTTTGTTGTGTTGTTTTGTAGTTGTAGAAGTTTGTAGAATGCCTTTTTTATGTGATCTGCTTGTATAACAAGTAATTTGGAATTTATTGTTCCCTGCTCCTCTCTACTTTATCTCATGCACTCTTTTGTTTCATGTTCTTTACAGGTCGCTCGTTTTTCAGCCTTTTCAATGCCACAACAGTCCTTCCTTCGTCTTTAAAGTTGTTTGAAATTTTTCTATATTTAAGGAATTTTCTTCACTCGTTTTCAAGGTTTTTTTTTTTTTGTTTAAAATTCTTTATATTTTTTGTATTTTGGTTCTTTTTTTAAATACGCAATTTTATTTTAATAGTTGGCGTTACAAAGATATTTAAATATAATACATCTATGTATCTATATTTGTACAGGAAACAATTTTTGGCCACCGCAATATTTGCACTAACACTTTAACACGCACAACTAAGATCACAAACATTTACTCAAGATGAAATGAACTAACACGATCATCTCACGTATATTAAGCAACCAACGACACAACAATAATAAGCATCAACATTCCAAAATGTACTGTATGTACTGTATGAAGTATGTATATTCACTCTATGCTACAATAGCGATCGTAACCACGCAATTGCTAAGTAATTATAAACAAAGTAAGTACGTGCATGTATTTTTTATTTTTTATTATTTATTTTTGTTTTTCTTCTAATTACTCCAATTGACAGACGCACTCATCAGTTGGAAGTTTGTTTTGTTGTTTTTCTGATTAAATAAATTCTGGTGTTCTAAATATAGCACCAATCAGGAATTTAACTTCACAAAAAATTAAACAAAAATTATTATTCTGTTTACTTTACTTTTTTGCAGACGTTATTTGTTCGCTCCGTTTGTGTGTGTACCTAGTATGTATCTTTGCATTTATGTTTTTGTTTTTTTTTTTCAACAAAATTTTGTTATTGTATTTATATATATCTCGTTTGAATGTAGTTGTTCAAACCTCAATCGGGATTGAATTGCGGCGCTCTTTACTCTTTTTATTTTTTTATTTATTATTATTTTTTCTTATTCACCTTTTACGCATTCGTACGTTGAGGTTTCCGTTAATAAAGCCGACACAATCTTAAACGCTACGCGATCATTGCTGAGAAGTAACTGAGTTTGTAATCCAGCAAGTATCTCAAACTAGTTGCAAACTAAGTTTCTTCAGTTGAGACAGTGACGAGATTTTTTTTAGTTTGTACTCAAATATTGTAGTAAAAAGTACCATGAAATAAAACTTATCATATAATCGTTATGAAGGTATTTTTAAAAATAGAGTTTTAGTCCCAAAAATTTGTTTTAAATTGTAGATACATCAAAGTGATATTATATTTTTATTTGTTATAAATATGAATAAACCCGTTTATTGTTAAAATCGAAATACTAAAATTAAATTTACACGCCCCTGGTTAATTGAAATTGTTGCCAGGGGGCAAATTCTCGCACTCGTAATCGAAATAAATTTCGAACGCTTATTAGCGTTCGAGTAAAAACTCGTTCGTTATCGAGTACAATCATCATAATTTTGTATACATTTTACTCGATATCGAATAAGAGAATCCCAAAAATATAAAAGAACTCGCACGTTCGAATAAGTATTCGATCGTGTTCGACTGCGGTAATTAGCCCCCAGATCTCATAACACGTACAAATACGGACAGATATTAAATGAAGTAGAATCCTGTTTATTTCTCTAATTTAAAAGATATTTAAGTTTAAATTCAGAAATTTTCGATTTTTATTATGACTTTTTCGTAGATGTCTTTAGTAATAGTTGTCAATAATTTTTTCTAAAAACATTATTTTATTTCTAACAGGTCTACCTAAATAAGAGCTGAAGGCGGAATGTTTTTTTTCCGCTTAGCTTTAACGCTGAAATGTCATACCTAAAAAGAACGGCAACGCTACGTCAAACAATAAAAACAAGGTTATCAAAATAATAAATATATCATAATACCTATATATTAGTTTATTTGTTTCTCTTTTGTATGTTTTGTGTTTTGCAACTAGCGCTGTCAAAATCGGATTTTCCAATTACAAAGCGTTGGCGCCGCGTTATTTCGGTATGCTGCATACAAATTGTATGGCATGAGAATTTTTGACAACTACGCTTTCGGCTCTTATTTAGGTAAGCTTGTAATAAACTCGAAGCTTTGTCAAAAAAGCTTTTTTCTTTTCGACTATTCGTGAAAAAGAATCAAATTCAAAATGTTGAAATTAGTATGAAAAATGCATACATTTTGATATATTTTTCTTAAAATTGTAACTTATGTCAAAAATATATATTTCATACAATGAACAAAAAAACTATTTTTTTTTTGTATCAGTTGTTTTACTTAGATGATGTTGCCATTTTAAAAAAAAGATAAATTAATTTGTGACTGAAAAACTCAAATGATATATAAATATTTCTTTGAAATATTAACTAACCCCCAATATCAATTAAGTGATAACCTCGAGTTAGCACTAACTCGATCGTTAACGGTCATAATTCAGTATTTAAATATAAGGAAAACATTGGGCAACGTTAAATGGGAGCAAAACACAACATTCAACTAACTTGGTATCACCTTAAGTATATTAAATATACCAGTGCTGCCAGGTAAAAGATAACTCCCATATTCGTTAACAAGGTTTAAATTTTTAAAAGGTTTATAAAACATAATTTCCATACAAAATTTGTTTGGAAATTATTGGCTACCGATTCAAAAAACTAATTTTAATAATAATTTTATAAAGGTGCTATTATATTACACTTTAAGTTATGTATATTTATATAAACTCAATGACGGAAAACAAACATTGGTATTTTCATAATATAAAATTATTTATAGAATAGCGGTAACGATATTTACGATTATATCGGTAATGGTAATTTCACATATTTCGGTAACGGTAGCATATTATGAAGCTATGAATTTTAGAAATATTAGGAATATTCAAAATATGATGTAACCCAAGGGTTACATTTTTCGTCATCTTTGATAATTTTAGTCAGATAACGGTAAATACCGTTTCCGAAATAACAAGAGCTGCCATTATCGAAATAAAGCAAAATACCCCTACCGAAAAAATCCAAATTAGCATTGCATTTACCTTTTAACAGTTTCAAGTAATTTAATTATTTCTTATAATAAATACTGTATTGTAAAAATATAAGGAAATTATGTTTTCAACAGGTTCAGAAGTCACGGTTACGTTACATGAAGACGCCAAACCGCTTTTAAGTACATAAAACATAATAATATCGATCAACGTTCAGCGTTTACAACAACACATTGCACAAACTAATTTTCAAATGACACTGTAAAAACAATAGTTCATATCTCAGTTATGATTTCGACTTTAATTGTTTTAATGTGTGGTCGGAATTAGCCCTCGAATTTATCATACACATTAAATCTGGCGGCATATTTTTGCCCACACATTAAATGTATGGGTATAAATATTTTTCTTCATCTGGCAACTCAAGCGGCAATTTGACACATAAAACCCATTAAGTATTAAACTTGGCAGCACTAGAAAAACGCTTAAATGGTTGTTATACGATTTTGTTAATTTTTATAATTAAAAATACCTATAAACTTATACAAGTCGTTTGTATAATATTTTTTAATATTAGTTATATGTTCTAAATAAATTAAAGAACAAAAATAAATATATTATAATTAATCTACCTAAGTTAGCAATTCACCGATAAATGCTGTAATTATATTATACATTGTATTTGTTGTCAGCACTGGGCGTTTTTACATGGTAAATTTCGGCTTTTTTTTATTACTTCATTTTCATTGTGAAAATTCTCAGTTCAAAACGAAATCTACGAGGAAAAAGTTCAAATAAAAAAGTGGCGTAGCAGAACCGCTGTATTAAAAACGAGTTTAGAAAAAAACAAACAATTAATTATTGTTGCAGCAAATATTTGTAATTGAAGTGTAGTTAACAAATGATACATAATTCAATCAGAAAACTTTTAAATTAAATGGTAATTAGTGAAAATATAAAGAGAGTGATAACAAAATAAGTGTTTTATTAATAAAAGAAAATTACAAGAAAAAGCGCGCTTGTATTTGTTAAAAAAAAAGATCTTTGAATATTTTTGCATAATTAAAGTTTGTTATAAAAAAAGACAGTGTGGTTGGAAGCTATTTTTGCGAATCTTTATAAATAAGAATATCTGTGACTCATAAATAAATTTAAATAAAAAAGCTATTGAAAAGTAAACGTCATCGACCATTATGCTATATTTGTTTTTTTTTTTTTTTAAGTTGTATTGGAAGCGTCGTCGTCGATGCTGTTCTTACAATTTGTTTTATTTTCTTTTTTCTTGGCTTGTTGTTTGTGCATTTCATTATAACAATAAAGTTCGTTTATTATCCCATCCATCTACACAGGGTGTACGGGTGTTTGTTTGCCAGTGTGCACGCATTTGCATTTTTGTTCCATTTGAGTGCGTGAAAGAATAACAACATAAAAAATTATAATTTTATTAGCTTAAAAATATTGTTATAAACCATGGCATAAACATATGTACTCTTATTTATAAATAAAAAGTTTTCGTAGTTATTTATAGAGTTTGTTATTTGTATGTAATTCATACATGTTGATACAATATGCACAAATTAGTAATGACAATTTGCTTATATGTTAATAAAAGTGGGTGTGGTCTTTTATAATTCTTTTTGTTACTTTTTTTTTAGTGGTGATTTGTTTAGAAAGCGGAAACCTAACGCATTTACAAAATAAAAGAATAAAATTATACAAACAAAAAAAACAAAAAAAACGACAAGGTACGTTAAAAATGCATTTTATTTACACTTGCACAAAAAAATACACAAACAGGCCAATACTATGACATTATTTTTGTTATTTTGTTTTCTTTCGTTATTCGTCATCATTTTTGGTATATTTTCTTGTTACGAAAGGCACCTGTTGCTTGATTATTTTTGTTTTGTTTGTTTATTACACATTACATTTTGCCATTTTGCCAAATCTCCTTTAATATTTCCTTCTTTTGCAAAATGTTTGGTCTACGCATTTTATTCCTAATTCCTACAAATGAAAATATTTTCATAAGTCAAGGTCATTGCAGATTTGTTATTGTATTTTTACATGTGCTGTAACATCTAGACAAGAACTATTTTAATTAGTCGGACAAGTTGAAGTCGTTAAGAGTTTGGCATAATGAGTGTTAGTTTAATTCTTAGAATTTTCAATGATTAGGATGATTACTTTTTATTTCTATAGTCTATACATTTTAATAATTAATGTTTTAGTGGAATCTAAAGTACTTTTTTATTATATTGTGTAGGTATTTATTATTGATTATGAATAGCTTACAAACTTGCATAAATATTTTTATTTTGTCGAAACCTTTTAAATGCAAACAATACTTTTACACATAACATTATTAAGTTGTTTTCACTTAAATTTTAATCTTTTTATTTGAAAGAATTTTATTTTAAATTTGGAATTACATATGTACATAGTTTACGGATCCGTCGAAGTCAAAAAAAGGGCAATATAATACTTAAGCTGATAACTTATAAATTAATTTCCGAAATTTTCCGAGAATTTCTAAAAAAAAATATCCCCGAGAAAATGTTCCTGATTAGTAAACGTAGTAACACTAGTTACTACAATCACTGCATCTAATTCGAGTATCGCTTGCACAAATACACAATAGAAAATTGTTTAAGTTTACAGCCTTTTGTGTATGCTCTCTTTCATTTTGATTTTTTAGTTGAAATTTAGCAAAATATTAATTTTATATGATGTAAAGATTTAAAATATTATTACTATTAGTATGTGCTTAGAATAATTAAGTAAATAATAAAAATAATGCCTTAATAAAGGCATAACTTATAAAAAAAATATTTAATGAAAGGAGCGAGTGTCAATGGAAATCTGCTAGAGTTGTTTGACATATGACAGCTAATATTATTCTGAAATATGTTGTCTGTATCTCACAAATTACTGCATAACTTTTAAACCAAAAGAAAGCAGCAAACAAATTTTACATGATTCGTCTTAGAATCTGAAACATTATTAATGGTAAAACAATTCAAAAATCTCAGCCGTTCAACTACATAAATTTAAGACAAATTTATTCTGAGACACTTTAATATTCAATATTTTCTTTTTGGTTTTTGATTTACAAAGTTCTTTGCTATTTCAGTAAAATTATTGTAATATACTTTCATTATAGGATGATGTGCAAATAATTATATTCCAATATACGTGCAAAAACGTGCAAAAAATTTATAAATATACTTGACCGGTTTAGTCAGCATTACCGGTCTTATTATCAGCTGACACATACATACATATACATATGTACATAGGTATTTATTATAATCTATATTGAGCCCCAACCGCGAAAAAGCTTATGTTCTACAAACAGAAATTTTGAAGAGAAGCTTTTTATAATTTTGTGGTTTTTTAACTTTATTTGTTAACAACTAGGCAATGTGTACCTAAATTAGAATTACTTTTGCTCTAAAATCATAATGTTACTTTAAACACTGACAAATTGGAAATATGAAATTATCATCAATAAACAATAAACAAAATATAATGTTACTTAAGCTATTTAGCAGTCTGGGCTCATATGTTTCTCTCAGATATACAAAATCGTGAAAGACATTTAAACTTGATACTTTTTTTTAACATTTTGCCGGTTGTGATACTTTCAGAATGACGCATTTTGATTCATTTTAATTTGAATGCATTTAATATTGGTTGAATTCCATACATTTTTCAAAAAATGTAGTGTTATTTAAGTTTATTATTATGGCATAGAAAACATTCTACAAATTTCAAAATAAAACCATTTCAATTAATGTTACCAGGGCATACCAAAGTTAAATTAAATAAACACCGGCTCTTGATTGTGTTATTTTTATATTTATTTGTAATATACTAAAACAAAAATACTTTATAATGACATATAAAGGCATTTTAAATAACCATTTACATTTGTTTTATTTTAAATAACCATAATGCAGCAAACAAAAAAAAACATAGTTTTGCACAGAAACTAGCTGCAAAATATATTAAAGAAACGACACTGTGTGGTGGATGTTAGGTAGTTTTAACCACCAATAAGTCAACGCTCAACAAAAAATTGTGTATTTGTAGTATATTTGTGGTGGTATGTAAGCAGTAAATTCGCTAGCAGACAAGTTTTGCGAAAACCTGTTTTACTTTGAATAGATTAAAATAAACTCAATTGAATAGAAAATACTATTTGGGATTTTCTTACTTTATAGATTTTTCTAAATTGTCGTCTACATACATACACATACTTATACAGACATGTTGTTTTTTTTTTTTTTTTGTTATTTAATATGTGGTTAGAGTACAAATTTATGCTACATTTACTTTTAAAATAGAATAAAAATGTATTTTAACGCCTACAGTTGTTTTATAACTACTTATGTTATATTCAAGTAGGCTGTAGACTAAATAGATTCTATTTATTTGTAGTTTGTTCCTTAAATTATTGCTTTATTTACTTTCGCATACAATGACTAATGTTTGATATTGTTTTCTATTATTTTTTTCTCTTCTAGTATTAATAGTTAAAACTGCCATTATTTTATAAAATCTCTTATTGAGATTAAAAAATTATTTTTAACTGATAGAACTGGAACTGACAACATGTTGAAATTTATACGTGGCAAAGGACAACAACCTTCGGCTGAAAGGCAACGTTTACAAAAAGAATTGTTTTCATATAAAAAGGTAAGTTTTGCATTTTTATATTAATTAAATATGTTATTTAGTTAGTACTGAGTTGTTATGGGGATAATAATGGATTCAAGGGATAGGAATGGATTCATAGTTAGAAACATTTCAATTATCCAAGTGTTTTTGTAAGTGGTAATAAAGATAAAGACTTTTAATTCCGAACAACAAATGAACTTGAAAGCGCGATAACATAAGAAGGTCGATTTATTAAAGTAATGAAAAATATTTTGTTTTGTCATAAAATTGTATTCGTGATATTGGGTGTATGACTTAAAAATGCGGGGTTTATGATGATAGATGGATGACGTATCTTTTGAATGCGGTTGTTGTTTTTAATAACTTATATGTTATTTTGAACGGTACATATCTGTCATTTATTCTCACTTAGTTATTATAGTGTTAACAACAGCTTTTTTTTGCTTCAAAAATGCTGAATTTTGTGCCAACAAAGCGTCATATGCGGCAATTTTAGCTTTGCTTCTGTAATTTGAAAAAAGATGCCGCTGATGCACACCAATTGCTTACCGAAGCTTATGGTGAATGTGTTTCATCGGTTGCAACGTGATGTTGTGGTGATTTTGACACGGAAGACAAAGATCGCTCAGGCCAGCCAAAAAAATTTGAAGATCAAGAATTGGAGGCTTTACTCCATGAATATTGTTGTCAAACTCAACAAAAGCTTGCAAAATCATTGAGAGCTACTCAATCAACAATTTCAAAACGTATGCAAGCAGTAGGATTCATCCAAAAGTAGGGAAATTTGGTACCATACGAGTAGAAGCCAATAGACCTTGAAAGACTATTTCGCATGCCCGATATGATGCCTGAACGCTATAAAAGCAAATCATGTTTGCACCGAATCAATACGTGCGATGAAAATTGGATCCATTATGATAATCTGAAGCGTAAGAGACACACCACACCAAAGCCAAATATCCATATCGCTAATTCTATGTATTTGGTAGGACCAAAAGGATGTTATATATTATGGGCTGCTGCAATCTGGCCACACCATCACAGGGAACCTGTACCTGGCCACAGGTTGCAATACCGGTTAAAAACTATTTAGAAAGATGTGGTTGGGAAGTTTTGCCTCATTTCAAAGTACAAATTTCGTAATTTAGTCACAATTTTAGCGTTTTTATTT
Organism: Calliphora vomitoria; assembly: GCA_942486065.2. Lineage (NCBI taxonomy): Eukaryota > Metazoa > Arthropoda > Insecta > Diptera > Calliphoridae > Calliphora > Calliphora vomitoria. Next base: position 128,506,934 of record OW818030.2, read on the forward strand.
TAAAAGTCAAAACACTTATCTGTTTTCACATTGTATAATTATAAGACATGTTTGCAATGGTGTAGTAAAAGTGTAGTAACACTGTGTCATTTATTTTGTGTTTGTGGTCTTGTAAACTGTAGCATTATTGCTTGACTTGCTATATTTGCTAATCTATTATCGAATTTATTTATTATTGTGCACGAGTTTGTGTTGTGTATTGAACCTTATGTTAAAAAAATTCTAAAAATTCAAGTTAAGCTTTTTCAATTTATATAGAATATTAGAAAGAACAAAAATAAAACCGACTTAGGTCAATTTATCTCCGCATTAGCAGCACTGGCTGCCGTTTGTTTACAGCGGATTTCAGGAAAAATTCAACATTTCTCATTAACTCGGTTTTAAATAATTTTTTTTTTTTACTGTTACTGAATTGTTATTGTAATTCAATAATATTATGGCCCTAGTTATCAAAACTAATTCTATGAAATTTTACCAAAACCGGGCAATCCCTAAATGCCGGGTTCAAGGTCAAACTTTAATTTTAGTTATTCATATGTAATTATAACGAAATCTTTGGGGTTTTCTGTACCGCAATTCTGTAACTTTTTATACTTTCCTACCGATGTCGTTAAGTAACGAAAAATATCAGTTGCTTTAACGAATTTAATATTCACTGTTTGAAGTTAACGATTTCTCGTTATGGCTTAACTAGAACATTTTATTTTTAACGAAAATAATCGGTAAAATTTAATTCGGAAAATATTGTTAACTAACGAATTTTGATTACTTAACGACAAAAAAATAATGAATATTAAATAATTTCGATTAAGCTTTAGTGAAGTATTTTGACAAGTTAAAAGTTCTGTTCGTGTGCTGGTTATTTTTACTACTTTCTATGATATTTCTATTGAAAAAATACTAAATTTCAATTTACTTTTTAAAAATTCATAATAATAAATTCTTAAGTTGATTTTGCAATCAATTTCAACCAGTTTTTTAGTTTTTTTTACATATTTCCAAATAATTCTCTTTAATTTCATGAAAATCTCATTTTGAAATAATTTTTTTAAGTTTCATCGTATTTAACCATAAAATATAAAAATTTCATAAAAAGCGGTTTTAAAAATATTTTTACATAAAATAATTTATGATACAGAAAAAAATTATGTATTTTACACAAAAAAAAATGTAATTTACACAAAAAACGTTTACTGTTTGCAAACAAATTAAAATTTTTAAATACATCGAAACAGGAAAACATTATCTTAGTTAAATAAAAATTGATGACTCCAAAAATATTAAAAATAGTCATGTATTTTTCCCTAAATGTGGAATGTCTTTGTTAGTCAGAGGTCTTTGCTTGAGAACTTTTTTCAATCGTTTTTGTTTATTAGATTGCAAAATCTGGAAAAAGGAAAAGGACAAACATAAGAATCAATGCATCACGTGATCATATCAACTACTTGCAAAATCGTTTGTTTTGGTAAAAGCGAACATTCTGTTAGATGTTACTAGCTCTGCCGGAAAATGTCGAAAAGTTGGAATCGACTTTTTATTGTAAAAATTTAAAAAAATGTTTTTTTCTAATCAATAAATCTAGCAACCATGTATTTTTATACCCTTCACCTTAGTGAGAAGGGTATATATAAATTTGTCTTACCGTTTGTAATTTCCACAATATAAAATCAATATAAAATCAGCAAAATCGGTCCACAAACCAGGACAACCTCGATTTTTTACCTATTTTTTGACCTATATCTGGATTACTAAGTCATTAATATAGACAATATGGATATCTAATGATAGATATTTCAAAGACCTTTGCAACGACGTATATAAGACCATAGTAAGTTGGACCTACAATGGGTCAAAATCGGGAAAAATTTTTAACTAGATTTTTTTTTTCACCAAAATTTTTTTTCGCTAAATATTTAAAAAAAAAAAATTAAAGTTAAAAAAAAAAATTTTAAATTTTAAAAAAAAAAAAATTTTAAATTAAAAAAAAAAAAATAAAATTTTACATAAAAACTTTAAAAAAAAAATTCGAAAAATATTTTTTTAAAAAAAATGAAAAAAAACAACTTTAAAAAAAATAAATTTTGTTTACCTAAAATTACCTAAAAATTTTTATTTTGAAGTATAGTTTGGTGAAGGGTATATAAGATTCGGCCAAGCCGAATATATCTCTCTTACTTGTTTAAATTAAAATATAACAAAAAGACAAAAAAGTGAAAAGTCGATTTTTCATAAATAACAAAAGTCGAAAAGTCGGTTTTTTTTTACTTTTAATTTTTGATGTATAATCTAAAAAAATGCGTTTTTCTCATCAATTAATGTAGCTATTATGTATTTTTTACATTAATATATAATAAAAACGTCGACTTTTCATAATTAGCTAAAACCGAAAGAAAAGTCGACTATTCAAAAATCGAAAGTCGACTTTTTGTTTCAATTATAGATCCCTATATACTTACACTAACATTTTTCAAATATATTACCTTGAATCACCCAAATTTACCAAACAATTATCAATATATTTTATTCCGAATAACATAATATTACTCATTAACCTTATTAATGACTTCATTTTCTTATCGTTTTTCATTTAATGCGCCACACATAATAACATACAAAAATTTCGATTTCTAAAAAATTATAAATGATATACAATATTTATACAGCGTTTTCAGAACGTAGCCGTAATGCGTTCATTATCTTCTTATCAGTAGTAACACCATTTCATTTTTGTGTATTCTTTGTATCTTTATAATAATTTCGAAATAATTTTTTGTACATGTTACTTAAATATTAAATGTTTGTTATTTGTTTTTTCTTCTTTTATCATGGCTAAAACAAAACATGTAATGAGATCACTTTTATAGATACTTTTTCTTTCAAAAGTTATCATTAGAAATTATATAAATAACAATAAGAATATGTGTTTGTGTTTGTTGCACTTTACATTTTAATATGATAATATAACTAGTGCAGTTGCTGTAAGAGCCGGCATTGCTTGCTTGCTAAACAAGTTTTGCAACATTTTTATAATGCAAATATGTGCATATGTACATAAATGCTATCAAATACATGTCTTACTTTATTCATACCATATTTTGAATACTTTTACAAAAACCAACAAAAAAAGAAAAAAATATTCAATTTCATGTTGGCATGTTATAAAATGTTACTTTGTGGGCGTTAGTTACAATACATATATGTATTTGCTTTTATAGTTTTGAAAATATTGTGTGGAAATTATAGCTGAAAAAAAGGTAGTGTGTTTTTTTTCATAAAAGGGTGATTAGGTTGACTTAAAGAAAGGTGTGGTCGTTGGTTGTCTTCGTCTAGTTTAGTGTTTACTTTCGATAACAAATTCATTAAACGTTTGCGTGCAATATATCCATATTCATAAATTTTTCTTCTTTTACTAAACACACCATAAATGTACGTAAAAACATACATCAGAACATTTTTGTGGTTTTCTTCCGGCAAATTTCTTTTTATTTTCTACTATATTAAAAGCTCTAACGTGAATCACATAATTAATATTATGGGTTGGTTACAGTGTAAAATAATGCCATGTAAATGTTTTAGAATATTATTTTGTTTTTAACTGACCAACATGAAATTGTTTAGCAATAGTTTGAATATCTTACAAATGAAACCAATATATCATCATGACTAACTTTTGCCAGTTATAATCTAAACTATTCTTTTGCCATAACAAAATTGTTGTGAGTAAAGAAGAAGGATCTTTTGTTAAATATTTGTACAATATTGAATATTTCCAAAAAGAAAGGAAAATGTAAATGTATAAATTAATTTAAAAACAGTAGCAGCCACCATTAAGTAAAAGTGTGGCACGTGATATGATATATTACATATGACATCATCATCATCATCACTATCATTGGTATCATTGGCTTAATATCTAAAATAAAAATATTTGTCTTCTGGTTTATGTTGAAAAATATCTACATATGTATAACAAAACAATGCCTTTTGTTTGATTAGTTTCCATATGTATTGTATGTTTACATAAAATTTAAATTTTCCGGATGTTGGAAATGTAAACCATTTCCGTTACTTCTTCAACGCTTTTCAAACAGTTTCAAGTGTGAGAGAGGTAAAAATAAACATATGTGTATCTAATAGATAGGGGTGCTTTTTTGTTTAAAAAACAAAACAAAAGAAGTGTTCAATTGTTTTTATATATTTTGGGTAATTAAAGAGTTTTTGTTTTATACAACGATTTTTTATATTTAATTTGTCTACATTTAAAAAAAAAAAAATGGCCTCAGAAGTGTTAAGAAAGCATTTTTATTTATGGGAATTCATTGTATGTCAATCATAACTGGTATTATTTTTATTAAGTATGTTTTGTCAGTTTTTAACTTATGTTTGTTTTAATGTACATTTTATTTTATCAATTTGATACTTATGACACAATTATTTATTATTATTTTTTTTAATACTTTGGTTATATAGAGTTACAATTACTTACAACTATACCACTACATTTGTATGTTGGAAACTCTTCCTTAGTTTATCTGTTAAAAGGGTGTCCCAATATTTAACACTTACACAAACTCTGTGTTTTTAATTAATACATAAAACCAAGCTTGGCTTAACGGTAACGATAGTTGGTGTTATTTCGATAACGGTATTATATTGATAGCCGTAATTTTACCCTGAATTAAATTAATTATTAAAAAAAGTTATAAAATTTTAATTTATTGAAATCAAACATTTTTATTATTTAAAACTATTTATATTGGTAACCTTATTTTAGCGGTAACGGTTGTTTAGCTGATATGGTATGTGAGGGACAGTGTCGCCAATTTAGCGCTTTCCTGGCTAAATTTAGCTCTTTTCAATCTTGTTTAGCCACAAAAAAATTAATTTAGCCTTTCGATTTTTTTTATCCTTTTTTATTTAAATTAAAACATATATTTACTCTAATAATCTGAAATGTTTGCTGTTGAAAATGAGTAAATCAGCTCAAAAAAATGGCAGAAATATAATGACAAAAATTAACTAAAAATGTTGAACCAGTAAACAATTTAAGCATATAGAAATTGTTGGAACCTTCCATATATTCTTCAAACATGCTCTACACCATTTCCAATTGTATTTCAGAAGTTTCCAATTGTATTTCAGAAAATTCCAATTGAATTTCAGAAATTTCTAATTATATTTCAGAAAATTCCAATTGAATTTCAGAAATTTCTAATTATATTTCAGAATTTTCTAATTATATTTCAGAATATTCCAATTATATTTCAGAAGTTTCCATTTATATTTCAGAACTTTCTAATTGTATTTCAGAATTTTCTAATTGTATTTCAGAATTCTCCAATTGTATTTCAGAAATTTCCATTTGTATTTCAGAAGTTTTAATTTATACTTAAAAAGTTTCTAATTGTATTTCAGAAATTTCCAATTGTATTTCAGAAATTCCTATTTGTATTTCAGAATTTTCTATTTGTATTTCAGAAATTTCCATTGGAATTGCTATTAGAATTTTCTGAAATACAAATGGACATTTCTGAAATACAATTGGAAAATTCTGAAATACAATTGGAAATTTCTGAAATACAATTAGAAACATTTTAAGTATAAATTAAAACTTCTGAAATACAAATGGAAATTTCTGAAATACAATTGGAAAATTCTGAAATACAATTAGAAAATTCTGAAATACAATTAGAAAGTTCTGAAATTCAATTGGAAATTTCTGAAATATAATTGGAATATTGTGAAATATAAATGGAAACTTCTGAAATATAATTGGAAATTTCTGAAATTGAATTGGAATTTTCTGAAATATAATTAGAAATTTCTGAAATACAATTAGAAACTTCTGAAATACAATTGGAAATGGTGTAGTTCTCTAATTATATAATTAAATGTTTGCTTGAGTATTTTATTATTTGCATCAAGAACGCATTCAAAATAAATGTTGTGTTCTTGCTCAGAATTGTTTTTCATCGGCCAAAACTCTGTAACTTTTGAATCGATTGAGATATTTTTGTATTTTTTTGATGTGCTGTTTTTCTATAGCAACGAGTGCTTTGAGTGGAAATTTTACATGTATTTTGTTTTTGTTACAATAACAAAACATATGTTAAATTTCCACTCAAAGTACTCGTTTGGATTAGAAAACCAGCACATTAATGTACAGATAACCTCTTGAACTCTTATAGTTAAGGCTTCGCGTATATTAGCCTCATAAATATAAGCAGGTAAAATGAAAACGACTACAAAGATTTAATTAAAAATTAAAAATAAAATTCCAAAAATAATATAGAGAAAATTAGCGTTACATTAAAAAATGTAGTACGGGCGGGTCCGGGCGTTTGTAAAATTACATATAGGATTAAAGAGAACACTTTCAACTTTATCTGGGCGATGTATTTTGTTGACCCTTAAATTTATGTTTGGCCAATGAAAATCAATTCTGTCCTACGACGTGAATAATTGTTAGAATACTTTTTTCTGTGTTAAGCTAAGTGCTCTATTCAAAATTTCGTGCGAACTGCTGTCAAACTACATACAAAATATTTGGAATGAAATATATGCGAAATAATTTCGCAAAAGCAGTACTCTGTTCTAATTGTGGAAAACATGTGAAATACATCTGGCAACCTTAATTTTCCACACGAAATAACATAAGCAGCACTTCTTTCGCACGAAATTAAAACCAACAGCTGATCAATTGTTGCATATAAAATGTTTCGCATGAAAAAACCATAATTTTTCGCTTTATTTGAGTGGCATATTAGCCATATTAGCCACTTATCAAAATATTCTCCATAGTTTCCAAAGCTATCACAAGGTACTACTTTAAAATTTGGCTTTCATATAAAAAATTTGCCTAGGAACATTTTGCAGGCCAGGTGATAAATACTTGTGGCAGGAACAAATATTCGTATTTTTTTCCATTTAAGCGTGTATTATATTCATACATTTCTGTTTTTCTACTCGGCATAGCCAAATGTAACATTCTAAGTTGTTTTTGTGTAAAATGTATGTGTTTTTTAATTTAAAAATTTCAGCCTTTTGTTTATTTTTGTTATTTAGCCCTTTTTGTTCACCAAGTTCACAGTTATTTACACACAAAACAGTTTTCATACAAAATAGAGTCCGACCAAATATTCGGTTTCATATTAGACCGAAAATCGGTATAATGTCAGCATTCTAGCACAATTTTTACGAATATCGAAACTGAAACTTTTATAAGGGAAACAACAAGTTTTGAATATAATAAATAAATCAATGGACTTATATTTTATTGTAAAATATCTAAGACAACTTATAGATATTTAAAAAGGACCCAAAACTCTGTTTTTACACAAAAACTGTGTTTTTACACAAAAACTGTGTTTTTATATAAAAACTGAATTTTACACAAAAACACTGTTTTTACACAAAAACTGTGTTTTTATACAAAAACTGTGTTTTTATACAAAAACTGTGTTTTTATACAAAAACTGTGTTTTTATACAAAAACACTGTTTTTACACAAAAACTGTGTTTTTATACAAAAACTGTGTTTTTATACAAAAACTGTGTTTTTATACAAAAACTGTGTTTTTATACAAAAACTGTGTTTTTATACAAAAACTCTGTTTTTATACAAAAACTCTGTTTTTATACTAAAACTCTGGTTTTTACACAAAAACGTAGTTTTTACACAAAAACGTAGTTTTTACACCAAAAAAAACATACAAAAACCCAGTTTTTTATACTAAAACTCTGGTTTTTACACAAAAACGTAGTTTTTACACAAAAACGTAGTTTTTACACAAAAACGTAGTTTTTACACAAAAACGTAGTTTTTACACAAAAACGTAGTTTTTACACAAAAACATAGTTTTTACACAAAAACGTAGTTTTTACACAAAAACGTAGTTTTTACACAAAAACATAGTTTTTACACAAAAACATAGTTTTTACACAAAAACGTAATTTTACACAAAAATTTAGTTTTATACAAAAATTCTGTTTTTTTTTCAAAAGCACTGTATTTACACAAAAACACAAACTGGGTTTTTACATACAAAATTCTGGTTATAGACAAATGTAGTTTTTACACAAAAACTCACTTTTACCCAAAAAACTAAACGTTTTTGCAAAAGAAATGAAACTTTTTAGAAAATCCTTACTAAAACAGCTTAATCTGTTTTACTAGACCACTTTTGCTGTCAATCCACCCACCTTAATATTTAAAGGCGTAACAGCAAAATTCCTAAAGAAATCATTTCATTGAGAAGCATAAATTTGCCTTCATTTAATGTTCTGTATTCTTTAGTTTTCATTCCATCAAACAATTATAATTCTTATACACATTTTTGTCTTAAAAAAAGAAAAAAAAACTGAAATAAAAAAATAGGCAAATGACCTCATCAATTTAAAATGTTCAACTCTTAAAGTAATTTGAAATTTCATGACTATCTATCTGTATTCTTATTTAAATTAATACATCTTTTTTTTTTTAATGAAAACGAATTGTACAAAAACTATAAACATGTGTGTGCGTATGTATGTACGTACTTATGTATGTACTGCACATACACAATAAAAATTATAAAAATTTAAGAAAATGTAGAATATGTTGCTGCAGTCAACAACTATTACTTAAACTACTTGAGATATAAAATACACTTAAGCCTCTACTTGTGTCTAAAAATGGTACATGGCATCATTGTAAAGATAAATTTATTAATGTGTGAAATATTTAAACAAAAATTAAAATAAATCTTATAAAATTCTTAAGAATAAACATTTCAAATTAAATAAAAAAAAAGTTTTAAATGAATTGAGCTCTAATTAAAAAATAAGTAATAAACTAAATAATGAATTCATATATTAATTATTTTTAAAATTTAAATTCCCGCTCGCACGCTATCTGGCCTGGCCTTTATTCTCTGTCAACCTGTTTTATCATTGTAGCCAAAAACGAAGAATTCCGTTTAAATGTAATAAATATATACTCGTAAATAATAATAAAAAGAAAAACATTGGACATAGATATTTTCCTTATCTTATCTCCAGCACATTATTGTGCTATACATGTAAAAGATCTAATGAGAAGGAGTTGTTGTGTACATATACACAAAGTTAAATATATCGACTTTATTTTTATTTATTTGTTATCAGAGTAGCAGGTACTGCGGTTTTTATTTTTTGAGTGATAAGAACAGCAATGATAACATCCAAATCTAAAGTAAACACAGTCATTTTAAATGAACCACTAAGTCAATAGGTAAAACATAAAATGATTAATGCAAGTAGGATTGATAAGATTTTTTAAAAAAAGAACAAAATGTAATAAACCTTACACAAACATTTTGTTGACAGTTATTGGCATACATAAACTTTTTTATACACAAGTGCAAAAGAAATATTTGTTATGGGATTAAGTAATAGGTTCATAAATGGGTCATATACATTAAAATAATTGTAAATAAAAGCTATACTTAATAAACAAAATGGCTGCAGTAAAACTTCTTAGAAATAATTGCCCTTTAAAAAAAGCAATGAAATTTAAGCAATTTAAATTATATCTTTACTTAATGTACAATACAAATTTTTTGTAAACTCTTAAAGCTAAGAATACATCTCATAGACTTATTCAGATATAATTGAAAGCCACTTACAATTGCCATAATCATATTCTTCACATTATTTTAATTAAATTGTTAAACAAATCATACATATGTATGCATTATAGTGGACACACATTTGTTTCCACTACAAGCTCTTTTGGTAATTCAATTTTCAATTCGGTCGCATTGTTTAGCAATTTCAATATTGTTTCATGTATCAATTATTCCACCATACATCCAACCAAACTCGACCCATATAAAACTATTGACCTTAATTTTGATCATTTCTGTTAAAAGAGAATTTCTATATACATATAATAAATCAAATTGTTTATTTCAAGTGAACAAAATTATGTTTGAGATGTTGATCGTTTTGAAAGAAACAATTAAAAGTACATTTTAGAATTTGTAAAAAGTTTCGTGACTATAAAATTGGAGTAATAAAATGGTATACTTGAAATCCTATGTATCACCTTTTGGGAATTCCAAAAAATGTGTAATTTATGCAAATAATAAGACTGTTTTTATTTATGTTTTGATAAAAATATTTATTATTGCAAATGACAGAATTTTACAAGTCTTTTAGGTCGTTCACACAATAATTGGATATACGCTCCGAAATGATCAGAGTTTCAGAGCGCCACAAATGGTAAACTCAACTACAGCTGTATCAGCCTCAGGGAAGAACTTTATTTTTATTTATTTTGATTAAATGTAATATAACAAGCCTTCAAGACCAATAAACTTATATTACATAAGTAAATTCCTGAGTAAAAGTTTACTTAATAATGTAAAAATATAAAATTAAATACATAACATATTTACGAGTTGGCTCCTCAGCCAGTGAATAATCTAACAAGAAAATTAAATAAATTAATTATAATTATAAGTGTCCCAGAAGTAGTGACCAAGATTTAAACAAAAATAAAAGATATATATGGGGCGTTACATGTCAAGGGATGAAATGTGCACCATAGTTAGTTCTATTGGATAATAATTCATACACAATTTTTCAACAAAATCGGTCGAGAGTTAGACAGGGTCAAAATTTGACATTTTGGCCAAGCAGGTGTTTTTTCTCATCCATGTAACTTATACCTATTGTTCTTAGAAAAATGTATCCCAAATTGTTTAGATAGCTATTTCTTCAATCTTTCGGAAAACGAAAAAAAAAAAAAAAATAAATAAAACATTTTTGTAATTTTTTTCCAAAATTAAAAACTTTTTTGACTTTTTTTTCAAAATGGACCCTTTTTTCTCAAATGAAAGCTTATATATTTTTCTTGAAGACCTATTTATTCGCTTAGTGGGATGCGAGTTGGTTATCTATCAAAATAAATGTTTTGTAACTCAAAACATACAATTTTTGACTTTTTTTGCAAAATCGAACTTTTTTCCTAAATGGGCCCTTTTTTTTGCTCAAAAGTAAGCTTAGGTCTATTCCTTTAAGAGGTTTTTGGCCTCTTAGTGGTATATATTTTATTTTATTTATTTTGTGACTCAAGACATGCAATTTTTGAAGACATCGATTTCAAAAGGTGGTTCACTTGACATGAAATGCCCCCTATGTATAGTTTGAGTGTTAAGTAGCATCAATGTGAATTCAGATAAAGTTGCAACTGCACCTTATCCTAGTAATAATAATTTGAGGATTTCTTGTAGAGTGACAAAAGGAAAACTCGGCACAAAGACGATCAAGCATACCAGTTCTAATAATCCTGTAAAAAAGTAATATGTTATGGATTAATATTAATGAATTGCCTAAAATTACATCCCAAAAAGGTTCTCACATATTCAGATATATGCATCCACCTTCAAATATAAATATAGCGAACAATAATATTAAGTATACGATTCAGTTTAACCGATATATAAGCCATAGTACCAGACACAACCTCAAGTCCTTAGAATATATGAGGCATCAAGAGTGCATAGGCTAGTTTATATCTCATCTGACAAGGCAGATATAGAAGGCAGTCCGTAGAATATACTTATGAGGCATCAAGAGTGCATAGGCTAGTTTATATCTCATCTGGCGAGGCAGATATATTCGATTAGAGTTAATACGTCGTAATATTCCCAACACTTTACCAAAAGTATGATTCACATGGCACTCAAAGTTAAGGCGACAATCAATATATACACCTAAACATTTAAGGTTATCAACTTTCCCCGTCAACAGAAATGTTCAAACTTTCGAAGAAAGCAGACCTGTTACAACAATAACAATATACTTACATAATTGTTATAAATATCAAATGTTCATGCAATGTTAAATGTATAAGATTTTGCTGGGCTAATTATTTTCGATTTCAATAAATTTCGTTGCACAAACTTTCCGATTCTGATGTCATGCAAAAATGTAGGATTTTTTCACCTAAAAAATCTATTCTAGAAAAGCAAAAAAGAACCTGAAAAAGGAGTTTCCATAAAAAAGAGTTTTTACAAAATGACTTTTTCCGTAAAAAGACCACTTTAAATTAAAAAATTTACTTTCATTAAAAAATGTTTACCCATAAAAAAAAAATCTTTTAGTGTAATTTTTAACTAAAATTTTCAAACGCTTTTTTTATTTTTTTGCACTAAAAAGCTTTTTTACTAAATGAAGCTTTTTTCATAACAAACTTAACATTTTTTTTTTTTTTTTGACTAGAAAAAGGTTTTACAAATCCTTAATTAATCAATTTTTTTTTAGTGAAATTTTTTACGGAAAAGCTTCACAACTTAATAATCTTGTGCGTTTTAAAAAATTGCACAAAAAGCTTCTAAAAAAATCTGAAAACCAACAAAAACAGCTTTTTTCTTAATTAATCTATTTCCTTTTAGTAAAATTTTTAACTTAAACTTAAAAATTGTTTTTCACTTAAAAGCTTTAAAAATAGTTTTTTTCACTAGAAAAGGTTATTTAATTTTATTCATTTTGTGGAGTTCTTTATGTTTCACTAAAAAGCTTTTTACTTCCTTTCGGTAATTAATAAAACTTACAAAAGCTAATGAAAAATATTAACACTAAAAAGCTTCTTCACAAATTAAAGTATCTTTTTCGTAAAAACCTTTTTTGGTTTACTAAAAAGCTTTGTCATAAAAACCCATTTTTTACTAAAAAGCTTTGCAAAAGTTTTTTTTAAAAAAGCGATGTTTTACTAAAAATATTTTTCTTAAAACCCCTTTTTTACTTAAAAGTGTTTTTAAAAGTTTTGTTAATTAAAATATAATTTTTACAAAAACAAATTTCACTAGAATGCTATTTCATACAATAAAACTTTTCCAATGCAAAGCTTAAATTAAAAAGAAGTTTCAATAAGCTTTTTTCTCAAAAAAATTTTTTTTCTACGAAATTTAACTTTTTGGACCTTTTCACAAAAAAAATATTTTTTAATTATTTGAAACTGATTTTTTCACTAAAATTTTTTATTTTACTATTATTTTGACAATTTGCACTATAAATTATAATATTACTTAATTGGTTTTTTAAATTTATTATAAAACTAAATAGTATCCAAAAAACTAGTTTTTGGTTTCAAATTCTCCTGAAAATAAACAAAACTGAAACTTTAATTTAAGCTTAGGGCTGTTGAGCTAGAACTATGGTTATTCGAACAATAACATAACTGATTTAATACTTTACCAAATTAGGCTGAACACAAAGTTTGTAAGTATGCAAACTCTCCAGTGGCTATAACAGCATGACGACAACATAGAGCAAAATAGTAAATCACAACTGGTTTGAAAGAAAAAATCAACACTTTTAAATTTAAACTCCACTCTTATTCTCTGTGAGATAATATTATATTAAAAGAAATGATTGAGTGAGTCTTGTTTGAATGTAACTCTCTATTTAAGTATATATCTATTATATGATTATGGCTGGCAGAGTAGTTTGAGTTAAACTTACAACAAAACAACTCCAAGTTCAAAACTTTAAAAAGAAAATGAAAGAATAAAAACTATAGTATGTAGGTATACAAACTACAATTATTTAACTATAACAACATTATGATGGTTTTCGGTAAAAGCATTTTATTACCTTAGTTTTTTGTTTTTTCATTCGTTTCATTTCTTCTATAAGACTCAAATGAACTTTGTTTGTGGGGCTTTTTAGTTTTGTATCATAAACCATGCGAATCAGTTAAACAATGTTATTTTATACAGAAGGTTTTTATAATATATTACGTTTTGTCGCTGGTGACGGCGAAGATGCTAACGGCGGTCATAGAGTTCAAAAGGTATAGATAATATACTTCAATGAAAGTTTTGTGCATGAAAAAATGTTTAATTTGATTTTCAATTTTACTGCAAAGCAAAAAGTGAAAACCAACAAAATATATTTTTGGTTTTTAAAAAAATGGTCAACTAATATTTCATTCATTATTAAAACCAGAAATCTTTAGCTTAAAGAGTTTGTGGGCTAAAATTGGCCAATTATTTTATTGTTGTTGTTGTTTTTAATTTCATATTTATGTATTTTTGTGTCATTATGTTTAACTAGAACATGTTCAATGTATGTATAGAGTGTTGTACATATTCATATACATACATATTCATAAAATGAAAAGATTTGTTGTTTTAAGCTTTACACAGTGGCTGTATTTCAATTCTTGTTTGCTTATTCATAGATCTTTTGCGGAATTAGTGCAGAACGGTAAAAAATTATCATAGACAAATGTAATTTAAAAAAAAATAAAACTACAACCACATACATATTTTTAAGAGAATAACTAGGAAACTTTTGTTAAACAAAAATTCAACTTAAATTTTCTTTTTCAATTTTAGACTACTCAACATGGATTTCCACACAAGCCTTCAACTTTGGCTTACGATCCGGTATCAAAATTAATGGCCATTGGCACACAAACGGGAGCCGTGAAAGTGTTTGGACAACCAGGCGTTGAATTTTATGGCCAACATACGTTTGTTAACAATTCCGGAGCTGAGCTCAATATACAACTAATTGAGTGGGTGTATGGCACGGGTAGATTATTGTCTCTGACTGCCGCTAATCAGCTTATATTGTGGGAACCATCTGGTGCAACCTTGGTGGCTATTAAAGTATTACCCTTCGATGGCAAATTGAAGAAAGTCTCCTCACTTTGTTGTTCGCTTAACAAAGATATTGTTTGGATTGGCACAGAAGGCGGTAATGTTTATCAATTCGACTTACAAACATTTTCTGTAAGAGAACCGGTTATCTACCATGACGTGGTATTGGAACAAATACCGCCGTCCTATAAATTAAATCCTGGTGCAATCGAATCTATACGTCAACTACCCAATGAGCGCAATAAATTGTTGATTGCCTACAATCGAGGTCTGTGTGTCCTATGGGACTTGGAAACTTCCTCTGTGGCTAAAACGTATATCGCACCGGGTCATGGTCAAAGTGTGGGATTATTTATAAATGCTAATGGCTCTCAGTTTACTTGGTATCATGCTGATGGCTCTTTTGCCACCTGGAATTTAAGCAATACAGATCCACCCAAAAATGTTAATTATGTACCATATGGTCCGGATCCCTGCAAGAGTATAAATAGATTATTTAAGGGTAAAAGAGGGTGAGTTACATAAACATGAGTTAGCCACAGATGATTATATTTTAATTTACTATATCTGTTTTTAGAACCGTGGATCTATCCATATTTTCCGGTGGTATGCCCAGATCTGCCTATGGTGACCACAACTGTATATCGGTTCATGCTACAGATGGCAATAAAGTATGTTTAGATTTTACCTCTAAAGTTATTGACTTCTTTGTCACGTATACCGAAGAAACCGACAACGCCGAAGTTCTTATAGTTCTTCTGGAAGAAGAGTTTTGTGCTTATGATTTGACAGATCCAAAAGTTCCACCAATTAAGGCTCCTTATTTACATTCTGTTCACGCCTCAGCTGTAACCTGCAACTATTTGTCTTCACAAGTAACAGCAGAAGTCTATGAGAAAATTGTGAAGGCGGGTGAAGATCAAGATCAACATTACAGCAATGCTGATTGGCCTATTAATGGAGGCGCATTGCCCGACGATGAGGAAGAGGATAATGATAGCACTACTCAAGAATATGAAATTTTATTGACGGGTCATGAAGATGGCTCGGTAAAGTTTTGGGATTGCACAGGAGTGGTCCTCAAACCGATTTATAATTTTAAAACTGCTTCACTGTTTGGGTAAGTAAACTTAAGATTTAGATTCATTTAAATATTAAAAAACAACTGAGTTTTGTGTAATAACTGAGTTTTTGAGTAAAAGCTGAGTTATTGTGTAAAAACAGTAAAAACAGTTATTTGTGTAAAAATACATTTTTGTGTAAAAATAACGTTTTTGTTTAAAAATTACTTTTTTGAGTAAAAACTACGTTTTTGTGTAAAAACTATGTTTTTGTGTAAAAGCTGAGTTATTGTGTAAAAACTATGGTTTTGTGTAAAAACAAAGTTTTTGTGTAAAAAAATTAAAATTTTAACCGGGTAATTTCTTGTGTTTTTAGTCATGAAAATCACGATGATTTACCTGCAGAAAACTCCGAGCCACTGGATGAATCCGAGCCTCCCTTCCGTAAGGCTGGTTTATTTGATCCCTATTCAGATGATCCCCGTTTAGCTGTAAAGAAAATAGCTTTGTGTCCTAAAACTGGCCGTCTAATTGTGGGCGGTACGGCTGGACAAATAGTTATTGCTCATTTCGAAAGCGATGACGAAAATAAAACCCCCTTAAAGGTCAGCTCTATGAATTTGGTAAGCGATCGCGATGGTTTCGTTTGGAAAGGACACGATCAGTTGACTGTGCGCAATAATCTTTTGGAAGCTAATGCCGAACCGGTAGGCGATGAAGGCGTTCATATAACAGGGGTTTTACAAGTATTACCTCCGGCCAGTATTACATGTTTAGCACTAGAAGCTGCTTGGGGTTTAGTGGCTGGTGGTACGGCCCATGGTTTGGTATTATTCGATTTCAATAATTTCCTGCCGGTATTCCATCGTTGCACGTTAAACCCTAACGGTTAGTTTAGTTAAATTAAAATTATAAGCTTTATACAAAATTAATGTTTTATAACATTTAAGATCTCACTGGCGCTGGTGAACAATTGTCCCGCCGCAAATCCTTCAAAAAGTCGTTAAGAGAATCATTCCGTAAATTGCGAAAGGGACGTTCGACGCGCAATAATCCCTCGAATCAAGTGCCCACTACTGTAAGTTTTTAAATAGCTGCGAAAATATAAATATTTTATTACAACTAATTTAATAAAACTTCTTTAGCTTGAAGCTCGTCCTGTGGAACGTCAGGTTGAAGCTAGAACTTCTGCCGATGATGGTATGGGTTCTATGGTGCGTTGTTTAATTTTTGCCAAGACTTATATAACAAATGGTGAGTTTATTTATATGATTTGTTTAAATTTAATAATAAACATGAATAATTTTTAAAGTCAACATCACATCACCCACCTTGTGGTCGGCCACAAATGCCAGTACGGTATCGGTTTTCTTATTACATTTGCCACCTACGCAAACTGCCGCCACTGCTGTGTCTCCGACTGGTGGCGATGTGGCACCTGCACCACCACGCCGTGTCTCTGCGCAGTTAGCCAAAGAAATTCAACTTAAACATCGTGCCCCTGTTGTAGGAATTGCTGTCATTGACGCTACCGGTTGTCCGGTGGATCAACTTGGCGGTGGTAATGGTACACCACCTCATCGTGTGCTTATTGCCTCCGAAGAGCAGTTCAAAGTATTTTCTCTGCCTCAATTGAAACCCATTAACAAATATAAATTGACTGCAAATGAGGGAGCTCGTGTTAGACGCATACACTTTGGCTCATTCTCATGCCGTGTACCCAGCGAGATTATACAAGGTGCTATGGCTAATAGTTCGCCCACTAAATCGACCCGTTCACAAGACAATAATGAACCCGCAAATACCAGTTTAGCCTCAGGTGGCGGTGTGGGAGGAGAACATTATCAAGAAATGGCTTTAATTTGCCTAACAAATTTGGGAGATATAATGGTTCTGTCCGTGCCCGAATTAAAGAGACAGTTGAATGCTGCTGCTGTCAGAAGAGAGGATATTAAGTAAGTTGTTATAATCTTAAGTAAATCCAACTCATCTTCATAATTTACTCTAAATTATTTACAGCGGTATTTCTTCCCTTTGCTTTACAAATGCTGGCGAAGCTTTGTACATGATGTCTTCCTCTGAACTACAACGCATATCATTGGCCACCTCTAAGGTTGTCAACCCTGAGGGCACCATAACTGTTGAACCTTTACAAACCATCGAATCTGCAGATACTGAAAATGGTGATCAGGCATCAGTTAAAGATGAAGGAGATGCTGAAGTTCCTACAGCTACAAAACGTTCAGTTACCGTTACCTCCTCTTCGGCGAAAACTAATGAAGTTAATATTGATCATGCCGCCGGGCTAACTAATGGTGTGAGCGACGGCAATTCACCCAACCGGGCTAATGAAACTATTACTAGTTCTATGGGCGATATAACAGTCGATTCTGTTAGAGATCATTTGAATACAACAACAACCACTTTATGTTCTACCACCACCGAAGAGACAGTTGGTATGTAAATCTTTGTTTTTCATTTTTCTGTTTAATTTTGCATGCATCATCTTGTTTGTTGTATTGTTTATAGCATGATCAATCATTAAGTTCACATAGTTATTAATAATATCACTTTTTTTTAATTTAATACAAACTATATAAATAAGGTTTATTAGTATTTTACTCTTTGGAAAATTGGTGTTGAAAAAAAACCTAAAAAAAACAGACAAAATTGTTTTAGATTAAAATTAAAAAATTAGAAGTTTAATTAAAAGTTTTAAAGAAACTTCTGTCTACTGCATTTACATAGATAGTTTAAAATTTTCAAAGTTTCACAATTAATGGTAGTCAACAATCTGATCTCTTGAGAAACGTAGATCGGCGGAAATTTGTAATTGACAAATTTTCTATAAAAATGCAGTAGAAATGACCAAATATTTAGTTTCATTGGTTTCAAATCATTGGAAATAAAGTATTTTCGATTAACAATGTATTAAGCATACAAATTCAAACGTTTTCATTTTCGAATCGAATTACAAACACCCCAGAGACCGAACATCAGGAGTCCACTTATCTTCAAAAACTGTTTGCAGTAAATCACTGAGACAAACACTTATGTGAGAAATTATTTGATAAGTCTGTATAAAGACAGACCAGATGACAGACAACAAGGCACTTTTATACAGAAAACTGTCTCGGTCTTAAGACAGAACCGACACTCTTCTATAGAAATGAACCGTAACCATACCTATGATTACCCTACTTCTGTCCAGGTCCAATATCCTACCATGTTTGGTATGTGGAACTTTAGGTGGCCGCACAGGTGAGCAGCTTTGCCACTCCCATTCCCATGTAAATACAAATCAACCCATGTAAATACAAATCAACTCTTCAGCACTGACTTTTTGAAAATCCATTAAGATATTTAAAATTGTTAACAAGTTACCGAATTATTTCCAAAATAAAATGTTTCTAAACTACTGTGCGTAGCCTGATTATCAGCATAGAAAGTCACCTTATTACCCCCAGGTGACATTTCTCATCGCGAGATCTATAGTTTTCAAAATCTGGAGAATTTACGTCTCAAAGACACTATATTCACACGAAAGTCTCAAAGACCACCTAGTTTCCGTTCATACTATGTAAACAACAGAGCCGGTGTCCTTTTCCATCTTCGATACGTCAGTAGATCTAATGGAATTCATCTAGACATCCCTATTCGCGATCTCGATTGAAGGTGTTTTATCGAAGTTGATTTTAGTAATCATGTATTTAGTCTGAGAGAACCAGATCACCAAGAACGAAAACCAAATTCGTATAACCTGTTTCCCATAGCCTCAGTAGAGCTGACTCATACAGTCTGAGTTAGCCTGTTATTGTCATTCCTATTATATACTCTACAATGGAGTGTATAATATGTATGTAAGTGGAGAATTGTGTTAATGGCGGACTGTATGCCAAATGAGGCACATATTTCAGCATTTATCAGAGTCTATATATATTATATTTCGCTGCAAATGTAGAATAGGTTAAGGTGAGATGAAGAATAAAAAAAGAAGCTTAATCACAACATAAAAAACAATTAAAAACTTGTAAAGTTCAGATTAATTTTGTAGAAACGAAAATAACTGGTAATTGCTAATAGTTGATTTGTGGACGAGTTATTGTTGGCGTCACTTTAAAACACTTATAGAGAATTCTCAAGTGTACACAATCTATGGAGTAAAGTTGCATAAAGCAAACAACTATACCATAGATTTGCAATTATACAATTAGTTACTTCATCTGGCACAATTTTGAAGAGCATCTTATACAACTTAGTCCCTAAGGCATAACATTTAACAGAATTTCATTAAAAAAAATCATGATTCATTTACATATTATTGGGTCTTGCAAAATAACCTACATATCATTTATTTGCATTTCTATACGTAATATTGGTGTTTAATGTTATTTTTTTTGTTGTTATTACTTACACTTCACCCAATTTGCTTTACAGGTAGCGGTAGAAGAATGATTTAATTGTTTTAATTTAAATACAAATACTTTCTCTGCATGTTAAATTTTGTTTTAAGTTTACATTACAATTTTAAGGTAATAATGCATAAACAAATTTGATTTTTATTTTGAGAAAACACATTTTAATAACAATCAAATTATTATATATAAAATTTAATATATAAAAAATATTACTTTACTTTAGGCCGTTTATCTGTTATGAGCACACAGACAAATCAAACGTTAACTAGTGTTAATATGAAGGATATTAACGATTTTAATATACCCAATTTAATGGATTTAGCACCTTTGAGGTAAGTGGAATATAGTTTCGGGGAAAAAAAACAATAAATTTAAACAAATTCGCCTTAAATCTTATCAAAAATATTCAAAATAAAAAACCGTAACAAGTGGCTAATAATTTTGTGTACAAATTTCTATAAGGAAAAGTTAGCAGCTTGTTAGTAAACACTAGGGATGTACATTAATACAATCCCGAATTCTGGCTTGAAAAATTGACATCCCTAGTAAATACACAGTTTTTAATTTTAAATACAAGGTGGCGCAAAAGTAATCCTCCTATCAGAAAATGCTATAAATTTTGCGATTGGCCCCTAATGTCAGTTCTGTTTTGACATTTGTGTAGTAAACACATGCGAAATACACATTAATAAACAATGTTACGCTACACTGCTCCAGAACGCGGAATATTGCTGACTATTTATTTGACCAATAATCGGTCGGTGACTTTGGCACAACGTGAATTTCGTCGCAGATTTCCTGGCCGTCCAACGCCTACTGGTGAAACACTGCGACGTTTAGCCGCTCGCCTCGAAGAGACTGGCACAACACGAGATGCTGCCAGGCGTGGCAGATCCCGGAGTAGCCGTTCTGCAGAGAATATTGCTGCTGTAGCCGAGGATGTCATGGAAGCGTCGTCGGCATCGACCAGACGACGTGCCACGCAAATGGGTACCAGTCGACGGTCTTTACAGCGAATTTTGGTACAAGATTTGAAGATGTTTCCGTACAAAGTCCAGACGGTGCATCAGCTGTTAGCTGCTGACCGCCAATCGCGTCTAACATACGCTCAAGCCATCCTTAATCACCACCAAGAGGAAGATGATTTTTCATAAAAAATAATCATGAGTGATGAGGCCCATTTCCATCTTAGCGGGTACGTAAATAAGCAAAATTTACGCTTCTGGGACACTGAAAATCCGCGTGTAACCCACGAAGAGCCATTACACCCGCTCAAAGTCACTATATGGTGTGCTGTTTTCGCTGGAGGAGTCATCGGACCTTTTTTCTTCGAAGACGTCGCGGGCCAAACGGTAACTGTGAATGGTGAGCGCTACAGAGCAATGATCAACGAGTTCTTTTTGCCGCAACTTGATGAATTGGGATTGGAAAACATGTGATTCCAACAGGACGGTGCAACGGCACACACTGCGCATGCCACAACCGATATGCTGAAGTATGCTTTTCCCGGGCGCCTAATCTCCCGTTTTAGCGATTTGCACTGGCCAGCAAGATCGCCTGATTTGACCGCTCCAGACTTCTTTTTGTGGGACTTTTTGAAGGCGCGGGTTTATGTCAACAAGCCTCAGACTCTAGCAGCTCTTAAAGACAATATCCGTCAAGAATGTGAGGACCTATCGCCGGAAGTTTTGGCCAAAGTGATAGAAAATGCCATAAAAAGGGCTCAAATGACAATCAACTGTGCCGGCGGCCATTTACATGACATCATATTCTCGACTTGATGTAAAAAAAATTAAAAGACCAAATAAAAATCATCCACAAGAAAAATCAAAGTTTTTCATTTTTTTTTAATTACAGCCAAAAAACATCGGAAGTTTACATTTGCGCCACCTTGTACATATCATTGAATACCTAGTATTTTTAGTGGCGAATTTTTCTTTCGTTTTTTTAATAACGAGAGTGTAGGATTACATTTGTTATTTTGACCATTAAAAAATGTATATTTACTTTGTTTTCTCACCTTTTAGTAATACAACTGAAACCAGCACTAGTTCGGTAGTAATAAAATCCGTAATTACCAGCGTCTCGCATGAAAAAACCAACGGTGAAGCCGAAGTTATAACAACAAAAACTACAACACACGAAGAAAGTCAATTCTAAAACAACAACAACAAATAAATAATATATTTAATCATATATAGCGCACTGCACTCTAGAGATTTGAAATGATTAAACTCACCTTTTTCTGACGCCTCCTGCATGGTATATTATTTTACTATATAGGTTTAAGTTCTTTTTCCCCCTGTTTTATGTTTCTTTCTCTGTTTATTTTACAAAATCTATTGTCTTTAGATTCTCTGTTAAACTATGTTAAATTCTATAGGAGTTAGTTTTATACTTTAGTTTTAGATTTTCTGTCCAATTTTGTTTAGATCTTTAGGATTTCTTTCACATTCGCATTTTTCATAAATAACGGAGAACGGCCGTTCAAAAAAAATATATATATATTTCAAAAATTCTTTATTCATTAACTTTGTACACATCTAAATACATATATTATTTTTTTAAAACTTTTTTAAGTATTACTTTTATCTCTTAAAAGCACATTTATTTCACTTGAAACATTTTATTTGAAATACATTTTATTTTCTTTTTTTTTATGAGAAATTTAATTTTAACTTTATTTAAAAACAAACAAAACATGAGCATTTATCACAAAAAAAAAAAAAAAATAAGAAAAAATCATTAAATAAAACGTAAAGTACAACTCCGCAATTGCCTTATGTACTTTTTACAAACAAATTTTAAATATTAAACAAAATAATTAAATACGGCAATATCTAATTGTTTACTTTTTCCAATAGATTATAGAAAAATATATTGTCTTGTTGTTGCATATTCTTTTTCTTTTCATTATTCCGAGCCTCCTCATTTAGTAGTTTACTCTTGTACGCATTTCAAAATTTATTTTTTTTTTTACCATATTTTTTAAATCAAACATATTTTTATATATATAAAATGTATATCAACAGAATAACTAAAAACAAATCAATTTGTATGTGGAATAATATTTTTGGACTTTTTATATATTTAAAATATAATTTTTTATATTTATATTAAAAATAATAAAAAAAAATCGTTAAAAAACCCAAAATACCTTTTTTTTTTTATAGAAACATTTCGAAATATCTGCTGATATACCAAAAATAAAAGAAAACTTCGATTTATAACGATTTGAAAGGTAAAGTTTGCGAATTCACACGAACTTCCCAGGTCAACAATAATGAAAAAAATTGGTGCCGAGATACCGTTAGTGGTTTTGTATTAGGTCTGCATTGGTGTAGCAAAAAACCGAAGAATTTCGGTTTTAAAATATTGAAAACCGTTCGGTTTCGGTTCGGTTTTGTGATAATTTTTCGTTCTTCAAAATGAATTTTCTATAATATTGAACGTAGAATCAGGAAATTACGTTGAAATTTCAAACTTGACAGTGGTTTAAGTGTGGAAAATTTTTACTTTTTCTTCTAATGGTACTTTTTATTATAATAAATTATTTTACTTATTGTATATACATACTAGTTGTTCTGAGTAAAGAAAATATCAGGGATAGAAGGCATAATGATATTGAGGTAACAGAAACTATTATTAAAATTTCTATAATAATGAACCTATAGGCAGGAAATTAAACACACATGATCTTGACTGAACTAGAATATAAAAAAGGGACTTGCAGGTACTTTTTCCCACTAATAGTACTTTTTGAAGGTACTTTTTGAATATTTTATAATAATAAACCTTAAAATTGGGCACAAATGATTCTGAATGAGTTAGAATTCACGAAAGGTGATTATAGTCTTAGCTTTCTTTTGTATCTTCTAAAATAATGGACACAAAATAATGAAATTAAACATTCAAGATGCTGAGTAGGTACTGTTTTTATTCTAATAATACGTCTAGAATGAGCTACAATCCACATTATAATGAATCAATAAACATGAAACTAGAGATATGTTTTCCTGAATTAGTATTAATTTACAAAGAGAGACTCAATAATACTATTTCTTTATTCCAATTGAGGTAGCGAAGCGCACCGGTCAGCTAGTACTACATACTTTTATCGGATATTTGAAAATAACTAAAACTTTGTTACAAAAATTTTGCATTATTTAGCCTGCTACATCATCTGAAGCAATTATTGTAATACAATTTAAAAAATCTCTAGATATTTTTACAGATCTGTGTTTAGGGATATTGGATGAATAATTGGATGAAAAAGTTTGGTTCTCATTTCTAATTTTTGAATTTTTCTAGTGAAAATAGATTAAAAGTGAAAACCGAAGAATAATTGTCGGTTTCGGTTAAAACCGAATGGGAAACTCTAGGATATACCTTAATTTTTCAATATTTCAACATTTCTATAAATAAATTGATTTTAACATTATTTCCTCAACGCGAAAAAATTGTTGCAATAATACCTTTAATGAAAGACAACTATTTCATACATTCAATGAATTGCCGTTGTGAAAAATTTCTTAGGAAATCAGAAGTCTGAAACAGTCATTTCGACTAGTTTCCTGGATAACGTTTCCATCAAGATTTAAAAGTGATGAAATATAGGCCCCTATTATGAGTTGCATTCGACAAACGATATTCGTTGACTATCGAATATCGACTATCGAATGTAAAATTCGTATTATAAGTTGGCATCGCTGTCGAAAATGTCGTTGTGCATCGAATTTTTCAACGTCGTGGTCATGTTTAATTTAATATATTTTTTTTTATTTTGTAAAAAAAATTTTTTATTTGCAGTGTCAGCTGAAAGAATTGTACTACTGTGAATAAACCAAATCAGTAAAATTCACAATAGTGCTTTTCTTCAACGAATGTGCGCCATAATACCAAATGACAATTCGTTCGATCAGCTATTTCGACTACAGTCGAAAATCGAATTTAGTTCATAATAGGTGTAACGGTCCATACTCCTCATGGCCCTACCTCTAGGAAGACTGCGCTACCTTTTAATCCGACCGTGCTCAGGGAAATGGGGTGGTTTCTTGTCTTCCTCGAAATTAGTTAAGAACCGTACAAAATAAATTTAAAAAGGTAGCTAAAATTCAATGTTAACCGATAAAAGAAACTAAAAAAAAATAGATACACGGTCTGAAATTTAACTAAGGAAGAAGATGGTTTTACTTCCTTCTGGTCTTTACCCTCCCTGCCATGCTATCTTACCATAAACTTTTCATTAGATAGCCCTAATTTTTACACTAACTTTTGCGAACTAACTGTTCATGGAAATAATGAAAATATATTCTTTAATTCAACATTATATAAATGTAAAGTTAAAACAAATTTATTAAACAAAACAGAAACACAAACATTTGAAATAAGAATCAAAACTAATAACTTAATTTATAAATTATTATTCTAATTTAGTGTAGTGTAGAAATATATGTATAAATGTATTTTATTTAATAGTGTTTTTATTGTATATTTTAAATTGAAATATGATAAATCGAAATTAAGGGTTGTTTTCAAAATGTTAACAACATAATATTTTAAAATTTAATGTTATGAATATAAAATTTTAAAATAATTTTACATTCAATTTAAAATATCAATATAATTGAGAATTCAAATTCAATTTTTAATATTAATGATAATAAACAAACTCACCAAAATTTTATCCAACGATGACAACAGGCCTGATGTGATGCTGAATTTGGTTCATATTTGAAGGTTTTTTACAAATTTAGATTCTCAAATTTTGAATTTCGGATTTGTGAATTTTGTAAAGTGTTTTTATATGAAGAATGAATATATGAGTGTAAGTGTATGTATATGTCTAAGTGTATTATTAAACTGTTAAATTTATATAATTTATATTATTTTATGGTTGATTTAAGTTTAAATAAATTAAAATTATTATATAAATTAGTTATTTAAGATTTTAAGTTAATATTGATTTTAAGAAAAGTTAGAATTAAGTTATATAGATGTAATTTCAAATTTGTTTAAAGAAAAGTTAAATTTAAATAGTTGTAAGTATTAGATTATGTTAGATTTATGATAAAATTTAGGTTTAGTTAGTTAGTTTAGTTTAAGATTAGTTCGCTTTAAAACTGTTAAATTGAAATTAATTAGATGTTCACGTATTTGCAACCACAATTTAATTCCAAATGTGGTTTGCAAAAATTATAATTAACGATGAAAGTTGAACAGATTGGATTTGCGTAAATTGCAGATTCCGTTAAATATTTAAAGATTATAGCAATTGATGGTTTCTCTTTAATTTAAAATTATAAATTCTTGATTTTCAGGATAATATATTGGAGCCTGAATTGAAGCCTATGTTTAAAATGTCCTTATTAGTTAATTTTTTTTTTAATATATATTTCACAGCATCTTACCTTTTCTCCACTAAAATCTAAAATTTGCCGTCAATAGTTTCAATTATTTGCTTAGGGTTATTTATATTGGGTTTATTTTAATTTACCGTTTTTTCAAAAAAAAATCTTATTAGTGGAAAAAAAAAACAGCAGCTATTTATTTAAAATTTCTAATAAATTTATACGTATGTATGTTCTCCTTTGAAAATTTATATTCAAATGAAAAAAAAATTGAAATATAAAATTTCAAATACAAAATTTTCAAAACATACCTATTTGAATATTAAAATATTTAAAGTATTAGAAACCAATAGAACATTTTGATTTCGATAGCCCTCACAAAACAGATACAGCTTTCCGATATGCATAAGCATATCGATAACTGGATCTGTAAAGGGATATAAATATGTATTTTTAGGTCCATATGTCCTTGCCGTGGTATATACCAATGCTTCCATTGTCTAAATCTTGTAATTCGTAATTCAATTGTCCGATCTTGCGCAAAACTTTGGCTCGAATACCTACAGGTGCAAGTTTGGAATTGAAGTTATTTATTTTCGAACTTTGCACAAAATTACGTCTTATTACAGTCTGTCCTACAGTAAAGTCTTTTGTTCGAGAACGTAAATTATAAGTTCGTACATTTTTGTCATAAGCCTTCTTTATATAGTCCTTAACTTTGTCCCGTATTAACGTAAATTCGTCCTTTCGTTCAATTTCTACATCTGTCTCAGCTAAAAGGTTGAGTTTTCTTAAAAGTTTATAGTCCTTTCCATTAGTCAACATTGTCTGTCCGAATACTACCTGGTATGGAGTGCTTCCGATTGATTGGTGAATGCTATTTCTAAGAGAACAATTTATACTATCAGTGTAAGCATCCCACTCGCGTTGATCCTTCCGAATGTATGTTCGTAAAGCCTCATTTATACAGCGGTTTACGCGCTCACTTGCGTTTGCCTGTGGACTATATACTGCAGTAACCATATGTTGAACACCAAATTTAGTTAAAAAGTTCTCAAATTCTCTACTCTTAAACTGCGAACCATTATCAGACACTAAAATTTCCGGTACACCATAACACATAAAAATGTCATTGCGTAAATAATTTATTATGTCTTTTGATACAAATTTCTTAAGTGGTTTAAGAAACGTAAATTTTGAAAAGTGGTCCAGTACTATCAATAAACCGATGTGTCCTTTCTTGGTCCTAGGAAAAGGTCCAATTAAGTCTACGTAAATTCTTTGAAAGGGTCGTTCAGTTTGAACCATTTGTCCTAAAGGAGGTCTCATAATAGTTGTCGGCGTCTTGGAGGTTTTGCATAACTCACAATTTTGGATATAATCTTTTACATCAGTAACTAGTCTTGGCCAATAAAAGTATCGTCGTATTCGTTCCAATGTCTTAGCAATGCCTCCATGTGATGAGTTCGTAGTGTCATGTGCAGAATAAATCACGTCGTGTCTCAATTCTGTCGGTACGTACAATTTCCATAAGTTAGATTCGTCAGTTACACCAGATGAAAATTCTGTCCTTTTGTAAATAAAACCGTCGATAACTTTAAAGTCAACTAAACCAGAATTTTGTAATTCTTCACGTAATTTTGTATATTCCTCAGTTCTAAAAGCGTCGGAGTCAAGGTCTATGGCCGGAAGATTATCTAAATCGATTGCCTCTACAAATACCTCTCCTTCATGTGCTCTAGACAAAGCATCAGGTACTACATTTTCCTTACCACTACGATGTTCTATATTAAAATTAAAAACTTGCAATTTCAAAGACCATCTGGCTAAACGTCCTGATAAGTCCCGCTGGTTCATTAACCACTTTAAACTAGCATGATCTGTTATAATCTTAAATTCTTGACCTTCGATATAAGAACGGAATTTTTTCACTGCCATTACTACAGCTAAACACTCGAGTTCTGTTATAGTATAGTTTCGCTGAGCCTTGTTTAATTTATGAGACATGTAAGCAATTGGTCTCTCTGTCCCGTTTTCGTCTTCCTGTGCCAAAACTGCACCTACTCCACAAGTACTCGCATCGCACTGTAAAATAAACGGTTTGTTGTAATTGGGATGAATAAGCAAAGGCGCAGTAGTTAGTTTACTCTTTAATTGGTCAAAAGCTTCCTGAGCAGTATCTGTCCACACAAAAGTCTTTTTCTTCGTCAATAGTTCAGTCAATGGAAATGTTACTGTGGAATAGTCTTTTATAAATCGTCTGTACCATCCAGTCATGCCTAAAAATCGTCGTAAGTGTTTTGTGGATTTTGGTATTGGAAAGTCTTTTATGGCCGAAACTTTATCTTCGTCAACTTGTAATGACCCGTGTCCTACCACGTAACCGAGATATTTCACTCTACTTAATGCAAAGCTGCTTTTTTTAACATTTATTGTCAAACCTGCTTTTCGTAAATTTGTTGCCACTTCCATTAAGTGTGTTAAATGTTCGTCAAAAGTCTGTGATACTACTAATAAGTCATCTAGGTAAACAAAAACATGAGTTTTTAAATTGTACGGAATGACCATGTCCATTAGTCGGCACAACGTTTGCGGTGCGTTACAAAGTCCAAAAGGCATTCTTGTAAATTGATACAATGGCCGATTAGGGACTGTAAAAGCTGTCTTCGGTCTCGAGTTTTCGTCCAGTTTAATTTGCCAAAAGGCATCTTTCAAATCAATCTTTGAAATGCAATGAACAGGAGGAAGTCTCGCAATAAGTCCGTCTATATTTGGTATTGGGTATGCGTCCTTTATTGTCACGGAGTTCAATTTCCTACTGTCAACACACATTCTTACTTTACCTGGTTTGACAACAACAACGGTAGGAGATGACCATGGAGAATTTGGAGCTTCTTCTATGACACCGAGAGAAATCATTCTATCCAATTCTCCGCAAAGTTGTTTCTCGACGGCTGGAGAAATTGGATAATATCGTTGTTTTATCGGCTTTGCATTCCCTGTATCAATGCTATGTACTATCAAATTGGTACATCCCAAACCTTCTATTTCAGAATTCGGGAACGTTGCAATAATGTTGTCCAATCGTTGTTTCTGTTCAGTGGTAAGTTTAAGTTTATCCGGATCTATTTCATTACAGTCAATTTGATCAATATAGTTAACTGAAATTTTGAGTCCAAAATTCAACCAGAAATCGTAGCCGCAAATAATGTCCTGTCTAATTGTCGGTACTACCAAAAATTCAAAAGATTTTGTCTGTCCTTGAAATGTCACATTCAAATTTGCAATCCCTAAAACATCCTGTCTTTGTCCGTCTGCTGTACGTACATTACCTACACATCTCCTAAAACAACACTCATTTTGAACATCAGTAGCTAAAGTTCCACCAATAACACTTTTATTCGCGCCACTGTCTAAAAGGGCCATACAAAAGGTATTATTAACTTTAAGGTTAATATATGGTCTACTATCTTGTTCTTGAGATATTATAGGAGAAATTACAGTATTTTTAAATAATTTTATCATTCGATAGAATTCACGAATACGCTTGGAAGACCTACTTATTTTTCTATCCTCACCAAATATTCTTGCTCGCACTTTCTTATATTCGGCTAATCGAATATGATAAGGTTTCATCAACGGGTGAGAAAGGTTTACTTTGTCAATATTGTCGACAGGTATGTCATTTTCAGTCTTTGTCGGTTCCGAGTTTAAGTCCGAGTTATTATGTCCTACAGTATCGGATGTCCTTAAAACGTCCGTCGAACATCCTTCTGTCCGTTTCCCGACTTTTTAAAACATTTGGGACAATTTGGTCTATAAATGTTCTTGGCACCGCAACCGTAACAAAATATATGTCTAGGTTCTAAGCAATCAAAATACGTGTGTCCCAATTTATCGCAGTTCCAACATGTCAAATTTTGATGTACAGAACAAATTTCATCAGATCTGTCTTCCAAATTTTCAAAATCAATGTCGTCATTAGTCATCTCTGAAATATGTCCTTTATTAGTTCTTTTAGATTCATATGTATGAAGATCCTTCATAAACTTCTCATGTTTCCTTACCTCACGCCGAAGTTGGGATACATTGTTAATTTCCAAATGTAGAAGTTCGTGTCGTATTTCATTTTTCAAATTTCTAATGATTGTCTCACAAAGATCTCTATCCGAAATTGGAGTTTTAAGTCGGTCAGTCATAGCCGAAATAACGTCAAAATACTCGTCGAAATTTTCGTTGTTTTTCTGCCTGCGTCGACGTATATCGTCAAGTATGTCAAAGTCTGTATAGTCGTCTTTATATTGGATCCTCAGTGCATTAGTTAGTGAAAACCAATCGATGTCATTAGTCTGTCTATGGTATCGCCAATACCACTCAAGCGCTTTACCTTCAAAAAGGCTATGAGCGTGCTTACATAAAACTTCAAAATCTCCTCTAAGGTTATTTGTTGTCAGTATATTCACACGGTAAATAAATTCGTCTACTGACATTTGGTTGTCGTGGCCGGTAAATTTAATTTTCCAATTACTAATAATATTCAAAACCTTATCTGCCAAAAATGGTTCTGGTTCCGAATTGTTATTTTGTCGAAATGATCTTGGGGAAATATTTGGAAATTCTTCCGCTGAACGAGGTTGGTTGGAAGTAGTTTGGGTATTTATATTTTGAACCAAAGTTCTCATTTCATTAGTAATGAAACTCATTATTTCATTACGAAAAGATCCCAAACTGTCATTTATTAATTGTCTTGTCCGAGAGTCATTGTCAGGTTGAGAAATTGAACTATCATCCCG
Organism: Calliphora vomitoria; assembly: GCA_942486065.2. Classification (NCBI taxonomy): domain Eukaryota; kingdom Metazoa; phylum Arthropoda; class Insecta; order Diptera; family Calliphoridae; genus Calliphora; species Calliphora vomitoria. The sequence goes on from OW818030.2 coordinate 128,538,189, forward strand.
ATTCCGAGCTGAAGCATTTCGTCTTGTCGAACGTACATGTTCACCCTGATTCGTATTCGATGATCCTACATCTACTGTAAAACTAACGTTCGCTGGTTCTACAATATTTAACAAGTTATCGTTGCTTCTAGTTATAGGCATCGTTAAATTAAATATCTAATTTCAATTTCAAAATTAATTTATATATTTCCACTACTAAGTTAATCATGCAAAAGTTAGGTAATAAAAAAAATAATTATAAAAACAATACACATATGCTAAATTTCAAACCTATGTTTAAAAAGAAAGGAAAATATGTTGTTCTAAGATTTCAGATGAGTATAATATTGACAAAGATTAATCAATATAAAAATCTCAAAATAAAATCTTAAAACACAAAAAAAAAAAAAAAAATAGTGAGTTAAATTTTATAACAGGTAAGTATTCGAAAGATATCAAATACAAAAATCCTGTATATAATCATCAACAAGTATAGAAAATTTAGAAAGAAAGAAAACCCAAACAATTGTATATAATTTTGTGAGTAAGATTCCGAAAATTTCCAGAACCAAAAATCTCAAACAAACGTTATATACATAAAACAAATTAAACATTTGGTTCAGAGTTTAAAATTTATTCAAAATCTGAAATTCCAATATGTTAAGTGAAGAAATTAATAAAATAGTTAACACCACGATGTAATTAAAATTGTTGTGTGACCATCAGCATTAAATGATATTAAATAATTTTAATAGCATAAGCTAAATAATGAACTGTTGTTGCTGAGGCCCCACGTTGGGCGCCATTAAATTTATGTAACGGTCCATACTCCTCATGGCCCTACCTCTAGGAAGACTGCGCTACCTTTTAATCCGACCGTGCTCAGGGAAATGGGGTGGTTTCTTGTCTTCCTCGAAATTAGTTAAGAACCGTACAAAATAAATTTAAAAAGGTAGCTAAAATTCAATGTTAACCGATAAAAGAAACTAAAAAAAAAAATAGATACACGGTCTGAAATTTAACTAAGGAAGAAGATGGTTTTACTTCCTTCTGGTCTTTACCCTCCCTGCCATGCTATCTTACCATAAACTTTTCATTAGATAGCCCTAATTTTTACACTAACTTTTGCGAACTAACTGTTCATGGAAATAATGAAAATATATTCTTTAATTCAACATTATATAAATGTAAAGTTAAAACAAATTTATTAAACAAAACAGAAACACAAACATTTGAAATAAGAATCAAAACTAATAACTTAATTTATAAATTATTATTCTAATTTAGTGTAGTGTAGAAATATATGTATAAATGTATTTTATTTAATAGTGTTTTTATTGTATATTTTAAATTGAAATATGATAAATCGAAATTAAGGGTTGTTTTCAAAATGTTAACAACATAATATTTTAAAATTTAATGTTATGAATATAAAATTTTAAAATAATTTTACATTCAATTTAAAATATCAATATAATTGAGAATTCAAATTCAATTTTTAATATTAATGATAATAAACAAACTCACCAAAATTTTATCCAACGATGACAACAGGCCTGATGTGATGCTGAATTTGGTTCATATTTGAAGGTTTTTTACAAATTTAGATTCTCAAATTTTGAATTTCGGATTTGTGAATTTTGTAAAGTGTTTTTATATGAAGAATGAATATATGAGTGTAAGTGTATGTATATGTCTAAGTGTATTATTAAACTGTTAAATTTATATAATTTATATTATTTTATGGTTGATTTAAGTTTAAATAAATTAAAATTATTATATAAATTAGTTATTTAAGATTTTAAGTTAATATTGATTTTAAGAAAAGTTAGAATTAAGTTATATAGATGTAATTTCAAATTTGTTTAAAGAAAAGTTAAATTTAAATAGTTGTAAGTATTAGATTATGTTAGATTTATGATAAAATTTAGGTTTAGTTAGTTAGTTTAGTTTAAGATTAGTTCGCTTTAAAACTGTTAAATTGAAATTAATTAGATGTTCACGTATTTGCAACCACAATTTAATTCCAAATGTGGTTTGCAAAAATTATAATTAACGATGAAAGTTGAACAGATTGGATTTGCGTAAATTGCAGATTCCGTTAAATATTTAAAGATTATAGCAATTGATGGTTTCTCTTTAATTTAAAATTATAAATTCTTGATTTTCAGGATAATATATTGGAGCCTGAATTGAAGCCTATGTTTAAAATGTCCTTATTAGTTAATTTTTTTTTTAATATATATTTCACAGCATCTTACCTTTTCTCCACTAAAATCTAAAATTTGCCGTCAATAGTTTCAATTATTTGCTTAGGGTTATTTATATTGGGTTTATTTTAATTTACCGTTTTTTCAAAAAAAAATCTTATTAGTGGAAAAAAAAAACAGCAGCTATTTATTTAAAATTTCTAATAAATTTATACGTATGTATGTTCTCCTTTGAAAATTTATATTCAAATGAAAAAAAAATTGAAATATAAAATTTCAAATACAAAATTTTCAAAACATACCTATTTGAATATTAAAATATTTAAAGTATTAGAGACCAATAGAACATTTTGATTTCGATAGCCCTCACATAGGCACCATAGATACCAATATCACTGCGATGAACATATGATGGCAGATTACTGTTGGAGTATCACACGGGAGTGTCCTAAAGACCTCCTTCGTAGAAAATCTATAAAAAAAACTTCTAACCTTAAAAATAACTTTATAAAATGCTGTAAAATCGTTTGTTTTCTTTTTTCCCACGGCAATTTTTCGAAAACTACACGTAGCATTGAAAAAATAAGTATAAAGTTAGAATCAACCTTAAAATTAAAATCATTCTAGACCTGTGTCATATATCACATAACAACTGCTTTGCATTATTCGATGGCAGTCGGTTCTACGAGACGAAAAGATTCACAAATTAAAAAAAAAAAAAAAAATTTATTTTATTTTAAAGTATAATTTGGTGAAGGGTATATAAGATTCGGCACAGCCGAATATAACTCTCTTACTTGTTTTAAATACAATTTGTGGGCAACATCGTATTCACCCTTCACAACACATTGAAGTATAGGCCCCTTTATCACGATCTAGAGTTCTATTGTACCTACGTTTTGCCTGACATCTAACAGGTTTCAAAAACAAAAGGTTACTTCTTCGCCATTATCATTCAACGAGCATTATATGCCTCTTTCTTTTGATCTAGACACTATAAACACATATATGTCTTGAGGTACAGGGTATTGATGTCAGATCGAGTGAAAATTCAAGTTAAAAGTCTATAGTATCTACATTCTGCCGTTCGCCAGCTTTCGGACAGGTTACATTTCCGACATCAAGACATTACTTGTCTAAACATTGATTTCTTTAATTCACATTATCAGATCTGACAGTCGATCCTAGGAAATGAGAACGAATCCACCTTCTCCAATCTGAAAGACGACGGATCTGATGTGTTTTTCCGACAGTCGATCCAAAGAGATGATCTACATACGTGTGTTATTAGTAAAACTTTCGCGAGTTTTGGCTTATTTAATCATCCCTTATGTACACAAAGCCAAACCATTACTGTTGCGACAAACAATTACCATCTGAAGCACTGGGACTCATAGATGAGCATGGTGGCATCCAAAGTACTAACACTGACAGCCCTAGGATCGACCAGCTAAATCGCGATATCAAGAGGTTGGCTATTGTTGGTAAGACCAATTGAAGATCTAAATATTATGTACAGGAGTTGCGTTTTTTTTCACAGTTCTGGCCAATCCGACTAACAGATTAGCATCTAATTTGTGAAAATCCCCAAGATATCTCCATCCGGAACAACCAGAGAAACACTTCGCCAAAGATTTTCAAGTCAATGGCAGCTAATCAACCAGAAGTTTTTTCTCCAGGGAAGAACTTTCGTCAACAACAGATCTGGTAAAACGATACTTGTGCGATTTTCATCAAAATTGGAAAATGGAATCGACATATCAACACATTCAGATATCAAATGGATCACACCAGATGAATCCTTGTCAAAAAAAAAAAAACGGCCGATCTGTCGCAAGTATTGATTTTCAGCCACAATATTCCAGAAAATCCTGTACTCCATAACGGAGTTAGTTTATTTACTCACTTTGGATCGTCACGGGCTACAAATTTCACGGAAACCATATACAGAAGGAAACGAAGTTAATTGTGGTCAAGGAATATAATGCTGATGCAATTTATCTTGGGATGAAACTAAGCACGACATCACAGAGTATGAGATCATCAAACTTATCAGAATTTACAACGGTGAGGATAAAAGATTGCAATACTTGATCCACAATCCTGGGGTTCGTTTTCCTCTTTAATAGGAATTATTTGTTACTTGAATAGACTTATATAAACCAAGACACTGATAGCTCTTTTGGGTTAATCATCAGGTTTGTATTACTTATTTTTTTTTTTAATTGTTAGAGCAACTGAATGTTTACACTTTTAATTTCATATATTTAAAAACAATTTTGTTTAATATGTACAAAACAAATACCAAATTAATACACTTTAAATACATCTGCATCAAAATATTATTATCGTTCTCTGGTTTATTGTGATATTATTAAATTTAATTTCATTTAAGGTTTATTTACATTTTAAAAACAAATCATAATCATAATAAATTTTAATATCTCGACTGGGGTATACACTCACGACGACATTCTTCATAGGTGAGGAAATTATTGTGTGTTGCACCACAACCCGAATAATAAAAACTCACGCAACTGTTGGATTTGTCATCAAAAGCATAACGTAACAATTTTCCACGACATAAACCGGGGCTCTTTGGTTCCAAACAAGCTGCAAACAAAACCGAACAAACAATTTTAAATAGTTAAACACACTAAATTAAATAATAACAATAACCTACATTTACTGGTACTTTTCTCACTGAGAGTACTTTCAATTTGCATTGGCCTAACTAGAGTGCAGAGTAGGGCACTTATTAGGCAAAATATTATGAAAGTTGATTTGAATATCATGCTGACAATTATTATTAAAAGACTTTAGTTTAAGCGTTCTTTTTGTTTTACCTTGTCACTTGCTTAACACTGAAATAATGATAAATGTATAATGTCTATCGGAATTGTAAAGAATACGTACGTGTCTTTTGCAATTTTTTAATATATTTAAAAGTCTCTTTCATTAATGTTTATATAAAAGAACAAATGTTTCAAATATGTTATTTACTCTTTGTTTTTCGCCAATGAAAGTCACGTAGAAGGGGGGAGAGCGGTGCCGCTGGTAAGTTAGTAATCGAATTTAAACACGACATAAAAATATCTCTTATCAATAATATCATTTCTAGATAGTATCTCAAATGATGCTTCTTTTCCATTTCATTATTAATAACATATAATTTACACCCTACGCCATGGACAGCTTTACAGTAGTATGTACTTTATGAAGTGTTTTGTAAAGTGTAATTTTTTGATTTTAGCATCAAGCCTCTAATTTCGTAACAATTTCTAAGGAATTCATTCATAAATTGCATTTGGAGATAGGTTAATAAAATATTTGATTTTCCTGAATGATTCAATTATTACTTCAGTTCAAAAAATTAAAGAACTGTAATGGGATTCTAATGTTAGTTGCACTAATTCTCGAAAATTTGTGACATTTTTCATATGCATTTAAATTTTAAGTAAACAAATTAAATTACATCACCTTATCAGTTTTATCTTAAAAAAATCTGTGTTTTTACTTACAATAATAACAAACCGCAGCATACTTCAAGGCGGAATATTAAAAAAAACATGATCATTGTCCTATTTTACGGGTAAATTCGAAAAACTTCATTATAATTAAGAATTTCGCTGGGAAATACTAAGAAACAAGCTAATTGGAATTCATTTTTCAAAACTTTCGCTTTTATAAAGCAAATAGTCGATGAAAAGTTGCAGAATAGTATCAAAATTTCTAAAAATTTTTGTTACATAGGCTCAATATTTAAAGAAATAAAAAACACAGAGACATAGAGAAGAACAAATAATCTATTTTTGAAATGCAAAAACCCCAAATTCCCGAAAAATGCAACTAAAAATTATCACCTTTACACATTATCTATAGTTCAAATAAAGTTATACAAAATATGTTGCATGCCTCTAGGCGCATTTTAAATACAATGGTTAGTATACGAAAAATATCATATTATTCTGTATAAAAACTTGATCGAAGTGAAATTTAACTATGATTTTCGAATTCAGCGGGTGTCATAACAGATCAATAAAAACATAAATTATGGAAAAATGCAATAACATTTTTTCATCTTTAAACAATAAAGTCGGTTTTTTTAAAAAAACTACTTTAAAATAAAAACCCGCTTTTTATTATTTCCCAACTATAGTCAAAATTAAAGTATGTTTTAAATTGAACCGACTTTAACTGGGTGTAACCTCAAATGTAGAAAATCTTTTCATACAATATACAACAAAATATAGACAAGTGGCATCGCTGAACAGCTTACTTAGAAATTAAAAAAAGAAACAAAAAGTGACAAAGAATAAATGTAACCGGGAAACTAAAGAAAAAACTGTTTGTGGTGGAAAAATAGAAAAGGACAGATTAATAACAAATTTATATTATTTTGTTACTAATTTTATTGATTCAATATTCAATAATTGCAAAATCTCTGCCAATATCTTGTAACTTAAACCTTTTTGTCGAACTTTTTTACATGGCGAAGAACAGCTGATGCTGTTGTTAAATGAGTTAAAAACAACTTCAGCTAGTTTTATATTTACAGTCGACTTTGACGTCAGAAGTATACTTTAACTTGTCTATGGCAGACCTAAAGTCCACTCTTAAGTAAAGACGACGTTATTTGTCTTAAAATATACCTTATTTACTATGATTATGGGCCTCTGTATAGTTAAAATTAAATAAAATAAAATGTGTTGCATGCCTCTAGGCGTATATAAATAACAGTGGTTAGTAATGAACAAATTTATTTCATTCTGTATGAAAACCAGGGACCGAAAATAATAATTATTCTTGAAATTTCAAAGGAAAAAAGCCATCACAAGAAAATATCGGAGAGTTAAGTCAAGCATACCATTTTGATCGTTTTCAACTATATTTTCATAAATTAACATGATTTTTAAATTCTTGATTTTTATTTTTTTGTCAAAAATAATTGTTATTTTTTGATTTTTATTTTTTTTTGTCAGAAATATTTGTCAGACTTTGATTTTTATTTTTTTTGTCAGAAATAATTGTTATTTTTTTGTCATACATATTTGTCAGACTATGATTTTTATTTTTATAGTCTGACAAATATGTATGTCAAAAAAATAACAATTATTTCTGACAAAAAAAATAAAAATCAAAGTCTGACAAATATTCCTGACAAAAAAAATGAAAATCAAAGTTTGACAAATATTTCTGACAAAAAAAAATAAAAATCAGAAAATAACAATTATGTTGTGATTTTTATTATAAGTGAAATTTAACTATGGTATTCGAATTATGCGGGTGTCAAAACTGATTTATAGATTATTTGGGTTAAATCCAAGCAGTCGTTTAGGAGAAAAATAAAAATCCAACCAAAAATTTGCGTCTTTGATGATACTGTATACTTAAAATTAAGTTAAGTAAAATATGTGGCCTACTTTAAGGCGCATTTAAATTACAACTGTTATTATTTAAAAAAAATTTAATAAAAACTTGATTGCAATGAAATTTAACTATGATTTTCTAATTTCGCGGTTATTAATATATTATTTGGGTCAAATCTGTCTTGTGGTTTACGAGAAAAATGTCAAAAACCATAATTCTGGAAAATGCAACAAAAAATTGGCATCTTTAAACATACTGTATCGTTAAAAATTAGTTATACAAAATCCGATGCATGCTTTAAGGAGCATTTTAATTACAGTGGTTAGTATACGGAAAATATCATATTAGTCTGTATAAAAACTTAACCGAAGTGAAATTTAACTATGATTTTCGAATTCAGCGGGTGTCAAAACAGATTAATAGGTGATTTGCGCTAAATCCGAGTAGTTATTTAGGATAAAAAATGCAAAAAAGTAAAATTATAGAAAAATTACAAACAAATTTAGCATTTTTAAACATTCTTAAAATTAAGTTAAGTAAATCTGCTGCATGCCTCTAGGCGTATTTAAATGACAGTGGTTAGTAATGAAAATAGTTTTTCATTCTGTATGAAAACTTTATCGAAGTTAAATTTAACTATGATTTTCGAATTCTACGGGTGTCAAAACAGATAAATAGGTAATTTGGTTCAAATCTGTCAAGTGGTTTGGGAAAAAATTGCATAAAACTTAAATTATGGGAAAATGCAAGTAAAAATTAGAAACTTAATTAGTTTCAATTTAAGTTAAATAAAAGTTGATACATAATATAAATCAATGCAAAAACGGCGCGTTTACTGTATATAATATACAGTTTTGAAATAAATTTATATTAAATACACTTTTTAAACAATTAACTAGCAATTATTTGTTAAAATTTTATATGCCAGAATTGCGCCCATAAGTCTGCAATGAAAATATAATCGTTAATGTTTACACACACACTACTGCAATTACTTTTTACAAAACAAAAAAAAGCCAATAATAATAAAAAGTTGTTGTAATTTCTTTTTTTGCATTTTTCTCGGAAACTAGTGGCCGAATTTGGCTGGAAAACCCTATTCACCATAACTCCACACGCTGAATCCGAAAATGACCTCCAAATTTTGATTCGATGAAATTTTTTTTAAAAGTTCATATAAAAGTTGTTTCTACAATGCAACTCTGCCGGAAATGCCCCGTAAAGCTGGCAATATTTAATGTATAGCTAAAAGTAAACATGCTCATTTACTGCCACACACACACTACTTCAATTGCTTTTTACAAAACAAAACAGCCAATAATAATAATAAAAAGTTGTTGTAATTTCTTCTTTCTCGTTTCTTTCGAAAACTAGTGGGCGGAATTGGTTGGAAGCCTCCAAATTTTGATTCGATGAAATTTTTGTTTTAAAAGTTCATATACAATTTATTTTTACAATGCAACTCTGCTAGAAATGCGCTTTGAAGCTGGCAATACACATTTACGCTTATCTCGGTTGACGTAGGCGTTTAACGCCATTATAAGTTTCGTGGATCAAATAAACAGGTAGTCTTTAATCTAGTACGCTATAAGTAGCTATAAGGGTGATTGTGTTACTAAATTTTAAGTTTACAAAAATAAAATACAATTCTATTCAGGTGTTTTTTTTTTGTGAGAATTTATTATTTTCTTTATTATTTTTACATGAAAATGTATATATTGTAAAAATAAGTTGTTCTTATATATTATTATACATTTATACTCTGTTTTTTTTTTCTTTAAAAATAATCAAAAATATTTCATTTGTTAAATTCTAATTGAAAAAAGCCATTTGAACCTTCTAATGCGTATCCAATAAAAATTTGTTGTAGTTAACGTTAATATACGTATCAATTTATGTTTAACATACCAATTTTTATTTTAAAAACAAAAAAAAACTATTTAAAATTTCTCAATAATATAAGTATTTTACAGTCTAATATTGCATTAAAAGGTAAGATTTTTGTTTATAACTAATAGTTTATTGCATCCATGCTTTGAAAAAGTTGGAAGACATTTTAGTTTTACGTTCTAATTGAGAGAAGAAAATTAAAAAAAAAAACAAATACAAAATTACAGCTTAATTAAAAAATATGGCTTTAGAAAAATAAATCCGTTTTTAAATTTAATATTTAGAAATCTTTATCCCAACCGGTAATGTCATCTGGTGGTGGTCCTTCTGGATCAGGAGGATAATCATCAAAGTTAGTGGTATCTGTAACACTTTTAACAGTGGGCTTTATGGGTGGTTCTAGGGTGCGATTTTGTAGTCCCCACCAATAGAAGCCGTCAAACCATCTGAAATAATTAAAAATAATGTATGTTAAAAAAAGGGTAAATCAAAATATATTGCTAACTATTTTTCTAAAACAAAAATAATAAAAAAATTTTTGAAAACTTAAAAAAAATCAACGAAAAATTTAATTGTTTAAACAGTAAGAAGAAGCTTGTTTTAATTATCGAACTGGAAGATATATATTCTGTAATGTTCTCCCAAAATTGCCAACGAACAGACGGTGTGTATTTGTATTTCTTTTCAGATTCCCCAGAATTAAATGGAATGCCTTTTTAAAAAGGGCTGTTTGTCAAGGTTTTTAGTTTTACAAATTTGCTAGAGTGATGTGAAACTTTGATGATGAAAATAGTAGTTCTTTGGCTATACTCGCTGAATTTGCAAGGTTTACAAGGGTAACATATTACAAATAGTAAATTCCGAACTGTATTTCTTTTATTTGCTTAATTTTCCTTTTTGATTCGCCGGAATAAAATCTAATACCTTTATTTACAAGGCCTGTTTTTAGACAAATTTGTTCGAGTCTAGTAAATCAGAGTCTCATATGTTATGATGTGAAACTGTGATGACTGAAAACATCAGTTCTTTTGCTAGACATGCTGTATTTGCAAGGTTAAAATGGTAGCTTACTATAAAGAGTGAATACTGAACTCTATTTGCTTAATTTTATTTTTAATTCCCAATAATTAAATGTTAAACCTATTTTTAACAAAGCTCGCTTGTAAAGGGTTTTTACAGTTTGATATATTCTTGTGTTAGACATTCATGATTAAAAACAGTAGTTAGTTTGCTAGATTCGCTGTAGTTACAAGCGTAGCATACTACAATGAGGGAATTCCGAACTGTATTTGTTATCTTAGCTAAATTTTCTTTTTTAATTCCCCATAATTATATTTGAAACCAATTTAATTAAGTCTTGCTTGCAAAGGTTTTTAGTCTTGCAACTTTGCTCGAGTCTAGTAAATTACAATTTCACATATTCTAATGATGATTAAAATTAGTAGTTCTTTTGCTAGAGTTACTACTGTATTTGCAAAGTTAACAATGGTAGCTTACTTCGAATAGTAAATTCAGAACTGTATTTATTTTCATCACTTAATTTTCTGTTTTAATACCCAAGAATTAAATTTTAAACTTATTTTTATCAAGGCTTGCTTGTAATGGTTCTTAGTCTTGTAAATAAGCTCTAGTAAATCACAGTTTCAGTAGCACTTTAGCGAGGCTTGCTGCATTTGCAAGGGTAGCTTACCATGAAGAGAAAATTCCGCACCGTATTTGTTTAATTTTATTTTTTAATTCCCCAGAATTAAATTTTTGAAAGGTCTGTTTGTAAATGCTTTTAAATCTTGCAAACTTTCGCGAGTCTAGAAGATCACATATTCATATACAAGGTGGCGCAAAAGTAATTATCCTATCAGAAAATGCTATAAATTTCGCGATTGGCCCCTAATGTCAGTTCTGTTTTGACATTTGTGTAGTAAACACATGCGAAATACACATTAATAAACAATGTTACGCTACACTGCTCCAGAACGCGGAATATTGCTGACTATTTATTTGACCAATAATCGGTCGGTGACTTTGGAACAAGGTGAATTTCGTCGCAGATTTCCTGGCCGTCCAACGCCTACTGGTGAAACACTGCGACGTTTAGCCGCTCGCCTCGAAGAGACTGGCACTACACGAGATGCTGCCAGGCGTGGCAGATCCCGGAGTAGCCGTTCTGCAGAGAATATTGCTGCTGTAGCCGAGGATGTCATGGAAGCGCCGTCGACATCGACCAGAGGACGTGCCACGCAAATGGGTCTCAGTCGACGGTCTTTACAGCGAATTTTGGTACAAGATTTGAAGATGTTTCCGTACAAAGTCCAGATCGCGTCTAACATACGCTCAAGCCATCCTTAATCACCACCAAGAGGAAGATGATTTTTCATCAAAAATAATCATGAGTGATAAGGCCCATTTCCATCTTAGTGGGTACGTAAATAAGCAAAATTTACGCTTCTGGGGCACTGAAAATCCGCGTATAACCCACGAAGAGCCATTACACCCGCTCAAAGTCACTGTATGGTGTGCTGTTTTCGCTGGAGGAGTCATCGGACCTTTTTTCTTCGAAGACGTCGCGGGCCGAACGGTTACTGTGAATGGTGAGCGCTACAGAGCAATGATCAACGAGTTCTTTTTGTCGCAACTTGATGAATTGGGATTGGAAAACATGTGGTTCCAACAGGACGGTGCAACGGGACACACTGCACGTGCCACAACCGATATGCTGAAGGATGCATTTCCCGGGCGCCTAATCTCCCGTTTTGGCGATTTGCACTGGCCAGCAAGATCGCCTGATTTGACCGTTCCAGACTTCTTTTTGTGGGGCTTTTTGAAGTCGCGGGTTTATGTCAACAAGCCTCAGACTCTTGCAGCTCTTAAAGACAATATCCGTCAAGAATGTGGGGACCTATCGCCGGAAGTTTTGGCCAAAGTGATGGAAAAAGCCATAAAAAGGGCTCAAATGACAATCAACTGTGGCGGCGGCCATTTACATGACATCATATTCTCGACTTGATGTAAAAAAAATTAAAAGACCAAATAAAAATAATCCACAAGAAGAATCAAAGTTTTTCATTTTTTTTTTTTTAATAACAGCCAAAAAACATCGGAAGTTTACTTTTGCGCCACCTTGTACTTTGATATGCAAGTGCGATGATTGAAAATAGTTCTTTTGCAAAACTTGATGTATTTGCAAGGATTAAAAGGCTAGCGTAACTGGATTTGTATTCTTGGCTTAATTTTCTTTTTTAATTGCCAAGAATTCTAAAGAATCAAAAAACATATTTTAACAAGGCTTGTTTGCAAAGTTGATTTAGTGCCATATATTGAAAACCGTAGTAATTTGTTTAGTTTGGTTCATTATGGAATTATATTCCTCCATTATTTTTTACTTACTTATGCTTTTGTATCTCACTTATGCCACCACGCTGATAACCCAAACGTTCTGCTGGATTATCTCGGCATAATTTCTTGATAAGATTGCGGGCATTGCTTGTAATGTTACGGGGAAATTCAATGGCATCGATTCCTTTCAATATGATGTTGTATGTTCTCATGGGATCAGAGCCGGTGAATGGAGGTGTACCTTTAAAAAAGATTTGTGAAATAAATTTAAATATTTACAGCAAAATCACACAACATACCTGTTAACAATTCAAACATTAAAACGCCCAAAGACCAGTAATCAGCACTTATGTCATGACCGCGATTCAGTATCACTTCGGGAGCTACATACTCCGGAGTGCCACAGAAGGTCCAGGTTTTACGGCCAGATTGCAGTTTCTTGGCAAAACCGAAATCCACCAATTTAACGTAACCCTTTTCGTCCAGCAACAGATTCTCTGGTTTCAAATCTCGATAGATGATATTGCGTGAGTGCAGATAGTCAAAGGCCTCTACCACACAAGCCGTATAGAAACGTGTTGTAGAATCATCAAAATTGCCTTTGTCGCGTAAAATTGTCCACAGTTCACCACCCAGACAACTTTCCATTAGCATGTAGAGATATTTTTTATCTTTAAATGTCTTAAAGAGTTTGACAATAAATTGACAATTGGCTTCGCCCATTATTTCCTTTTCGGACATTATATGTTGCTGTTGACGAGTTTCCACAATTTGAGCCTTTTTCATTTGTTTCAAGGCAAATGAACGATTACCATCGCCATTGATTTGGACCAATTCGACACGTCCAAAGCCGCCTACACCCAAAGTTGCAATGACACGCAGATCGGTAAGATTGACCTCACGAAATTCTTCATTGATCCTGCAAAAAATAAAACAACAAATACAAAAGTTAAAGAAATTATTGTAACGATATTTATTAATAATTTTTACTTACTTTCTTCTTTCTAGGGTTCCTTCATCGTCATAGCGGTGTTTAATTTCATCTAAATTCGATATTAGTTGATTAAATGTTTCACGATCAATGACCAAACAAGTAACACCATCCGGAGAATCACAAATAATGTTGGCCGTACGCAAGTCATCTCTGTAAATACAAAATAATATAAAATTATTATTCTATCTATATTTTATAGTTCTTCCACCATATTCATAAACAATTTTGAAATGTATAGAAGGTTTATAAAACAAAATTTTCATACAAAAATCTTTTTATAAGTTTGATTATGAATATGGGGGTTTATCTCTTGAGCTGCTTACCCTTGTAGAGCCTTCTCTCCAAAGAAATCTCCTTTTGTTAAAGTACGTATGAATTTCTCTTCTTGGGTATTGGGTAGCTTTATTGTAACTCTAACCTGGCCCTTTGATATTATGAAGAATGTATCCCCTCTAGCTCCTTGTCGGACAATATAATCGCCCTCTTGGTAATGGGTTTCTTCCAAAATATCCGAAATTTTAATAAGAGTATCTTCCTGGAGATTTTTAAATATAGGCACACTGTATTTAGTAGGAAGAAATCAATAAAACAGGAAATTGAATTAATAAAAAGTAAAATGTTGTTAAAAAAAAAACAAAGTAAAATATATATGTTTTTGTTGCACATAAAATTATCTCATTCATAGACTACATCCTCAGTCATCGAACTTTTTCTATTTCAAGACCATCATCATCATTGTAAGTAAGTAAACGCGGATGGATCATTGTGCAAGTTTGTCTTTTTATTTTTATTTTTTTATATATTTGGAAAAAATATCAAACAGAAATGAGAGAAAGTTTTATTTGTAAACAATTTCAAACATCATTGCCACCAGTAACCAACTACACGATGCTGAATATGGTTGGGCTGGCTCAGACTGGTTGGTGGGTTGCATGGCTGGTTGTTTGGTTCATTCGTGGTAGGCCTTTAAGCAAACAGACAAACAAACAAATATGTTTGCATTTATAAATACTTCGCTTAATAATTATGGTGCTGGCTGGTAAGGGTAGCGCTGAGCTGATGGTGGCAATGCTACGAGTATAATTCATATTACAGTGACGATATATAACGATGAGCATGACCACCATCAAACCACAACTTTTTACAGACCTCACGTTATTATGTCTGTTTTTAGTTTTTATTTTTGTTATTTGTTTTTTTTTCACAATTTTAGCAATAAATGTATAATGTTTTTATTGCTTTTTATTAATTGCTCAAGTTATTTGTATATGGAAAATTATTATTTTTTTCCATGCCTTTTTTTAACAACATACAACATTCCCTATTAGTTGTTGGTTTAGTTATTTATTTGCTTGTTTTTTTTTTGTATATACATCTATCTCTATGTAGTGCTAGGTAAATATTTAGCAAATTTGATTTCACTTTTATAATAATTTTGTCGCTGTTGTAAATGTTGGACAAAAAAAAAAAAAATAAATAAAATACGGATAAGCCGACCAAACACCTTGGTAAAAAACAAATAAATTAGAGACTTAATGCAAACAACACTTTAAAATGCTGCTAGTTTGATTAGATGATTGACGTTTGATTTATGTTTATCTTAGGAACGTGTTTTACTAAGGGTCATTTAACTGGTATAAAGTAAAAAAGTACCTGAAAGCCCTGAAGTTCATGATTTCCCTCAGTTGTTCAACACAAATGAGAACTTAAATAGAGTAAAAATCTCTTCATCATCTATCTTCAATCGTATATAAGTCACCGAAATCGATTACAATAAAGCCCATCAATGTATTCATCTTAGAAAGGAGGAATAAAGTAGACTAACGGCTGTTTAATTATCGAAATTAGAATTTCGTGTTCGGTTTTAATTAAAATGAATAGTTTAAGGTGAAGTAATAAGGACTGAGATCGTAAAATTCTTAACACACGTTTTTCATTAAAACTTTTAACCCAAGTATTATTTGATTTTTTTTTTTATCAAGTTACCTTTGTAAAGCATCTCAGTTATTATGTTTAATGTCAATTATGTTCATTTGTTGTTACCAGCAAAATTTTCATACTAAAATTATTAAATATTTTCAACAAAACCCAACTTGGTCCTACAAAAAGTTGGCCAAACAATCAAAGATCTGCCGCAAACTGTTTCCAATGTTATTAAACAGTACCGGGAGAACTTGTCCGTTGATATAAAACCTGGTTCAGGTAAAAGGAATTGTACACATGATGTTTCTTAAGCCAAAAAAATAGAAAGCATTTTCAAAAGAGTTCCCAACACATCCGGTAGGAAAGCAGCCCGGTTAGGTCAGTACCCGCGACTATTTGGTACGAAAAGTTAAAGCCAATGCAGGTTTAAAAGCATACAAGGCTCAACAAGTTCCTAGCAGGAACTCTGCTAAAAATTTAGAGGTCAAAAACAGAGCACGGAAATTGAAGTCAAATTGTATACAAAAAATATACCTGCTGCATAATGGATGACGAAATGTACGTATGTTGCAGATGCTCGATGGAATATTGAAGAAAAGTTTAGGACCCAAAAGCATACAAAATTTCCCAAAAAGTTCTTGGCATGGCAAGCAATATGCAGTTGCGTCAAAAGAAGCCAAACATTTGTTACAAAGGGCTCTATAAATACCGAAATTTACATCAAGGAATGTTTACATAAAATAATGTTTCCATTCATAAGTGGACTTAATGTGTCCACTTATTTTTGGCCTGATTTGGTTTGTCTGTCACTATGGTAAGAAAGGTACCAAGAGAGCCAATTCTTCCAAACTGCCTGGAGCTGAGTCCAGTGGATAGATATTGTAAATTGTAACAATAATTTCAATCAAATAAAAAAAATTCAAAACTGTAAGTTTTATAAGTTTTTTTCGATCTGAGTCCTTATAATGTCATTCCTATGGAAGGCAATTCAATTCATTTAAAAATATTGATCATGTCTCCAAGATTCAGTGTTACATGTTAACACAGAAACGCTCGACGGAACATGTCGCTTCATCTGCAATTATGGGAGGTGCAAATATTGTGACCAAACACATTATTCAAGTGTCGAAAGAAACATTCAAGTGCCTCGGATTTCTGAAACGTTGTAGAAATTACTACTATCCATCTGATCTCCTCCTTATTTACACTACCTTAGAGTGCTTCGATAGACTAGACGTTAGTGTGCAGGGATATCAATCTGAGGGTTGCGGGATCGAATCCCGTCAGAGATTCTGCGTGTGTCTGCAGACATGAAAAAAGCTTCGCAGTTCGTGAATACAAGTTGAATACAAATCTCATGTGTGGGCCGGTGGAGCAAAGTCTATTTTGGAGCTTCTCGACTGCTTGATTATTGGCGGGAGAAGGGTTTGGGTTGTGTTACACTGTTCTATCGGTACTACAGGGTTTTCCAACAAGAGGAATTCAAAGAAAAATGAATTTTTTTGGAATAAATGATCGGATGTTTATTTCATAATAAAGAGGAAGGTATGTCGTTAATAATGAAAAACAACATCAGCCAAATGGCCACCACGACCACGCTTACAGGACCATATCCTCTTTTCATGAAATTTTCCATAACCAAATCGCAAAGTGGCTGCCCTATGTCCTTGATAGCCTCACGAATGCTATCTTTGAGGTCTTGAAACGACGCTGGGCTGTTGGCGTAGACCTTATATTTCACGTGGCCCCAAAGTAAGAAGTCGCAAGGTGTTAAATCAAAAGATCTCGATGGTCAATTGTGATCACCTCTTCGAGAGATAACACGGTGCTTGTGTGGCACGTAGCGCCGTCTTGTTGAAAGTAAACGTTGTCCAGATCAATATCATAAGAACTTCGACCATAAGAAATCATTAATCATCTCTCGATAGCGCAATCCATTAACCGTAACTGTTGATCCAACCTCATTTTCGAAAAAGTAAGGTCCAATGACCCCAATAGCAATATTCTCAGTTGTTCCTGAGCGACGTGCACGGATTTTATTCTTCACATCTCTAACTTGTCCCAACAGCTCGAATTTGTCCACCAATTTCTGTATTGCGGTCCGACAAAGTGCTTCACGACGACCCAAAAATGCTTTAGTTTTGCGAACTGTCACTGCCAGATAACACTCAAAATCGAAATAGATATGGAGGGTTGTTGTAGATAAAACGTTACCTTCTTCCCATCTGCAGATTTCCTTAATTACTAGAATCTCATCCTATGTCTATTAGATATGTAGAGTTAAAACAATCTAGATTATATACGAGTAAGATATCTGTATAGCAATTAATAGCTACTTGAGATTAGAAAATATAGTATTGAATGTCTGCAGAATATCATGCATCTTCAAGTCCACAACTATTTAAATCATATTGACAAGACAGTTCTATTGCGAAACAGTCAGTTTTGTTTAAATATTATTTTAAATAAATGGGATGCTATATTCCACGAGAATGCAAACTACTCGTCACTATTTCTTCAAGGAGTCAGTGATTTCAGTCGAAACTTATCATGAATGACGAGACTAATTTTCATCAGAAGGGAGACATAAACAAATAATATGTGCGCTCTTGGATTACTGAGAATAAACGTATTCGGGAAAAACCATTACATTCACTCAAAGTTAATGTATGGTACGCCATTTACACCTCTGGTGTCATCGGATCTAGAGAGCGATACAGAATCCCAATCAACAAGTTTTTATTGCCTCAATTTAATGAATTGGGACTGGAGGACATATTTTTTCAACAGGAGAAAGCTACTGCACATCAGTAGTTGTGGACGTTTAAAGGATGCATTTCCGGGTTACCTAAGTTCAATATAGCTTCTATGTTCGCAAGATCGACATCATATTCAAAAAGTAATGAACAAATCTTAAAGGTGCACAAAAATCATATAAAAACATATATGTGATTACGGCCAACAACATTACACAGCCAAGGAAGTATAGATATTCCAATCAAGTTCTATAAATCAATAAAAAGTTCTATAAATCAATTAAAAGGAAACCCTTATTAGAGATAATTCATAAAGACCATGCCAGTTATGATCCAAATTAGCTGGAGACCATTGAAATGAATGGCAATTGATTCAATGACGACTATTCCATTTCAAAATCCAACATTTGGCAAGAAAAATATATGGAAGTAATACGAAATATCTATCCTTATTAAATTATAATTTTCACAAACTTGAGAATGCAACTTAAGTAACATTTAGTTAAGGTTAATAAATATAAACATAAACCTACCTTTTAAGAAAATCTGTATATTCCGCTTGGCGTATTAGACCAGTACGCATCATAATGGTTTGGAAACATTGACGTTCGATGGCCCATAATTTACATTCAGAAATAGCTGTTATAGTAGCTGTACGTTGGCAATTATATAGAATGGCCAATTCACCCAAAACTTTAGCTCCAGATAGCGTGGACAAGTATTTACCCTCGCGGGAAACTTCAACGCGGCCCTCTATAAAAAAAAATAAAAGAAATAATGAAATATTTAATAATTTGTTTAAACAGTTACAAATATAATAGTTATAAGCAAGCTAAGCCAAAAAGTCATATATCCATCTTACCATCTGATAGCTCATTGTCCTCATTGTTTATGGTCTCTAAATCTTGATCTTTAAGATTACCCGTACGTCTTTTTCGCGCGTAAGTATGTATAGGTACTATTAGCCGAGGTCTGGGTATAACAAATTGATCATTAAACTTTTGCGAACCTCTTGAGCTCTTCGACGATTGAGCGGATGAAGTGGAAGAATCGCTATTTTGACGAGCATGTAAAGTGGAAGAATTTTTCATATTTACATTGAGGTTTTCAAACGTGTCTGCCAGCTGTTCCACATTGTTTTGCAAATCTTGTTTTATGTCTAGCGATATCTTACGATGTTTAGCATTGTATTTCGGCATTGTATTTATGGAGGTTGGTTTATTGTGATTGAGTTTATTGCCAACATCATCTTGTTGTGGAGTATATGAAGGAAATCTTACGGATTTGGAGCGATTAACGTTTGTCATGGAGCGAGGTTTTGGAATGGGGGCTGGCAATGCTTGAGCTAAATGTGGCTCGTTAGTAGTAAAAGAACTTAAACTACTATCACAGTTATTGGCAGGTAACATATTCTTCTTAAGGGATTGTGGTTGTTTTGATATCACAGTTGTGTAGTTTTCATCATCATCCCCAGCAGTAGGGGGATGAAATGATGAATGCGCTGAATGTTGAGTATTGTTGTTGAGCCACGAATTATTCATAATCGGTTTGGTAGGGCGTGTATTATAAATCATGGTTTGTGACCTCTTTAAAGAAGGAGGTTTTATGGAAATTTGCTGCCTAGGCCTTTGATGTCGTTTTTCGGTGCCATAACCACTAGTAGAAGAAGTGTCATGAGATTGATTGTCATTTTGTAAGGTTGGCTCCTCCGTAATGGGTTTATCCCAATCGTAGTTAGGCTTTATGGCTTTTTGCCTGAGAGTGGAGGGCTTGTAGCCATTTAAGTCTTTCAATGTATGAACTACAGACTCATCTTTGCTTTGACGCTCCAAGGCCCGTATTTGCTCCAGATTCATTTGATATTTACTAAGAGTTGAAACACCCTCCTTTAAGTAACTGCCACCACTGTAGATTCCATTGCTGCTAGTGTTATGACTTTTTATTGAATGTGCATCTTCTGTTGAGGATTGCGGAGAGTATTCGCTTTTATTAGGTACTTGTAGTGTTGCATTTGAATTGATATCATTTGCTCTAGGCTGGCCAAAGTTCTGGTGGGCTTGACACCAATTGGCTTCATATAACTCCACCATGGCATGATTGCGGTCTAGTGATAAACTCGCATCTACCGCTTTGCCAGGATATCGCTGAATTTTCATTTCGTGTGTTGATTTTTTTTTTTAAATTTCTTTTTCAATGAGGACGGACGGTTGTTCAATGTTAGGCCTTTAAAGTCATTATATTTCTGTTACTGCAAATATTCATGATTTTCTGTTTGTTTTACAAAAAAAAATGCTGTTGGTAACGATTTTTTCACTATTTGTTTGAAATATGTATTTATTTTTTATCTTTACGTGGTATCGCGAAATCTATCGCTCCAACTACCGACGACGAGTATATGTGATTGTTTGATTTTACTACTACTACTACTAGACTTTGCTAGACACAATTAAAATAAAAATCAGCAACTAACAAACAAAACGTACTTGCCCGTTGTTTGTCTTCAAGACGTTATTTATTCATTATGTAGCATTCATTTTATTCCAATAAATGACGAGTACAACATACATATTAAAAAAAAAAAATTGAATACAACATACAAAATCTAAAAAAAAGAAAAAAAATATCAAAACTGAATAAAAACCTAAACAATGTTTTGCGTAATTGAAAAACTTCGTTCATTGATTGCATACCAAAATACGTACGAACATGCTGATTATTATATCAAAGTGTTATATACTTCTTCTTCACTTCTTCTTATTGTTTGGTTTTTTTATAACCACCACCAAAAAGATGGGGGGAATATTGAGTTTGTCACTCCGTTTGTAACATATTGAAATTTTGGTCGTAGAACCAAAAAGTATGTATATTCTGGATCCTTATAAAATTGTAAGACGATCTAGCTATGCTCGTCCGTGTGTCCGTCTATTGTTGGCACGATAAGGCCTACAGTGAAGGACTAAATTTTTCTCAAATAGTCATTGTTGATCAGAAATGTTTGGTATTGAAAAAGGACAAAATCGGCTCTGGTTCTATAGCTGGGATAGGCAACATATACTATTACATTTTACAATTGTATTAGTTATGCTATCTACCCGCTTTCACCACGAATCGGTGTTGCCAGTAAACTTTCGACTCTTTTCCCTAATTAGAAATGTAAAATCTCATATTGTTCATCATACATCTTAAACAGTTGGGAAACATTTTTTTTCTCTGGCAACGTTGATTCTTAAATTGTGCGATACACAACCTGCTTGTTTGAATGTTCAAGCTAGACTCACAAAGTATACAGAGGTGTCAAATTTGACGTTTCAAAAACTCAAAATCAGTTGATAGGGCAGTTCTCTTAAAAAAGGATAGCAAATATTTTGTGCTACAATATCAGTAATGTGTTAAAGCAAAACGGTATATACAACGCGAATATGATAGACAAAGTAATGTAATCAAAACAAACAAACAAATAACCAAAACAAAACAATGAAAAGGGCAGTTTATAAAGAAAGAGACGAATAGAAAACGAGATTATTTTCTGTCTCGTGACGCCTCTGTATACTCTGTGCTAGACTGATTAAAGTTGTTTATTTCTCTACAATGCGTTAACACACGTACGTAAGAGAAAACGCGGCGCCCATCATTTGCCTTTCCCTGTTCTAAAAAGAGGTATCCTCCAAAAAAATTATATAATTTTCAAAAATGGTTTGCTATTTTCTTTAAATATATATTGCAGATAATACCATGGGCCCATAATCATAGTCGAAAATAAAGTGTATTTTAAGAGAAATAAAGTCGTCTTTACTTAAGAGTGGACTTTAGGTCTACCATAGACAAGTTAAAGTATACTTCTGACGTTAAAGTCGACTGTAAATATAAAACTAGCTGATGTTGTTTTTAACTCATTTAACAACAGCATCAGCTGTTCTTCGCCATGTAAAAAGGTTCGACAAAAAGTCAAAAATGTTTAAGTTACAAGATAGTGGCAGAGATTTAGCAATTATTGAATATTGAATCAATAAAATTAGTACCAAAATAGAATAAATTTGATATTAATCTTTCCTTTTCTATTTTTCCACCACAAACTGTTTTTTCTTTAGTTTCCCAGTTACATTTATTGTTCGTCACTTTTTGTTTTTTTTTTTTTAATTTCTAAGTCAGCTGTTCAGCGATGCCACTTGTCTATATTTTGTTGTATATTGTATGATACGATTTTCTACATTTGAGGTGACACCCAGTTAAAGTCGGTTCAATTTAAAACATACTTTAATTTTGACTATAGTTGGGAAATAATAAAAAGCGGGTTTTTATTTTAAAGCAGTTTTTAAAAAGAACCGACTTTATTGTTTGACAATGATTTGGGCCATGATATTTTACACACATAAGATTTCCCATGATAAAAGCATACGATCTGCAGAAAATTTTAAGAATCGGTTCATGATTTCTCCCAGCGCCACACACATTTTTTTTTTTTGATTATGGCTCTATGGTACATAAATAGAATAACAGTATCCATACGAAATTCAGCAAAAATAAGTAAACAGAAACCACAAAACGAAATTTTGTTTGGATCGGTCCTTATTTGACCCATATAACCCCACTTCCTAAAATCACTTAAATACACATAAATGTCTTACAAATATCGTTATCGGGTTAAAATTCGACATTAATAATTCTAATATGTATATAAATCACCGTACCAAATTTAATGAAAATCAGTCCACAATTAGTCATAGCTCCCATATAAAGATCACTTCCGAAAATCACTTATATACCCATAAATCTCTTATAAATATCATTATCAAGTCATAATTCGACATAAATAATCCTTATATACATGGAAATCGCAGTACCAAATTTTGTGAAGATCGGTCCATAATTGGTCATAGGTCCCATAAAGGACCTATAGGATAAAAATATTATAAATATCGTTATCGAACCAAAATTTACACATACCAGTTGTATTAAAAAATCATACCATTGGTTTTTGTGGCGATCTATCCATAATTTCCAATAGCTCCCATATAAGATACATAACTATCACCGCACAAAAATTCATGACAATCGCCGCTTAATACGCTATAGCTCCCATATAAGGCTTACAACCCAAAAATATATTATTGTGCATAAATATTTGTTTCAAGTATGCATATATCTTACTACTGGGTTTTATGACTATCTATCCATAATACATAGCTCCTATATAAGGCCCACATTCGGAAAATACGTTATTCCCTAGCAATGTGAAATATACCACACATATTTTCTAGTATTAGAAAATATAAAGCTAAGCAAATCGATAGAACCATACAAAACGCACAGCAATCGTTGATAGTTTCATATTGGTGTTGGGTATATAAGATTCGGCTCTGCCGAATATAATACTCTTACTTGTTTTTGCTTCTGTTTCTTTTGTTGTTTTTTTTTTATTTATTATTATGTATGCATTTTGTTTTTGTTTTGTATAAATTTCTTTTGAAGTGTATGGGAGTGTGTAAGTGTTTTTTATTGTAATTATTATTATTACAACATACTTACTGAGTAATTATAATAATAGCAACGCATCATCAATTTTTTTACTAAAATAATAGCACAAGGTGCTAAACTGTTAAACGGCGGAAAAATTGAAAGGCCCCTAGTTTGAGTGGCTTAATTTTCCTTTCTAAAATATTCCAATGGCATTCCAGACAACCTTCCATAGTAAAGCATTCTCAAAAGACCTCAGCTCTAAGTATTGCACTAAGTTAGCCAAATAAATTTTATTGAAAAGAATGTCATTTAATTTTAGATATTTTAATTCGAAACATAGTAATTCCATTTCGTGCCGAGATTTACATTAAAAATTAAGTTAAATTTATTTTTAAATACTTTGCAATTGCATAATAGGTATAAATTACATATTGTGTTCTATGGAAACAAGTATCATCATTTATCAATACCGGTTGGAACCCTAAACGCAGAAAACATACATGGTTACGATATGGTTGCCTTTTAAGCTTTTATTTCAATATTATATTGGTTTCAACAATAATGTTTTTATTCATTTTTTATAATTACCTGAAAAATCTAACTGCATCTAAATTATGATAACTATAAAATAATATTGTTATATTTTTAATCATAACATGATCACAAATATGATCAAAAGGTTGCAACCATACTAAAGTCTTGTCATCTTGTCAGGTTTAAAACTAATTATATGATTGAGCTAGAATTATAATATGAATGTAATGTAACTGAAAACCACAGAAAAATTTAAAATTTTAAACTCAAAAGCTAGATTTTTTATTATATTATGAGGTAATTTTCAAAAATAAATTAATTTTGATGGTAAAAGCAGACAAAGCACAGGAAATCAGGATTTTAGATCCTGATTATTTAGTCATCAAAGACATATTTTCAAGTTTTGTAATAAGTTATAGCATACGGGCAATTCCATGTCATCGTACGTGACATTTGTACGCCTATAGAGTGGAATAGATTTTGCAAATATAAGAGTATCTGAAAAATGATTTGGTCTTTATGTTCCATTCAGAGGGTACTATATTTAAAAAAAAAAAAAAAAAATAAGTTCTTTCGAAACATTGTTGTCCAAAATATCGATCGAAATAAGGGTATATCGTACGTGACATAAAGCGGAAGTCATTTTGAGGTACATGTAGAAATATGCGAAAATTTGCGAATCGTGAGAAGCGTTAGGTTTTCTTTTAATTTCTTACACTAAACCAAATATTTTTCCTTTACAATCCGTCATATTTAAATAAAAACAATCTTAGGATGATTTTATAATAAATACAATTTAATTTCGTACGTGACATACCGTACGTGACAGATTTTTCTCTTATAGTAAAACAATGTATATTCTGTAAAAATATATATACAAAAACTAAAAAATGTAATAGAAAATATATATTCGGTTCTAATAAACAATTTCATAATAGCAAAAAAACAATCGGTGTCAAATTAATTTTACCCTAAAGGGACCCATAGACACATACTGATCATGCTCATGCAATAAGCATGTTTTGGTAAATTTTCAATTTTTGTTTATGTATGCGACACACAGACAATGCTGTATGAAAAATCAAAATAGTTTTGATTCTGAAATGATCTTGTACTGCTGACAGTTGTTCAAATGAACAATTTTTTTTTTCATTTTTATGAAATATAATTTATAAATTTGACGTTTTAGTTACTGAAAAATAGAAAATAATTATTTTTTTTTGTTCTCAAACGCATTTTTTTAAATGATGATTGATAGGTGTGTAGTAAAATATCAATCACACACGTATACGAAGGGTTCATCGGCAGTATGTGTCAGCAGTATGTGTCTATGGGCCCTTTAAAATATACCAATTAAATTGAAAATTAAATAAAGTCAGTCAAAACTATTATTTTTGCACTTAAAATGTTGTAATAAGCTCTAAATACTTTCACATAGTAACATTTTAGTGTTTTCTTCTATTCAAATCGTCTTGAAAAAAAGTTTCAAGGGCTTTTGTTTTTTCAGTCGTGGTAGTTATTGTCGTGGACTTGCCCATATGCGACACACATCTGATATTTAAAGAAAAAATATTTATAATTCAATGACAATCATTTAATGTCAAATCGATGTAAATATTGCATTGGATGGATTCATTTGTACAATTAAATGTTGCAGGTTAAGTTACATATAGCCTTTTATATGGAAGACAAGGAACCTTATAATTCAATAAAGGATATTGCTATTCATTTCAAAATATTAATAATATCTCCTGAAGGCTGAATATCACAATATTTAAAAAACTAAACCATGTGTAAAACTGAAACTGATGTGTTTAATTTTTTAATTTTTTTTGAAACTATCATATTTTTACATAATCATATTATGGCAGAGGTGGAGTAATAATATGATTGCACACAATCATATAATTGTAGAATTTTTTTTAGAATTCAATAAAGAATATTACCAATTCATTTCAAAATATTGATCTCCTGACAATTCAACATCAAATTGAGTTAAGACTGCCACAAAATCATATCAAGATATGAGCAACGTTTTTATAATATTTTTGTATGTTATAATAACATTGAAACCGAAACTTTTTGAATTTTCATATTTTTACATAACCATATTATGGATGAGGTGGAATTATAATATGATCAGATACAATCATTTTCAGGAATTAGTCAGACTTTTCTTAGAAACATTTTTTTAACCCTTTGTCGACCATAACAATAATAAGCTTACAAAAGGAAAACAAAACATATTTAAACCCTTTTTGCCCAAAAGTACTTTAAAGTACACTATCATCTTTAGAATAATATATTTTTTTGGCTATTGGCAACCTCGCTTACACATTGTGGTGTTTATTAATGTTGTAATGATAAAAAATACTGTTTCGTAAAATACCATGGAATAGACTTGAAATAGAAAATGTTATAAAAGTTACAAAACTAATCAATATATTAATAAAATTTAACAAAAATCTATGGTACCTTTCGATTTCTTGCAGGTTCCTTTCTTTTCCTTGCAGATCCCCCACAAAGTTAAAATTTTGTATATAACTTCCTGAAGTCCTTATTTTTAGTATTGGTCCACAAGGGGTTAAATAATTTTTAACATTCCTTTTATGAATCAGACAATAATATTTACAAATGTGTATATTTTCTAACATTTATTAAAAATCCCAATAATCATTAAATATCAAAATATTTAAATACTTGAACATTTTGTTAGAATTTGACTTCAATGCAAATATAAATTTGTTTTGA
This sequence comes from Calliphora vomitoria, assembly GCA_942486065.2. Lineage (NCBI taxonomy): Eukaryota > Metazoa > Arthropoda > Insecta > Diptera > Calliphoridae > Calliphora > Calliphora vomitoria. Next base: position 128,565,386 of record OW818030.2, read on the forward strand.
ACTTGAAAATTATTATAATATATACAAATTGTCCCAGCCAAAATTATTTGGCATGAATTTATGTTTCCTTTTTCCTGGAGAATGGTATTGAATTTCCATACAAAATTAGTTTTAAAAAACAATTGATAAATTTAAAAATTGATCATGAAAACAGCCAATAAATTTTAATGCAACTATAATTTAATTGCTTGGCATTGGACTGAAGGCTGGCGTTACACTTGTTTTCGACTTGAATTTCAGCAAACATGATCATCGGGATGCTGCTATGTTTAGTTTCAACTATTTAAATGAATTCCTTAAAAAATAAAAATTCCCCAAAAAAATTAAAAAAGTATATTATAGTCTTCAAAACTTTTTTTTGGTAAAAAAACAATTTTGGTGAGAAATAGGTGAAAAAATCGGAGTAGTCTATTTTTTTGCTTATATCTTAGAAAATGGTGGGTCGATTTAGGATAGCAATCATGTAAGTAATTTATTTGGTGGCTTCGGAAAGTTGATTTCAGCAGACGGACATGGCTATGTCGACCTCGCTATATCGGGTCGGAAATTACAAACGCAATGACAAATTTTTATTATATATTATACCTTTACCCAGGCGCGGAACCAGATGTGTGAAAAAAGGAAATTTTCGCCCCACAACCAAAAAGTTTTAATATAAACAAGTGAGAGAGCTGTGCCGAATCTTATATACCCTTCACCAAATTATACTTTAAAATACAAATTTTAAATATTTTTAGGTAAACAAAATTAAATTTTTTTTTCTTTTTTCAAAATTGTTTTTTAAAATTTAAAAATTTTTATTCTTTCAAAATTGTTTTCTTTTTTTTTTTAATTTTTTAGAATTTTTTTTTTAAATACTTAAAAAAAAATTTTTTAAATTTATTAGTGAAAAACAATTTTTGTGCTAAAAAAAATATTCGGGTTAAAAAATAATTTTCCCGATTTTGACCCATTGTAGATCAAAATATCTATCATTAGATATCCATATTGTCTATATTAATGACTTAGTAATCCAGATATAGATAAAAAAATCGAGGTTGTCTTGGTTTTTTCCATATATCTCAGTCATTTGAGGACCGATTTTCCCGATTTTAAATAGCGACCGAGCCGGAAAAATTCCCGATATATTGATGTATCAATTATGTTTGTAAGTTATTTGTGGGCTACGGAAAGTTGATTTCAACATACAGACGGACATGGCTATATCGATTTCGCTATATATAACGATCCAGAATATATATAATTTGTGGGGTCGCAAATGGAAAATGTAGAAATTACAAACGTAATGACAAACTTATATATACCCTTGCCCCTCATTTTATTTCCCATACTCCCAAATGGTTGACCTGGATCCGTGCCTGCCCTTACCCCACATGGTGAAGGCTATAATAAATTTGTCATAGTAAAATGTCATAACAATTCTAAGTGTTTAGAAGTTCTTAAACAATCTATAGATCATAATCATTTCAATCATACATGATGGAATTTATCTTTTTTACAATTACATTGCGTGTACCAAGTTTCAACAAACTGCATTTAAAATAACGACTTATTATTTCATTTCAAATTTATATAAATCATCATCAACACAAAGGTCTAAACCAATTTTCATTTCACTATCTTTCATTTAGTGAATTTTTCTTCTTTGTTATTGAAATCTATTACGTCTGAGATATACATACTATGTGAAATCCCATGAAAATCTTCCAAATGTAGATTTTTCCGGGTGGTCATTCAGGAACACCGAATCATGATAAAGAACCGATTTTACACCATAACATGTGTTTTAAACTTTTAACAAATTATGAACATCTGTTGCTATCAAAAACCTTTTGAAGCGGTTTTTGGAATACTAAAGCCTCTACAGCCAAACTTGTTTTGAAGAACAAAATACAAAAACTAGTATTTATATACAAAAAATAAGTTAAATGGGTCGCTTTCAAATAGCGCGTATAGTCAGAGGCACTGTGATGCGCTTAGAATCGATTTGACATTAAATTCTACTTTATGCCAGTTATACGTAGTGTAAACTAGACGAATCCGTAAACATTATAGCTCCTGTCAAAATCACTTGGTACAATTTAATTAGATCAATCTCTGTTACATCTATGAAACAGCCAAGGTAATGATGAAAGAGGTCCTAAGGTGTGAGAAGGTTTTGTACCAACTTTACCTCTACTTCGTCCAAACAACTTAGTTATTGGAAAACAACATAAACACAATTATAGTATCTACAAAATGTCGGATCAGGGTTTTGTCAAGATATATATCCCTTCTAAGAGGCTTTCTTACTACAGATACATGCCTTCCCTAAAAAATCTGCACATAAGTGAGATGTGAAAACCTTGCTTGCACATGACATCCAAAATATGGCCCTTACTCTTTTTCCCCTCTGGTACGCTCATGTACTTAACACGTTATTATATTTGTATTGTGTATGTGGGTTACAAATTCTCTTTTATAGTAAAATTCGTTAAAATTCCATTTTTTTTTTTTTAGAATATTGAATATAAGATTAATAATGGGGGTGATATTGTAAAATATTTCATAAAAAACCTGTTTGTAAAAAGAGAAGATAATTATCAATTTGTTTTGAGTAATATAAACAGAACAAGTTCGTTTGGGTTAATTCTGTGATCTGTCACAGAGTGTGTCAGCGATGTCAATTTACTAGGGTATTCAATCGATTAACCGCCAATCGGTTAACCCATTAATTTTGGTCGGTTAACTGTTCGAATAATTTAAAATTGACGATTTTCAAATAACAAATAAACCGATTAATTTGTGTCGATTAACCGATTAACCGAAATTTCTTTTTTTTTTGCACTTTATATAGAAATATAGTTTTAAGCACACTAATTTTATGTATTAACTCATGAACATTAACTTCTAGCAATATTTTTTTAGAAGTATAGAACATAAATTGAAACTAAGGAATTTGAAAATGAACTTTTTTCTAGAATGTACTATGATTATGTTTGTTCTAATGAGTCGGAGGATGACTTGATAATAGATGAATCTAAAGACATAACTGAAACGAGTCATTTATCAGAAACTATTAAAAGTATTCATAATCTAAAAAAATACAAAAAGGACTCCAAATATATAGGAGGATTTTATATGAGAAATTGGATATTCTTTATCATGCCTTACTTTTGATTTCTCCAACATCTAATCAGTGAGAGAGTTCTTTCCAAGTCAAGTTTTATTAAAACTAATGAAAAAATCGTTTAAAATGAAAACATATAATTTATATTCTTTTCTCCCTAAAATCCTAAAAAAACTCACATGTGCATAAAAAAGGTCTCAGATACCATATTTATGTTTTGCTATTACTTATTTGGTTTTGTTGAATTGTTATGTTTTATTTGTTTTTTATGTTTTTGTTCTTTTTATTAATAAAATTCTTAAATAGGTACACAAAATTCGTTGTTTTATTCTCAATTTAAAATTAAAATAGAAATTACTCGGTTAATCGAATAATTCAAAATTAACCGATTAATAACCGATTAAATCTAAACCCCGATTAATTATTTGCTCGATTAACCGATTAAATCAGAAACCCGATTAATTGGATACCCTACAATTTACCCTTTAAGTCAAAGTTATGTTGAAGTGACAAGTTCCTTTCATATAAAGTGTTGGATCGATAACAAGTGCCATTAACTTAAGATCTAGTCACATACTTAACTAATTTTGTGGCAGTTTGCTTGACCTTTCCTTTCCTAGATTTTCTATGATGTTCTTTTTCTGCGTCATTTCTGAGGTAATCTTGTCAAATCTAAAATTTGCACATTTTGCTGATTAAAACATAGCATGTTATAAATTTTTAGAAAGTTTAAACAGATACGCATATTTTTATATAATTTAAATGTATAAAAAAATATGAGATTAATAAGAGACGGTTAATTTTTAAAAAGTAGGTTAACATTCGAACTAAACTAAATTTCAATGAAGCGAATGGCCTGTCTTTATATATAGAAATTTAACAATAGAGAGAAAGAATACGAGATTATAGATGTCACATCTAGAAGTTGGAATAAAGATATTTGGAGTCAAGCCATAAACAACGATGTTTTACGATGATTACATGTCTGGAATCGTTTTTATATAATCATTAATCCTAGGAGGAAACTGAGTGATTGAAATGGTCTTATAAATACAGTTAATGCAACAAAGAGGATTGACATTAAGTATTGATACTGAAGACAGGTGATTGAAAATCGACCAAAGTTGAGCGTAAGAAAGTTCGAATAATCGTAAACATGGAATGATATTTCACTATTACAATGTATGTTCTCATATTAAAAACCAAATTTAAGATTTTAAATTTGAACAAATTATAGTATGTATACATTAAAATATGTACAATAGTTTAAGTAACAGTAATTTTTTAAATAATATACACACATATATTATAAAATTTGAATAATTAACTGCAGACACTAAAATAAATATTCAAACAGGTATCATTTATTGCTATTTTAAGCCATGAACCAAACAACCACCCATTTTTATTTATTATTAAAATGTTTTATTCAATTAAAACATTTGCATAGTGTCTTAAACTAGTACAAAAACGTATAGGTACAAACAAGTTCTTTAAATAAATCTTTTTTTTTTTATAAACACCCGTATAATGACTCGATTATGACTAATACCAATTAATTACTGGACAGCTTACTGAGAGAGCGATTTTATACAGTTTACATACGAGTATATGAAGTGGAAAAAATAAGACAACAACTGAAATAAATTGCGAGTACCACTAGCAGCAGCAACACCGTGCAAGGTCAACAAGTCAGTTAAAACAAATAATAAAATGGACAAAAAGAAACAAAACGAAACAATCCGCAAAAACAGAAACTGTGAATTTTGAATTAAAAAAAAAAATAAATAAAAAACAAAAGGAAAAGAAACCTGTTTAGTTACTTAGTGGACACATTTGAAACGTTGAGCACGATCATTATAGTTATTAACGGTTCTTAAGTGTTAATTTTGTGTTTGGTAGCGCTAGACAATGTACTCTACTCGTTCAATTGCAGAAACTAATCTTATGCAATAAGCAACTAACCAACAATTAACATAAATGTGTCATGTAAAACTAAAAGTACTGTGGTGTTGTTCACATATAATCACATATAATGGGTTCAAAATCATTTTAATGTCCTTAAAGTACCGAAAATCTTCTTCAAATTATTGGCATTACAACTAAACAACTTTTTGGGAAAACAAAATTTGGATAAAATGGAATTTGATTAGTCAATCAAGTTTGTATTGAAAAACATACATGAAAGTATGAATGTGTATTAAAGAAACGAATTGACTCATGACTTACACATCTTCATAAGTATGTAAAGTCTATTGATTATGATCCGATCGAAATCAAGCCTTTGATAACAGTTCACTGGAAGAGTGCTGGTTTTTCCCCAATTCAATCGTGGTCGTTTTTCGTATTAGGATGAATATCGCAAAGATCTTGCCAAAATATACTGATGCTGTTCTGCAAGATCGCCATGCGACTCATCAGGAAATTGAGATATGTTTGAAGTCTTTTGCAGGAACATAATTAGCCTTAACAAAAATCAAATTTTTCAACATGGATTAACTCCATAGCAATCAGGAAATTGCTCATGTCTAATGTTTCATAGAAATGTAGAAACAATGGGATCTAAGTGCTCCAAAATTCGTATGTTTGTAAGACCGAGCCATGCTAGTAAACAGCAGTTGCGGTTTAAAAGAGAATTATTGTTTACGTATATAGATATTCGTAGCCACTCCTATCCTGCTTCTTCGAAAAATGTCGACAAGTTAACTACGTCCCATTAGAGCAACTTATATTGATCAATTTACATATATCCAGTATCTAACTATATGAGTTGTTGTACAAGATTGCAGATTGGATCTTTTTTCATTGACATTCTATCAATCATAGTCCAAGATTGAAATAATTAGGCAGAATATTAATGATAATCAGATTCTTGGACAGTCTCTGAATTGGGTCAAACGCATAGAGTCGATTTCAATTATCGCAACACTACCCAGCAGTTCTAGGAGACTGTCCCGAATTAGTGATTGTACCCTTCATTTAGGGTGGGAACTAGTTACTTCAATAGCTACGTGACTAGTTTTTTTAACACCTGCATGTCCTAAGCAGAGAGTTGACCCTTTTTGACTACAATGAGACTGTCTAGTAGCTGGTCCAAAGTAGTCAACGCATTGGATTCACATATTGGTTAAATAGCGTCAGTTACCTTACTAGCTACCTAACTGGAACCTTGATCAGCTTATTTTAACATGTACGGGTGCTAATTGACCTCAAATATTCAGCTAAAAGGACATATCATAGGCAGTCCAATAAACGATAGCTTGTAAACAAACCTTTCTTCGACAATTCTCCAATGGATTGCTTCTGGTGAGTAAAATAACTACTTTCTAAAGTGTAGCACAAAATAAACGTTTAAAGTGACTTCACTATAGATTACTAAGAGGCACTAAAGTGACTATTGACTTCACGCTATGTTATGGGATATCATTATACTTAAGCAAAAATAAAAATTAACTGTATGAGAATTATACCAACACAATTTGTATAAAACCAGTTTGAACGAATTACTCACAAAATGTTTAAAGTTTGTATAAAACCAGTTTGAACGAATTACTCACAAAACGTTTAAAGTTACTAAACTCCAGATTACTTAGAGACACTTAAGTGACAATTGTCTTCACTCTAGATTAACTGGGATGTATAAAGTAACCAATTGTCTTCTCTCTGCACTAAGAAGAGCACATAGGTGTCAAATGAACAACATATATATATAAATTGGAGTCCGCCAAGTGATAAGGCATTTGTGACGATTACTGTCTATAAGCGATACATTGACTACTTGCTTAACTGCTGGGTAATAAAAGTATTGTAACACACAAATGTAGGAAAGGTCTTGTTGGTTCATCTGTTATGTTGTAGATATTAAGGAATCAAAAACACGAATAATAGTATTTTAACACACAAATGTAGGAAATATCTTGTTGGCTTATCTCTTATGGCTCTTGTAGATATTAAGGAATCAAAAACTCTCGGCATAAAATGCATTGTAATCACATTTTCAAAGTGTCGAAAGATGGATTGGTTTTTTAAAATAACATACTTTATATCCATATCCGAAAATGGAATACAACTCTCATGTATGGTTTGGAGCTCCAAAGTATTTATAAGCACTGATTCACTGGAGCACTGTGGTTGTGTGCACTGTTTCAACGATACTACAACGAATGTCTTCTGCTAATGTACCGTACGTTCTTCAACCAGAACTTATTCCTTGATCTAATCTCATTTTAAAAATCAATTTAAACTCACACCTTCACACCTTTGAAGAGAATATTCCAAAGAACATTAATATTAACACTTTGGTATGTGCTGAAGTTAACGCATATAAGGAAGATGGTAACTGCTTGCAGTGTTTGCCTAAGTTGCAAGCTCATTTTTAGGGCTGATCACCGAACCTCCAGCCTTTTTTTTATATCTATTTTCTTTGTTGAATCTTCTTTTAAAATTGACAATAAGTATTAAAATCGTAACCTAAACTAAAACTAAAGTTGTTATTGCCGCTGCAATGTCCAACATGAGTGCTCGTTAAAATGATTATCTGGCCAGATCCAGTGTTTCCAATCGCCTCAGTCGTCTATGACCCTCAAACGACAGCAACTCCCTGGCAAGGGGATTTGGATGATCCAATAGTTTTGATAGGTAGTTTAAACTGGAGAGCTTGATCACCTCGCGTATTATGGGGACATTGAGATCCCTATGGATATTACTATTGCGAATGTACCATGGGACACCTGTTATTTTCCTTAACAGTGCTGATTGCTTTCTTTGCAATTTTTCAACGTTAGATGAGGAGGCTGTTCCCCATAGCTGAATGCCGTATAGCCATATTGGTTTTATAACTGTTTTGTACAAAAGCAGTTTGTATTCCAAGTCTAGAGCAGACCGTGGGCCAATTAGCCAGTGCAATTGAACTGACTTTAATTTTATTTGTGTAACCTTGGTTTCAATATGGTGGGTCCATGTTAAACGGTGATCAAGATGGATACAGAGATATCTTACATGGCTCTGTTCTGGAATTTTGATATTATTTAGCCTTTTTGGTGAGCCATCATAAAGACTGTTGAACAGGCAATTTAAGTCAAGTATCTAAACATGCAATTTTTACTGATAGCAGGGTGGCTTGGGAATCTCTAAATCCTAATAGCTCTCATAACTGAAGATATCATGTTCTAGTTAACGTAAACTTCAGTGAAGACGTGGACAAAATAGCTATGGATATTGGCAGCAGTCTTGAAGTTGATAAGCAATTCGGAGCAGTCTTCACCATTAATCATACTGATCATAAATGTAACATTAAGCTTAGTTCTTCTACTGATGGAAGGTTTATTTCAGGATTTCAAAGTAAACCTCGTAATTGATGAACAGGGAGAAGATAATTCTCCCTGGATACCTTGAATAGCCTTCTTTTGTATGTGGTATATTCCACTTGGAGTGGCAAACAAATTGCTGAAATATCAATGAATAATCCCTCATAAACGCTAATATTGTTATTACAATATACTACCTAGATATATAAACCCAACTGAATGAATATTGAGTGGTCAAATGGTTTTCCATGTGTTGTTTGCAACGATGGAAATAATCCCGTAAGTCAAATCTTTAAATCTTTAAGGAGAATATTATTAAATATATTAAAGACGTGGACAAAATAGCAATGAATATTGGTAGCAGTCTCGAAGTTGATAAGCAATTCGGAGCAGTCTTCACCATTAATCATACTGATCATAAATGTTACATTAAGCTTAGATCTTCTGCTGATGGAAGGTTTATTTCAGGATTTCAAGGTAAACCTCGTAATTGATGAACAGGGAGAATATAATTCTCCCTGGATACCTTGAATAGCCTTCTTTTGTATGTGGTATATTCCACTTGGAGTGGCAAACAAATTGCTGAAATATCAATGAATAATGCCTCATAAACGCTGATATTGTTATTACAATATGCTACCTAGAGATATAAACCCAACGGAAAGAATATTGAGTGGTCAAATGGTTTTCCATGTGTTGTTTGCAACGATGGAAATAATCCCGGAAGTCAAATCTTCAAATCTTTAAGGAGAATATTATTAAATATATTGAAGACGTTGACAAAATAGCAATGGATATTGGTAGCAGTCTCGAAGTTGACAAGCAATTCGGAGCAGACTTCACCACTGATCATAAATGTTACATTAAGCTTAGTTCTTCTACTGTACAATGTTGTAAATTTTAAGGTCTATCAATCTATGATGGAAAGTTTATTTCAGAATTCCAAGGTAAACCGCGTAATGGATGAACAGGGAGATGATGGATACCTTGAATAGCCTTCTTTTGTATGTGGTATATTCCACTTGGACTTGCAAACAAATTGCTGAATATGAATAATCCCTCATAAACGCTGATATTGTTATTACAACATGCTACCTAGAGATATAAACCCAACTGAATGAATATTGACTGGTCAAATGGTTTTCCATGTGCTGTATGCAACGGTGGAAATAATCCCGGAAGTCATTTCAATAACTTTGAGCTGAATTGAGAGATGCCCTGGGTTATGATAACTTTGAGAACATCAGTGGATGGCGACTTATTGACTTCAGAAAACCACACAAGTAGAAGTCCAACTGGCTCATATCGCACGATATCCGCTATATATAATTATACCCTCGACACGTTTATGAAGAAAATCCAGAATATTGTGTTTGAACTAACGAACACAACCTTTATGATAAATGCTTTTCTAATCACACTGATGATACTAATATTTATTCCGTCAGCAACTTTGGTATCATCTTATCTTTGAATGCCCAACATTTGATAATGCAAGCTAGCTTTCTTTCTTTTTTTCAATTTCTGCAAAACACCTCAAGACTTATAGGCTGCTGGTTAAATGTTTGGAGGGCGCTAAAATTAACTTTAAATTAATTACATATACTAATCTATCCCACACGTCAAACTATTCCGAAACAAAGAACATTAATACAATTTTCAAAGCAACATTTTGTTTGTTACTCAAACTAATTATTTCTAAAAATCATAGGGGCAATTTCAGATAACATTACCTCATTTGCCAATTTTTTAATTGCGGATGCTTCTTTGAAAAACAAGAAAAAAAAACATAATGACTACAAAGACCTTCAACATTTAGACCATGTAAAAAACGTTTACGCTTAAATGTCTTATTTGTATAACCTTTATTACAACTGCTTGTAAGTTAACGATGCAAAAATCAAAGAAACACACAATCAATACGTATGTATAAAGATTACAAAAGTCAAAGGTTATTTAAACGTCATTATAACGTATTTATACATATAATGAAACAAATATAGAAAGAGAGAAAGAGATAGTGAGTAAGAGAATATTAAAATAGAGAACACTATTTGTTTTCTTAAATCTCTTATTAAGAAGCGATTAGCAGTAGATATTTGTTAGCTGAAAACCTTTTTTTTTTTGCCCAAGTTAGAGGGGGGGGAATTGGTTGAAAATTTCAAACACACCTACTACATCAAACGAGTGGCTACAATTGGGGGTACACAAAACCTTAAGATTTCGATTTTATGTTAGTTTTGTTGGTACAATAATCTTGTTGTGCCGCAACATTATTAAATTTCCGTCCAATGACCGAAAAAAAAGAAACACAAAACCGGAATTTAAATGCTACAACAGTAACTTAAAATATTAAAATGATCCATCCATTCAACATTTTTGTGTTTAAATTTTGTATTTTTTTCATACAAAATAAAATATTTGTTGGTTTTGTGAGTGCTTTCGTGCAAAAGACAACAAAGATCAGAAATTAAAAACACGATTCCGTATTGAAATGATGGGAGAACAAAAAGAATGAATATGCATAGATAGAAATGAGAGTAAATAGATAAGTAGCAGCGCAACACTAAGAAGAAACTGGAAAAGACACAAAAACACACATTACGTTTTACATAAAATCACTTTCACTTTTTTTTCGTTTTTCTTTAAGATTTTTTCGCAAAGAATCAATTACCATGTTGAACGAAACGAAACAGCAGATAGATCATAAACAAGAATACAAGTCAAGACTCAGAAACGTGGTGGTTTGCTAAAGTGATCAGTTTCAATCCATGTCCAACATACATACTTACATACATACATGCACTCAAACTATACCTACTATGATGAAAATTATATATAGTCGGTAGGTATTATGAATAACAGCTGTTGCATGTATTGAAGCCATAACGAATGCATAACAACAACAACAATAGCAACAATGCAACTCAGAATTTTGAAATCAGGAAATTTTATACTTTAATTTAAATCAGCTGCAGGTATGTAAGTATCTGCATACATACAAACTATTCGTAACTATCATACATACATTCTTTTTACACAATAATTAATGTATTAAATATCACATATACTCGTACATAGGTACATAGGTAGGTACACAATTTTAGTTGTTAAAGTAAAGTAGTACATTTTAATTTTCCATTATTATTATTAATAACAATTGAATTTATATATGTACATATTTCTTTTTGTTTTACTTTATTGAACATATTTTTTACTCTGAATAATTAAATAAATATTCAATTTTACTCCAACACACACACACACAAAAACATGAAATTATTTCAAGAAAACACTTTTGATATGATTTTATTTATTTCTTTTTTTGCTTCCGTAACAATTTTTTGTTGTTAATATTTTTTTTTCTTTTTGAATTGTTATTGTATATATTTTGTTAATAAGACAAAACTAATCACGAAGCCAGCAATATTTGTTGGTGTAGGCACTTTCAAAACCGTTATGTATTTAGTCCGAAGACACGTTACTCCTCGTGCAAAGACCGTCTAACGACTGACTGATCGCATACAAAACAGATGTATGGATGGGATACGGGTTGTAAACAACAGAACTCTCAACTCTTCGTATGCGAAGACAAGACGAGACAAGGCAAAACATAACATAACAAAACACAAAACAATAATAATCACTGCGAATAAATAATTAATATTAATGCTTTTTGTGTTTGTTTCTTTGCTGGTTAGAGAGACAACGAGTATAGAGAAAACAAATTGAGAATGAGCGCTCCCTGTTATAAACTGTGTCGGCGAGTGAAAAAATAACAAAAAAATCATCAGAGAGCAATTGCAATTTGTAACCTTTAAAATGCAAAACTGGGAAAAATGTTTGTGACTGTGTTGCCATATCAGAAATTGCATTTTTGAGATTTTTTTTTTTTATGATTAGGGGATGGATCCGTCCACCACCAAAAATATGGAAGGTATATTGATTTTTTCATTCCATTTGTAACATATCGAAATATTCATTAACAAAAAGTATATAAGGAGTGAGCTCGAAAAATTCTTAACTTCAATTTCCATGCTCTGTTTTTGGAAGCGTTCATGTCAGGAACTTCTTGAGTCTTGTATGTTTTTAAACCTGCATTAGCTTTAACTTTTCGTACCAAATAGTCCGAGCACTGAGTTAACCGGGCTGCTTTGCTACCGGATATGTTGGGAGCCCTTTTTTGAAAATGCTTTCTATTTTTTTGGCTTTAGAAACATCATATGGACCATTCCTTCTACCTGAACCAGGTTTTCTATCAACGGACGAGTTCTCTCGGTACTGTTCATTAACATTGGAAACAGTTTGATAGAAGACCTTTGAATGTTTGGCCAACTTTTTGTAGGACTAAGTTGGGTTTTGTTGAAAATATTTCATAATTTTAGTACGCACTTTTTTCTGGTCACTCATTTTAATCAGATTAACAACAAATTAATATAATTGACATTAAACATAATAACTGACATGTTTTTCAAAGGTAACTTGATAAAAAAAAATTAAATAATACTTGGGTTAAATGAAAGTTTTAATAAAAAACGTGTGTTAAGAATTTTACGGTCTCACTCCTTACATTCTGGGTCCTTACGAAATTCCAAGACGATCTCTGTCTGTTGAAAACACCATTGGGCGCAAACGTAAAGTCGTGTGTCCACTAGCAAGTCACTTGCGGAAGAACTTCTGCAAGTATTTGCTGAAGTGTTTCCACTCAAACCGAAACTTGCGGAAGTCTGCTTCCTGAAGTAGTTTGTAGAAGTTATTACGACGAACTTGATGCAAGAAACAGCTTCAAGTACAGCTTGCAGTAGAGTTTGCTTTTTGTACGAATGACTGTTTTGTGGCAAAATAAGATTGGCAGCTGCCATCGCAGCATATTTAATTAAAAACAAACAACAAATTAATAAAAAGAAACAAAAATAAGTGTTTGGGTAAGAAATTGGGTGCTGCGTAGATTTTAGTTTTTAAAATACATTAATTGAAGACCAAAGATTTCATGCTGGTGAAAAATTTCCTGAGAATGTCTAATGATGATTTTGAATACTTTTTAAATTTAATTCAAACAAGTATTTAAAACCTGGATACTAAAATGAGATTGACTATACCTCACACATGCCGCACGCAGAAAAAAAATATAGTTGTGCATGTTTACAGTAACTATTTCAACATTTTTAACAATATTATAGTCACAGTAACTATATATATGATTGTGGTAACAATAATATGGTTAATTTACGATTCACATGATTGTATCAACCATATATATGGTTACTGTAAACAAGTATCTGTTTGTGACAACCATTTATATGATGAAGGACTTACCATATTATGTAGCTCTCAGATTATGGTTACAGTAACAATTCACAACTATATTCTTTTTCTGCGTGCGGCTTTTAGTTACTCTTCCATGTGTTTTTACACTACTCCAAACGAATTTATTTTTGTTTATTTTTATAAATTTGGAAAAGAACTCAAAAAAACACAAAACAAAACTGAAAACAGAAGAGAATACCGTTTACCCGATGTATACTCGACTACTTCTGCAAGTCTTCAAAACACTTGCAGTTCACAGCAAGTCGTTCATGTTACTTCTAGCAAGCAACAAACACGTGTTTCCACATAATTGCTGCAAGTAACTTCTGCAAGCCGTGATTTCTGGAAGTCGACTTCTAATACGTGTTTACACGGCAAAAACTTCTGGAAGCAACTTCCGCAAGAAAACTTGGTAGTGGACACACGGCTAAAGGAACTAGTTGTCTGAAATACTCTCTGTTGATAAGGTTTGCTTGGTATTGAAAATGAGCCATGTTTTATATGAACCTATTATATTAAATTAATCACTCTATCAAATTTTGTACAGTTTGGACCATAGTTGATTAAGTACCTATAAAACTACATATTGATGGTGAGAATTCAAGATTCGGTACATTCGAATATAATACTCTTACTTGTTTTTATATTCATTATTTAGGGCAGATGTGGTGTTTAGTGACTTCACAACTTTGTCAAAACCGTCGGATTGGATTGAATTTTCACAGAAATGTAGATTTGTTACCCTATCATAGGCAACTCCTCATCATACCGTCAAAGAAGCCGAGTAGAAAAACCCCTTTGTACTCTAGTAATCAATTTCGATGCTTGTCGAGATAACATAGTATAGACGCTCTAATTTAGCTTAAATTTTGAATTGTTCTAAAGTTTCTAGACATGTCAAACCTTACGATGCTCATGAGCGAACTAAGATATGACCAAAGCGGTCTCAAGAACTTACTTTCAGCGATTACTATTTGTTTTTAAACTTAAACAAAAATCTCCAGAGATGATATAAATATTGATTTGAAATTTATGTAAAGTTACCTATTAAGTTAATTTATCTGCTTCGTTTACACCGTAAATATCTATTTGTTGAAATTACGGGCATTAATAGTTTTATAAATCTTACGTTCCCAAAGGTATTGAAATTAATGGGTAGACAATTCATGCCTTTTACTGAAATATTCATATTGTTACGTTTTTACCTTTTAAAAACGTGGGTTTATTTCCTTTAAATAAACCGGATACCTTTGATCGCAAATAAAAAGCAGTTTTAGTAGTCCAAAATTGTAACAACTCTGTATTTATTTAGAATGTACACCAACAACAATTCAAATAGTCACTCAGTGTCTTTATAAACGTTTATTAATTCGCAGAAATGCACACACACACTTTATAATGACAAGATCAAATGTACACGACACTTGATGTTAACTCTAACAGCAACAATGATCAACTCCACTCACAACTGCAGCCTCTGCCACTATTTATACACGCACTGTCATCTTCATCCGAGTAGTTGAGATTTTTCTTAACGGTCAACTAGTATGTTCGATTTCTAGAGCTTTCGATGTCATTGCCAGCAGCCCAAACATTTAGTGTTGCCATAATTACAAACAATGTCAATGATGGACGTGCCTTCAAACATGATGAATGCTACAGGCAGTCATTGCAGACCGTTGAATTCAAATCGTCATTGCACATTCGTAACAATATTTTAGCAATTAGCATAAGTAATTAGCAATTTGCCAATAATATAACAGGCAACTATAGGATTTGTGTTCAATGTTGGGGATTTCGAACGGCTGGTATTTGAATTCAAACATAACGGTTTCTAATGGCTGGTTTCAAGTTGCATTATGTTTCTAAACATTTCTTTTTTTGGAGACTTCTAAATGTGGACAATTTTGTTATCGGCCGATTAACAGCAGTTAACATAACTGTGGAAATCATTAACATATCTGTGGATATTATTAACATAGCTGTGGAACACACAACACTGAATAAAAGATTTGAGTTGAAATAGAACTTTCAAGAAGCATCGATAGATGGTGCTACAAACATTTGGATGGTAATGCAGTGTATATAAGGTGGCCGTGAGAACTTAAACAATTCAGTAGAATTTGAAGCATCGTTAAGTAAAGATAAATTAACTGCCTTACAGTGTGCTTTATAAGTTGTGAAGTATAAATGTGTATTTGTATAAAAACACATTAGCCCAATTCATAATTGGGGAGGTATATTGATTTTGTCATTCCGTTTGTAACATATCGAAATATTCATTCACAAAAAGTATATACATTCTGGGTTCTTACGAAATTCTAAGACGATCTCTGTCTGTTGAAAACACGATTGGGCGCAAACGTATAACCGTATGTCCACTAGCAAGTCACTTGCGGAAGAACTTCTGCAAGTATTTACTGAAGTATTTCCCCTCAAACCCAAACTTGCGGAAGTCTGCTTCCAGAAGTATTTTGTAGAAGTTATTACGACGAACTTCCAGCAAGAAATTTCAGACGTTTTTCCACACAATGTGAGTACAGCTTGCAGTAGAGTTTGGTTTTTGTACGAATGACAGTATAAAAATGTCTTGTGGAAATGGTCTTTCATCATTGTATATGCATTGCATTTTTACTTTACACTAACCAAATATACAGCATTGCATGAATTTGCAATATAAATGGTAGAAGGAATGGTTCACATGATGTTTATTAAGCTATAAAAATAGAAAGCATTTTCAAAAGAGCTCCCAACACATCCGGTAGGAAAGCAGTTCGGTTAGCTCAGTGCTCGGATTATTTGGTACGAAAAGTTAAAGCCAATGCAGGTTCAAAAACATACAAGGCTCAAAAAGTTCCTGACAGGAATGCTACTAAAAATTTAGAGGCCAAAAACAGAGCACGGAAATTGAAGTAAAATTTTTTTAAAAAAACATATGACGAAACGTATGTTCTGCCAGATTTTTCGCAGCTTCCGGGTCAAAATTTTGATGTTGCTGATGCTCGAGGGAATGTTGAAGAAAAGTTTAGGACCCAAAAGCAGACAAAATTTCCCAAAAAGTTCTTGGTATGGCAAGCAATATGCAGTTGCGGCAAGAAAGCCAAACATTTGTTACAAAGGGCTCTCTAAATACCGAAATTTACATCATGGAATGTTTACATAAAAGGATGTTTCCATTCATAAGACATCTTAATGTGTCCACTTATTTTTGGCATCCTGTCACCATGGTAAGAAAGGTCTTGAGTGGTAAAAGAACAATAATGTGGTATTTGTACCAAGAGAGGAAAATTCTCCAAACTGCCTGGAGCTAAGGCCAGTGGAGAGATATTGGGCTCTTGCTAAAAGATAATTGAAGAGCACAAAAAAGGTGTCTAAAAGTGTGGTAGATTTTAAACGGAGATGAACAACCCGTTCGAACAAAGTGACAGAAATCAGTATAAAAACCATAATGGAAGAGATTCCGGTAAAGGTTTCAAATTTCGTCAGTAGTGATTAGAACTATAAAAATATTTTTTTTTAAATTGTAATAATAATTTCAATCAAATAAAAAAAAAATTAAAACTGTAAGTTTAGTGGTTTCGTTTTTGTTAACATATACAGTGGTGGCCATGAGGTTAGCACACTAGCTACTTGCTATTTTTAAACGCAAATATTTCCTATATTTCTTAATTTTTTTATGATATCTTTTGCATGCGTGTTACTTGTCCTTCTAAGATCACGTCCCATCATGTCCAGCATTATTCCTTTATATATATTTTGTGTTTTTCTATCCAGAATATAATAACCTCAAAAAAACACTGGACAGTATTTTAGCACAAAATAAAAAATTTTATTCATATTAAAAAAGTAACAAAACAAAAAAACTTATTTCACTAAAAACTTAGTACTTAGTTGGATACCCTTTATTTTTGATCACAGCTGCTAGTCTCCTTGGCATACTTTCTACAAGGCCCATACAGCGATCCACTGAAATATCATTCCAAGCTTTTGCTACTTCTTTCCATAAATCGGCCAAATTTTTAGGCTTTTCTCTCATTACATGCTGCTCCACATCATTCCAAAGGTTCTCAATAGGATTGAGATCCGGAGATTGGGCTGGCCATTTTAATATGTCGATATTGTTCGATTCCAAGCAACACCTCACTAAGCGTGAGGTGTGTTTTGGATCATTATCTTGCATAAATCGCCACCTAAGTGGCATGTTGTCCTCTGCATAAGGTATCATTGTATTTAGAAGTATATTCTGGTATACATACTGGTCCATACGAGTATCAATCTTTTTTATAGGACCTACACCATACCCAGAAAATGCTGCCCACACCATCACATTACCCCCACCGTGTTTTATTGTTTTACTGGTGTACTTTGGATTATGTTGCATGTTCGGAGGATGCCATACATACCTCTTACCATCCGATCCGAATCTACAAAATTTAGATTCATCACTCCAAAGGACATTTTTCCAAAAAATTAACGGCTTTTCCAAATGCTCACGAGCAAAGGACAACCGAGCTTGTATGTTCTTTTTTGAAACATGTGGCTTATGCTGAGAAATGCATCCACGTAAATTTTTTTCATTAAGTCTCCTTCTTATCGTTCTGCTGGACACGTTGATACCATATTTTCCTGAAATTTCTCTCTGGATTACGGTGGAGCTCTTAAAAGGATCTTCGACAGAGGCTCTGTATATTAAAGAGTCCTCTTTACGTGAAGTTTTTCTGGGCCGAGGAGCCTGTGTAACATTTTTAGATGTTTTATATTTCTGAATATGTCTTAATGCATTATAAACCATCTTCCTGGAGCATTCCAAAGTATAAGCAATCTCACTTATACTTGTTCCTCTCGAGTTCATTTGTTGAATAATCTTTCGTTGTTCCTCTGTACACCACTTTTTTTAGCCATATCTAAATAATGTTTATTAAGTCAGTTTGTCTTCCTCATTGATTAAATAATACCTAAACTTACCAATTAATATTTATACCCTCAAAAAACTTTTAAAAAATTTAATTATACTTATATGTGCTAAAATTGTGTCCAGCTTATTTTACATATTACTGCACTAAAATCCAAATTTGAAAGAGAATAGCGATGGAATGCAAAAAAAAAGTAACGGGACTTATTGATCACACCATAAACAACAATAATTACCAAAAACTTTAGTTTATAATTGCAATGAAATGAAATAATTTACTTTAGAAAACAGCAAGTATGAAGTGTGCTAACCTCATGGCCACCACTGTATGTATGTTAAGAATTTTTCGATCTCAGTCCTTATTAGTTTTACTAGACATTTTACAGCCAAATATAAATGCACGGATTTGAATTATTATATTCAAAATATGTCTCTCCTTTAAAGTTTTCACAATCGATATTTTTCTATACAAAAGTTTCAGTATTCAGAACAACTTTGCCCGAATACTCAACGAAAACAGATTTTGGACTAATCCGAAACCGAATATTCATTCGGACTCTAGTTATCGTAAATTTCATTTAATAATTTAATTTTTAATAGTGTATCACTTATTTTGATGAAAAACAATACTTAAGGATGTTTGGTGATATTTTTAATTTTCTTTGGGAACAACGAAGAAAAGTATCTGGCAGCCTTTATTATGAAAAAAAAAATGTTGTTGTTGAAGTCGACCCAATTGTATTTGAACTCTCTTCTCTGCATGTATATCTCAGCGGAGAGAATGATTTTAGTGTAGCCAACTTATAAACACAATAAATACACTTAAAAAAATGTAATGTAAATAAATAATAGTAAAATTGAAAGTTGCGGTTAGGTTTTTTGCCAATACTCGTAGGAATATAAATAATTCTCTTAATATGTAGATAAAAATCCAGTAACAATAACTGTATCAGTATGGTTTTATCAAAACTAAAAACTTTTTGGCTTTTTAAAAAACATCAATGAAAAAAACTTTAAATTTACTGACCTTCCATAACATAAACAATGCTACCAACATCGCCCTCTTTGATAATAAGACTCTTTGCGGCATATTTAACTGGGTACATGCAATCCACAATTTCACGTATTTGTGTGATATCGAGATTTTTCATAAAATCATTATCCAATATGGCAGATTTGATAATTTCACGGGATCTGAAAGAAAATACAAACAAATAATTTGTTAAAAAAAAACCAAACACTTTGAACTTTGTGTTAACAAATATTTGTAGTTTAGTAATATGTTTATGTCTATTTAAAGGTCTTACGTTGCGGATTTGGGAATTTTCATTAATTTATCTTCAGCTTCTACTAAATCAATTAAAGGTTCTGCACTATAACCCTGACGTTTGATACGTTTCGGTTCTGTGGTGGAGGGAAATACTCTGGTCGATTCCATGCCAATGGTACAATTGAAATCATCACAGTCGGTTTTCCGATGTTGCAGAAAGACTTGAGTTAAAGGTTTAACCACCTGGCGAAATTTATCAATTTCATTTTGTAACTCCACGACTAGAGCATCTTTGGCATGACATTCTTCTTGCAGGCGAGCTATGCTCTGACAAAAGAAACGATTACGTTCTTGACACTCAATCAAAGCATTCTCCTTTTCCTGCAAAATCACACGTAAGTGTTCAATAAGATCGGCCATTTGTTGATATTCTTGGGATGACCTTGAAGGAGGTCTTGGTGTATTGTGGTCCGAATGGTGATGATGATGACAACTGTGATCTTTATTACTCATATCACAATGTTCTAAATGTCTTTGTGCGGTTGTTTTGTTAAGATTTGCTGCGCAATGAGGTGACGTGGCTGATTTCACTGATTGAGTTTCTTCTAAGAGCTTTTGTAATTTTTGTATCTCTTGATCCTTATCACATACTGTTAAACGAGTATACAATAATTCATTGCGTAAATCTGCAATTTTCTCTTCTGTTTTACAATATTCTTTGGATGTATGAACATGACGCAATTGGCTCATGTTTGTCGTTATTAATTAACACACACTCAATAGCCAACTGATCGAAAGAAATAAAATTAATTACATTGTAAGGGCCACCAATTGATTGAAAGGGAAAGTTAGTTTGTTTTTATTTGGCTTAAGTACGTGCTGGTAAACACAACCACTTCCTAAGTGAACATAATTCGTTTATATTTGCACGATTACATGTTTGCGCTCCAATGCCTATAATTATGATTTACATTGTTGCTTGTCTATCTATCTGTCTATCACCAATCCATTGGACTAGTGTATGTAAATTAACATGGTAGAATTGTTTCTTTTATATGTATGTATGTGTATTTCAATGCCATTTTAGTTTATTCAATGTTAAAATTAAAAGAAATACAATTGACAACTGAGCTCTGAGCTATAAAATGATGTTTTGAACATAAATTACCAATATTTGGACAAACTAAGTTCTTGTTTCCATATTTTTGGATAATTTTGTTCAATAAAGAAAATTTGGTCATTTTCAAACTAAGTTTAATAAATTGTTTAAATACGAGGGTTACTACATATGTTTTGAGAATTGCTATTATCTAAGTAGATACTTAAAATTTGACGTTAGCATCGTTAAGTTTCACGTTACCCTAACATGGGGTATTGTTCCCAAAATTTAAGACTTTAAAATATTTATGGGGATATTTGGGGGTATTTTGAAATATCTAAGAAGCACCTTTTGGTGAAGTGGTCTGAAGTGCTCTTGTTCTTGGTATAGAAAATAGAGATTTTTAATGAAATTGTAAGTACTATTGGTGTATTTTCAAGACCTCAAATATGATTAAAAATTTGGTGTACTTCAATAACTTCCGATTCATTGTTAGTGAATTTTCAATTGAACTTTTTCAAATCGGCTGTTTATACCAAATGTCTAGTTATAAAAGATACCACTACTAATTATACCCTTCACATATTCATTCCGTTTGTAATTTCTACATTTTTCTTTGCGACCCCACAAAGTATATATATTCTGGATCGTTGTCCGTCTGTATGTTGAAATCGACTTTCCGAAGCCCACAAATAATTTACAAACATAATTGATACATCAATATAACGGAAGTTCTTCTGGGTCGGTCGCTATTTAAAATCGAGAAAATCGATTTTTGACCTATTTTTGATCTATATCTGGATTACTAAGTCATTAATATAGACAATATGGATATCTAATGATAGATATTTCAAAGTCCATTGCAACAATGTATATAAGGCTTAGTAATTTGGACCTACAATGGGTCGAAATTGTGAAAAAAAATTTTTTACCAAAAAATTTTTTTTGTAATATATTTTTTTTCACTAATAAATTTAAAAAAAAAACATCTAAAAAAATTTTAAAAAAATTTAGAAAAAAAATTGAAAAAAAAAATTTTTTTTAAATTTTGAAAAACTATTTTGAAAAAAATAAATAAATTTTAAACTTTGAAAAAAAAATTTTTTTTTTAAATTTTGAAAAAAAAAATTTTCTTAAACTTTAAAAAACAATTTCGAAAAATTTTTTTTTTTTTTTAAATTTTGAAAAGAAAAATTTTTTAATTTTGTTAACCTAAAAATATTTACAATTGTTATTTTAAAGTATAATTTGGTGAAGGGTATATAATATTCAGCACAGCAGAATATAGCTCTCCTATTTGTTAAATATAAGAAACGATATGTTTGGATATCCAGTGCAATAAAAATTTTTCAACGAATTCGAATGACTATTTTAGTTCCCACGACAATGATAACAAATCAAATAGTATTTTAGAACATTTTCAACTTTCATTGATTAATTGTTTCATATTTAGTTTGGGGACAACAGCATCTGGAAATTTTTGTGTAAGTGTGATTTTTAGTATTTACAAAGCCTAGAAATATAAATTCGGTCTAACTACTGAATTTTGAAATGGATTTAACAAAAGTGTCCCGATCATAAAGTGTGAACTTTAGAAGTTCTGAATCTGATATTTCATGATCATCATACAACTGATCTTCAACATTTTCTGTCAAAAAGATTTATTTGCACTGCATTTCCCCTTTTTTGACACTTGCTATCTATTCTGTGACGATTCGGAAAATAAATGTAAAAATTCAATAAGATCGTGGCAGGTTATAGGTAAGAGATCTATGCATATAAGATTAAAACTAAATCAAGAAGCAGTTAATCCTGTTTCATGGGATTTCCGAAAAGTTAGTTCAGAATGTTAGGAAAATGTAAGGAAACTTATAGGGAAGTTAGGCGAGTAACTTTTTTGGTGACAAAGCATTTGTTGTTAAAAAACTATTTTAATGGTTAAACATTTTTCCAGAAGAAGAGAAGCAACCCCATATCATGATGGATCCACCGTGGTGTTTTACGATCTTCTTGGGCTGTAGTCAGAAGAATCAAAGACAAATTAGTTTGGAACAGATGGGAAACATTATGCTAAGCGCCCAGACAATAAGGCATATGATCCAAAATACACCAAGAAAACCGTAAAACAAGGCGGTGGATGCATCATGTTATGGGGGCGTTTCTCTTCTTCTGGTGTCGGTCCAATATATTGGATAAAGAACATAATATGCTTCCCTGACTACGGAAATATATATTGCAAAGCATAATGCTTCAATTTGCTGAGGAAGACACGCCCTTGATATGGGAGTTTCAGTAGGACAATGATCCGACGCACTCCTCAAAGTTGGCAAAGGACTGGTTTGCTGTTAACAAAGTACCTCTTCTGGAATCACCGAACCTTTACCCACCCACCGAACCAAGAGGAAGCTGGAGGGTTTCAGTCCGAAAAATAAAGACGAATTTTGGGAAAAAATCCAGGCAGAGTGGTTTTTCATTGACAAGGACGTTTGCTAAAAAAAATGGTTGATTCCATGAATCGCAGATGCAATGATGTTGTGAAAAACAAAGGTAGAGCAACAAAATATTAAAATAAAATAATTTTTTAACAAAAAATAAAAAGATGTGCCTCTAAAAAAATATTTTTTGAAAAATCTCCAAACTGGGGATTTCTATTTTGTATTTGGGAATTTAATTTTCTTTGAAAAAATGTACATTTTTAATGAAGAAACTAGTGGAAAGATTACTTATATGCAAAATAGCCTAAATGCGCTAATTCCCAAAACCAATTTCAAAATCCCTTATTCGGGGAAAACAGTTTTTAAATTAAACTTTTTCTTTTTTTAATTGTAATTGAGAAATTTATTAAATTTTTGGCTTACTGAACATTAAAACTTAAATTCTCAAATATTTTTAGAAAAATCTCCAAAATGGGGATTTCTATTTTGTATTTTCTTTGAAAAAATTTAAATTGAATATACAAAATTTGAAAACAGCTCTCGTTTCTATTGACTGTAGCTCTCTTACTTGTTTTATTTTTTTTTGAAAAAATTGGGAAGAGCAACCGTTTAATAAGATCATTCACGACAATGAAAACTTGTTCATCTCCGAACAGAACTTGTAACGCTGATTTAAAGTAAAAACATAAAGAAAATATGTTTATTTTGCGAAGATTTGTATGGCATGTAACGTACTAGCAGTAATGTGGAGTCGACATGACTTCATTCTGACGCGTAACGATACGTATTAATTAATTAGGAAAACTTTAACCAGCGTAACAAAACAGCCGACACACGGTCACTTTAAAATACATTAAAATAGTTAATTCTGCCCTAAAGCAAAACAGTAACAGTAAAATAAATCAAGTTGTTGAACTGAATTTCAAATAATAAATAGTATTTGTACAAAATACGAGAATTATTCGGCTGGGAAAAACAGAAAATTATGCAAACATCGTTATTTGTTTGTCAGTCAGTTCTGTCGCCTCAAAAAAAGAAAAAAAAAAAAACAAATTCAAAATTAATGTGATTTGACGATAACAATCGAATATTTAGTTATCGCTGTGTAATCGTACAGAAATTAAAAGCAAACTTCAATGTCACTGGCGTCATTTAGGGAGGTCGCTAAATTCAAAACAGTTGTAAACACACACACACACACAGCAGCTTGTAATTAAAAGCTTAATTTACGCTTATCATGATCACTAAAAGTGTTTGTTAGTTCGATGCAATTATACTAAAAAACAAATCTGGATTTTTCATATTTTTCAAAAAAAAAAATTTACATTTTAATTTCCAACACAAAGTTCTTAAATAAATTTCATTTTATTAATAAAGTGCCAAAATTTATTTATGTTTTCAATTTATTGCATGCAGTTGCAATTTTTAAAATAACAAATTATGAAACCAGCGCACAGTGCATACAAATTACACACACGTTTGATCAATGTGTCAACAAAATAAGTATATAGAACAATTAATAGAAATATAGCCTTGTGGCTGATCAGAAACTCGCGACGACGCCGCGTTATAGTATTCTTCCATGCGTAACACAGGGTCTCAAGGAAAATTTAATTTACACACAGACACAACAAAAAGAGAGAAAAGTTTTAACCAATTTCCGTCCGTTAGTGTAACCCACGAAAGCGTCTTTTCAACTAATAAACTGACGAGTATTTTACAACCACTGGCAGCTAGAGAAATGTTTGCATATAAAACAATTTGACACAAACTGGCAGGCAAAACAAAATCCAATGAATCCAATGCTTGCTTGGTTCGTTAGCCAGCCAGCCAGTGTGCTTCAGGAGGAACGTGAGCAGAAAACATGAGGCTAAAAAGGCGCACACACATCTTAACACACAAAATTATTTACAATATAAAAAATAAATAAATAAATAAATAAATAAATATGTATAAATACTTGTACGCACATATGAATATAAAAATGTACTTAGTATTTATATTATTAATGCACAAATAGCTTGATGTTCATGGTTTGTTTTATTTTTTTGTTTTTCGCTTTTCGTTCACAAATATCTATCTATATACACACATAGTTTGTTAAAAACAAATTATTGTTTTGTACTTGTGCAAACAAACTCACAGATACTCATACTTAAAAGTTTATATCAATGTATGTATGATATCAATCAGCTGTTGTAGACAAGTTTCGGATATTTGCAAAGTTTTTCTATACAGCTGTGTGATCCGCACAATAAGCTTTTATGTGAAGAGCTTTTGTCAGCAGTGCTTTCAAAACTGTAAAGTTCAAAAAGCAACTCTGCACAGTGTCTATTTTAAAAATATTTATGTGTATAATAATCATTAGTTTCCCCTACATCAGGTTAGATAAAAAATATATAAAACATCTTTAATTACCACATCGGGAAATTTGTGTCAATTGTTTTAAACACACTAGTCACCTAACACGTTAAAAGCAGGGACCGAAAATAAAAATTATTCTTAAAATTTCAAAGGAAAAAAGCCATCACAAGAAAATATCGGAGAGTCAAGTAAAGTATACCATTTTGATTGTTTTCAACTATATTTTCATAAAATAACATGTTTTTTAAATTTTTGATTTTTATTTTTTTGTCAGACTATGATTTTTATATTTTTGGCAGATATACAAATTAATTAATGAGTTTAATTTATTAGATATTTGTCAGACTCTTACATATATGTAAATAAAACTCTTAGTTAATTTTTACATCTGCCAAAAAAATAAAAATCATAGTCTGACAAAAAAATAACAATTATTTCTAACAAAAAAAAAAAAAAAAAAAAAAATTTAAAAAGCATGTTATTTTATGAAAATATAGTTGAAAACAATCAAATCAAAGTTTCTGACAAAAAAATAAAAATCAAAGTTTGAGAAATATTTCTGACAAAAAAAAAAAAAATAATAACAATTATTTCTGACAAAAAAAAATAAAAATCAGAATATAACAATTATGTTGTGATTTTTATTATAAATGTCATAATTGTTACGGTCCCTGGTTAAAACAGATTTATCAATGAACGTTCCTGAAAAATTTAATTCAACAAATTGAATTTTGCAATTAATTGTATAATCCTGCAAATATCCTTAAATATTAAACTAAACAAGTATATTCGGCTGAGCCGAATCTGGTATAGCAACCATCAACATGTGGTAATTTTTTATTTGTTGACAATAAAATAATTTTCTGATATAGGGTTTTATGAGGTCAATTATGGACCGTTCCTCACAAAAGATGAAATAAAGATTTAGGTTTATGTCCAATTTCATCACGTTATTAATTACACTGTGCTAGTAGAAAAAACTGTCAAGCGGTCCACCCAGTGGTTTAAACAAATTCGGCTGAATTTAGTGGTGCTAACCGTTTTTTTTTTATGTTAGCTCGTATTTTCGAGATATACCGTTATTTCGAAAATGGAGGAGGTTGCACAAAATATATTCGCGTAACTCAAAAACGGTTTATAGAAAAAAAATTGAAATTCCGTAATAAAATTTCCTTTAAGTACGGCTTAACGAATTTTTAATCTTCGCAGTCATTTTAGAAATACAAATTTTTTTGAACCAAAAAAAAAAAAACAATTTTTTAGCAAAATTTCGAAATTTTTGTTTTTTAAATCCGCATGAAAAATTGGAAAACGATGCTACGCTGTTAATTTTTTCTAAGCTCATAGAATACAAAGTTGCAAATAAAACAAGCTCTAAATGATTAAAATCTGTCAACAACTTTTGATTTTATAAACAAAAGATAAAGCAAGTATCCTCTAATAACATTTTAAAATGTTTTCAATTATTTTTGCAAAAAGTCTTCTATAAATTTGTTAGTTCTTAAAAATTGTATACATTTTTGAAAAGAAGACACGTTGATATATAATATGTATATCTTTTCTTTTCCACTAGTCAAATTTATGGATTTAAAATCAACAACATACAGAAAATTATAAAATCTTGCCTTGCCGAGTTTTGCATAACCAAATACCGGAGAACTCTACATGATGAAGCTAATTACTGTGACTTATGTATTTTAAAGCCATTAATAAGACTAGAGGAAAAAAAGGTTACATATTATATATCAACGTGTAGGAAATTATGTCCTCTTTTCAAATGTAAAAATTTGAATAATTAAACAAATTATAGAAGACTTTTTTGAAAAATATGGGAATAAAAAATGGTGTTTAATGAAATTTGATCGAAATACAAAAGTGAACGAGAAATTAGTGAATTGTTTTTGACAATACCACAATTCCCAAAAAACTTTTAAAAAATCTCAAAATTGGTATTTTTGGATTTTTTTTGGTGAAATCCCTCTGCTCAATATTGAAGAACATATAGGGACATATAAAACAGGTCTTAATTTTTTGAAAGCAGCTATCCGAGTAGAGAAAATGTTGTATAAAGTTGAAATTTACATAAAAAATATGTCTACTTCGGAAGGCTCTGGACCACGCAATAATTTTGTTATTGTTTTGCATTTATAATACTTTCCGTAATGTTATCTTTCAAAAAAATATAAATACATTATTTATCTTTTTCTTATTTTCTGTATAATTTAAAATTAATGTAAGTACTTTTTTCGAAAAAAAAAAATGTATTTTTTTTAAAGTTTTAATGCACATAACTTTTGACTCAGTAGAGGTTTTCAAACAATTCTAAAAATTTGTTCTTAATTAAAAAAAAAAGATATTTGAAGAAAATCGGGAAAGAATTGGATTAGCAAAGAAGGGATAATGTATGACTAATGCTATGATTTTTGTAGATCTCTCAATTATATAAAAATTATTCAAATAATTTTTAATTTTTGATATACTCCAGATGCCCCACTTTGGGGCATTGTGGCTCCCCCTTTGTGCTATAAGTCCAAATTCAAAACTTAAACTTGTTAATACCTCCTTTATAGCCTTTTATTAAAATCGGGCTTTTTGTTTAGAAGTTAGGGGATATTTGTTTTATCTTTTGTGAATAAAATTAAAAGTTGCGGACAGATTTCTGGCTTGTTTTATTTGGAACTTCGTTTTCTCTAAGTGTAAAAAAATTAAGAGCGTATATGCATTTTCCAATTTTTAATGCAGTTTTAAAAACCAAAAATTTTGAAATTTTTCTAAAAAAATATATATATATATTTTTTTTTGTCAAAAAAAATTATATTTCTAAAACGACTGCGAAGATTAAAAACTTAAAGGTATTTTTTCAGTTTATTCAATAAACTAAACCGTTTTTGAGTTACGCGAATATATCTTGTGTAACGGTATATCTCAAAAATACGACCTAATTTAAAAAAACGGTGAGCACTAAATTCAGCGTACCCGACAGGAAAAAAATTTTAAATTTTTAGCACAGTGTTATTATACGACAATTATGCATGTTTACATAGTTATTTACATTAACTTATACATACTGAAAGTTACATTTGAAATGGGAGATCTAGTATGTGTAAACTTTTAAAGCGTCTCCTGAAAATTTAAAATGAAAATATCTCGAAAGCTGACATTACGATTTTAAAATCTTCGACAGATTTATGTTCGGCGTAGCAAATTTGGTCGATTCACATTGTCATAATGTTCCAATATTTCACAATAGTTTAAAAATGTTGTTATTGCCTTTCAGGCAAAAAATGGCCTAAAATAATACTACTCTGTATGCCATGTTTATTGTGTTATCGTAACCAACCAGCAGACACGTGCGTCCAACGCCTAAGAGTCTGTTAAGCCGAATCGTGAAATATTAGAACATTATGACAATGATAGGATGTCAAAAACTGTAAATCTTAAGCGACCAAAAAGCTCTTAAAGGAATAGACCTAAGCTTTCATTTGAACAACCAAAAAATTAAAAAAAGTGTCCATTTTGAAAAGAAAGTTTTAGATTTTGCAAGATTTTGAGTTACAAAAGATACCATCTCGCATCCCACTCAGCGACAAAAAAGCTTTCTTTTGAGAAAAAGAAAATTAAAAAGAGCCCATGTAGAAAAAGAAGTCAACAAAGATTTAAATTTGCAAAACAAGTCAAAAATTGTATGTCTTGAGTTACAAAACATTTATTTTGATAGATATCCAACTCGCATCCCACTAAGCGACCTAAAAGCTCTTCAACGAAAATACCCTAAGCTTTATTTTGAGAAAAATGGATGGATGGTCCCCAAGTCATAAAAGTTTTTGATTTATTTTTTTCGAAAGATTGAATAAATACCTATCTAAACTATTTGGGATAAATTTTGCTAAGAACAATAGTTAATAAGTTACATGGATGAGAAAAAACACCTGTTTGGCCAAAATGTAAAATTTTGACCTCCTCTAACTCAGAGAGTTCTTGATCGATCTTGTTGCAAATTTCATCCCGATCGGAACACATCGATTACAAAAGTTTTTTCACTTCACATGAAATCCCCCATTACACACGAACGGACAACGTTAAATTGACTCAGAAAGCAATTCTGAGTCGATTGGTTAACATTAGGAGCGTGTAGGTCCATAATGGGTGCTAAAAGCATCAGCACAACTCCATAAAACCTTTATCACTCTAAATTACAAGTGAATAAATTTCCTTATGACAATTTACAAAGGTTGGCTACCGATTTAACACAATGTTAATTTGGATTATTAACGTTTTATTTCGCCAACTGTATTTTAATTATAACGAAAATTTTGGTTAGATTTAAATTATTAACAAAATGTATATAAGTTGACAAAGGTTGTATTTTCTAAAATTTTAACATCAATAAATTTCAATAAGTTTTATTTTGGAAAAACAGACACTTGAATTTACACCACCATAGTCCCCACTATTATGCGATTGTGCTGAGCTATGTAAATATTAGGTTAACATCCACCTTAAAGTATACCGATCGACGTAGAATCAATTTCTGAATGTCCGTCTGGATTTGGCATGTAAACTTGTGCGCAAAGTACAGGTCGCATTTTTGAAGATATGTCGATAAAATTTGGCACATTTATTCTATTCGATCTAAGGACAGAAATCGGTCCATTATTTCACCTAGGCCCCATATAAAAGTTCTGCCGAAATAGGACTTTATCAGTCATAAATGCTTGATTTATATAGATATCCACACAAATTTTTCCACAAATAAGTTTTATATACAAATAAATCACACCTAAACATTTTGTGCCGATCGATAGCAACCTAATATCATAGCGATCGGTCCATAATTGGTCATAGCTTAAACATAAAATCACTCACAAAAAGAAATGATTGAAATTTTAATAGAAAAATGTTTTTGCTCATAATAATGGCAGCGGTATTTTAGAGGTAATGATTTTTCAATTATTTCAGTAACGATATTTTGGCGGTAATGGTAATTGCAGTTATTTCAGTAAAGCTAGTTCAGCGGAAACGGTAGCCGAGCTGTAAGGGTATTTTAGGGGTAACGGTTACTTAGCGGTAACATTTAAAATTTAACATCTGCAGTGAAATTATTATCCTCTGAATTCAAATCGTAATTCCATTGGATTTTCATTCGCTCAGATATCCTAAGCCAAAAATCTTAGGGTTTTAAGCAGAAATTAATCAATTTTTTTCGTGCACTTCGAGCAACAAATGCTTTATTGATGAGTTTGGGTGTCTCGAAGTTTTGTTGTTTTTATTTCAAAAGTTGAAATTTTACTTACAGTGTTATTAAACTCAGTTTACATACTCGTAGTATTAAAATAGCTCCACCTTGTTATAAAAACTTAGTGAATGAAAATACTAGGAATGTGGGGGTTGCAAATAACAATGAAAATAACATAAACTGTTACAATTTAAAGATGGTTACTTATGCCAAAATATTACTGCGCAAACTCGGTTCTTAATAATTGAAAGTTAACACTGATATAATTATTTGTGGTGGCAATTTAAGATCACTCCAAAAAGTGATCATTAGACGGTCTCATAAAATAATAATAATAAATAATTAACTCTAATTTCAATTAAGTAATTTTTTATAAAATAAACATGTTAATTTCATTTTTTTTTTTAATTAACTACATCCGTTTAATTGTTTATTTACAAGAATAGAGTACGTGAAATGCCAAATTTAACGTTTGAATTGACATCGAGTTTCTATGATAAATTTAATGCAGCCTGCTTGCCTGCCGGTAACTGTTAAATGTAACAACATTTTAATCCACTTTAATAATTATATGCAACTGTTAAATAAAGCACATATCCCCATAACTCTTTTGCTAAGATTTAAAATATTTAACTTGAAATATGAAAACGTGCTTCCGAATTGGAAAATTTAACGATGCATTTTTAATTCCCAGCGGTAGTAGTTGGTTCTCATAAATGGATTTTGGAATACAAAACTCCCATACATGTGCCCATAACATGTGGTTATAATTGTATTTATAATTTGCTCAGTATGCGTCCAACGTACGCACGTTAAACAACACCCAAAGTCTGGTAATTGAGACTTAAAACAACTTGAATCAATGGAAAATTATGGGCAAGCTTTTTTAAATCTTTTAATGTATAGTCTGTAAGTATGAAAACATAAAATGCGTGTGAAATGTTATGATCGTTTTTTGTTGGTTAGTTTATCTAATACCGTACAACAGGACATTAGATACTTTATAGGATGTTTGTTTGAGGAAATTGGATTTCTTTTCTAATAAATCTGCTACTTTGGTCAAAGAATAAATATTTTATTGAACTCAAACAATTCGTCATCGTGAAGGATTTTCGGACATCATATAGAGGATTTTACAGAATAAACAAAGTTTCCTTGTAAACTCTACAATGGTAATCTATACATGCATATGATTTAACACCACCTAGCTCAAGCGCCAAAAGGTAGAGACATGAAATTTGGTCTATAGGTCCCCCTCACCCTAGATCCACTATGAAGGGATATTTTGAAATTCGAAGGTTTTGTGGGTAAAAACGGCTATATACAATTTTTTAAAATTTTTAGCTTCTATTTTGAAAAATTTGTACAAATAAATTAATTAAAAGAATTGGCCATTGTTATGACATTTTCCCATCTTTTAGGCCAAATATGGATTCAGAGCCAAAAGAACTGCTTGACTTTTGAGGCCAAATATGAATCAAGCCAATTTCGGATACTCTGTTCTGAAGTGAAGTCCATTTCAGAGAGAGCGTTCTATATCGATCGAAACAAATATTAGTCGGACGACGCATGGTCTGAACTATAAAGCGGGTGAGGCGAAACTTCCCAACCGCTTCATTATAAACAATTTTTAACAGGTATTGCAACATGTTGCCGAGTGTTGTAATGATGAAATATTACGATTGCATGTCCGGCCGCATATTCTAGGCGTTTTTCGGCAAATGCTCGTTTCAATCGAATCAGTTGCATTCGGGATAAGTTCCCTGTGATGGTCTGGTCGGATTTCAGCAGTTCATAATAGATGAATCCTTTCGGTTCCACCAAATACAGAGCATTACCGGCTTGTTGGCCGGGCTTCACGTACGCTCTCTTACGATTCGTAATGGATCTGTTTTTCATCGCAAGAAATGATTTGGTGCAAATATGATTTTCTTTCATAGCGTTCAAATATCATTTCGGGCATAATGCCTCCAATTCTCAAGCTACGTACACATGGTTGTCAGATTTTACAATGTTGTCAGATCTGGCAATGTGCTCGCAATATACTGCCAATGAAATATTATTAGCAATAGGTAAATTGTCAGTTTAGACGATTGTAAGGAATCCTTACAATTTCATTGTCAGACAATTGTCAAACAATAAATTTATCTGCCAACAAAAATTGTCAGTTCACACGGTTGCTCACTTTTGTTTATTTTAAATACATATGCACAGTGTTGCCAATAGAAATTATTTATCTGACAATGATGCCATTGTCAGATGCATAAACTTCGCACATATGACAATAAAAAGTTTCTGACAATGATCTTACAATGATCTGGCAATGGCAACGTAAGGTGTTTACACGATTGTCAGATATCTGGCTGGCCTGGGCGATCTTTGTCTTCCGTGTTAAAATCACCACTTCTGTACCGAACAAATCATCTCTCGCAGAAATCAAAATTTTTTGGAAATAAATCTGGCATTTCTAAACCGATGGCCGTTCGGGATAAAATTTGACGTGGGGATAGCCAAGAAGTATTCGAGTTCAAGTTATTAAAATGGATCCTACAAATGTTCCAGGCGCGGCGCTATGGGGGCGAAAAGTAGGGTATCTTCGACATGTAAAATTTTTAAACTCGTTCCATTTTTTTGTTTCCGATTTCAAAGATTTTTAAGTTTTTGGGAAGCGCTCGGCTAGGTCTTAAAAAAACATGCTTGCGTGTGCAATTTATCTCTTATAATTTCCGAGTTACAAGCATTTCAAAATTTTAAAATTTTGCCATACCTTGGTGCGCTTTTTTAAAAGTATAGGGCGTACTTTTGAACCGACTGGACTCAAATTTTTTTATTAGTTAGATAACTAAATTACCAATAATATGCAACAAATTTCAGAGCAATATCAATTACGGATCCGAAAATAAACGATTTTCAATTTAAAAATTCAAAAATTTGTAGATTTTTGCTGTTTTTTTTTTTTTATTAAAATAAAACTTTCTTTAAGAATATATAACAGTTTTCTGTTTTTCTTTAAGATATCTTTACGGAGAAACATGTCATATTTTTCGAATATGTCGCCCCTATGCCCTTCGGAATTCGACATATTTTTTATCAAAATTTAAATTTTTGACCACATGTTCTTAACTCCCTAAGCTGGGATCAGAAAAAGGGAAGCAGCTTTGGAAACCTTGATGTGATTCCTATTTATTTTTAAAGCATTTTCCAGCCCCGAAGGAAATGTAGAACCTGTGGGGAAAATTGTAAAAAATAACATTTCTGGGATTTTCGCTAAAATTTTTAGGAATTGCGGGATTCCTTTTTGACAAGTTTTTGCACACTTTGTTATTTAGAATGAGAAATTTAAAAAACCCTGCAAATTTCGTTTAGTTTTGTTACATATTGAGCTCTAAAACTAATATTTTTATCAAAATTTTGATGGGATGCAAATATTAGGAACAATTTGATCCAGATTTTTCCGAACTAATTTTTTTTTGTTATTACAAAAAAAAATTTAAAAATCTTTAAAATCGGATAGGAAAAAAAAGCATTTGTAGGATCAATTTTAATAACTTGAGCTCGAATACTCCTTGGCTACCCCAACGTCAAATTTTGTCCCGTTTAGAAATGCCAGATTTATTTCCAAAAAATGTTGATTCTGCCTCACTGTGCGATGGAACACATTCACCATAAGCTTTGTTGAGCAATCGGTGTGCTTCAGGTGCACTTTTTTTCAAATTAAAGAAGTAAAGCAAAACTTCCCGCATATGACGCTTTGTTGGTACAAAATTAGACATTTTCGAAGCAAAAAAAACTTTATTGTTTACACTATAATGTTCAATAACTAAGTGAGAATAAATGGCAGATAATGATATATAAGTTATTAAAAACAAAAACCGGGTTCAAAAGATACGACATCTATTGTAAATCTCGCATTTTTAAGGTATACACCCAATAGATTGTCGCCCTTTTTCCATTTACCTAATTTTCATATGTTAAATCGGTTTTTGGTTGAAAATAAAGGGATCACAGATTATCGTCCTTTTTCCATTTGTACCACTGTTTAACGACTTATAGCAATGTCAATGTTTCAGTTTATTTTCATTTCACTACGTTTGAGAAGGCGAAGCGTATCGGGTTAGTTAGTGTTTGATAAAACAGAGTTCAATTTGTAACAGATCTTAGCACATAATGAATCCCCATATTAATAATGTGAAGAGTATATTCAATTCGTTAATGTTGTAGCTACTTTTGTGGATTTCCTTTGCATTTTACATTCAAGTTACACAGACAGACTTCCTTTGTCATCGAGCCATGTTACAATTGGCCATCGAAAATTTGTTATCTCTTACAACTAAATTGACAACTTGCACACTTACGGTTAATTAAAAAAATAAATAAATACACAGTCGCACAAATCAAATATCAACCAATAGTCCCAGATAACTAGTTGGTTGATAGCAGAAGTCGTGATAGATGAGGTGCATAGTGTATCTAGCGATAGTAAGGAGCTGTGAGCTATAGTTAGCTGTTGCTAGTGAGTTATGAATTTAAAACATTTAATAAAGTCGTACCTACATACTTGCACGCTTTGTGGTAAGCTGTGTCAAATGCTTTTTATTTTGTTCAAACTACATTGCACGCACACGCTCATTGTCTGCCATTTATGGTTTTAATTTGTATCCGAGTTAATTTTGAATTATAACGGCGACGCTTAGCTTGACTTGTTCATGAATTCTTTAGAAAATTAAAAGTAAAAAAACAAAAACAAAAACACACACAGCAGCCTAAAACAATCTACAAGTTGAAGAATTCAATACACAAACATTCTTAGGAAATTTTGTTAAAAATTTTAACATTTTTACTTTTCAACAACCTTAACAGCTGAGTTCAGTTTCAGTTTTTATGCTTATTTTTTTAATCTAAACATTTCAATTATTATTGCATGTGAGTTGTACGTACTACCTATATGTAGCTAATATTTTATAAACTTGATTTAAATATTACAAAATATATAAATATAAAAAAACATTCAAACATACTCGTATAAACTCTTAAATGTTTATATTTAGTTAAGCCAGGAAAATAAACTCCAAGAACTTAACTTGTCAACATTTTAAAATTTTGTTTTCGTTATATATTAGTTAGGGTATCCAAATGTTTTATAATTAATCGTATAGCTTAACCCTCTAATGCTTAAGCATGCCTCAAGGCCCTCATCGCAAAAATGCCAATAAATGCAAATATAACTGATTTTTCATTTCAAAAACTCATGTACCAATTGCTAAAAAATGTTGTTAAATTATTTTAAGAAGCTTTCAAAGTTTTTGAATTAAAATATCAGTTATATGTACTTGAATTTATTGGCATTTTGCGATGAGTGCCTTGAGGCATGCTTAAGCATTAGAGGGTTAATAGAGATAGAATCCATACATACTGTAATGAATTTCCAATACCAGCTTGACAATGTCTAATCACTAATCAAATAAACGCAAACATGTCATGACCAACATTTTGAATATTATTTTTAAAAGTCAAATATCAAGCAAGTAGCAATCAAATGTCAACATTAAATATCGAAATTTAGACTATAGGTTTCCCATCTGCTATAAAGATACACTAAGGAAGGGTTCTTGGAAAATTGAACATTTGTAAGAAGAGTAAAAGTAGAACTTTTATATCTACCAAACTAATAAATATAGAAATAAAAATCCAAAAAGGGTCAAATACGATTTGCCGAGGTCATCAAAATAGGCATTTCTTGTAAGATGATTTTATTGTTGGAGTCAAATCTCTTTCCGCCGAGACATTTTTTCAGGTTTGGAAACAAGAAATAGTCACTCGGGACTAAATTTGGAGAATAGGGCGAAGAGGGAGCATTTCGAAGCCTAATTCATGGATTTTTACTAAGGAAACTGCACATGTGTGTACCCTTTTGTGATAAAACGAGGCAACCATATTACGGAAAGCCTTCTCATACACAAGTGATCATTCACAAAATTGAAACCACTGAGCCATGTGATATGCCTATGGCTTCCACAATCTCTCGCACTTTCAATCTCCGATCCGCCAAAACAATATCCTGATTTTTTTTAAATTATTTATCAACTGGGCGTCCAGAACGTTCGGCATCTTCGGCCACACAAATTCAGTAAACCACTTCTTTAATATTGAAATTGATGGTGCAGAATTCCCATTGTATTTATTAAGTTTATCTTTCATATGAGTGATATTTTTTTTCCGCCAAAAATAGTGCTTAATGATCAGATGAAAATAACATTTTTCCAATTTCTCCTCAAGTCACGAGGTAGTCATGGCTGTCAAACACAAACTTAATGACACATCTTGTTCAAATTTTGACAGGAGTCAGCTGAAAGATGCCTGTTGACAGAAGCAATGTTGCCTTTTCACTTTAGAGCCGGGAAATTTAAAAATTCGGGACTTATTGACCTACCTTAATATTTCTATAGATAAATGATTCCCATTTACTCATAGTTTCATTGTCAAGAAACAACTTATTAAAAATATTCGGGTTTTAAATATATTTTATTAAATTATTCGAATAATATGTTTTATTCGTTCGAATAATCGATGCAATTGTAAAAATGAATCGATCAATCGAATTCGATAAAAAAAAATTCGAATAATTAAAAAACGAAATCAATTTTCTGAAGACCCCAAATAACTTACAAACTTGATTCATCAATATATCGGGAATTGTTCCGGCTCGGTTGCTATTTAAAATCGAGAAAATCGGCCCAGAAATGGCTGAGATATAAGGAAAAAAACCGGGCCAACCTCGATTTCTGGCCTATTTTTGATCTATATCTGGACTACTAAGTCATTAATATAGACAACATGGATATCTAATGATAGATATTTCAAAGTCCATTGCAACGATCTATATAAGGCTACAGTAATTTGGACCTGCAATGGGTCAAAATCGGGAAAAATATTTTTTAACCCGAATTTTTTTTTTTAACAAAAATCTTTTTTTCTCATAAATTATTTTCCCCCAGTAGTATATTTAAGAAAAAAAATTTAAAAATTAAAAAAAAAAATTTTGAAAAATTTAAAAAAAAAATTTTTTTGGAAACAATTTTGAAAAAAAATTATTATTTTTTAAATTTTGAAAACCAATTATGGAAAATTTTTTTTTTAATTTTTTTTTTTTTTAAATTTTGAAAAAAAAAATTAATTTTGTTTACCTAAAAATATTAATTGTAAAGTATAATTTGATGAAGGGTATATAAGATTCGGCATATCCCAATATAGCTCTCTGAAATGTCAAAAACTAAAAAGCAAAAACTTCACTGTGTGGACACGAATGCAGTTTCGAAAGAGAATTTAAGAATGTTTTGCAGCAAATGTTTCACATTGTGGACCGGGACTAAATGAACAATTTTAAAAGACAATTTTGATATATGTATAAAAATTCCCAAAATGTTAAACATTTCCCGGAAAATAAAAACAAACATATATAATTGAATAGCCTACTATCTATTTAATCTTATCTCATATTACACTAGAGATTTGCTCAAACTAAACTATTCATACATTGTGCGAGTTATTTATAATTTTCTTACTCAAACGTTTTTTTTTTGGTGCTGAATAAAATACAGTTTATTATGTTAACAATTTTATGATGTTGACGCTGGAGTGAAATATTTGTTATAAAAACAATATTATTAACATAAATATTACCTACATCAATAAATTTATACAAAAACATACATTAAAACATAAAATAATTAACATTACGACTAGGACTACTTACTCGTTACATACAAAATATACACTACAGTAAATGTTCAAGACAATATGCCGAGATTATACGTTACATGTGTCATTTACAAGATAAAATATGTATGTATGTTTTTGCGACGATACTATTAACTAGTAAGTATCGCAAACGATTAATGTGAAAAACAACAAAACAAGTTGATTTGAAATCAGCTATACTAGGGAAGTGGAGCATTTTTCAAATCAGAGAAACTACAATATCATTAGCTAAAAGAAATTTCAAGTAATAAATATAAAATGTAATATATATACTATATGGAATAAAAGTATTGAAGTTTTTTATTATTCGACAAAAAAAAATATTCGAATAATTTACTAACATATTTTGAAAACCAGAAAATTTTGAATAATTTCTTGGTTAACAATGGAGCAAGTAAGGACTGAGATCGAAAAAAACCTTAACATACGTTTTTCATTAAAACTTTTAACCCAAGTATTATTTAATTTTTTTTTTATCAATTTACCTTTGTAAAGCAAGACAGTTATTATGTTTAATGTCAATTATGTTCATTTGTTGTTGATCTGATTAAAATGAGTGACGAGAAAAAAGTGCGTACCAAAATTATTAAATATTTTCAACAAAACCCAACATGGTCCTACAAAAAGTCGGCCAAACAATCAAAGGTCTGCCTTCAAACTGATTACAATGTTATTAAACAGTATCGGGAGAACTTGTCCATTGATAGAATACCTGTTTCATGTAGAAGGAATGGTCCACATGATGTTTCTAAAGCCAATAAATAGAAAGCATTTTCAAAAGAGCTCCCAACACATTCGATAGGAAAGCAGTCCGGTTAGCTCAGTACTCGGACTATGTGGTACGAAAAGTTAAAGCCAATGCGGTTTTAAAAACATACAAGACCCAAAAAGTTCCTGACAGGAACTCTGCTAAAAATTTAGAGGCCAAAAAGAGAGCACGGAAATTGAAGTAAAATTTTATACAAAAAATATACCTGCAGACAAAATTTCCCAAAATCTTCTTGGCATGGCAAGCAATATGCAGTTGCGGCAAAAAAGCCAAACATTTGTTACAAAGTGCTCTATAAATACCGAAATTTACATCAAGGAATGTTTACATAAAAGGATGTTTCCATTCGTAAGACTTCTTAATGTGCCTGATTTGGCATCTGTCACTATGGTAAGAAAGGTCTTGAGTGGTACAAGACCGATAATGTGGTATTTGTACCAAGAGAGCCAATTCCTCCAAACTGCCTGGAGCTGAGTCCAGTGGGTAGATATTGGGCTCTTGTTAAAAGACAATTGAAGAGCACAAAAAAGGTGTCCAAAAGTGTGGTCGATTTTAAACGGAGATGGACAACCTGTTCGAACAAAGTGACATAAAGCACTATAAAAACCATGATGGAAGTTTTTCGAAAAAGGTTCATAAATTCATCACTATTGATTTGAACTATCAAAATAATTTTTTTTGTAAATTGTAACAATAATTTCAATCAAATAAAAAAAAATTCAAAATTGTAAGTTTAGTGGTTTCATTTTTATTAACATAAATGTATGTTAAACATTTTTCGATCTCAGTCCTTATAATTTCATTCATATGGAAGGCAAGAAACCTATTCAATTCATTTCAAAATATTGATAATGTCTTCAGAGAATTACACTCACAAGATTCAGTGTTAGAGATATTGGGATATTGTCAAAAGAGAATTGAAGAGCACAAAAAAGGTGTCCAAAAGTGTGGTAGATTTTAAACGGAGATGGATTACCTGTTCGAACAAAGTGACAGAAAGTTCAATAAAAACCTTAATGGAAGGGTTTCCGGAAAAGGTTCATAAATGCATCACTATTGATTAGAACTATAAAAAACAATATTTTTTGTAAATTGTAATAATAATTTCAATTATTTGTATTAACATATAAGTATGTTAAGATTTTTTCGATCTCAGTCCTTAATAACAACCAAGTACGAATGTACAGTCGGACACTTATTTCCATACAAATGATAAGCTAATTTTTAACTGATCCTCAAAATCCCAGCAAAAACTTTCAAAGCCAAGTAATGAATTAAAAGGCTTAATTCAAGCACTTCACTACTTACTTATTTTAACTTATAATTTTAACATGGTGATGTCATTCGAAGTAAGTACTTACCACAATCGCTTATAAACACTAAAACTAGTTACAAGTAATGACTTTAATAACTCATTGATAGATCTTACAGAGGCCGTTATCAGTAAAAACAGAATATGCCTATTCAAATGACTTTATATGATCGTGGACCACATTTAACAATATAATCATGAGATATATGTAGACAAAACATATTGTTACGTTTTTACCTTTTTAAAAACGGGGTTTATTTCCTTTAAATTCACTGAAATACATACACACACTTTATAATGTACATGTATACACGTACAAGACAGTTGATGTTAACTCTAACAGCGCCAATGATAAACTCAACTCACGACTGCCACCTCTGCCACTATTTATACAAGCGCCATCTATCGGGAATCTTCTACAATGCTCTTAACGGACATACTAGTACATTCGAATTCTAGAGCTTTCGATGTTAATGTTAGCAGCTTAAACATACAGTGCTGCCATACTTACAAACAATGCAAATAATCGCATGCTATCAACATTGTTGATAAAGTAGAAGCTTCTACTGATGGACGTGTTTATAAACATGATGAATGTTGCAGGCAGTCGTTGCGGACCGTTAAATTCAAATCGCTATTGCACATTCGTAACAATATTTACAAAATTCAATGATGATTCTGGGTATTAACGTATTCTTGAGTTCTTTAGCGCAGTTCCAAGAGGTCGTTAATATGTGTCATGAACCGATTTCAATATGTAAAGCTGAGATTTTAATATGCAAAGCAGAATTTTAAATTCCAACATTGATATTTCTTCTTAATTCGAAACATATGACAAATAAATGTAGAAACCAGTTTAGTCTTTGTTTAACATTATACATTATTGGTTATGTTTATTTGAGATTAGTATACTTTGTCTGTCTGTGTAAAACACTCTCGCGTCCAAAATACATAAGCGAAATTAATGAAATTTATACCAAAATGTTTACAAATTGTCTAAGCAGTTTGTTATGGAAAATGGAGTTGGTCAAACCAGAGTAATGGACCAAAATGTAAGGTAAACTCCAAAATTTTTTACAATTTTCACAAGTTTTTTGTTATTTTGGGAGAATACCATGAAATTTGTCACCTTTATTTGATATAATGACAAACTCTGTTGAACATGGTAAAAATCAGTCATTGATTTCTCCTAGCCCCCACACAAATTTCTTCCCGGAATATAGACGTATCGATACAAAATTCAGCAAAAATTTGATTCGGTCCATATTTGACTATAGAGACCTCTTCAGAAAATTGTATATCTCTTAAAAATACCGTTAGATATGACAATTGCAGTACCGAATTTTATGAAGATCGGCCCATAATTGGTCATAGGTCCTATAAAAGGACCACATTCGAAAAATACATTAACCTTCATAAATACCAAACAAATATTGATATTATCCAAAATTTCTACTATAGGAATTTGGAATATCAGTCCATATTTGACCATACCGAATCACTGTACCGAATTTCATGAAGATTGGACTATAATTGGACGGCACAGCCGAATATAGTTTTCTTTAATATTTCTATTTATATAAACAATTTTTTAAAATGTTTTTTTTTTTTAATTTACTCGAGTATTCATTCGATTATTCGACAATTCTTGATCGAATAATTTTTTATTCTA
This sequence comes from Calliphora vomitoria, assembly GCA_942486065.2. Taxonomy (NCBI): domain Eukaryota; kingdom Metazoa; phylum Arthropoda; class Insecta; order Diptera; family Calliphoridae; genus Calliphora; species Calliphora vomitoria. The sequence continues at coordinate 128,607,935 of OW818030.2, forward strand.
AACAGAAAAATTGTATTCATTCGAATAAAAATATATTTTTTTCCTCGATTATTCGAATAATTTTTATTCGAATGACAACCCTAATACATATAAACAAACAAAAAAAAAAATATTTTCAAATTATAGTTGACAGATATCAGAAAAAATAAGCATTCATCTCAAAGAGCTATAAACAATTATGTTTTTTTTTTTTAAGCAAAACTTTAACACATGTTCGACCACTGTAGAGTAGAGATAAATAAAATAAATATATTGTTAAATGTTGTCTAAGGTGCAGTTGTGTATGATAAGAAAAATTATAATATAATAATAAAATATACAGTTTTAATTAACAAAAAATATAAAAAAACGTATATTTTATATAAATATTTTTAGTAATAAAAAAAAAAAAAAAACAGAAACAACATTAAAACCTTCAATAAAAATTCAATTACTTCCTAATGACTTATTAATAATGTCAAATACATTCTGTAATAAAATAAAGCAAATTTATTTTAAACTATTTCCATAAATTTCCTTTAGCAGTTTTTTTTTTTTAAGTTGAGTTTTTTTTTTTTTTTTGCTATCATGTACAAATGGCCAAGACAATATCTCTCCACTGGCGGGACAACACATAAAAATTGTGTTGCAAACGTTGATCAAACGATTAAGAAACAAAAAAAAAAAAAAAAAACAACTTTAAGAAAAACTGGTTGAGCTTAATCTCTAGTGATTTAGGGGAGATCATAAACACTTTTCGTGGACATAGAAATTAATCTTGAGTTGAAATTACTCTACTCTATAGGCCTCAAGACACCACACAAAGCTTAAAACATGTACAACAAATTTGATATGCAAAAGATTGAATAACAGGCTCTGTTGTTGTTGTTAAGGATATTTATTCCGTTGAATTGTTGTGAAAAATGTTTTAATTTTTTTTTTTTTCTAAATTATTCATGGATGTTGGATATCATAATGTGCGTCGTACTGTTATATTAGATTTTGAACTCCTGTGGAGGTGTGGTTTTGTTAAATTGACTTTTAGTGGTCAATTGTAATTTAAAATGATCATTTATGCTAATATTTTTTGGCACCCTACAGCTACTGCAAACAATAAACTTATTTAAATATAACAAATAATGGTAAATTGAGAGAAAGAATAGGAAAATAAATTAAAACAAAGGGTTTAAAGTTATTTGCTGCGTGAGAACTTATGACTTATCATGAAATTAAGAACTCCTTGGGCATTAGTCCCAGCTATATGTATTTAATATTTATCACATATTATTTGAAAATCGTTCTAAAAAAACTATTGTTAATTCATAAGCCATTCTACCGATCTAAGGAAGAATTGGAGGAGTAATCCAATCTTCAGATTTCATGGATACATGCCTATATATGAGAAGAAAGGCATACACCCGATAGAAAAGCGTCATAAAATCGTTCACATGCTACCATATGAATGGCGTTTGCCCTCGCCTATTGCAGAAGATTATGCGGCGGAAAACGATAAGTTGAGGTACCACAATATTTTCAACTTAACTACCTCTTACTTTGCTCCAGCTGTCACAACAACAAATATCTAGCTAAATCCAGAACAGAAGCAATTGATTCCTAATGTAAAGCGATCTCTAACATCAAACAAGATATACTTTTCTCTACTAATAATTTTGAAGTAAAATCGGTTCCAAGGCGTTTAAGATACTACGGGCCATAATTTCAATGATAAACAGTTGATTTATTTCAAATGTGCAAATCGGTAAATGGCTGAGATTTTAGCGAAACCCGATTTTAGTTTACAATTATTTCATATTCCGTTCAAATTTGTTACCTCTAATAAAGTCCATAGTTGTGAGTACAAAAACATTATTTAAATGTGACTCGTACTCTAAAGTGGTCGTGAATTAAAATTTTCTAATATTTTTATCTATTTCCCGGATACTAAGTTCTGTACATACACGCAGAAAAAAAATATAGTTGTGCATGTTTACTGTAACCATTTCAACATTTTTAACAATATTATAGTCACAGTAACTATATATATGATTGTGGTAACAATAATATGGTTAATTTACGATTCACATGATTGTATCAACCATATATATGGTTACAGTAAACATGTATATGTTTGTGACAACCATTTTTATGATAAATTATTTTATCATAATATGTTGTTCTCATATTATGATATCCATAAGCGGAGAGCAACATAATATGGGAAGTCCTTCATCATATAAATGGTTGTCACAAAAATATACATGTTTACTGTAACCATATATATGGTTGATACAATCATGTGAATCGTAAATTAACCATATTATTGTTACCACAATTATATATATAGTTACTGTGACTATAATATTGTTAAAAATGTTAAAATGGTTACAGTAAACATGCACAACTATATTTTTTCTGCGTGTAGATAATAGTTATAACATGTTAAAAGATTTTTTAAATCTATTTTTAATGATCTAAGAAATTTAAACCGACAATAGTCCAATTTGTTGAAAAATATTTTACAGCCAGACTTAGCTATTATATTATAATAGCAGAACATCCTTAATATGGTTGTGTCTAACTATAATATGGTTCCAACTCAACCATAATATGGTAATGTAGAAACACGATAGTTGATAAACTGATACAAAACCGCCCAACCTTATTATGATTCCAGCTAAATCATAATATGATTATTTTTAAACCTACTAGATGACATGAGTATATTAAGGTTTTAGCCACATGACGATATTGTGGAGTATGTGTGATCATGTTTACTTAGTTGTAGTTAGAATTTTGAAATCCTTACCCTTTCTATTATTTATAATGTTCTGTACCGCAAATTCAAAAATGTATAATATTTCGCTATCTTTCATTTAGAAATTCCAAATATTGCTAAAAAAATTTTACCTTTGACCTTCACCATTTAACGGTTAACGTTTTCCGATTTTAGTAAATCTTTCATAGTATATCTAAAATTATCTGAACTGTTAGATGCTGTATAGGTTTTACTTAAAATTCGTAACAGTAAGGAAATTGCTCTCATTCGCCAAATTATGGCCAAAAAAATATTTTTTCCCGAAAATCACAAAATTAAAATCGTAGCTACAAAAAAACTGTAAGAGGTATTGATATAATTTTTTCATATTTTTATTCTCTGTTATGATCTCAATAAATCCCAAAGTGATGATAAAAAAATTCTGAAATTTTTTTAACAAAATTTTAAAATGAAGATTTGAAACTACCGTTAAAAAAAGTAAATTTGTTTGGCCATTCTACAAAGACAAAAAATCATAGAAATGTAAATATGAATATATTTTAAATAAAAATTAGCTTTTATTTTAATATTTATTAAAATATGTTAATTTTGTTCCTACATTTCTTGTTCAAGTGGTCAGAGACACGTTAATGGAATTTTTAATAACTTTAATATTTCTTAACCAATTTTTGTTTTTTATATCTCATTAGAACGAAAATTACGTACAAATTTCGATTCTTTTGCATTCGATTGCAAAAATAATTATTTAGTAGCAAAATTTTTACAAAAACTGAAAAATTTTTATTTTTTCCGAATTTTAGCGATAATACAGTTTGTGGGTCAATTTGACCCAAAGGAGATATAGGTTTAATCTCAAAAGTATTTTTTATACAGTAATTTTTATTAATATAAATAAATCTACATATTTCTGTAACATAACGCAGAAAGTTAAGGAGTTTCACAAATTTATTTCATATAAATAGTAAAATTTTTCATATATCTGACCTTTGGCTCAAATTTTCAACATTTAGCTTTTAGACCTAGTGTCACAATATTCCACCCGGCACCCTTCAAAATTCGAACACTCATTTTTTTTTCATACAACTGATTGTAACTCTAATGCACATATATGATCCAACACAACTTATTTGATTTTGAAAAAGAACTTTATCAAATACTGACAAAAAATTTTAAACTAGCAGTGGGAAACTAGTTACGGATTTTAATTAAGATATTGGAAATGCTTTAGAAAACACTTTTGGTTTCTAGGATTCAAAAATGTATTCAAGTTTATAAACCCAAGTTATTGGTACCGATTGTTTGTCGTTCATTAAAATCCGTAAAATTCTGAAACCTCCCCAAGTGAGTTCTGAAATGAGGAATTTTTTTTAAATTTTTATAATATAAATTTATTCATAATTAGCTATGACCTTTTCTCATCTTTCTGGCAAGATATGGATTCCGAGCCAAAAGAACTGCTTTTTTTGAGGCCAAGAACGAAACAAAAGCGTTCTACATAGACTGAAATAGTAATCGGAGGGGGTGCGGTCTAGAATAGAAAGCCACTTTATTCTAAATACTTTTTAACATGGCTTTGGTCATTTCGGACATGCAATATCTTATTTCAAGGTCTCTCGGCTTCCGTTCTTTTGGATGAATCCTGCTGCTAGCAAATGTTTACAAGCTCTTGTTGAGTTTGATAACAATCTTCATTGAGTAATGCCTCCAATTCTTGGTCTTCAAACTTTTTTGGATCTTTGTCTTCCGTGTCAAAATTACCACTTTTGAACCGAACAAACCATCTCTCGCTCGTTGAAATCAATGAAACACAGTTACCACAGGTTATTACAGATATAAAACTAATAATAGTTGTCAAAAAAGTTATTTTGATGTTCTTTCATGGTTGTGGTTTGCAGAGCGAGAGAAAAAAATACAATTTTCAATAGGCAACGAGTGTGATATATATCTGTCTCTCTTTTCAAACCACAACCATTTTGACCAGCTGATTCGTATCTGTATAATTTGTGACATTTACCATAAGCTTTGGTGAGCTTCAGCGGTACTTTTATCAAATTAAACTTCCCGCATACGACGCTTTAATGCCACCAAATTCTAAATGAGAATAAATGACAGATATGTCCCTTCAAAATGAACTATGCTGTTACCCCGATAAGTTACCCCTAAAATATCCCCGATAAGTTACCCCTAAATTATTTTCTAACGTTATTCCAAATTTTGACAATTTTGAAACAGAGCAGTAGTTTATAAGTTATATATATGTAGATTTTTATATAATTTACAATATTTATCCCAATCTGCAATGCCACACGCTCTATTTTCTTATGCCATTTTCTATATATGGTTTCCAGATCAATATTCAAAGTATGTATTTATGCTGTTTTTAAAACATCTTCATTGGAAAATGACACAAAAGTGTTTGACAACTTTCATTTAGCCTTAAAACCAAAAACTATTTACAGATCTGTAATTTATGTAAAAACGTGTGAATTTGTACTCGACCAAACTTGGAAAATTCCATTTACATATTTAAAATCAAACTAGTGTACGCCTTTTGTGTATGCTGTGGATTAATGATGTTGAATTTAAATTCAATTTTAAATGAAATATTAACACTGTGCCGTCAACTGCTGTTACTTTGTTATTGTTGTTATTATCTTGCAATATGCAATTTATGATTTATGTAAAAAATGTGTCGCAATTATGTCCTAAGGACAGGTCTAGACACATCTGCATGTTATGTTTAGAAACTAGAAAAAACTAGATTTAAAACTGCTACATACATGCACTGTATTCAAGTCTAGATTTACCTATACTAACATTTGTATTTGCTTGATTAAATTTTTCTTAAAACTGAAAATGTGCATCAAATATATTGTGCACACATAGACTATTATTGAATTTATTTATTAATCACAATTTAACGAATATTTATTTGTCCACGTGTCTCTTAAATAAAATATCCGCCTTTATCATGTTATTTATTTACCTTGGCAACATTGACCGTCATTTCAATACAGTTTTTCTTTACGAATCGTCCAACTGTCAAAATTGTTTGTTTACACATGAAATGTTGATCTTTTAAGAGTCCAAACAAAAATAATAAATAAAATAAGTAAATAAAAAAAAAACAAACAAACAAATAAAGAAAAATGTCTTTAAAAATTTTATTAAGTATTTATGAGTAGTATTCATTTGATTTAATATACGCTTGTAATAAAAAAAATCAATTTGCAAGTGTCAAATTTATTACAAATACAAATAAATAAATAAATAATTTATAGACACAGTCATACAGTGACGTTAACAGACAGACAAACAAACAAACAATCATACACACTCATTTGTAGGCAGACAATAAGACAGACAGACATGAACAGTGTGAAACTTTAACACAGAAATTTGACGGAGTAAGAAAAACGTCACGTCAAAATATCTGACACTTAATTCAATTTTGCTAACTATTGATTGTTTACTTTTTTTTACATTTATTTTATTATTTTATTAGAATAAATTTGAAAGGGAGGAGGTACTATTTACGCACCTTATTGAGAGCAATTTAGCTTAAAAGGCACCAAGAACGTCGTGCAATAGATGCATGGATGGCTGGATGTGTCGCTTGAAAATACTTAGTTTCGGAATAAAATGTTTACTTTTTTTTTTTTTTCTTTCTTACAATACAAATCACTTGTTGACAGACAGGGTGTGTGGACGCCTACATGCAGATACTTTTGGTTGAGTGTTTATATTTATGCACTTAAATTGTAAATATTTTGCTAATAGAACGAACGACAACGATATGTATGAATGGATTGATCGAATTGTATGAATGAATGAGTGAGTGAGTGAACGAAGAATGTATGGATGGATGAGTGGATGAATGAACAGATGGATGACTAGAAGTATGCGATTTTAATGATGGTAATTAATAAAAATTAAAAAAAAAAAAACACACACACACAAATTGCTGTCAAAATTATGTGTTTGATGTGGAGATAATTGCTTTGGCAGGTAAATATTATTATCATTAAGCTTAATAAAGAATTATGTGGTATTTATGACAAATATGGTATTTGTCGCAATCTTTTTATTATAGTATCTTAAAAGGAAGTAAAACAATTCATTTGAAATAATTTAAATTTAGTATACACTTTGTTCTTGAGATCAGTGCTTTCCAAATTTTTTATTTAGAAAATAATAAAAGGCATGTGTTTAACATCCCACAGAACCAGCTAATAGAACTAATCTTTTTTGGTTTTTGTTAAAATTGTCATCATCGCAACTGATTTTTAAAAGTGTTACGATGCAAATTTATTTAAACCCAGCACGATACTTGAGTGTCAATATAAACTTTAAAGAAGCTTTCAAATATCTATATTTATATAGCCGAGAATTGAAAATGTCTACAAAAATCAAATTCTAAAGTCATATATTTAACAGCAATTCTTTCTAGAATATGTCTGGCAAATTAGTCGATAAATATCAGAGATGATATAACTCTTAGTGAGACCGCGTGCACCGCGATCCATATGATCTTTTGTGCAGCCCTTAACTTCAATATAATAGGTCCAGGATTCGTATGTAGCTAATTAAACTGTTTGATAAGATACTAAAAACTAGAGTTTCCAGTTCGGTTTTAACCGAAACCGCGGTTTTTTAAGGCCTCAAACCGAAACCGAAATCGAATTCGGCTTTGACCTTTAATCTATTTTCAGTAGAAAAATTCAAAATTTAGAAATGAGAAATAAACTTTTTCATCCAATATCTCTAAAAACAGATCGGTAAAAATATCTTAAGATTTCTTTAAATTGAATTACAATAATTGCTTCAGATGATGTAGCAGGCTACCTTTCGCAGGCTAGGCAAGGAAACCTGCTAATAAATAATGACACAAACTCATTTAAAAATATTGATTTCCTGCAAATTAAACTTCAAATGACTGTATATTTATTTAATTAAAAAAAAAATAATGCAACATTTTTGTAACAAAGACTAGTTATTTTCACCGGGTCCGACTAGTTGACCCGGTGCACTTCGCCACCCCAATTGGAAGAAAGAAATAGTACTTACTATTAAGTTTTCCTTTGTGAATTAATACTAATTCCAGGATATCATGTCTCTAGTTTCATGTTTATTGTAATGTGGATTCTAGGTCATTCGAAACGTATTATTAGAGTAAAAAAAAGTACCAAAAAAAAAACCCACAATATGTATTCCCACTCAGCATCACGATTCTCGGTCCATTAGATGCTAAAGTCACCTTTTGTGAATTCTAACTCATTCAGAATCATGTGTTCCTAATTTTAAATTTTTTGGTTTATTATTACAAAATAGTCAAAAAGTATTATTAGTTGGAAAAAAGTACCTGTGAGTCCCCTTTTTAGATGCTAACTCGTTCAGGATCATATTTGTTTAATTTTCAGCTTATAGGTTCATTATGTATTATAGAAATTTTAAAATATACCATTCGAAGAACGAAAAAATTCTAATAGTTTTTGTCACCTCAATGTCATATAGATGGCTTAATGACTTCCTTTCTTTACTCAAAAGCATATCAGCCAACATATAAGTAAAATAATTTAAATTTTAAAATTTCAAACTAATTTTCTGATTCTAGGTTAAATATTATAGAAAATTCAAAAAGTACCATTTTGATGAACGAAAAAGTACTCCTTAATTTGGTTTAGTTCTCCTTTTTTGGTATCATAATACCATTGAGCCCCCTTTTTTTGATTAATTCTTTACTGAAAAGCATATTAGCCAACTTTAGTGTATATAAGCTAACTAATTTAATATATTAACAGAGTACCATTAAAATAAATTTTCTTTTATCCTCTTCAACACCCGTCAAGTTTGAATTTTAAATTTGTATAGCTTTTTCTATATTATTTGTTTCTATAGCTCTTAATATATAACAAATTATCACAAAACCGAAATAAAACCGAAACCGATCGGTTTTGAAAATCTTCGGTTTTTTGGAAACTCTACTAAAAACATCCCCAGGGGCCATTAAAGCCCTTCGGAGCCACTTGGCTCTGCTCGACGCAAACAATTTGTTTTAAGAGGCGGGAAATTCAAAAAAAAAAAGTCATGGACTCTTAACTGAATGGACAACACTGCAACTGTCAACAGGAATCTGTCTCCTGTTAAAATTTGAACGAGCTGCGTCATTTTGCTTGTGTTTGACAGCCATTGACGGCAGACTACCTCGTAACTCTGCTCATTAAGCATTATTTTTCGCTGAAGAAACCATCACTCAAATTACGGCTAAGCTTGATAAATGCTATGGGAACTCTGCACTATCAATTTCAATGGTAAGAAAGGGGTTTACTGAATTTCGTTGTGGCCGTACAAGTACGGAAGATGCTGAACATTCTGGTCGCCCAGTTGAGGTCTCTACACCCGAACCAATTGCATAATTTCAGGATATGGTGTTGGCCGATCGGATGTTGAAATTGCGAGAGATTGTGGAAACCATAGGTATGAGAAAGCTTTCCGCAAGATGGCTGCCGCTAACAATCGGGTGTTAAAAATGAGTACACACATGTGCAATTTCCATGGCAAAAATCCATGAATTAGGCTACGAAATGGACCCAATTCAGCCCTATTCTCCGGATTTAGCCCTAGTGATTATTTCTTGTTTTCAAACATGAAGAAAAGTCTCGGCGAAAAGAGATTTGACTCCAACGATGAAATCATCTCACAGAAAATACCCATTTTGATGACCTCAACAAATCTTATTTTTTTGGAAGGGATACACAAATTGAAGAAAAGTTAGACAAAGAGCCTAAGCTCAAAGGAGACTACTTATGTTGAAAAATAAAATAATTTTTTATCCAAAAACTTGTGTTTCATTCAAAAAGGCACCCACCCTCTGCAACGTTCGTACAAAAGTTAAATTGAAACAGTTAATATTTTAACCATAGAGAATTATACAAAGAGACGAAACACTTCGTTTTGTCAAACAAAAGTGAAACAAATCATATGTCAGATTCAACAACAAAATACATTGACTAATTGTTTCCTTCATTACAGGACACTGTATAATTGAGACACATGCTAGAAGTCTGGACTTACGGTACAGCAACTGCTGTAGGAGCTGTCATAATGAAGAAGAGGAGGAGACTGTGTCTCATTTACTCTGCCAATGCCCAGCACTGACAAACCTGAGACAACGCATCCTCAGAATCCCATTCCAATCATACTTGGATGAGTAATCAAGGATGAGTCCTAGATGAATCTACTCTTTCATCAGAGAATCTGGTTGGTTTAACTTGGAGACAAAGGACGTGTGATAAATACCCTACTGTTTACCTCTTGGATATCACAATGGGATCAGTTTTGAATGGATCCAACTGAGCTGCTTAAAGAGTAGCTGCACATGGAACCTAACCTAAACTTGACTAACATGTATTTTGTTGCTGCAAGAGTTAGACTTGTGTTTTTGATAATTACGACTCGTCTCTATGTTACCCCATGATTTTAACTTTTTCTTTGGAAATGAAATGAAAATATTGAAAATTTTATTCTAACTTTCTTATTAAAATTGTATTGAAACAAAATAAACAAACACGAACAGAAAGCAATTTTTAGTTTTCAAATAAATTTTGGTGTTTTTCATATTTGAAAATTGTTTTCCGCATAGATAAATACACATAGATCGGAAAGTCTACTGTTAAAGACCTAACTCAGTTGTTAAAAACCTAAGTGCTGAGAATGTATTAGTAATTGTATTTGTTTCACAAAATGTTTGATTTTTTTAGAGCAATTTTTATACCCTTCACCTTCGTGAGAAGGGTATATATAAGTTTGTCATTCCGTTTGTGATTTCCACAATATAATTTTCCGACCCTATAAAGTATATATATTCTGGATCCATATAGATAGCGGAGTCGATTAAGCTATGTCCGTCTGTCTGTTGAAATCGATTTTCTGAAGACCCCAAATAACTTACAAACTTGATTCATACATCAATATATCGGGAATTCTTCCGGCTCGGTTGCTATTTAAAACGGAGAAAATCGGCCCACAAATCGCTGAGATATAAGGAAACAACCGGGCCAACCTCGATTTCTGGCCTAATTTTTATCTTTATCTGGATTACTAAGTCATTAATATAGACAATATGGATATCTAATGATAGATATTTCAAAGTCCTTTGCAACGATCTATAACCGAATTTTTGTTTTTGTACCAAAAAAAATTTTTTTTTAATTTTTTTTTACTAGTAAATTTAAAAAAAATATTTGAAAATTTAAAAACAAATTTTGAAAAAAATAAAAAAAAACTATATCGAAACAAACATTTTTTTTGAAAACAATTTTGAAAAAAAATTATTTTTTAAATTTTGAAAAAAAAAATTTAATTTTGAAAAACTATTTTGAAAAAAATAATTAATTTTGTTGACCTAAAAATATTTAAAATGTTTATTTTAAAGTATCATTATAGCACTCTTACTTGTTTCTGTGAGTTTTTTTTTTCTAGTTTCAGCTCTATATATATTTCTCTATGGTTTCCCGGTAGTGTTTCTGAATCAGGTCCTAAATGAATTCTATTAAATTGTTTATTGCTGATCAATTTTAGTATACCAATTTCACAATATTATGACTCACATTAGTACATATATTTTTTAGTACAATAAAATAACGAACTAAATAGGTGAGAGTTGTATTTCAAAAATATACCATTGTATTTCAGCTTACTAAGGGAAATAAAATTGAAACTGTCTGAAATACAATTAGAAAATATGTAAGAAAATTCTGAAATACAATTAGAAATTTCTGAAATTCAATTGAAAATTTCTGCAATACATTGAAGTAAAAAAAGAAAACTATATATTTTTTTCTATGAAAGTTATCAATTTGTGTAACTGTTTGATAAACATAAAACATTTTTTTTTCTATCTTAACATATTTATATTTAAAAAGTAATGTAATGTTTGCACTTGACTGGTTTCTGAAACAAACAACTCTCACTATTGTAAATTTCATACGAAATATTCTAATTTTATTAGGAACTTCAAAAATAAAATTACATATGAAATCGATGTCTTCCGATTGGGATGAAATTTCAACATTTATTTTGATATATATCCCACTCAAATCCCACTAAGATACCAAAATGATCTTCAAGGAAAATATCTAAGTTTTCTTTTGAAGTTTTTGATTTCGGAAAAAAATTACAAAATTTTTTTTCCGAAAGATTGAAGAAATAGCTATCAAAGCTATTTGGGACACATTATGTTAAGAATAATAGGTAATAAGTTACATGGTTGAGAAAAAACACCTGCTTGGCCAAATGTCAAATTTTTCTCTCGAAAGTTCTCGACCGATCTCGTTGAAAAATTGTGTCTGAATACTATCCAATTGAATTAACCATGGTGCAAATTTCTTCCCAATCGATTTCAAAAGTTGGTTCACTTGACATGAAATGCCCCATATACATAGATACATATTTGTTCTCATTCTACAGTACATTCTGATTTCGATGTAGGCCATTGAAAAATATTCCCATAAAATTTTTCATATCCAACCAAGAGCTTGTAAATCTTTTATTGAGACCTATAACATTTATGAAGAAAAAATAGATTAGGGCCTAGAAGGGCCAGTTAAGCGCTGTCACTTGATTTCTTTCTGCACTAAACAGGGATTTCACGGCTTTACTTCACCATAATTGGGGGGCAGTATTTATTATTTTTTTTTTTTTTTTTTGCATTAAGCGATGCACTTACCTTTACAACGTAATAATCTTCCAATAACTAAATTTTGTATTTTTTGTTGCTTGACTGATTTTTGAAATAAAAAAATTCAATTGGAAATGGTGTAGTTGTGAACATTATGGAGCCAGTATCCCTTCCTCAGAACGGTTCTAGGAACTACTTCTCTAATTAATGATTCTTTCAAAGAATGTTTACCCTCGTAACTAGTTCTTCGAAAGTTCTAATAACGAAAAGAAATAACTTCTTTGAAGAACCTATATGTAAGCTGTAGTTCTAAATAACTAGTTCCTACAAAACTCTTTAGAATTACTTAAGACAATATTTTCCCATAGAGAGTTCTAGAAGTAGTTGATGTACTGCCAGTGCTATCAATGCTGTAAAATAATCTGAAGTGGTTGTGGTTATAGTCGTTCTCAAGGTTGACTACCGATTCGAAACGGTTAAAAGTCAACGGTAACGCTAATTTGAATTACTTCGGAAATGGTATTTTAGCGGTAACGGTAATTGCACTAATGAAAGGATATTTTAGGGGAAATGGCAGCTTAGCGGTAACCGTAGCCAACCTTGGTCGTTCTAGATTTGGTGGTTGTGGAACAAGACCCAACAATTTTCCTCTGAAAATTAATACTATTTCAATTAACAAAAAATTTAATCATTCAAAGATTAAAAGCTTGATTCAGAAACACGACAGGCAAACAATTTTCAAATGTTTGTATGAAAATCACTCAGTTTTTAAATAATTTTTGAAAGTTTTTCATAAAAAAATTTGAAAATTGTTTTCCATTTGTGTTGCTGAATCAGGCCCTAAATGTATTTGTATGATTATGGGCCGTATTCAGAAACATGAAAGGAAAACAATTTTCAAATTTTTGTATGAAAAACACTCGAAAAACTGAGTGATTTTCATACAAAAATTTGAAAATTGTTTTCCTTTTGTGTTTCCGAATACGGCCCTAAATTTTTGTTAATTCTAATCTATACCAAATTTAATCAAAACATTTTCATTCGTTGATTCAATAAGAAATAAATTTTATGAAGGAATTGACGTTTGAAGTACTTTGAATTAATTCGTAATTAATCTTTTAATATATAAAATTTTATTTTGCAAATTAAATTGAGAATTAATTTATTTGAACCTTTGGTTTAGGTTCTTTGGAAGTGGTTTTATAGTATGAAATGTGAAAATTTTGAAATTCTGAATTAAGATTAAATTGAATTAACTAATGCAAAACACTGCTGTTAAACATGATTCGACCTTGCTTTCCCTAGAACAAAAACTTATATATAAGATAATTTTAATATAATTTAAAATTTAAAATGTAAAAACATTAATTTTTTTTAATATATTTTTATTTTTTCTAGGAAATCACAAAAAATTAATTAATTATCTTTTTGATTATTTTTTATAAATATGATAGAATATTGAAAACAATTACAGTGATTTTCTACATGCCCCTAGACTCCAAATATATGGATGTGTCAAATGCTAAAAGGCCTAACACACTTTTTAAAAAATTCTCTGTCTATTATTTAATTTATGAGGAGTGACTACAACCATTTGTTCCGTTTTATCATTTTCATAAATTTTTCAAACATCACTAATTTACTAAAATTTTTATTTTAGTACTACTATTTTAAAAAAGTAGTATTTCTACTACTATTTTTAAAAAAAGTTGTTTTTCCACTACTATTTAAAAAAAAGTAGTATTTCTACTACCATTTAAAAAAAGTAGTATTTCTACTACTATTTTAAAAAAGTAGTATTTCTACTACTATTTTAAAAAAGTAGTATTTCTACTACTATTTTAAAAAAGTAGTATTTCTACTACTATTTACAAAAAAGTAGTATTTCTACTACTATTTTTAAAAAAAGTAGTATTTCTACTATTTTAAAAAAAATTAGTATTTCTACTACTATTTTTAAAAAAAGTAGTATTTCTACTACTATTTTAAAAAAGTAGTATTTCTACCACTATTTTTAAAAATTTAGTATTTCTACTACTATTTTCAAAAATAGTAGCATTTCTACTACTATTTACAAAAAAAGTAGTATTTCCACTACTATTTTTAAAAAATGTAGTATTTCTACTACTATTTTAAAAGTGTAGTATTTCTACTACTATTTTTAAAAAAAGTAGTATTGCTACTACTATTTTCAAAAAAAGTAGCATTTCTACTACTTTTTTAAAATGGTAGTATTTTATAAAGTTTAGAAATTATAGGCATAAAACTGAAATCAAAATTAAGACTTTAAATTGAGAAATGAGAAAAAAGATTCGTAGAATTTTTAAAAATTCTAAACATTTTAAATATAATGTAAATCTAATAAATTATAAAATACATTTTATATAGAAAAAAAAAAAACAAATACAAAACTCACGAGGAAGTTGAATTAATTGAAATAAAAATAAACATACATAAGTATATGTATGTATGTAGGTAAAATTTTAAATATTTGATAACAAAAAACATTTCTTATTAAACAAATAAACATTTTAAAAGAAAATGAAAACAACAATGATGATGTATTTTTAATTATTTCGCTAAAACGACTTTAAACAATTGAAAAATTTTCAACAAAAAATGAAAATAAAATGGAAAATTGTGTGTGGCTAAATAAAAATACCACAAAATCTCGTGTTATTTGTTTTCAATTTTCAAGTATATGTCGTTAGCTTAGTGAGCAAATATGCTAAGTCTCTTTTCACAAAAAAAAAAAATTCCTTGGTTTTAAATATTTTAGAAATCTGTCAATGGTATTATTATTTGGTATGATTTATAATGATAAATAATCACAATTTAGAAGAGGTTGTTTGGGACTTTACATATTTTTTATTATTTATTTTGTTTTTTAGTGGACTTAGCTCATTTTCTTATACAATTTTTTGTATTGCTTTAACTCTATTATTTGATTTAAAGTCTCTATTGTCACTAAAGTTGCTTTTAAAAGGCAATGGAGAAACGTTTTTGATATCAGTAATCGAGATGATAATAAGTTTAAAAATTTCCATAAAAAACTTATGATTTACGATGTTTGGTTGAAATTTAAGGAATAAACCAATAATTAATGTTATATTTTTCAATTTTGACAAAATAAAATGGACTTGCCTGCTTTGCATATCACGGTATAAAAACGAGAAAAAACTAAATAATTGTGAACTTTCTTTACGCAAACAGTGTGTTTTTACTTATTCCAGCGTTTTGCATTAAAATAAAAATTTTCATAAAAAGTGGACTTGGCACATTTGCACGCTAAGCTAACAAAATTAATAATAGGAAATTTTGAAGAAAATAAAACATTAAAGCAAAGAACTATATTTTAATTTGTATAGGAGAAATTTAGCACAGACCACATTAATTTGTATTGTTGGTGTCACTCACTCTAGGTGACTTTCATTAAGAAAAATCAAGAACTTTGGGAAATAACATGAGTAACTTATTAAAATTTAAAACAAAATCAAAACAATAAATATAGAGTAAGAAATATTAAATGCAAAGTTCAGACCCTTTGTAATATATTGAGCATAGGAATATTTTTACTTACTTGTCATCCTTATCGTATTTGGGAAACGTTACATTATCCAGCAGTACAGATGATTCACTCTGTGGCTCAGCTGAAATACCCTGAGCACGTTGACGCTGAAACGATTGACCAGATTTTCGAACACCACCGGTAGCCCCGGCACCACCACCACTGGCCACTCCGCCACACGGTGTTGTGGCGCCACTGCGTGAGAATGGAAAGACACTCTGAAATTTATCCAAATGAGATTTAAGTTCAGCTATTTCCGTATCTTTGAATTGCAGGGCACGTTGCATTTCTTGGATTTTGAGATCCTTGGCATGTATGATATGTATGAGACGTTCCTCTTGAACTGTGACCGGCACATACGAGCTATTAAGCACATTAACACCGCCAGCGGTATGATCCATCATTGGGGCCGTATTTGTCTGATTCGAAATACACAAGCCCTGCATTTGGGCGGCCAAATTGTATTTCTGCTGGGCACAGTAATCAGCAGGAGTATAGACAGCCGTTTGTTGGCCGGTGGGTTGTATGACTATGGGATTGCCGGTGGGCGATGTGGCGAAGATACCCTGCGTTTGGGCCTGCAATTGCTGGTACCGTTGTTGCAGCTGTAGCTCCTGCTGGTGTAGAATATTGCGGGTTTGAAAATTCGGATCGGTATTGAGTTGTTGAGCTCCCGTCGGCACAGTGCCGTAAATAAGCGTATGCGTTAACACGTCTGCCGTATGCAAGGGCAAAGATAACCGTATATTACCACCCGGTGCGTTGGTGTCTATTAGCGTGCCACTTAGCACTGGCAAATTATTGTTGTTCACAAGACCCAGATCGGGTTGAAACTGTATGTTGGCGTTCGGATCTTGCTGCATTTTAGCTAAATTCTCTTCTTCGTTCAAATTGACTGCCGGACTCTCCGGTTCTGTCTGCTGCCGCAGTAGCAAATCTTTGTCGTTCTGACGTAATTCCCTATTAGCGCTGTTAACGTCTACGTCGATGATTTCGTTGTGCTGTTGCTGGTGCTGTTGTTGATGATCTTTATTATTTAAATGTTCTTTTTGATCTCTTTCCACCAGTTTTGGCTGCTCTATCTGGTTGTTATTATTGCCAGCAGTAGCAGCTGCGGCCGTTGTATTTGTTGCTAATGTTGCGTCAGGTGCTTGGATATGTGTTTTCTCTGCGGGGAAAATTTCCGCCTTTTCGCTTAAATGTTTTTCCAAAATATTTTTAGTTGACGTGGGTGTTGAGTTTTTCTGTTTTCGAAGGGAATTTAATAATTCACTATGACTATGTTGTTGGCTCTGCCTTGTTTTTAATTTTGTTTGTTCTTGTTGCTCTCGCTGTTGTAGTTGTAGTTGTGGATCTTGACACTTATCTACTATAGCTATTGGTAGCTCTTGTTTATTTACGTTTCTATTATTGTTTATTAAGTGGGGATCTAAAGCATTTAATAAGGCACCATCGGTTGGAACTAGTGTCGCAACAGATCTGTGTATATACTGCGATTCTTTTACTATTTCGGTTTCTGCTGTATTTCTATTTGTTGTGCAAGAAGGAGTTGTTGTAATAACATTTGTTGTATTTGTTGCGGTTGCTGTTGCTGCTGCTGTTGTTGTTTTATTAACATTATTTGGATTGCTGAGGTTGTGATTTGTAAATATAGCATCGTTGGCTGTATTGTCTGATGAGGCTGGCCTCTGTCTAGCGAAGCACAGCCGATCAAAACAAATACGCATGCAAGCGATTTTGACGTTTAAACGCTGACGAGTTGTTTATCAACACACAACAAGCCCTGTAAATATACAAATGAGAAAAAAGAAAGTAAAGAATTAACAAAAGCGAACAAAAAAAAAAAATAAAATGTTATCAGTAATTTTCCTTTACGTTTACAAATATCTATACATATGTATGTACATATTTACAAAATTATTTGCTATTTGACCCACATACATATAAAATGACTGTAGATACGTTTTCTGTCACTATCTATCTGTATTTCAGTATTTGTTTATTTGCGGTGCAAATTAATTAGAGTTCTCAAGGAGAGGTTAAATTCGAAATAAATACATATATTTAACATTACATTTTAGTTTACATTGTTTCAAAAAATACAAAATGTCGCTTTGATTAATTCACTTTGAAGTGTCCTCATTAACATGAAAATGTGTCATGATACCAAACTAATTTTTAATGAAGGAATTAAGCCAAGCATTACTAATGTTTAAGCTTTATCTTGAGCTGGCAAAGGAAAAGTTCAAATTCAAGGTTGTATTTGAACAAAATTTGATAAAACCCTGTATGACAAAATAATAACAAACAAGTAAGAGAGCTATATTCGGCTGTGCCGAATCTTATATACCCTTCACCAAATTATACTTTAAAATAAAATTTATAAAATTCTTTTTTTTTTTAAAAAATTTTTTTTCGAAATTTTTAAGTTTTTTCCAATTTTTTTTTAATTTAAAATTTTTTTTTTTTAACTTATTAGTGAGAAAAGAGTTTTTTGTGAAAAAAATTCGGGTTAAAACGTATTTTTCCCGATTTTGACCCATTGTAGGTCCAACTTTGTATAGCCTTATATACATCGTTGCAATGGACTTTGAAATATCTATCAATAGATATCCATATTGTCTATATTTATTACTTAGTAATCGATATATAGATCAAAAATAGGCAACAAAAATAGAGGTTGTCTCGGATTTTTGCTCATATCTCCGTTATTTATGGACGGATTTTGCTGATTTTAAATAGGAAACTTCTCGAAAGCATGTCTGACAGAATTATTGAAGATTTGGATCCCGAAGATATCTGGGGCCTTCAGAAAATTTATTTCAACAGACAGACAGACAGACAGACGGACATGGCTAAATCGACTCCGCTATCTATAAGGATCCAGAATATATTTACTTTATAGGGTCGGAAAATTATATTGTGGAAATTACAAACGGAATGACAAATTTATATAAACACTTCTCACGAAGATGAAGGGTATAAAAATGCTTATTGCTAAAAACAATTTTAATACACAACTCGTTAGCTTAGTGTACAAACGTGCTAAGTTTACTTTTTAGATTATAATACAAATCGTTAGAATAAGTAAAAATAAACAGTTTGCTTAGAAAACATTTACAATTATTTTAGGTTTTCTCGTCGTTATATACAAACGTGCTAAGTCCATTTTTTTTGGGCAAAATTGCAAAATTTTTATCTCAGTTAAATGGAATTGAGTATTAACTACTATGTTATTAAATTTAAAGAATTTATTATCATTTCGATTAATGGCCATTGCCATTTGAGAGCAACATTTTTAACAATAAAGACCTTAAATCGTATAACAGAGTGTAAACGATTAAATTAAACACAGAATGCTAAAAGAAAATGTGCTAAGTCCACTTAATAATACAAAATACTTAAGGAGTGAGATCGAAAAATTCTTAACATAGCACTAAACCACTAAGCTTACAGTTTTAATTTTTTTTTTTTTTTTTTTATTTGATTGAAATTATTATTGCAATTATATGAAATTTTGAACCTTTTTCGGAAACCCTTCCATTAACGTTTTTATAGTGGTTTGTGTCACTTTGCTGGAACAGGTAGTCCATATCCGTTTAAAATCTATCACACCTTTGGACACATTTTTTGTGCTATTAATATTCTTTTAATAAGAGCCCAATATCTTTCCACTGGTCTTAGCTCCGCGCAGTTTGGAGGATTTGCCTCTCTTGGTACAAATACCACATTATTGTTCTTGTACCACTCAAGGGCTTGTTTACCATAGTGAAAGGATACCAAGGATACCATTCATTAGACATTATGAAGTCTTATGAATGGAAACATCCTTTTTTGTAAACATTCCTTGATGTAAATTTCGGTATTTATAGAGCCCGTTGTAACAGATGATTGACTTCTTTTGCCGCATCTGCATATTGCTTGCCATACCAAAAACTTTTTGGAAAATTTTATCTGTTTTTGGGTCCTAAACTTTTTTTCAGCATTCCCTCGAGCGAAAAATCTGCCAGAGCATACATTTCGTCATCCATTATGCAGCAAGAATATTTTTTTATAAAACTTGACTTCAATTTCCGTGCTCTGTTTGGGCCTCTAAATTTTTAGCAGCGTTCCTGTCAGGAACTTTTTGAGCCTTGTATGTTTTGAAACCTGTATTAGCTTTAACTTTTCTTTCCAAATAGTTCGAGCACTGAGCTAACCGGAATGCTTTCCTACCGGATTTGAAAATGCTTTCTATTTTTTTGGCTTTAGAAACATCATGTGGACCATTCCTTCTACCTGAACCAGGGTTTCTATCAACGGACGAGTTCTCCTGATACTATTTTAACATTGGAATCCGTTTGACGGCAGACCTTTGATTGTTCGGCCAACTTTTTGTAGGACCAAGTTGGGTTTTGTTGAAAATATTTAATAATTTTAGTATGCACAATTTTAATCAGATTAACAACAAATGAATATAATTGACATTAAACATAAAAAAAAAATCAAATAATACTTGCTTTAAAAGTTTTAATGAAAAACGTGTGTTAATAATTTTACGATCTCACTCCTTAATAGAAAATGTGCTAAGTCCCACAAATGGCCTTATAAGTGCCCAATGCACTTCTTGCAATCTATGATTACACAGGTCAACAAATAAAGAAAACAATTTTGGTGCCAAGATACAGTTAGTGTTTTTGTATTAGGTGTGCATTGGTAACACCTATAATGTTTTTAAATTATTTCTAACATATAGCTTTGGATCTCCCTTCATTTTTCAATACTGGCTGTCATAAGTAAAGTCGTGTGCCCGTTTCAAATTTGTATATGTACATTACTCGCGAAAAAGTTGTCGCATGACCGCATGACAAATACACATTGTTACTTAGTGAGAAACACGTATTTCAATTACTTTAAGATGGAGATTAATAATAATAAGCAATGGATTCCTGAATAAGCAATGGATTCAAAATATTGTGTGTTACGTGTGTAATCAACATTTAAGATAGTGGGAAAGCGGTAACCGTAGTCATTTGAAGTTTGGTGTACCTATGATTTAGTTTTTTCTGATGAACCCAACAGTGATTTTGAAGTGTTAACGACGCCATCACTTTTCCACAAGATGCCTTAACCATAGGGTAAGATAGAGACGAAACGTAATTATAAAAAACCTAAGTCTGTTGTCAAAAACCTAACTCTCGCAACAACAAAATACATGTTAGTCAATGTTGTTGTATTTAACAAAACAGACCCAGCAATTCTAGGAGACAGTCCCGAACTAGTGATTTTACCCATCATTTAGGGTGGGAACTAGTTACTTCAATAGCTACGTGACTAGTTATTTTAACACGGGCATGTCCTAAGCAGGGGGTCAATTGACCCTTTTGACGTCAATGAGACTGTCTAATAGCTGGTCCAAAGTAGTCAACGCATTGGATTCACATACTGGTTAAATAGCGACAGTTACCTAAGTGGTAACTTGATCAGCTACATAACTAGTTATTTTAACATGTACGAGTGCTAATTGACCTCAAATAGTCAGCTAAAAGACATATCATAGTCCAATAAACGATAGCTTGTAAACAAACCTTTCTTTGACAACTCTCCAATGGATTGCTTCTGGTGGGAAAAATAACTACTTTCTAAAGTGCAGTACAAAAAAAGAACGTTTAAAATGACTTCACTTTAGGTTACAAAGAGACACTAAAGTCACTATTGACTTCATGCTATGTTAGATAGGATATCAGTCTACTTAAGCCAAAATTAAAATTAACTATATGGGAATTATATCAATACAATTTATATAAAACCAGTTTGAACGAATTATCACAGAACACGTTTAAAGTGACTACGCCCCAGATAACTTAGAGACACTTAATTGACAATTGTCTCCACGCTAGATTACCTGGGACGTATAAAGTAACCAATTGTCTTATCTCTGCACTACAAAGAGCACATACGTCTCAAATGACCAAAATATATAAATTGGAGTCAGCCAAGTGATAAAACATTTGTGACGATTACTGTCTATAAGGGATACATTGACTACTTGCTTAACTGCTGGGGAGTGTCTCGTCTCTATGTATAATTCTCTATGACCTTAACCCTCTAATGCTTAAGCATGCCTCAAGGCACTCATCGCAAAATGCCAATAAATGCAAATACAACTTTCAAAAACTTTGAAAGCTTCTTAAAATAATTTAAGTACATTTTTTTAACAACTGTTACATACGTTTTTGAAATGAAAAATCAGTTATATTTCCATTTATTGACATTTTTGCTCAAGCATTAGAGGGTTAAATGACTTGATAAGAGACCTTAACCTTTCGAAAAAGAGATCTGAGCTGCTAGCATCTAACTCAAAGAAATAAATCTTAAGGTACGAAAGTATCATTTTATCGCGGTGGCGAAAAAGAACATCTTCCACATTTTAACAACGAAAATTATGTTGTAATGACATTAGTGGCCTTTTAAAATGTCCATGTTTCGTCTCTTTATGGGATAGCAGCGCCGAACATGACCATTGGATCAAGAAAGACTGGCCTCTGGGAGAATACATGACGGTTGGAAAACAAAATGTAATAAACCCGCCTTTGCTTTCCAGAGATAAGACCATTTTGCTTCCATTTCACATCAAATTGGGAATTATGAAGCAGTATTTGAAGGCATTAGATAAAACTGGTTCATGTTGTGCCGTTTTTTCAGGAAAGTTTTCGGGATTGAGTACAGAAAAACTAAAAGGTATTTTTGATGGCCCACAAATAAGACTTTTAATGAAAGACAACGATTTCATACATTCAATGAAAGATCTAGAAGTAGAGGCTTGAAAATCTTTTGTTGCTGTTGTATAAAATGTCTTATAAAATATACTATCTGCATAGTCATTTAGACATGTTTCCTAAAAATCTTAGATCGTATAGGGAAGAAGAACAAAATGTAAAAGTGATGTAAGATATATACTAAGGAGCGCTGGAATGTACATCTGTTTGGAGATTACTGTTGGAGTATCACACAGGAGTGTCCTAAAGACGTTCATCGTAAAAAATCTTCTAAGCTGTAAAATAAATAATAAAAAATAATGAACGATAGTTTATTTTCGACTACACGTAGCATTGAACAAATAAGTAAACAATTAGAATCAGAGTATCGAAAATATTTAAAATCAGTTTTATTATTGGCGGCATCAAAATCATTTTATACCTGTGTTATTTATCACTCTATAACTCTAAGGGCCATTATTACAACTTGCCTTTAAGTTCGTAATAGTAAAAGTTAACTTTAAGCAATAGAAAAACGTATCCTTAAAGTTAACTTTTACTATTACGAACTTAAATGCAAGTTGTAATAATGGCCCTAAGTCATACCAAATAAGAGACAGATTTCAAAAATATTAAAAACAATGAATTTTATAATATTTCTTAAGTCTCCTGTAAAATTTGTGAAAAGGGACTTAGCACCTTTGTACACTAAGCTAACGAAATTTTGTGATTGCTATAAAGCCCCTAATACTGTTAAAATACAACATTTAGTTATAGCTAGTAACGAAAAGTTTGAACTAGAAAAATTTTTGCACTTTTAAAAAATTATAATCTCAAACAGGGTTTAGTAATCTGCATTTTCATATACTAAATTTGACAAGAGAGTGCATAAGCATTTTATTAAAAGTAAATTCTAATCGTAAATTATAAATGTTAAATTTTCGTATTAAATCGAAGTACCTAATTAATATATACATATGTATGAACTTTTTAAACTCTGAATGGAAATTTGTTTGAATTAGCTGCTGATAAAGTTAGTATAATAAAGCATTTATTTTGTTTATTAGCAGGTGCTACTAATTATAAATGTCAGAAATAATGTGTTTAATAAAATTTGATGGCTGCTCTAGAAATTTCTTTACAGCAGTCAATTTTTTGAAAATTTCAATTATTGAGTATTTGAGAAGGAAAATTTACAAAAGATTATATTCAATAGAAAAAGAAACCGATCGTAAAATAAATAATAAACCAGCAACTACTGAAGCGTTTTGTTCAAAACTTGGAATAGTTAGTGATGGAAATAAGCTTTGGGATTGAGTTATTTTGTTGAGTTCATGGTTATTTTATCAAATATTTGAACAATCATTTAAACAATGTTTATGAAAATCTTAGAAAAATTTTTAAAATTATATGAATCATGAGATAATATGATGTACAAAATAACAATTTTCATTTTATAATCAAAACAAGATAATTCCCATAAGCGGGTCAAAATCACATTATTCTAAACAAGTTGTAAAAGTATTACTCCGTCAAAAAGTTGAATTACATTTTGGAGACCGATATTAAATACAGTGGACGAATTTTGTGACTAAGCATTAAAATAATATTATATATCCTGACCTTCCATTTACTACTCTGCAAATTTCTGTCCCTGCGTATCTTTCCTGTTTTACATCACTGCATTGTACATACCGGATCGTTAGTTTTCTATATTTATTTTAGCAATGAAACTAATGATATTTATTTATTGGTTTAATTACAAAATAATATAGTAGTATGAAGTTGGAAAACAAGAAAAAATTGATTTCAGAATAAAATTTCATTCAAATATTTTAAATTAACTTTCTAACAAGATACAGAAACGAAAAATCTATTTCTCTAGGGAGAAAACATTAAGTATCTGGAGTAAGTACAAAATTGCTGATACTGATTCCCGAAATCTTCGTGTGCCAAACGACTATGGCATAAAGAAGCTCTATGTGAGACAAGCCTTAGTTTTATAGTTCTTTCTGCTCCCTCGGCCATTAGAAGCTTCTGGTCATTCGTTAAAAGAGTAAATAATATTGCTAGTTCTCTAATTCTGACTCTTTGAGAGTTTAAACAAATATTCAATGACCTGTTAGATAAAGCTAAGCGTTTGACTGAAGTATTTGTAAGTAATTCATACTTGAAAATGTATCTCAAGCTATGCCAAATATATTCTTACGAACTCGTTGATTTTAGCAACTTTCAGTATAAATACGTCTTCTAAGGCCAGATGAAATTCCAGACCTGGTCCTGAAGCAGCGCTTCTCGACAATTGCTTATATATATGTGAGCCTTTTTATTTATTTATGGAATCCTCTTTTTTTCTCAGATCTAACAAGAAGTAGTTAGTTCTCATTACTTAAAAGCAAAACTATTTGCTCTTTTGACATCATCATCGCAGGGTGGTAGATCGGTTTGGCTTTGTTTTTCTAAAACTTATTTTCACAAACTTTCATGAACTAATCCTTTACCAATGGTACTTCCAAGTTCCTGTGGATGTTCTCATTTCTAATGCATCATGGAGCTTCTACCATGGTCCTAAAAATATTCGAATAGGCTCACAGTATAGATTCCTGAAGACTGGATTTCATATATTCAAATTAAATTTAATACCGTTCTTATACAGTATGACTTTATACACAAGGCTTAATTTTGATCGGCCACTGATTGACCAGTGAAGGCTTTGTTTTTTTTTTATTCATGGATGATTTATGAAGACGCCAAGTAAGTCGTATATTCAACACATTTTTAATCGTTGTGTCTAAGTCTAAATAAACGGTCCGATAGATAAGACTCAAGTAATTAATGAGTTCTCTGTAAATGGCTTGACTGTCATTTAAAAACATAGCCGAATAATATTTCTTTAATTCAAACGATTTTTTTATCTGTAAAGTTAAACGATTCTGTGATATTAGCGGAAACCTAATTAATGAACTCACTTAAAAATTGTACAATTTTCTTTGTAATATTTCTACGTAAAACGTCAAAAAACAAACTTTTGTAGGAAAAGGTCAAGTCTTTAACTGATTTTTTTTTTTTAGAGAAACTCCTAGTTTTTAAAGTTGTTTTATTTTAATGTTGTCTGGGCTAATAGCCAATGTGTCCAAGTTGGCAAATATTGTAGTAGTCGTCTCATCAAGTTAAAATTGATGATCACTGATCAGCAAATATTCTAGTCTTTTCCTCAACACTGTGAGTTCAGATACCAGATCAGATTCCCAAAAAGGGTTTTGTGCCTCCACAGGTGAATAATATTTTTCTAAGTGAAGTGAATATTGAAGTGTTGCCACTATCATCTTAACTTGATCTAATCGGAAAGTATCTGAATTTAAATTAAAACAATAAATGACGTAAAGTCATTGAACGCTGAATACAATAATCTGTTTGGATTTGACTGCAGATGTATTTTTTTATATTTTCGCCAATTAGAAAAGACAAATTTTGGAATACTAATTTCCCCGTAATAGGATAAGAATATTGGAAACTTGGAAGTAGATGATAATATGATATTTCTGTATATATGGAAATACGACAAATATTTTTTGATATTGCAAAATCTATAAGATCAGGAATTTTTACTTCAAATTGTTAACTTCAATTTCCATGCTCTGTTTTTGGCCTCTAAATTTTTAGCAGCGTTCCTGTCAGGAACTTTTTGAGCCTTGTATGTTTTTAAACCTGCATTAGCTTTAACTTTTCGTACCAAATAGTCCGAGCACTGAGCTACCCGGGCTGCTTTCCTAACGAATGTGTTGGGAGCTCTTTTGAAAATACTTTCTATTTTTTTGGCTTTAGAAACATCATGTGGACCATTCCTTCTACCTGAACCAGGTTTTCTATCAACGGACAAGTTCTCCCGGTACTGTTGAATAACATTTGAAACAGTTTGACGGCAGACCATTAAATGCGTGACCAACTTTTTGAAAAACGTGTGTTAAGAATTTTATGATCTCACTCCTTAGTATGTCGAACTTTTGTGGATAATATCAAAACATCCTATTCATAAATCATGAGCTTAGGGCGAAAAAACTAATCTATATTCTAGGTTTGCTTTACATATATTTTTACATGCTATAATGCAGTTGTTTTCTTAATTGTCAAAAAATCTAATTGCTAGATATACAATGTTAAAATATGTGCTTTGGCTACTTATATGACCTATTTTGAGATTAATCACATTTTCTAAAAACATTAAAGCCAATGGAAACAAAAGCATTACAAAAGGCATTAATAAGGCAAGGATATAGATATTAGTAGTAGATATGGAAACATACTAAAATTCTACAAAACATAAAAAATCTATTTAAACAGTTTTTTAGCCTTTCAAAAATCTGACTCCATTCGACATTAAAGAATATATAATTTGGACACTTATGAATTTTATTTATTAATTTTTACAATTTCAATACAATGTTTGTAGTTTTCTAAAGGCCATTTCAACAATTTCATAGATTTCATTCGACTTTAATGGTCTGTTTAGGTAGGCTGACATATGTATAAGAGTATCGCCCCAAGTTAAACATTTTTTATGTTTTAATTTTCAAAATTGTTAAACAAAACAAAAGTCGAAATGATCACCAATCGCATAGTAATAAATAAATGAACTAAATTCTGATTGGGTGCAAAGGCAACAATTACTTTATTTCAACTAGATAGATATAACATAACATAAAAAGTGTGGTGGTGCAACATATGTATGCATATAATTGTATATTTAGGGTATGCAATTTGTTAAAAGTTTCAACTAAATGTGAAATAAATGTGAAATGTTTATTATTAAATAATTAAGCTAACAAATATAATAAAATTAGCTTAGTGTACAAAAGAATTAACTCCATATTTAATTCGCTGTTTTTTGATTATTTCTAAGCCATTTGTGGGACGATTTTCTAAATTTCAAATAGCAACCTAACTTGGACTTTAGCGGATATATTTATGTAACTTATTTGGGGATTCGGAAAGTTTAATTCAACAGACAGGAGCACAGACGGACATCGACACAACTAACTTTAACGATCTGTTTTGCTAGGTGGCGCGCATCCGAAATGTCAAATCTTCCATGATTCTGGCGCATAAATCAGGCTGAATTTGACCGATTTGAGGGCCGCTTTGTTTGGCTTATTCCATTAGACCTTCGACTTAAGAAAACCCCACAAAAAAAAGTTTAAAGGGGTCAAATCCCACGACATCTTTGGTCAATACACATCACCTCCACGTAAGATGACCATGCTCTCAAATCGCTCGTGCAGAATGACCAAGAGCAGTGTGGCACGTAGCGCCATGTCCATATCATCCAAAATAAGTTGGTAATCATCGACCTATAGCCAACGTGGTTCTCAAAGAAATATGGACCCATGACGCCGCAGTCCAAAATCCACTCCAAACAGTGACTTTTGTCGGATACATGCAACGCTCTTGGATCTCATGTGGATGTTCAAACAGAACTTCCATCTTGATAAAACTATTTTATCATTTGCACGTGTTAATGGTGATTTGGCAAAACAAACTGATTAAATGACAGCCAATTCAACATATGTAGCATCAACAATGGCCGCTATCAACTGCCAAATTTCGAAAGTCGCTATTGGAAAACCCTTTATGTACTTTATGGGGTCGCAAATGAAAGAAGTAGAACGTATATTTACCCTTGCCACTGATGGTGAAGGGTATAAAAAGAGACTTAGTTTGTTACCTCATTCAGCTGACAATTAATTAAATAATGTTTATAGGGGCAATTTAAAAACTCGCTACATAAAAAGTATTTACGTTTAATACATAGAGAAAATAGATTTGTAGTAGCAACCAAATGGGGTATTAAACCCCAGTTTGTCAACTGGCAATGTGATGCGGTCATTAAGCCGACACTATTCTATGGAGTCTCTGTCTGGTGGAAGGCGCTGGACAAAGGCTCAACTTGTATGCTATTCGAGAAGGTTTTGAGAAGAATGGTAATCATGATAACAGGAGCTCTAAGAACGACCGCAACAAAGTCACTCTTTGCTTTATTAAACTGGATCCCGGCGGATCTAATGGCCAGAAAAACGGCATTCAATTCGGCCTTCAGGCTAAACGCGATTGGGGCGTGGAGACATGCTCCATATGGTCACGCCAGTATAATAGGTAGCATTCGGAATCTCCCGGAAAATATCGATTACTGCACTTTTAGGCCCTTCATGGTGAGAAGTTTTGGTTTCTCAATTCCACATATTACAGAAGCAATGGACGGTCCTCTACACGACACAACGGGTCTCTCAGTCTATACGGACGGCTCTAGGAGGGGATATCGAGTTGGCGTAGGTGTCTACATTCAGGCATTCGAAACTAGGTTATCTTTTAGACTTCCAAATGAATGCAGCATTATCCAGGCTGAAATATCAGCCATAAAAAGGGCGGCTAACTGGCTCAGTTATAACAAGATATCAGGTATATATATACGTATATATACTGACAGTCAGGCCGCAATAAAATCTCTAACAGGTATATATACAACATCTAATTTGGTCCAGGAATACCGGGCATCCTTAAACAGGATGGCGAGACATTCAACAGTCGTACTCAAGTGGGTACGTGGACGCTGATGAATTGGCGAAAAAGGGCGCCATGCTGCATGACGGACACATAGACTTCCTATGTGGGATTCCGTTATCCAAATGCAAGCTTCACATTAGTAACTTCTACTATGAGCTTGCTCAGGCAAGATGGGGTTGTGAACCCACATGTACTATTACCAGAATGATATGGCCCCGACTAAATCGTGGACGAACAACATATCTTCTTGGCTTGGCACGCTTACAATTGAGCGGTATGGTGGCGGTGAGTACCGGTCACTGCACTTTTGGCAACCACGCGAGGACACTTGGCTTGCCCTACAACAACTTCTGCAGAAGTTGTCAAAACGAGGAGGAGGATGAGACAATTTTTCATCTTCTTTGTCACTGTCCGGCATTGGAAAATCTTCGCTAAAGGTTTCTGGGACATCGTTCCCTAACTAGTATCTCTGAGCTCTCGAATTTGAGGCTTGAGTGCATTTATGCCTTTGTAAGGAACAGTAATTTTCTAACCAGACCTAATATGGGGATTTCCATGGACTGACCAATGATAATCTACTCTCCTTTCTCTTTCTCTCTCGTATCTCTTCTCTCACTCTTCAACCCTAACGAAATACTGATTGTCCTATTCTCTCTTTTCATATCTACTCTGTTCTTCTCTTTTTGCCTTTATACTTTCAGGCAACACAAAGGGACCTATGCCTGGACCCACGTGAGCTGCACTTCTTCCTCACTTCGCTGCTGCCTGGAAACCTAACCTAACCAAATTTGTTGCATATTGAATGATTCTGTTGTAGACATTTTTCGGTTCTATCAACAGAAAGTCTGTTGATGGTTGTAGCAACCAAAGTTTTGTTATCCCTTCTAAAATTTTGTAGACACAACTGTAAAATTCGGTCACTAAGATATTGGCAACCAATTCGGTTGCTATAGCAATCGTTTATTGGACTTTTTAGCTGACTATTTGAGGTCAACTAGCACCCGTACATGTTATAACAACTATAGTTATGTAGCTGATCAAGTTACCAGTAGGTAGTTAGTAAGGTAACTGACGCAATTTAACCAGTATGTGAATTCAATGCGTTGACTACTTTGGACCTTTGGACAGCCTCATTTTAGTCAAAAAGGGTCAAGGACAAGCACGTGTTAAAATAACTAGTCACGTAGCTATTGAAGTAACTAGTTCCCACCCTAAATGATGGGTAAAATCACTAGTTCGGGACTGTCTCCTAGAACTGCTGGGATTTTACAGGGGATATCAGTATACTTAAGCAAAAATAAAAATTAACTGTATGAGAATTATATCAACACGATTTGTATAAAACCATTACTCACAAAACGTTTAAAGTGACTACACTCCAGATTACTTAGAGACACTTAAGTGACAATTGTCTCCATGCTAGATTACCTGGGATGTATTAAGTAACCAATTGTCTTCTCTCTGCACTACAAAGAGCACATACGTATCAAATGATCAAAATATATAAATTGGAGTCAGCCAAGTGACAAGGCATTTGTGACGATTGTTATCTATAAGGGATACATTGACTATTTGTTTAACTGCTGGGTACTTATCTGTTCTATCTGACAAATGACACATTAAAAATGTCTAATTGATCAACATTTTTGACCAGTTAATCAATAATATAATTTCAACTGAATACCCTAGTTTGTTTGTTTCTATGTGAGCGTAATGCCATTGTGACCAAAACCAAACTTTCATTGACTGTCTGTCTGTCGGCTGTTGTCTGAATATTTAGTGGCACAGTTTGCGACCAACAACATGTTCGGTTTATTCTATTCTGTTCTCTAGACTATTTACAAGAAAAACAACGCGTAAGATGCATAAATTTTATACTGTCGATGTTGTTCAAATATGTATACATACCACATATTTGTTGCATACAACATACTTACGCATTTATAGATTTTCATGTATGGATTTTACGTATAAAAGAAACGCACTTTATTTTTATGAGCCAGTAGGAGGGGTAAAAAAAAAACATTCTTACACAATTTTGAATACATTTACTAACGGATCGCTAGAAAAAAAATTATTAATTTTGCAACAATTATCCACCATAAACGACTCTACAGGTTCTACTACATGTTGTGGCGGTGATGTGGCTTTAAAATTTTACAAAAAACAAAAATAATAATAAAAATTTATTATAAATATGAGTCTTAGAAAAATGCATGTGTTAGAGGAGCATAGTTCAGTTTAACAAACACAACCAGATATATATTTTTTTAGTATATAAATATTTTAATATACTTATGGCTGCAAAAACACATTAGACCGCCTCACAAAATGTTGTTTTTTATTTCATCAAAAGGATAGTTTAAATTATCCAACATATGGAAGTTAAGTTTCGCATAATTTTTTTAATAAATTGAAAGAATAGTGAAGATATTTACAGCAGAAAACGAACGACAGACATTCCAATATAGTGACAAATGATGAAACTAAATTAATGTTTGATCGTTTTAAAAAGAGCAAAAGAAACTGATCAAAGTTATATTAAACTGATCATTTTACCGCGAACTAAAACTGTTCAAATTAATATTAATATATTAGTAAAAAAACATTGAGTTTAAACACTAATGCACTTCCAATAACGACAAATGCCAATTTAGTATCCAAGATCGCTAAAAGTACAAAAAATATTAAAATTACTTTGCTTCTTTTTAAAGTAAATATAAGATAAACAAATTTACAATTACATCAATTAGTTATTGCCAACAATTTTGTAATAAAAAATTTAAGTAAGTGCGCGTCTGTGTTTTTTTTATACTCAAAGAGTTTACATAAAGTTTATCATACGAAATAATTTTATTTAAAATTGATCGTACATTTCCAGCTATACACACATACTCTCGTATACCTACATAATTACGTACATAATTTCCATTCATTGATATTGTAAACGGGAAGCAAAAACAATCATGTTAGAAAATATAGACGATCAACACCGATCGTAGCTTATGGTACATATAATTAGATCTGATCGCAATACATGACGTATCCGCTAATGATATACATATTTCAGGTTTAAGCTTAAACTAATTTGAATGAAATGAACTTTAGTGATATTGTAAATGGGAAGAAATAACAAACAAATAAGAAAATATAGACGATCAACACCGATCGCAGCTTATGGTACATATAATTAGATCTGATCGCAATATATGACGTATTTCTTCGCTAATGATATACATATTTCAAGTTTGAGCTGGAAAAAAAATTGAATGAAATAAACTTTAGTGATCATAAGGCCAAAAATTCCATTCATTGATATTGGAAACGGGAAGCAATAACAATCATGTAAGAAAATATAGATCAACACCGATCGTGACTTTTACTACATATAATGATATCTGACTTATTTCTATACAACTTTAAATCGCTAATGACATATTTAAAGTTCAAGCTAAAAAAATTAACTGAAACATATTAATAAACTGCAAAGGTCAAACATAATCTGAACTGAAGACCTTAAAACTTAAAGTTCAATAATAGCTATTTTTAAGCAGATGGGAGTTGGAAACAGCAACCAATTCAAAACATTGTATTCAATGATATTGTAAACGGGAAGCAAAAACAATCATGCTAGAAAAAGTTGATGATCATCATCAATCGTGACATACAGTTAGGGAAAAAATTGTTCACAAAACAACCAATATTAAATATAAATAACTTGCTTTTTCTTCTTCATTGTTTTTATTGAAATTTTTATACCCTTCACCTTCGTGAGAAGGGTATATATAAATTTGTCATTCTGTTTGTAATTTCCACAATATAATTTTCCGACCCTATAAAGTATGTATATTCTGAATCCTTATAGATAGCGGAGTCGATTTAGCCATGTCCGTCTGTCTGTCCGTCTGTTGAAATCAATTTTCAGAAGACCCCAGATAACTTCGGGATCCAAATCCCCAATAATTCTGTCAGACATGCTTTCGAAAAGTTTCCTATTTAAAATCAGCAAAATCCGTCCATAAATAACGGAGACAACCGGGACAACCTCTATTTTTGGCTTATTTTTTATCTATATCTCGATTACTAAGTCATAAATATAGACAATATGGATATCTAATGATAGATATTTCAAAGTCCATTGCAACGATGTATATAAGGCTATACAAAGTTGGACAATGGGTCAAAATCGGGAAAAATATTTTTTAGCCCGAATTTTTTTTCACAAAAAACTTTCTTTTGTCATACATTTTTTTCATTAATAAGTTAAAAAAATTTTTTTTAAAAAAATTGCAAAAAACTTTTAAAAAAGTATTTTGAAAAAAAAAAAAAAAAAAAATTTTAATTTTATTTTAAGGTATAATTTGGTGAAGGGTATATAAGATTCGGCACAGCCGAATATAGCTCTTTTACTTGTTTAAATTGATTTTAATCTTTACATTATGCTTTAATAAAAAAAATTCTCTTTTTAAATTTAAAAAGGTTTCACATGTTAGCTGTGAACAATTATGATCCTTGACGAAAATCCTTACGTTTTTGGCTATTAATATTTCGAGTGCCCCTCTCTTGCAGTTTTAACAGCTTTTATTCATTTTAGCATACTATTTACAAGATTTATTAGCACCTGTGGGTTAGTATTTACCCACGCCTCGATAGAACGCTCCCAAAGTTCATTGATGGTTTTCGCTGGGTCTTTTTTAGCCAATATTTTCCTTTTCAATATTGACCAAAGGTGTTTAATCGGATATAAATTCGGAGACTGGGGTGGCCAATCTAAAAGTTTAATCCCATTTTCCTCAAACCACTTTTTAGTAATTTCGGCAGTGTGCTTCTGGTCGTTGTCTAGCATGAAGATGTCATCCTGACCCGGCTCTAAACCAAATATATCCAAACTTGGCATGTATGAGTCTTCAAGGATTGTAATGTAATCTTTGGCACACATTCTGCCAGTTATTCGGCATAGTACACCCAACTGGTTTCCACGAAAACAGCCCCAAGCCATCAAAGATCCGCATCCAAATTTCATTGTGCTTGTAATATTTCGCTCTTGGACTCCAATTCTTTTATCAACCCATGTCCATTGGCGCCCATCAGACTTAATACGATTGATTTTTGTCTCATCTGAACAAGTTACCTTCATTCAGTCGTCTGTCGAAAAATGCTAGTACTTTTTTGCAAAAGGCAACCGCTTTTTTCGATTTTGTTCGCTTAAAAAAGTTTTGTTCTTGTCGCTAGGCCGTTGCATTTTAAACATCTTCGAACGGTTTTGGAACTTATGTTTAAACTATACTCTTGGTTGAGTATTTGTGTGACCTCAACAGCTGTATAAGCCTCACCAGACACAATCAATCGACGAGCTTCTCGAGCATCGGCAAGCGAAAGTTTCTTTGGACGACCCTATTTATTTCCCGTGGAGTTTAAACTATTCTGATTCTTTATTTTATTCACTAACCCTATTGATATATTATACTTTTTAGCGATTTCGCGATATGGGACACCTTCCATTATGTCTTTTGCTACATTTTGTTGCAATAGGGGAGTCTTAGCTTTTCCCATTATAAAGGGCTAAATAAATTATTTAAAAGAATAGTATTTTATTTAAATAACTTTAAATAATGTCCTTTACTTACATTATTAAAAAAATATTGTTTTTATATATTTTAAAAATTGAGAAAAAGATCTGAGGGTCAACTATATCACACACGTGGATATAGTTGTTTAATTTCTTTTTAGTAAAAAAGTAACGGTACTCCAAAAAAATGTTGCCATACAATAAACAACATTGTACCAGACTACATAACAAAAAATGGGTTGCCAGACCTAAGTTTGTAAAAAACATTTTTCTATATATATCTTTAATCATACTTTTTGTGAACAATTTTGTCCCTTACTGTATTTCTAGTTAAAGCTCAAAAAGAAACATTTTAATGAGCTACAAATGTCAAGTATAATCAGATCTTCAGTCTGTAAAACTTTAAGTTGATACAAAAATTCCATTCATTGATATTTTAAAAGGGATGCATAAACAACTATAGACGATCAATATCGATCGAGGCTTATATCACATGTTTGTAATGTGTTCTGATCGCAAAACTTTAATTCGCTAATGATATATTTGTAGTTAAAACTCAACTAAGTATAATCTGATCTTTAACAAACTAAAGTCTATAAAACATTCAGTTAAATAATTGTTAAGTTTAAGCAGATGGGAATAAGAACTTCTAACAACAACTAGTTCTCGAAATACTATTACGAATGCCCTGTTTTTTTTTTTAATACAAAACAAATCTCAAATTTGATTATAAAGTTTAATTGTAATTGGCAAGCTCATGTTAATAGCTCTTAAATAAATCCAAATAACACAATGTAACAAACATTAACTCAAATCCCTATTACAAACCTCATTTAGCAACAATGACAATGTAGGGTGCATAAAACAAATAATACAATGTATGTCGTGAGTGGGAATCTCGATTTATACGGTAGGGTTGAAATTCTAAAAATAATTTTCAAGGCGAATTTAATTTTTAAAGCTATTTAAATATAAAATAAAAAAATAAAAAAAAAACAAAACTGTTGTAGAGATATCAAAAACAAATAAATAGCGAAATAAGTTTTCATTAGAACAAAAGTGACATTTATAAACAAATTAAAGAAAACAATAATAACAACGATTGTTTCTATGAATTGAAAAAAACAAAGCAAAGCTGTAGAGTTATCAGCCTTAGGGCTAATAAATCAGTGTGGGTTTAAATGCTAGTTTAGTAAAACTATTTTGTAATTAA
Organism: Calliphora vomitoria; assembly: GCA_942486065.2. Classification (NCBI taxonomy): domain Eukaryota; kingdom Metazoa; phylum Arthropoda; class Insecta; order Diptera; family Calliphoridae; genus Calliphora; species Calliphora vomitoria. The sequence goes on from OW818030.2 coordinate 128,644,014, forward strand.
AAGGCGGAGTTTAATGTGGACATCAGTAACTCAGTAAAGTAATAAATGATTGGAATTTCCTTAAGGCCAATACCTTAAATTTTAATTGGATTCCAAAAAAAAAAAAAAAAAAAAAAAACATTTAGCATAACTACAAAAGCAAACAAATCGTAGACTAAGTATTATTTAACATTTCGTATCATAAAACAAACTGAATACAAAATGCAGCAAACTTGACAGAAAAGGCGAATTCAGGCAAATTGGAGCGAATTCAGTTTTTTACCTCCCATCTTTTTTTATGGTGGGTACAAAAACATTTCTATGGTCTTTCAAAATTTTAATAAGGTCTTAATGATTGATAGGAAACCTAGAATGAGTAAAAAGCCAAGCTAAGAACAAGGTGACCTCAGAAGAACAGCTGATTATTGTATTCATCACTTGTTTATATGTCTGAACTGTCAAATTCATATGTGATTGTTGTGGCGAAAAATAAAAAAAACCTCAAAGCAATAAAAACAAAGAAGAGAGGTATATTCTGATGTGAGGTATATTCTGTTACTTTAAGATAAAGATTTTGTAAAAAAAGAATTTAATAGTAAAAATGTTGTTTGGTAAACAATTTTTTTTGGTGAATATATTTTTTTTTTTGCTAACGGGACTATTGCGGTTATATTGATATATGAATCATGTAAGTTATTTGTGGGCTACGGAAAGTAGATTTCAACATACAGCTGGACATGGATATATCAACTCCTCCATATATAACAATATATATTCTTTATGAGGTCGCAAATAAAAAATTTATAAATGTCACTCATGATAAAAGTTATGTTTTTACATAAACAAAGTGTATGTTGTTTTTGTACAAGTTATTGTTGTTGTAGTTCTGTCTTCATCTTCTATAAATTCGCCTTGGCCAAGAAGTTGAAGAAACTTTTAGGGACTCAACTAAACATTTCTGGCAAGTAGGACTATGTATAAGATGTTCTAAAACTTATATGAGCTGAATCATGATGTAATAAGTAAGGTGAGAGCGTTTCGACAACAAACACAATATTTCTTGCTGGCAAGAACATAGGTTTTGTCAAAATTGAATTTGTCAAATAAAAAATAAACAAATTTTATTTTGGCATATTAACTAAAAAACGGCAGTTAAATTTAAATTATATTTGAAAAAGATCAACGGTTTAATAGTGCTTTATCCAAATTTCATTATATGAAATCTTTTTATTCACATTTTCATTCATGTTTTTTGATTTAAAAATTTTTTTCTTTGAAAATAAAATTAATTATTTTTGAAAATAAATTCAGTTTGACAAAACCCAAGCATTTTCAAAATAGATAAATAAAAATCAGCTGTGTTGTTGATTTCACCTTACTTAGTGCATCCTGAGCTGAATGAACGCTAATTTTGGGATAAAACATTTCAATTAAACCCTCTGACCCGCAAACCTTAAAAAGCTAAAAAAAAGTTGTTGAATAACTTTTTTAAGGTTATTATGACTTAATAAACTCAGAACAGCCATCAGAAACTAATTTACATATAAAGTTTAGGAACCAGGTGCAAAAAGGTGAAGAGTGCCTCAGGGCATTGTTGCCGGTTAGGTGTAAAAAACAATAAGATGTAATTTTATTGAAAAACGAATGAAAAATATTCAAAAAGTAAAAAAAAATGTTTTACTTTCTACGATGATACTCATAAAATTTTTTTTTGCATTTTTGTGAAGCATAAATGAAGATCGCATTTTAAGCAAACACACTGTGTTTCCGACTTTTTGCATAGTTCCACCATCTTTTTAGCCTAACCAGATTAGAAAGTGGTCGATATTGTCATAACGGACGTTATTAACTGGATGTTTTGCTTTTTCGCCAACTTTTGAACTTTTTGGCTGTGGATCTTCTTGTGGAGTATCTGCCATTCCTATAATTTTTTTATATAACAAAAAATATAGCAAATAATATAACAAAAAAGTAGAAAACTATTCAATACAAAAAACTATTCAATATAACACGCCGATAAATTTAGCCGCAACCCGCAACAGTGCCTATAGTTTTTGCGTTCTCAACACACATTTTATTAATTGATTAACATTTACAAATTCATAGACTGAAAGAAGTAAAACTTTGATTTAAAGCAGGTAAGGCAGCTATATTTGGCTTCGCTGAATCTTATATACCCTTCACCAAATAATACTTTAAAATAAAATCAAAAATTTTTTTTTCTAAATTTTTTAATTTTTTTTTTTTCGAAATTGTTTTTTAAAAGTTTTCTTAAATTTTTTTAATTTAAAAATTTTTTTTTTTTAATTTATTGGTGAAAAAATATATGGAAAAAAAAATTCGGGTAAAAAATATTTTTCCCGATTTTGACCCATTGCCTTATATACATCGTTGCAATGGACTTTGAAATATCTATTATTAGATATCCATATTGTCTATATTTATGACTTATATCGATATATAGATCAAAAATAGGCCAAAAATAGAGGTTGTCTCGGATTTTTGCTCATATCTCCGTTATTTATGGACGGATTTTGCTATTTTAAGTAGGAAACTTCTCGAAAGCATGTCTGACAGAATAATTGAAGATTTGGATCCCGAAGATATCTGGGGTCTTCAGAAAATTGATTTCAACAGACAGACGGACATGGCTAAATCGACTCCGCTATCTATAAGGATCAAGAATATATATACTTTATAAAAGTCAGAATGCATTTCGAGGGAAATCTTCACAAATCTGTAACTAAAGTCACCGTTAAATTAAAAAAAAAAAAATATAATTAGTTTTTGAGATAAATGGTTTTGAAATACATGCCTTGAGGCACTCTTGCGGGTTAGAGGGTTAAAGTAATCTAGAACCATAGAGAAACAACAAGAGCGGAAACTAGAAAAAAACTCAAACAAAAATTTTAGTCAAAATAATCACACATACGAGAGTTGTTTTTGTTTTCACATAGTTTTTTGTACTAATACATTCTCAGCACTTGGGTTTTGGACAACTGAGTTAGGTCTTTGACAGGAGAGTTTCAGCTCTATATATGTCTAGAACATAAAACGAAAACAATAATTGTTAAAAACTTAAGTCTGTTATCAAAAACCTAACTCTTGCAACAACAACATACATGTTAGTCAATGTATTTTGTTGTTGTATCAGACATACAGCTAATTAGGGACAAAATTGTTTGCTAAATTCCATGTGATTCTCACTAAATTTTTCAAATATTTTTCACAAATATACATATATGCAACACACAAGTGTGTTTTATTCAGTTGTATCATTCATATAACATCACTACGAACACATACGGCTTTTCTACAACTTGACAAAAAAAAATTTTCTAACTTTTATATTATGGGTCCTCATGTAAACGCTTTAATGCCTCGCAAACTGTGCAATCTGTGCATTTTTACACTCTCGCAAATGAACTGTCAAAAATTGTATGGAAATTCGTTTGTACAACTTCGATAAGTTTGCGCGACAATTTAGACTCGCAAACTTGAATTTATTGTACATTTGAAGAATCAGCTGCTTTTGTTTACTTTTATTTATAAGAAATAAAAATCAAATAAAATACAAATAATTTGTACATGTGAAAATTGTGTGACTTTGGAACAGAATGATTGGATTGAATGGCATTGTGTATGGTAATATTAACCAACAGCTAGAACATAAGCAAAATCGTTTAAACTACGTTTACTATGGTTTGTTCCAAAGATTTCACTTTCATTAAAAATTTTTAGAATTTAAATTTATACAATTTTTGAATCTATTTTTTAAGCATTTGTTGAATTTATTTTTGACTGACATTTTTATCATACAGATAAATTTTCTGTATAAAATTGCTCAAAATTTAAAAGGTGAAACACGTCGCGCAAATTTGCACATTTGCACAAATGGGAAACTTAAGCGTTTAAATGAGTACCCTTATTATATTTTTATTATTAGAAAATATTCACACCAAATTTCGAATTTTTAGTTCAATTTGTTTCGGCCATATCATGTTATTAGCAGCAGATATTCGCTGAGGCGGGTCAGCGTATTTCTACATATCTTTGTTCATATATGTTGTACTGGATTTTCCCAACATTTTTGAGCAACTAAAAATATTAATACTTAATTTCATACCGCTAGGTCCTTTTGTTTTGGCACTATCGCACTTAAACTTCAATCGATAAAAAAAATTCACTGTATGTGTCCAATTCACAATCGGTGTCGTAGCGTTGTATGTCATAAATATTTTTCAAAAACTAAACTTTATAAACGAACTATGAACAACTCTGGATCGATCCCAATAAAAATATAACTTATTTGTGTTAAATTTCTTTCTTTATTCCAGGACGAGATTTGTATGGGGGCTAGGTGAAATCATGGACCGATTATCACCAATTTTAATATGCTAAGTTCTTGATCCAAATTTTATACAAATATATCAAAAATCACGACGTGTACTTTGAATTCAAGGTTTACTTCGTCATACAGAAGGATCGATCGTTGATTGCAAATTAACAAATTTTCATATCAGACAAATAAAAAACAATCTAAAGAACTTGTTTTTCATTATTAGGCTTACAGGCCCTTAGTGTAGTTATTTATATAATTGTTCGATATATATATTTCAATTAAGCACAATTACAATTATTACAGACGGATGCGATCAAAACAACGACGACAACAACCACAATAATAAGAAAAAACAAAAAAATTAAAATCACTTTCGATCATACAGGCAAAACCTAAATACACAACATGAGAGTTCTTTTAATAACTTTAATTTTTTTATTTTTACCGAATTGTGACAGCAATAAGTTGAACGTCCTCATAATTAATAACTGAAGTACAATATTATTTGTCTTGAATAAATTAAATGACTAAAGTAAAATTTTAAATAATTTGTGCGGCATTTTGTAATGAATATTTAAAGTTCAGCACAACATGATTTTAAATTTTATTTAAATTTGCTAAATCAATGAACTTAAATTGTTTTGGCAAGTAACAAGGATTTCCATGAACTTGACAAGGTTTGTATTTAGATCGATATCTCTTAAAATATATGTATGTATATCACTGATCTAGAGAGAATTTAATTAAAGGCAGCATATAGAGAGCCATATAGAACACTGACTCATCTTAAAACTCCACTTAGCAACAAACAACTTGAATATATACTATATACATATATCTTTCATTTAATTTCTAATTAATTGATCTAGCTAGGAAGCCATATTGTATGAACTTCAATAAGATCATAAAAAACAAAAGTGTTTTAATATTTAGCTTCTAAACAATTGTTTTCCACCCATTTGAGTTAAATTTTGTTTTTTAATTATTTTGGAATGCGGATTAATTTTCAATTGTAAATATTCCATAAACGAGAGTAAGTGTACATTCTTTTCACATTTGGTTTATTAGTTTGACAATTGTTTTTATTTATAGCACTTTTTTTGTTTGTGCAAATTTAAAAGGAAAACAATTTAAACCAATCAAAATCTAGCAAACGTTGTTATAACTAAATCAATTGAATAAATTTTTTATCGTTTGATATTTAAACAAACTACAATGAACGCTTTTAATAGTGGACGCTAGCTGTTCGTACGCTATTTGTGTTTTTTTTTTTAATAGAAAACAAAAAAAACAGTAAATTTCATTTACTAAACAGCCGGTTAAAATTGGAAGCTAACACTGTATTTAATGAACGATCAATATAGAATAACAGAGATTCCAAGCAGTTTTTACAAGATCCCAAAGGAAAATTAATAAAAAAAACCCTGTTCAGAGATCTCTATTTAAATTAACAACAAACTATTCCCTGTTAGATCAAGATATGTCTTTTTAAAATCATATTAATTTGTTTAACATACTTGCTACTGATCCATCCATTAGAGAACATCTGCTCCCCGGTAGTATACGCGGTAACTAATAAGTAGTGTTTAGTGTAAATAATCAATTAACTAGGTTATTTATTAATAGCAAAACGGAAAAATATTTAAAAATAAAATAAAATTAAAACTTGTTGAAATCAAATTATTTACTACACAAGTACAACGTACGCTGACGATGTGAGCTCTTAACTAAATTTTAAACTAAAATATTAAACATTTTTGAACAAAAAAAAAAAAAAAAAATAAAAAAAAAAACAATTAAAAAAAGTGTTAAACGTTTATCAGAATGTGTAGAATTTACAAGCTACATGTTGCTTTATAAAAATAACAACAAAATGACAAATGATCGATGAAGTATAAACTGGCTATAAAATTGGCAAAACCTCCAATATAAGTTTACTTATGTCGTTTTGTCAATGTACGCAGCTAAATACAAACACTAAACTACTAAATCGCCTACTAACCAACATTGTTACAAATTTTAAGCAGAGTTCGAAAATAAACCGTACCTTATTCGTACTGTACATTTAAAGAACACATTCCCTTCATCTGTTTTTAGTGTTTGTGAACATGTACACATACAATATACCGTACACTACGTGTGTGAAATAATGTTCCGCACACTACGAATAAGGTACGGAACATTGTACACATTCACTACCTCGTAGCGTTATGTACTTTTCAAAATGTTCGCTACGTTTAGTGTTCTTTTTAGCGAACATGTAGTGAACTTTTTAGGGAAGATTTTAGCAAACACGTAGGTTACTTTTTAGCGTACATGTGCGCAAAGATTTTAGAGTACATATAACGGTTTGGTATTTTATATGTAAAGGCTGCTAGAAATAAATACTTGAGGTAATTTAATAAATTATATTTTCCTTTTTAAAGTAAATAATTAATATAATTTATATATTCGATGAAAATGTTTTTAATTTTAAATTAATAAAAACAAATAATAATTTTATTTCCTTTAAATTTTGAGAAAAAATTTAATTTCTTGTGCAGCTGTGATATCATAAAAAACATAAAATATTTCTAATAATTACCCAATTTTCTAGAAGAGTTAGGTAAGTAATTACTGTTTTTATTACTCTTTTGAATTTTTGGAGAATTCAACCTTTTTTATATAGAAATGTTTTACTTTTGGTAGTAAGAAACTAATTCAGTAAATTCATTCAAAGAGGTAAACAAACTATCCCATTTCCAAGAAACATCGAAAAACCCCATTTAAGGTTACAACAGTTAAATTTCTTGTGAAAATTTGCCTATTTTTTTTTGTCATCCATTCATTAGTCAATTATAGTTTGAATGGAAGTAGTACACAACAAGATTTGCTTGCTGCATTTTGGGATTTTTTATTTTGTGTTCAATTAAATGTATAGTAAAGGTTATATAAAAAATATCTTCTTAGTAGTAAATTTTACACTCACCATTTATGTTTGAAATAAAGTATAAATTTCTTAAACAAATCCGAAATGTCCTTGTTTTTTAGAAATTTATTAGGAAGCAATTAAACTTGAATAATGAAGTATGAAACTAGACGCAATGAAATATTTAAAAAAAACATCATAATATTCTAAAAACGTTAAAATATCTATCTATCTATATCTATATAAATATATAAATGTCTTTGTAAGTTTGTTTGTTTATTTGTTTGTTTGTTTGTTTGAGCATCACGCCTAAACGGCTGAATCGATTTTATTGAAATTTGGAACGTAGATAGATCCTTACTTGGAAGCGTCAATAGGCTATAAATTTTTTCAATACTTGGACCAGAAAGGTGTAAGCAGGGGGAAAACCGATAAAATTGGTACGTTTAGTTCTTAAACAATAAATACTAAACGGCCGAAACGATTTTATTGAAATTTCCAACATAGACTACGACAGGGGTAGCGAAGCGCACCGGGTCAAGCTAGTAAATATATAAATGTCGTTGTAAGTTTGTTTGTTTATTTGTTTGTTTGTTTGAGCATCACGCCTAAACGGCTGAATCGATTTTATTGAAATTTGGAACGCAGATAGATCCTTACTTGGAAGCGTCAATAGGCTATAACTTTTTTCAATAATTGGACCAGAAAGGGGTAAACAGGGGAAAACCGGTAAAATTGGTACCTTTAGTTCTTAAACAATAAATACTAAACGACCGAAACGATTTTATTGAAATTTCCAACATAGACTACGACAGGGGTAGCGAAGCGCACCGGGTCAAGCTAGTAAATATATAAATGTCGTTGTAAGTTTGTTTGTTTATTTGTTTGTTTGTTTGAGCATCACGCCTAAACGGCTGAACCGATTTTATTGAAATTTGGAACGTAGATAGATCCTTACTATAGCGTCAATAGGCTATAAATTTTTTCAATACTTGGACCAGAAAGGGATAAAAAGGGGGAAAAACGGGTAAAATTGGTTCCTTTAGTTTTTAAACAATAATTACTAAACGGCTGAACCGATTTTTACATCGACAGGGGTAGCGAAGCGCACCGGGTCAAGCTAGTCTGTATATAAATCAGGATGAAATTGTTTTAAATGTCTTTCGAGATTTCCAGTATGCGGGTACAAAATTTTACTTTTGCAAGATCCTTTGTTACACACTATTTCACTACTGGTGTTTTTATCGAACAAATCGTGCAAAAAACTGTTTCTTGGTCGCTGCATTTTATATCTTATTCAATCTGATGTCAAATGTATACTAAAAAATAGAATCCTTGCACTGTATCAAAAAAAATGTAGGCAAATATTTCATTACCTAATATTTTATTTCTGTGGAAAACTGTTATTTTTAAACCAATTTTAAAGGGTTATAAAAATTCCCAGTGCACAAAAATATGCATCCTTGATTTGACACTTGCCTTTTTAACAATTCCGTTAGAATTATTTTTCAAAATACTTTATAACATTTTATGATACTCACAGCTGTACAAAAGATTTTTTACCTGTAATATTATCTGGTAAAACCCTAATTTTAATAATTGATTTATTGTCTTTGTATATTCATTTCTGGTAAATACAAAATTTTAATGAATAGGAAATTTAAAAAATATAGAATAATTTAACAAATAATATTAATACTATAATATACCCTCCAATATCATTATGTATCCAAAAGTTATATGAAACTACTAAAGTGTTTTTTGCGATCTAACTATAAAATTTATGAAAAAATTAATAACAATTTTAAATAAATTCATCATGAATTCATAAAATTTTAATTCAATTCATATTTTAGGCAAAATTATTAATGCATTAAAAAAATAGCCATTCACTGCATGAATAATTCGAAGATTCATTTAAAAATACATCATTATTTTACAGCTTTGTTACCTAGCCTTTATTTTGTAATAACACATGTTTTTCAATTAAAAAATATTTATACATAAATACATATTTATCTAAATAATTCCCTTGCAATTTCTTCGTTGTCTGTCATAATTTTTGTATATTTAATACAAAATAACAATTATAATATTACGTGTATCAAGAATAAACACGATCATCGAAATCTTCGCTAAAAAATACACTAAACTTAGTGAATGTGTACAATGTTCCGTACATTATTCGTAGTGTACGGAACATTATCTCACAATCGTAGTGTACGGAATATTGTATATGTACAAGTTCACAAACACTAAAATTTGTTTAGTGTATTTCGTACATTTTGTAGCGAATGTGTATGTGTACTGTACATGAAGATGTACCGTACAGTACACTAACATACGGAATGTTAGTGTTTTTTTTCGAACTCTGATTTTAAGACACTACGAGACAGTACGAGTCCAAGTACCTCTGAGTGCAGTTAGTTACGTTCATATCGTCGAATTCTTATTATTATTATTGATTACACTTAAGCGTATAGAAAGAAATTAAACGTTAAAGAAATTTAATCAACAACAAATTAATAGACGTAACACGAGTAGAGAGAACAGCAGCTAAATAAATTTAGCTGCCTGAAGACTGGAGGTCCAACAACCAACCAGTCCATATTTGTGGCATTTTGTGCGTTGTGTTAAGATTATTGCATATTTGAACACCTGTAGCTATTTTGGTTGCACGCATGTATACGAGGTCCATTGCAAAAGTGTTTGCAAATTTTAGTATCAAGATCTGGCTGATCTTGAAAAGTATGGCCTCAGGCAGAGACATTTTGCACACAATAGAGTCATATGAGAAACTATGGCAAATAATGCAAACTTTAACTAATTATACTTTTCTAAGACCATCAAGCAGTTAGAGGATCATTGCGAGAATTGCTCTACTCTTTTAAAAGTCTTCTGTGATCTTCCTTTACTTGGCAGATCACTTTTGTTTTAATTAAATTAATTTTTAACGCTTAGAATAGAATCCTTAAAAAAGCTTACAGTTTAATAGTTAGTAATTTAGCAAGACTTCGAAAATGTTAGAGGATCGTTGAAGGATATTCATTACTCTTCTAGAAGTACTTCATTAACTTTATTTTCTTGGCAGATCACTTTTGTTTTAATTTAAAAACTCTTTTGGTGTCTAGAATTATATACTTAACAAATTAGACTTTCCAAAGACTACCAAAGATTTAGAAGATAATCGGGGAAGTACCAAAATCTTATACAAGATTCAAATACCTGGTAGATCACTTTTGTTTAAACTGCAAAACATTATTGGAGGCCAGAATTGAATTCTTAACAAAACTTGAAGTTTGAAAAATTTTACTTTTCCAAGGAGTTATAGGATAGTTCAAAGAAGTACATTCAACTTTTGAAATTCTTTAATGACCTTCACATACTTGGCAGATCACTTTCGCAGATCACTTTTGTTTAAATTAAATTAATTTTTAACGCTTAGAATTGAATACTAAAAAAAGCTTATAGTTTAATAGTTAATAATTTTGCAAGACTTTTAAAACGTTAGAGGATCGTTCAAACATATTAATTACTCTTCTAGAAGTACTTCATTAACTTTATTTTCTTGGCAGATCACTTTTGTTTTAATTTAAAAACTCTTTTGGCATCTAGAATTATATACTTAACAAATTACACTTTCCAAAGACTACAAAAGAGTTAGAAGATAATCGGGGAAGTATTTAAATCTTATACAAGTATTCAAATACCTGGTAGATCACTTTCGTTCAAACTGGAAAACTTTATTGGAGTCCATAATTGTATTCTTAACAAAACTTGAAGTTTGAAAGAAGTACATTCAACTTTTGAAATTCTTTAATGACCTTCACATACTTGGCGGATCACTTTCGCAGATCACTTTTGTTTAAATAAAATTAATTTTTAACGCTTAGAATTGAATCCTTAAAAAAGCTTATAGTTTAATAGTTAGTAATTTAGCAAGACTTTCAAAAAGTTAGATGATCGTTCAAACATATTCATTAATCTTCTAGAAGTACTTCCTTAACTTTATATTATTGGCAGATCACTTTTGTTTTAATTAAAAAACTATTTTGGCATCTAGAATTATATACTTAACAAATTACAATTTCCAAAGACTACCAAAGAGTTAGAAGATAATCGGGGAAGTACTTAAATCTTATACAAGCATTCAAATATCTGGTAGATCACTTTCGTTTAAAGTGGAAAACTTTATTGGAGTCCAGAATTGAATTCTTAACAAAACTTGAAGTTTGAAAAATTCTACTTTTTCAAGTAGTTATAGGATAGTTCAAAGAAGTGCATTCAACTTTTGAAATTCTTTTATGACCTTCACATACTTGGCAGATCACTTTCGTTGAAAATTAAATAGTTTTCCAAGACTATCAAGTAGTTAGAGAATCATTGCGAGAATTGCTCTACTCTTTTAAAAGTCTTCTGTGATCTTCCTTTACTTGGCAGATCACTTTTGTTTAAATTAAATTAATTTTTAAAGCTTAGAATTGAATCCTTAAAAAAGCTTATAGTTTAATAGTTAGTACTTTAGCAAGACTTTCAAAAAGTTAGAGGATCCTTCAAACATATTCATTACTCTTCTAGAAGTACTTCCTTAACTTTATATTCTTGGCAGATCACTTTAGTTTAAATTAAAAAACTCTTTTGGCATCTAGAATTGTATACTTAACAAATGACACTTTCCAAAGACTACCAAAGAGTTAGAAGATAATCGGGGAAGTACTTAAATCTTATACAAATATTCAAATAGCTGGTAGATCACTTTCGTTTAAACTGGAAAACATTATTGGAGGCCAGAATTGAATTCTTAACCAAATTTTAAGTTTGTTAAATTATAGTTTTCCAAGGAGTTATAGGACACTTCAAAGAAGTACATTCAATTTTTGAAATTCTTTTATGACCCTCACATACTTGGCAGATCACTTTCGTTTAAAATTAAATAGTTTATTGGTGATTCGAATTTAATCTTTAAAGTTTCCAGAAGATCATTACTTTTCTAGAAATCTTTCATGAGCTTCATATACTTGGCAGATCACTTTCATGATAAAATCTTGCATTACAATTCTAGATGTCCGTCATATTTTTAGCAGATCACTTGCGTTTAAAATTAAGCATGTAGTTAAAATTATATATTTCCAAGAATCGCCAAGAGCTAGAGTTACTGCATTACACTTGTAAAAATCTGTTATAACCTTTACATACTTGGCAGATCACTTCCGTTTAAAAGCTAAAATTTTATTAACGACTAAAATTCAATACTTAAGCTTTGAAGAAGAGCATTGCTAAACTAGAAGTATTCAATGACCTTTATATACGTGGTAGATCACTTTCATTCAAAATTTAAAATTGGGACCTTAATTGAATTCTTAACAAAGTTTGACAAATTGTACTTTTCCAAGGATATCAAAATGTTAGAAGCAGAATTGTATTTCTGTTCTACAAGTATTGTATATTACTAGCGACTAGTAAAGAGTTAGAGGATCGTCTAAAGAAGTGCATTATATGAAAGACGTAAAAGTCTTTTACAACCTTCATAAACTTGACAGATCACTTTCGTTTACAACTAAAAACTTTGTTAGCGATAAGAACTAAATCCTGCAAAAAGCTTAGCGAATTATACTTTACCAATGTTAATCATTTATCACTTTCGTTTCAAATTATTGTTGACTAGAAATGAATCTTTAACAAAGCATTGGACTTGACAAATTGCGCATTTCCAAAGACATCAAATTGTTAGAGAATCGTTAAAAGAAATGCATTAATCCTCTAGAAGTCATACATGATCTTTATAATCTTGACAGATCATTTTCTTTTAAAACTAACAATTTTATTAGCGCCCAGAATTGAAATGAAAAATTGTGAGTCCTTCATATTCTTGGCAGATCACTTACGTTTAAAATGAAAAACCTTATTGGGGACTAGAATTGAATACTTATGGATTGTCACTTCATATTTTTGTCAGATCACGTCCATTTAAATTTAAACTCATTATTGGCGACTAAAATTTAATGTTTCACAAGACATGGAGTTTGATAAATTATTCTCTTCCATGACTAGCAATGATCTTGAGGATAGTGAAAGAAGAACTACATTATTGGTGATCGTATTGTATCCTGAAAATTCCATTTGTATTGTGTATTAAAAAATTTTTAGTGTCCACCTCGTAGGTGCGTATGAACATATATTGCATTTTTACCGTTGCTGCCTCAATAAGCGCCAATGGGCTTAACATGGCATGCGCTGCGTAAATTTGTTATATTTCTTTTAGTACATTCAACTTAAAAATGACAAAACCTCTATTTGTAGCAATTACCAGCTTTGACAATTGCAAAAAGCAAAATGAAACCAACGAAAACAAATGATCGATCGCAGTACAAAACGATCGATAATTCTACACCCTGATAGTGGTAGAAAAAGAGAGCATATAAAAGAATATGCGCGTACATGTGTACGAAAAAAAAATATGGAAAAACTATAATATGAGTATCAATTTCGACCTAGATGTGATACTATGTACAAAAAAAAAACACACTTACATGGAAGTGCGTATAGTTAGTGAATTTGACATTTTTATTGTGAATTTATTATATTGGAATACGGCCTAGTTTTATGATAATTTATTAAATTGTGTAAAAATAAGTTTCAAATTTTTGGGATTAATATGTAACACAAGCTAAATCTAATTTGGAGGTGGCTAAGCCTCTGCTCATGCGGATCTAACTGTGGCAATGATCTTAGTGTTGTGTTCATTTAATACAATTGATATTGGAGTTGGGGAATATTTTTAATTCTCGATTTTTGTCTAAGACAACAATTTACTAAGTTTATTAAATGCGGAACGAACTTTTTTCACATATTTTTTTTTTTTTCGTAGAAATATATGTAGAGGAAATCAGATATGCAAACTTTATGATTTATTAAAAAATAATTAAAGAAATAATATATTTTTTTGTAAACGTAAGTGATCTCCCAAGAATATGAAGATCATAGAACACTTCTACAAAAATAAAAGACACTTCTACAAAAATCTAATAAAGGTCTATCAACATTTTTGAAAGTAACAACAACAACCAATGTGATATCCTTAAAAAAGCACTATTTGTCATACTATATGCTTTGGTAAGTATTCAATTCTAGTTGCCAATAATTTTTTCTTATTTAAACGAAGCATATAAAATATATAAAAGTAATTGAAGACTTCTGAGATCGTTGTGCGCTTAGAAAATTTAAATTCTATGAACCCCTTGCTATATCAAAGATTCAATTCTATAAGCCAATAAAGTTTTTAATTTTAAACAAAACTGATCTGCAAAGAATATGAAGGTCGTAGAAGAATTACATACTACTGGTATTGCAATTCTTTCAACGATTCTCTATATTTAAAACAAATTTTAAAAAAGTGATCTGCCAGGTTCTGGATGGGTAATGGAAATCTTTCAACGGTCATCTAACTTCCTTATAGCCTTGGAAAAGTGCCGAAATCAATTAATCGCAAGGATATATATAAGTTTGTCATTCCGTTTGTAATTTCCACATTTTTCATTTGTGACCCCACAAAGTATATATATTCTGGATCGTAGCCCCCAAATAACTTACAAACATTATTAATACATCAATATATCGGGAATTCTTCCGTTTCGGTCGCTATTTAAAATCGAGAAAATCGGTCTACAAATGGTTGAGATATAAGCAAAAAACCGGGACAACCTTGATTTTTGGCCTATTTTTGATCTATATCTGGATTACTAAGTCATAAATATATACAATATGGATATCTAATGATAGATATTTTAAAGTCCATTGCAACGATGTATATAAATAAGGCTATAGTAATTTGGGAAAACAATGGGTCAAAATCAGGAAAAATATTTTTTAACACGATTGTTTTTACAAAAAAAAATTTTTTTATAATTTTTTTTACTAATAAATTTAAAATACAAAAAAAATTTAAAATAAATTTTTTTTTTTTAAATTTTGAAAAACAGTTTAGAAAAATTTTTTTTTTTTAAATTTAAAAAAAAAATTATTTTGTTTACCTAAAAATATTTAAAATTTTTATTTTAAAGTATAATTTGGTGAAGGGTATATAAGATTAGGCACAGCCGAATATAGTTCTCTTACTTGATACAAAACTTGAGGAAAATTTTGACTGCAATTGCATTAATTATTGTATTCAATGATTTTAAGAGTGTTCTCCTCTCAGACTTTCTATAAGAGGAGTCACAATATTTCCGTGACTTTTCGTACCTCCCCTCGTTGTTATATGAAATGCAACACTGTTCCCATCAAGTACCACCTGTTAATAGACTACTGTCAAATTTGGAGCAAGTGTCGTCATTTACTTTGTGTTTAACAGCTGTTCAAAACATACAACCTCGTGTATTTTTCTAAAAATGGAAAAAAGTGAATGTCGGGTGCTCATTAAACATTAAAATCGTCAATCAAACCAAAGAAAAGCTCGATACATACTATGGGGACTCTGCACTATCGATTTCAATGGTAAAAAAGTGGTTTACTGAATTTCGTTGTTCTGGACGGCCAATTGTGGTCAGTACACCCGAAAATGTCGAAAAAATCCACGATATGGTGTTGGCCAACCGAAAAGTAAAAGTGCGTGAGATTGTTGATGCAATAGGCATTTCATATGGCAGTGTGGTTTCGATTTTAAATGATCAGCTCGGTGGAAAGAGATTCAGCTCCAACTATGAAATTATTGACGAAACAAATGCCTATTTTAAGGACCTTGAAAATTCTTATTACCAAAACTGGAGAAACGTTGAACTAAGTGTATTGAGTTAAAAGGAGATTATGTTGAAAAATTAATTTTTGTTTTGCTAAAAAAACTGTGTTTCATTCAAAAAGTCACGGACTTATTGATCGTATGTTCAAAAAGTTTACGATTTAAGATTTACAGTTGCACAAAGTGAATAAACTCAGAGTGAAAACTAAATCATTTGAACTAAATCAACAGTAAGAAAAGTATGCCCTATGAACGTACATATTGTATTTCTGCTTTAACAAATGTTTATTTAAATACAAATTTTTTTAAGATGTTTGCTCTTACAAAACACACTTAAGATAACACTGCTTTCATCATCCATAATACAACATTTTTATTGCTAATAACATCCTGAACAACAATTTTATACCGCCAGTAAAATAGACAAGCCAAATACTAAAAAAAATATATAAATTCGCTGAAAGATATTGAGTGACTTTAGCTTTCATTTAAAGCTACCCCTGGTTTCCTAATTAACTTATTAATGTATGAAGTCAATTGACCCTACATAGAGACAGTTTGAAAGCTGGTCCAAATCAAACAATGCATGACAACGCACTGGTTACAATGAGCCAGTTACATCTCTATTTCTCTTACTTATTATTTAAACGGTTATTTTAACATAGACGTATAATAGAAGTCACTGATCTCTAACAATCAGTCTAAGAGAAGGTAAATTGTATTCAACCCAATCGAATACTAGCTACACAGAGCTAGTCCAATTCCATACTGAAAACACTCCGAATCACAAAGGAATATTAAGTAACAATTGAACCTGGAATTTATAAGCTCTGATGAGTTATATTATTCTCAAAGTGAAATATAAATAAATTCTACGTTACTTAGGGTCACTAAAGTGACATAGACTCCACTCTAGAAAATATACGTAATTGTCAAATGACCCAGAAATATATAAATTAGAGTCAGCCAAGTAACTAAAGATTAGATCATCAGGGTTTGACTATTTGCATTATAGCATGTTCATGTCCTAGTAAGAAGTCTTACCCAATAGCACTCAACGCATGTAAATGCTCAAAATAGTTACAAAATGAAATAGTTACCTAGCTAACTCTCAAGCTGGTAGTTAGTTTTACAAGTATGCATCCAAGATTGAAGCTAATTGATCTCAAAGGGAGAGTAAATAGTATTCAACCCAATAGAATACCATTATTTTCCAAACCGATTACAATTCGACCCTGAAATTAATTAGAACACACATCTTAAAATAATAAATATACAAAATATCTGACTACATCCTACATGGAACAAAGTCAGCCAAGGAACTATAAGTTATTGAAAAATACTGTCCTATTGGAGGTTATACAATAAATTTAGTGCTGGTTCACACACGTCAAGTATACTTAAGCAAGTCTTGAGTTTATAAAACAGATAGGAAGAAAAAGAGGAATAATTTTCCAATCTCCTCTCCTCTCTCATCTACAAACTTGGTTAAGTAAACTTGAAGTGTGTGAACCAGTACTTACTAAAAACCTAGACTATTCTCTATAATCTATAGCAAACGAAAGTGAGTTGCTAAAGATGTACGATAGGAACAACCAAATATTTGTTAACTTCATCTAAAATATTGTAGTCATAACTGGAAAATTTGGTCATGAAGACTTTATCATTCGAATGACAACAAATTCAGTTGTCACAACGAAACTGTTTGCTCCCTGTATGTAAAACTTATTTAGACTCGATGTCTGAAAACTTGAGGACCGTTTCACGATATCAAACTAAAGGTTTTGTTCGCAGCATAAACTCCAATTCTATCCCAACGATAACTTGATTCGGTTGGTTTTCAATTCTGTGAACCCAAATATTAAAAATAGTTACTCGCTGTTTTGATTTCAACAAACTAGAAATCTGTCAAACGAAAGTCTTCGATATAAAGGAATCAGTTTTAGGCAGCACAAACTCCAATTCTATCCAAACGATTACATAATTCTGTTGCTTTATTTTCAACTTTGCGAACCCAAGTAACAAAATCAGTCACTTGCTCTTTAGAACTTTGTCGAACGAAAGTTTTCAATATAATGGAATTCTATGAGAACGACAAATTTTAAACGTCTTCATACTAAATTCGGGTTTTCTGCTTTTCTGCGAACGCAAATGTTAAATCAGTCACATAATGTCTGGTTTTCAACAAACTTAAACTCTGTACAATGAAATTCTTCGATATAGAGGAATATGTCTCACTGGTTCCTCTAAAGAGAGTCAACTCAAAATTTTTCAATTTTGACTTTTTGCAACAAATCGATGTACAGTGGTCATTTTTACCCACTGTAAAAATCTTACATCATTTTCTATACTCTCTCGCCAAAAATTACAGTTGTATTCGTCTTAAAAATTTTTAAATTTTGAGTTGACTCTATTTGCAGGAACCAGTTCGATATGTTCTATAAACTTCTAGTGACTAATTTTTTTTGTGTTTTGTTCGAGATGGAGGAATAGGAACAAGACTCGGAATATTGAAGGAGAAGTAAATTTTAGAGATTCACCGAAATATATAACATCTGAATTACATTTTTATTCAATCGGACCAGTAGTAACCCAGTGGGAAAAAGAAGCCTTCCTAAATGCCTTATTTTGTAGACACAAGGACACCCATCAGCCGCATTGCAAAATCGTTTCAATTTTACACGGCGTGTTATTGTGAGCCAAGGCCTTGCATACTCGCTGCTGTTTAAGAGCTGAGAGAAGGCCTACTTATGAAGGCAGATTAGAAGGTTTTCAGTTAAAGGCCTGCAAGTAGACCTGCCGTGTAATGTCTCACAGAATGTCTATTATATCTATTAAAAACCCTGAAAATTAAATCCTAATTGAAAGTCTGCTGAACTAAGAAAATATTCTAAATGAATTTAGCATAAAACCTAAAGAATGGACTTTAAAATATCACGTGTGTAGTTTTTTATAAAAAAAAACTCCTTCACGCGAACTTCACATCATCAAATGTTATAAAAGATTAAATTATTTACAAGATTTTGCACCTTCTTCTGGAAGAGCAAAATAAATAGTATTATAGAGAGACAATAATTGCAAAACCAATCATGTTTAAATATTTAATAATGATTTGCTAGACCTCATTTTGCAATGCAATTTTGATTGTGTAGAAGGAGAAGCAGAGCCCTTCTAGAACTTCTTCTGCGAGCAGGCAGATTAGAATGAGTATAGCATCCTTTAGGATGTGTTAACACGTATTTTAGAAGGCATATAAAGTGAAGACCTAGAATTTTTTTCCGCTGGGAAGTAGTCGTCGCTGACAAAATCATTAGTTTGTCAACAGTACTAAAATACGTACGATTTGTTCATACTAAATAAGTCCTATGTAATGTACTGATAGGCTGCTGCCTTTATTGTGATGACATTTCGCTAAAAAAACATATGTAGGAGAGAATAGGGTTCATTATCCAAAACTTTATATTTTTCTGTCAACATCAAATAAATTTCTTGTAGCTGATCGGGACGTTCCTGGAGGATGGTTGGCTGCGGCCATCATAAGGATTGAGATCGTAAAATTCTTAACACACGTTTCTCATTAACACTTTTAACCCAAGTATTATTAGATTTTTTTTTTTTTTTGATCAAGTTACCTTTGTAAAACATGTCAGTTATTATGTTTAATATCAATTATGTTCATTTCTTGTTAATCTGATTAAATTGAGTGACCAGAAAAAAGTGTGTACTAAATTATTAAATATTTTCAACAAAACCACACTTGGTCCTACAAAAAGTTGGCCAAACAATCAAAGGTCTGTTATCAAACTGATTCTAATGTTATTAAACAGTACCGGGAGAACTTGTCCGTTGATATAAAACCTGGTTCTGGTAGAAGGAATGGTCCACATGATGTTTCTAAAGACAAAAAAATAGAAAGCATTTTCAAAAGAGCTCCCAACACCTCCGGTAGGAAAGCAGCCCGGTTAGGTCAGTACTCGGACTATTTGGTAGGAAAAGTTAAAGCCAATGAAGGTTTAAAAGCATACAAGGCTCAAAAAGTTCCTGACAGGAACTATGCTAAAAATTTAGTGGCCAAAGACAGAGCACGGAAATTGAAGTCAAATTTTATACAAAAAAATATACCGGCTGCATAATGGATGACGAAATGTACGTATGGAAAATTTTTCGTAGCTTCTGGGTAAATTTTTTTTATGTTGCAGATGCTCGAGGGAATGTTGAAGAAAAGTTTAAGACCCAAAAGCAGACAAAATTTCCCAAAAAGTTCTTGGTATGGCAAGCAATATGCAGTTGCAGCAAAAAAAATCAAACATTTGTTACAAAGGGCTCTATAAATATCGAAATTTACATCAAAGAATGTTTACATAAAATGATGTTTCCATTCATAAGACTTCTTAATGTGTCCACTTACTTTTGGCCTGATTTGGCATCCTGTCAGTATGGTAAGAAAGGTCTTGAGTGGTACAAGAAGAATAATGTGGTATTTGTACCAAGAGAGGCAATTCCTTCAAACTGCCTTGAGCTGGCCTGATTTGGCATCCTGTCAGTATGGTAAGAAAGGTCTTGAGTGGTACAAGTAGAATAATGTGGTATTTGTACCAAGAGATGCAATTCCTCCAAACTACCTTGAGCTGAGTAGAGTGGAGAGATATTGGGCTCTTGTTAATAGAGAATTGAAGAGCACAAAAAAAGGTGTCCAAAAGTGTGGTAGATTTTAAACGGAGATAGACAATCTGTTCGAACAAAGTGACATAAAGCACTATAAAAACCATAATGGAAGGGTTTTCGAAGAAGGTTAAAAATTTCATCATTAGTGATTAGCACTATAAAAATATTTTTTTCTGTAAATTGTAACAATAATTTCAATCAAATAAAAAAAAGATTCAAAACTGTAACTTTAGTGGTTTCATTTTTATTAACATATATGTATGTTAAACATTTTTCGATCTCACTCCTTAGAACAATGAGCCATCTGGAGGAGTTCTGTTTTATTTATTATTATGTTCACACTTCCAATTAATTTACCAAAACAATTATTGTCCCTTATTGTTCACTATTAGTATTTTCTAACACCAACCAAAATATTTTTTGAATCACAAACATTAAATAAGTTAGCACTAAAGTACTTATAACTAAATATTTTTTAAAATTTTATTTTAGAAAATCAATTAATCCTGTCAGTCTCCGATTATATGTAAAACGAAACAGTTTAACTTAGAGAGAAATTGGAAATGTAACAAAATCGATTACTGTGATTTTAAGGCGCACGGTCCCCCTTCTAACATTTATAAGAAATTTTGAACCTGTCATTAGTTATTTTTTTTTTATAAATAAAGTTAAAACAAGTCAGCAGGGCAGTGACATCTAAACATTTCTGTCAAATTCATAACGACAATAACATTTATTTTAATTATTTTTGTTTGTTTTTTGTTTAAAGACACTTGATTATATATATTTATTAAATTCTTTCTCAAATTTTACACATGAAACAATTGGAAGAGAGAAGAAGAAAGAAATTAATATGTATGGATTATTTCCATGTACACAAGTATGTGTATGCTACAATTCATAAATACACACAATCAATACAATCATACATATGTAGATATTTTTTAAATCAAGCAGGCACACACGTCATAAAACAATGATCGATAAGTAATCAAAACAAATTAACTCAACCCAGAACAAAATTAATGAATCAGTAAAAGTATTTCATGTATGTAGTATGTGATTGTCAGACAATTCTAACGAATTTGTCTAGCCCTTTTTGCCGAGCTCCAAAAGGGGGTTGTCATCTTTTTTTGTAGCAAAAAAAAAAAAAAAAAAACAAAAAACGACATTAAATTTAAAATTCAAATTAAATTAAACAACATGTGTGTGTACTCATTATACATTTATATATAGAAGATACAAACAGCCAAAAGGACTGACTGGGCTGGCAGACACGAACGATCGCTTTTATTGACTGGGTCACATGATCATAAGTTTATTATTTTTCTTACTACTTGTTGTTAATTGTATAATTATTAATTATAATTTAACTGGCGTTAAGGGAAGAGCTTAACTATTGTTTGTTGCTTTTGTCACTAGAACAACTTTATCAAAATTATTAATATTTTTATTTAAAAATGCATTTAAGTGACAGCACTTAACAACCACTTTAAATCGCAATAGTATTATGTATGATTATTATTATTATTATAAATAACAACAACAGCTATGCAAAGTTAATTTTTCTTTTCATTTATAAATTTTATCGCAATCATTTTAGTTCCTACGTCTGTCTGTCTGTACGTCCGTCCGTCTGTCCGATCATTTGTTTATTTAATTTTATAATTGCAAATACCTTAGCAGCAAGAGCTTTAGTAATCAGTTTACAGGACTTTATTTATTTATATAATTTAATGTGTTTTTAAAATTTTCTTTTTCAAAATTTGTTTAAATAAGAACTTTATTTATTATGTAGCTGCAGAGGTGTGCTTAGTTCTATATAGGTGAGTTAGTTGTTTTCAATAGACAAAATTCGTTTGCAAACACGCGATCGTTTTCCGTTGTTACAAAACTTTGTATTTTTTTCTAAATTTTTTATTGATCAGAAAACAAAAAAAAAAAATTGGAAAAATTTTAAACAAAAACTTCCGTAAATATTTGTATATATCACGTAACGTTTTTCTGCTACACTTTTCAATTGATTTGTTTAAAGGCGGTGTTTGAATATTTTAGCGTTTTTTTTTTTTTTTTTTGTTTCATATATTTATATATTTTGCGTTATTTTCTTTTTTTATTTTGTTTATTATATTTTTTTTATTTACTTTACTTTAAGTTCTGATCGTATGTATTTTTCTTACGATGTGTTCATGAAGAGGGCTAAATCTATACTGTTTTTCTATATTGACAGAGAGCCAATCAGTGAAATATAACAGCGAAACGAAGTTATCGTGTTTTTATTGTATACGAGTACACAAACAAATCGCTAGTTTGGTTTGTATAAACTCACACATACATTCAAATATACTATAACAAATATTTGCCTGATCGTATTGAGTAGTAATTGCCATTGTAACAGTAATTGAGCTTCGTTTACTTCAGTCATACGAGTAGTTTTTCGTTGCTACTACAGCAAGGAAGTAGTAACGATGTAACGATCATTTTATTATTATTGTTTTTAAAAATACTTCACATGTTATATTTGCATGTGTGTATGTGAGAGTTTGTGTTAGAATTCGATACAATTGGCAAATATTTGCTGTTATTCTAGGCTTTTGATATGGAATGCAACTTACACTATTTTTGTTTTTATCATTGAATTTTAACCACCCTTAGGTATGAGATTGTGTGTGTGAGTTGTTGGGCTGCTGCAAAATTGTATGAGAAATATTTGTCATCAAATACTTTGCATTTCCAAAAAACACATTAATCTCTTTAACCGCTTCTTGAGGGGTGAAAAAGTGGGTCAAATAATTTATGGGGTGCCAACCTGAAATAGTTGAATTTCGAGTTGATCGTTCTGCTTTGCTCAAATGACACGGATATGTCGCAATCCTTTTGCAACAAAGTACTTTGTAGATGAGTAATTTTTGTTCGATTTAATTCGTCTTGATATAATAATCTAGAATACTGTTGTTTGATTTTGGATTCATCAACTGTCCCAATCCTGTAGACACCAGGGTCTAAACGCAATCGTCTATTTCAAATGATCAAAAGGGAAATAGCAGTGGTAGACATTTAATAAATCATCCAAAATTTCAATTACTTATTAAGATATTTAGTAATGACCACACAGATTAATACAGATATACAACAAATGACAGTTGTTTAAAGAGTATTAACGAACCGTATGTTTATTTTGACATTGTACAACCTCTTTCAATGGTTGTGGTGTGCAGAGCTAGAGAAAAACTACAATCTTCAATAGGCAACGAGTAAAATATATATTTGTTTCTCTTTCCAAACCACAACCATTTTGACATTTTCTTTTGTTTGTTTTCTATTGCCATATTACTGATTCATATCTGTATAATTTGTGAATGACTACTAAGTAAGTCACCATAATTTATTTAAAGATCACAGATCACGCTTGATTGATGTCATACAGTCATCTATTTTTATTCAGTATTGCATGACAATTCATCATGGAAAGACAATGTCTCCAAATGATTCAGCTGTATTACGAAAGTTTTTCGTGCACGTCGAGCAACATATGATTTGTATCATCGGTCTTTGCTAATTTAGCGTTTCGGACCTGTCAACTGGCCGCCTAGATCGTGTGACATCACACCTCTGAATTTGTTAAAGATTATGTTCAGTTAAAAGTCTTCATCGAAAGCCAGCTACCATTCAAGACTTGGAAGTCAACATTACTCTAGTTATTCGAGAGATACTGGTATAAATACTGGAACGAGTGATCACCTTCCAAATGGACCACCTACAGCGTTGAGGAGCGGCTTATATTTTAATGAAATTATCTTTAAAAAATAAATGAAAGAGATTCTTCTTTCGAGTCATAATAAAGATTCCGATCTCCAATACTATTTTAAGTGTCTTCAGAATTAGTTTATTAATGACTGACTGACTAATGATCTGATATATAGATACTTATTTATTAGGCATTTGTATGAGTATATTCGATTATCACCACATGTACACAGAGAAAACAAATTCGTGATAGCAACCGAATTTGTTGCCAATCGAATGATTCTACCTTAGTGACCGAATTTTACAGTTGTGGTTACAACATTTTAGAAGGGGTAACAAATGTTTGTTTGCTTCAACCGACATTTTTATACCCTTCACCATCGTAAGAAGGGTATATATAAATTTGTCATTCCGTTTGTAATTTCCACAATATAGTTTTTCGACCCTATAAAGTATATATATTCTGGATCCTTATAGATAGCGGAGTCGATTTAGCCATGCCCGTCTGTCTGTCTGTCTGTCTGTCCGTCTGTCTGTTGAAATCAATTTTCTGAAGACCGCAGATATCTTCAGGATCCAAATCTTGAATAATTCTGTCAGACATGCTTTCGAGAAGTTTGCTATTTAAAATCAGCAAAATCGGTCCACAAATGGCTGAGATATAAGGAAAAAACCAGGACAACCTCGATTTTTTACCTATTTTTTGATGGATATCTAATGATAGATATTTCAAAGACCTTTCCAACGACGTATATAAGGCCATAGTAAGTTGGACCTACAATGGGTCAAAATCGGGAAAACATTTTTAACCCGAATTTTTTTTTCACCAAAAGTTTTTTTGGCTAAATATTAAAAAAAAAAATTTAAATTTAAAAAAAAAAGTTTTTGAAATTTAAAAAAAAAATAAAAAAAATTAAAAAAAAAAATCGAAAAAAATTTTTTTTTCAAAAAAATAAAAAAAAACAGCTGGAAAAAAAGTTAATTTTGTTTACCTAAAAATATTTAAAATTTTTATTTTGAAGTATAGTTTTGTGAAGGGTATATAAGATTCGGCCCAGCCGAATATATCTCTCTTACTTGTTCTTAGTTAACTGACTTTCTGTTGATAGAACCGAAAAATTCTATGCGTGCAACCGAATCATTCGATTGGCAACAAATTCGGTTGCTATCACGAATCTGTTTTCTCTGTGTACCATCAATTTTTTACTTGTAGTGTAAATATAATGATTCCTAATGATAGTTCCGTATTTCGCTATAGATATTCCGAAGTACTAAACCGACCCGTCCCTACACGTAACTAGTTACCTTAGTAACGTCAAAGTAAAGTCCTATTTAAGTCCCAGTTAGTATGAGAGCTAAAATGATGAATATATAAGTAGTTTGCTATAAATGTTTTTACTGGTCGATTATGTAATTATAAGGTATCCAACATTAAAGATGCCTTACGCCATCTGAATTGTCGTTTCTTCATTTGGGATTTAAAAAAGGCTTATCGGTATGTAGGATAGATTTGATTCTTGCCAATTAAATCAGATATAAACAATCAGACGACTTTAGACATTCATCATAGATAAGAAATCATATAATCACTTTCACTTTACATCACATGATCTATCAATAACAGTTTCCTCATTGCATCTATGGATTCTGACTGGCTCAACAAACGATTTTTTTAAGACTTTGACGAAATTCGTTCTGAAGCAAACTTTTGCCATAGGCTCAGATGGGTTTTGATCGCCAAAAGTCGAAGCGAATGGATCGCTAACATGTGGTTGAGTTAATCTAAATCTTAAATCTTCGACGATCAGTGTTTCTCACACTGCTAGCTTTTTGCCGAATATAATACTTACTAAACACACAAATCAGAAGTCCCATTGGATTTTGTTGAAGGCATCTCTATTTTTAGTCAATTATTAAGGAATATGACACTTAACTATCAGACAATTATTTCATACTAATATGATCCTATTGACACCTTATTGTATAACCTAAACTACCATATTGTGGAGTTTAGTGCTGATGTTTGTAATGTCTATATCCTCAGGATCACTTTCTGTTCGATTAATTGATGTTTATCTATGAAAACCGCTCCCATTCGACTGCACTCTGTAAACAGGTCGATCGCATAAATATATATGGTATCCATACAAAACTAATCACAAATAAATTTATGTTATGTAAGCTTAACCCTCTAATGCTTATGCATGCCTCAAGGCACTCATCGCAAAAATGCCAATAAATGCAAATATAATTGATTTTTCATTTCAAAAACTGTTGTAACAGTTTCTCAAAAGCGTACTTAAATGTTTGAATAAGCCTTGAAACATCTTAAAAGCTCTCTTCTTTCTTATTTACTGCACCTTTTACAAACTAAGAGCATTAACAACCAAAAAAAATATGGGAAGACCATATTGTGTTATCAAACGTTGATTAAAGTGTTTTAAAGTTTCCCGATTGCAAAAATTTTTTTATATTTCATATATTGGACTCAAGATTTATGTAAAAAAAGGTAAGCTAATCTTTAGAGATATGATTAATTGATGAGTGCCTACAGGCACTCTTGGGCATTGCAGACTAGTTTTACTGCCTCAGTTTTTCCCTCATATAACAAAATGTTGTTTGGTTTTCTTTGCTTTGATTTGCAATTTTTACATAAAATTTTAAGAAATGACTGGTCGAGCGAACAAACGTTTCAAATTATCTGATTTGAGTGATGAACAATTAGAAAATTTGTTTTTAATAAAAATTGACAAACTATACTAACTAAAATCGGACTATGTTTCAATCTCTAAAGCGCCAAGTGTGCCTTAAGGCACTCATTTAGTTTTTACCACCTGACAGGTAATCCATTGATTGTACAAACTTTTAAATGTTGTTTTTGAAATTAGATGTCCAAATTTACCATAAAAAAATTATTACCAACGTTTTTAACCATTTTTATACCCTTCACCTTCGTGAGAAGGGTAAATATAAATTTGTCATTCCGTTTGTAATTTCCACAATATAATTTTCCGACCCTATAAAGTATATATATTCTGAATCCTTATAGATAGCGGAGTCGATTTAGCCATGTCCGTCTGTCTGTCTGTCTGTCCGTCTGTCTGTTGAAATCAATTTTCTGAAGACCCCAGATATCTTCGGGATCCAAATCTTCAATAATTCTGTCAGACATGCTTTCGAGAAGTTTCCTATTTAAAATCAGCAAAATCCGTAAATAACGTAGATATGAGCAAAAATCCGAAACAACCTCTATTTTTGGCCTATTTTTGATATATATCTCGATTACTAAGTCTTAAATATAGACAATATTGATATCTTATGATAGATATTTCAAATCCCATTGCAACGATGTATATAAGGCTATAGTAAGTTGGACCTACAATGGGTCAAAATCGGGAAAAAAATTTTTTAACCCGAATTTTTTTCACAAAAAACATTTGTTTGTCATACATTTTTTTCACTAATAAATTAAAAAAAAATAAATTTTTAAATTAAAAAAATTGGAAAAAATCTTTAAAAAAAAAAATTATAAAAAAATTTTTTATTAAAAATTGTTTAAAAACATTTTTTTAAATTTTATTTCAAATACAATTTGGTGAAGGGTATATAAGATTCGGCACAGCCGAATATAGCTCTCTTAGTTGTTTTTTTAGGAATTGGCATTAGAGGGTTAACTCATAAATTTGATATTGATCGATCAATAATTTACCATAGTTCCCATATAAGCACCAAAATAAAACTTGCAGCACATAAATTTCTTATAATTAGAAATCACTGAAATCACTGTTTCATAATTAACACATAGCTCCCATACGGCATTAAACATTTAAATATATTTTTATCGATAATAAATTCACACCATATTTTTTGGAAAGATCGGCGAATAATTGATCATATAATTATAACTCCTAATCTGGGAAATCGTTCTAAAGCGCATAAATATTTTATTTATGTTAGTATGAACATGAAATTTACACCAATAAATTTGTCTTATAAACAGAAAACCATTCTATAAATTTTGAGAGGATCCTTTCATTATAAAAACACCTTTCCGAATATCACTTCAACGGGCATAAATCACATAAATATGTTGGCATGGATCACCAAATATTTCTTTTATCAACCTAAATAATTCTTCTATGATTGGTCCACAATTGACCAAATCTTTCATATCCTTTATAAATCTCTTAAATGTTAGTATGAAAATGAAATTCGCAGCAAGTAAGTTTTATATAATCAAAAATCAATTTCCAAATTTGTAGAGGATCGGTTCGTAATTGACCATTGCTGCCCGAAAATCACTCTGAAGCCTATTAATTTGTAATTGATATAGAAATCGACATAAAATTTACACCGAGTTTGATAATACACCACAAATTTCTTATAAATGTGAATTTTATATCGATATAAAATAATAAATTAATTATCGGTATCGGACCTTAGTTGGCGAAATATCGCATAACAACCAGTCGCTTTAAAACACACATAAATGTTGCTATTTACACGCAGAAAAAAAATATAGTTGTGCATGGTTACTGTAACCATTTCAATATTTGTGCATGTTTACTGTAACCATTACAACATTTTTAACAATATTATAGTCACGGTAACTATATATATGATTGTGGTAACAATTATATGGTTAATTTACGATTCACATGATTGTATCAACCATATATATGGTTTCAGTAAACATGTATATGTTTGTGACAAACATTTATATGATGAATAATTTTATTATAATATGTTGTTCACAGATTATGATATCCATAAGCCGAGAGCAACATAATATGGTAAGTTCTTCATCATATAAATGGTTGTCACAAACATATACTTGTTTACTGTAACCATATATATGGTTGATACAAATTCAATTGTCGAATATAAACATCTTGAAATTCTTCCGAAATGATCGGGCTTATTAGATAGCATCAAATTCAGTTATTTATGGTGATGAAAACTGTATAAATAAATGATTACCAAATATTTACTGATGTAAATAATTTAAGATACAATACAACTAATTAAACCACAAATTAACCAAAAAGTACCCAAATAGCGTACCATAAATGGTACAAATTTTCCACAATAACCCAACACTAAAATAAACATTTAAATATTTTTATATTCTCTTTATTAACATACCCACTATTAAGAGTATTTCAAAGAGTAATTATATTTTAAAATTAACTAAAAACACAACAAACATATACACAAGTTCATATACATATATAATGAATAAATAATGCACTCACTCACTTCAAAATTGCAAACAAATGAAAACGTACTTTTTTTTTATTGAAAAAAAAAAAAAAAAACTCAAACACGGAATGCGTTTCATTTGTTGGGGATGACATTCCTGTATTATGTTAAAACAAAAATAGGAAATAAATTTGTAAAATTAGTTTAATAACAATTGTCACATATGAAATTAATACTAGGGTACGAGTACATTGTAATTCCGTTAATTTGTACATGAATCGCATGTGCTTTTTTTTTTTTTTTTGAATGAATGTTATATTACTTATGTGAATGCATGGAGAGAACTGGATGGCTGGCTGATCATGCAAGAAATTTACTACTTTATATGTAAGTAGTTTGTATTTCTTACGGAAAAGCACATGTACAGGTTGTTGTTGTTGTTGAATATGGCACAGACATTTAATCGAATATACAAGGCAAACAGAAATTTATATTTCAGTGCAATTTCGAGTTTAAATTCCAGAAGAAATGTGACGTATAGTTTTTCTTAAAGTAAATATGTACCTACATAAGTTACATTAATGTTGCTCTCTTTTGCTCGTTTTTTTTAAACACATGGTAGGAAGTTTTCAAGGCGAATTTATACAAGGTGGAGTCAGTCAATCAGCTGATAACTTTTTTTTCGCTTTTTGGTTCTAACAGTTGTCAAAGTTTGTGTTTATATATAAATATATACACATTCTAAGCTTATTAACAAAATATTTATTTTTTACATAAACAAGTAAAGCCCTAACTATTCAATTATCTACACTATATTAAGTTTTAATACATATTTGTTTAATTTTTAATTTTTGTTTTTTGACATTTGTTAAGACCAATTGTTGTTTTTGTAGAACTGCCACCACCTTGTATGAATTCGCCTTGGAAGTTTTCTTATGGGCAAATGTTGCCAGATATTGTTAAATTCATATTTCTTTTATGAGTGATTTTTAGTGAAAAAATGTTTTTTTTTTTTTCTTATTCTGAAATTAAGGAGTGAGATCGTAAAATTCTTAACTCACGTTTTTCATTTCACCTTCGTGAGAAGGGTATATGTATATAAATTTGTCATTCCGTTTGTAATTTGCACAATATAATTTTCCCACCCTATAAAGTATATATATTCTGAATCCATATAGATAGCCGAGTCGATATAGCCATGTCCGTCTGTCTGTCTGTCTGTTGAAATCAATTTTCTGAAGACCCCAGATATCTTCGGGATCCAAATCCTCAATACTTCTGTCAGACATGCTTTCGAGAAGTTTCCTATTTAAAATCAGCATAATCGGTCCATAAATAACGGAGATATGAGGAAAAATCCGAGACAACAACTATTTTTGGCCTATTTTTTTATCTATATCTCGATTACTAAGTCATAAATATAGACAATATGGATATCTAATGATAGATATTTCAAAGTCCATTGCAACGATGTATATAAGGCTATACAAAGTTGGACCTACAATGGGTCAAAATCGGGAAAAATATTTTTTAACCCGAATTTTTTTCACAAAAAACATTCTTTTGTCATAAATTTTTTTTTACTAATAAATTAAAAAAAAAAATTAAAATTGGAAAAAACGTTTAAAAAACTATTTTGAAAAAATAAATAAATAAAAAAATTTTTATTTTAATTTTATTTTAAAGTGACCAGAAAAAAGTGTGTACTAAAATTATTAAATATTTTCAACAAAACCCAACTTGGTCCTACAAAAAGTTGGCCAAGCATTCAAAGGTCTGCCGTCAAACTGTTTCCAATGTTATTAAACAGTACCGGGAGAACTTGTCCGTTGATAGAAAACCTGGTTCAGGTAGAACGTGATGTTTATAAAGCCAAACATAAATAGAAAGCATTTTCAAAAGAGCTCCCATCACATCCGGTAGCTCAGTGCTCGGACTATTTGGTACGCAAAGTTAAAGTTAATGCTGGTTTAAAAACATACAAGGCTCAAAAAGTTCCTGTGAGGAACGCTGCTAACAATTTAGAGGCCAAAAACAGAGCATGGAAATTTAAGTTAAGAATTTTTCGATCTCACTCCTTATTTCAGATATTGTAGATATAAATTTTTTTATTATAATTTAAGTGTTATGACTGTTAAGCGTTCTGTGGTCTGTTAACTGCAAAATAAGCTGAGCTAAAAAAATTGGTTTATGTCTATGCTAGATAAATTTCAATTTTTCTTCATATCCACGGTCAATTTGTTTGACATATTCCAAAAGGAAGGTGTTAAACATTTATTTGTAAAGGAATTTAAAACGAATTTTGGCATGTATCCTACGTTCAGTATTGATTCAAAATGCTAAATTGGGAAAAAGTTGAAACTTTACCAAATTTGGATGTGTTTAGAGTAGTAACTTGTTTTATCAAGTAACCTATTTATGCATTCCTCTTTTATTGATCGATAATGAGAATTCCTGTACCTGTTACTAAACTGGTTGGCATTTGCCTTTAAACAATAAGGAAGGATCATTTAATGTAAATAGTTACTGCATTAAGTGGAAATGCAATATTTAGGCCAAAGCACTTGTTATGTTTAAATTAATCAATTTGGTTTTAACATGACAGTTTCGCACAATATTATAGATAAAATGGAACCTGTTTCTTTAATCTATGGCGTAAATCTCCAACACCTTACACGATAAGGCTAATTGTGTCTTCGCTTATTGTGTCTTAGCTAAATAACTTCGAAAATAAAATACAGGTTGGAAATGCAAGATGATAGCACTAGCACAGCTGAGAAACAATAAGCTTAATTTGACAGTTAATAACTTTCTACAACTTTCTCAATATCTTGCTTTTTGTAACGATATACTTCCAATTAAAACAATTTTAGTATGAGAACTGTCAGTATATCGTCACGATAAAAAATAGCCAGAGATTGAGAAAATGGGGGTTAATGTCTATAGCTTTACTTTTCACAATTACCTTTCTTAAAACTTAACAAATAGATTTCGAAAATTCGAACAACAAATCTCTTATTAGCTCAAATCACATATATTGAAACTCACTATAAATTTAGGTACATTTGAGGTGTGATTTTACTAAATCATTTGTGTAATTTCCAATGTATATGTATATTATGGCAGCACTGATCGCTCAACCACCAAGAACTATATAGTAAACAAAACTATAAAAAGCAACAAAGTCATTTAAATACCCAGAAAGACGGAGAAACAAACGTAGGCATGTGTGTAAATGCAACATGAATGGATGGATGGAAGAATGTGCAAAAAGCACATTTTTATAAATTACGTCGTGTTTTTATTTTTATTTTTAATAAACAGCAAAGGGCCAAACATTGAATCAATCAGAAAACAACTGGTCACCACAGCAACAAACCTCTATTAAACAATCAAACAAACTTGTAAAAAAAAAAACAATGTACCGATCAGATCAAGAGGATCAATAGGTGATCGGAGGTGATGAGGTAAGGTGTTGGTTTTATTGTTTTATTTTTAAACATTTGTATGGGTGAAAAAACACTTTGTGATATGCAAATTATTACTTAGAAAAAAAGTAAAATGAAAAAAATATTAAATATCATGTACATTATAGCATATGAACATTTAACTAAATATATAGAAATGTCTATATGTTGTATATACACATATATAAGTACTAGCTTGACCCGGTGCGCTTCGCTACCCCTGTCGATGTAAAAAGCGGTTCAGCCGTTTAGTAATTATTGTTTAAAAACTAAAGGTACCAATTTTACCCGTTTTTCCCCCTTTTTATCCCTTTCTGGTCCAAGTATTGAAAAAATTTATAGCCTATTGACGCTTCCAAGTAAGGATCTATCTACGTTCCAAATTTCAATAAAATCGGTTCAGCCGTTTAGGCGTGATGCTCAAACAAACAAACAAACAAACAAACAAACAAACAAACAAACAAATAAACAAACAAACTTACAAAGACATTTATATATTTATATAGATGTATAATTAAATAGCTGAATGCAATAAAAAAAAATATATCATTGTTTTAAAGTCTACGTTGTGGATGTGCAAATGAATTTATTGTGTTGATCTTGATCTTGGCTCAGCTTAACTTGGCAATATTTTCACTGGCTTTATTGTTTTTTATTTTTTTATTTTTTTTATTTTAAATACATATTTATTTATCTTTCTTAATGAAGCTAAAAATAAACAATAAATTTACAACAGCTTTTTTTTATTAACGTTTAATTTAACTACTTATATTTAGTTTTGAATTTACATTCAAATCAAAACAACTAAAATATGTACTTGTAGACAGTGACTCAGATAAGTTTACGTATATTTTTGTTAAGAGTTTATAAATAATGTATAAAATTAATTAAAAGTATTTAATTTTATTATATGAATTGTATAAATATAAATACCCAGTTGGCAACTTTTACAGCTGAGGCCATATACCTTTTCATGCTTTAAATAGTAGTTATTCACTTACTTGATTTGGGATAAAAGACTTGAATTGCTAAAATCAAATGATTTGCTATATGATCAGACCTGAACAAATTCAATTAATTGATTTTATAAAAATCATGCCGAAAGTTGTCTGTGCAACACTGTGTTGTGTTTATTTACTTGTTTATTGTGTCTTTGCTAAATGTAGTATATGCCAACGAAATGACGTTGTTCGTACTAGGAGAATTTCGAAAAAAGTGGAAATTAATCTGTAATTTCTTTAGAAGAGGTATAGTTGAGTTTATGGTTTAAATTTGGTCTTAAAATACCAAGGAAGGGTGGAGCCACAAGGTCACAAAGTATTGTACCTTGGTTATTTCCGATCTGAAAGTTTTTAATAAATATGGAATCTACTACTTAGTAAATATCTACCTCATTACAGTTATAAGGAGTGAGAGCGAAACATTTTTAACATACATATATATTAATAAAAATGAAACCACTAAACTTACAGCTTTGAATCTTTTTTTATTTGATTTGTTACAATTTACAAAAAAAAAAAAAAATTATTTTTATAGTTCTAACCACTAAGGATGAAATTTTGAACCTTTTTCGAAAACACTTCCATTATGGTTTTCATAGTGCTTTATGTCACTTTGTTCAAACAGGTTCTCCATCTCCGCTTAAAATCTACCACACTTTTCGACACCTTTTTGTGCTTTTCAATACTCTTTTAACAAGAGCCCAATATCTATCCACTGGACTCAGCTCCAGGCAGTTTGGAGGATTATTGGTCTTTTACCACTCAAGACCTTTCTTACCATAGTGACCGATGCCAAATCAGGCCAAAAATAAGTGGACACATTAAGAAGTCTTATGAATGGAAACATCCTTTTTTGTAAACATTTCGTGATGTAAATTTCGGTATTTATAGAGCCCTTTGTAACAAATGTTTGGCTTTTTTGTCGCAACTGCATTTTTCTTGCCATACCAAGAACTTTTTGGAAAATTTTGTCTACTTTTGGGTCTTAAACTTTTCTTCAACATTTCCTCGGGCATCTGCAACATAAAAAATTGACTCAGAAGCTGTGAAAAGTTTTCCATACGTACATATCGTGATCCATTATGCAGCAGATATATTTTTTGTATACAATTTGATTTCAATTTCCGTGCTCTGTTTTTGGCCTCTAAATTGTTAGCAGAGTTCCTGTTAGGAACTTTTTGAACCTGTATGCTTTTAAACCTGCTTTGGCTTTAATTTTTTGTACCAAATAGTCCGAGCACTGAGCTAACCGGGCTGCTTTCCTACCGGATGTGTTGGGAGCTCTTTTGAAAATGCTTTCTATTTTTTGGCTTTAGAAACATCATGTGGACCATTCCTTCTACCTGAACCAGGTTTCATGTCAACGGACAAGTTCTCCCGTTACTGTTTAATAACATTGGAAACAGTTTGATAGCAGACCTTTGATTGTTTGGCCAACTTTTTGTGGGACCAAGTTGGGTTTTGTTGAAAATATTTGATAATTTTAGTACGTACTTTTTTCTGGTCACTCAATTTAATCAGATTAACAAGAAATGAACATAATTGACATTAAACATAATAACTGACATGTTTTACAAAGGTAACTTGATAAAAAAAAAAATCAAATAATACTTGGGTTAAAAGTTTTAAAAGTTTAACGTGTGTTAAGAATTTTACGATCTCAGTCCTTATATTACATGGTTTTATGACTTAAAAATGCAAGATTTACAATAGATGGCGTATCCTTTGAACGCGGTTTTTGTTTTTAATAACTTATATGTCATTTTGCAGGCTACATATCTGTCATTTATTCCCACTTAGTTCTTGAACATTATAGCGTAAAAAACAAAGTTTTTTTGCTTCGAAAATGTCGAATTTTGTGCCAACAAAGCGTCATATGAGGGAAGTTTTGCTTTACTTCTTTAATTTTAAAAAAAGTTCCGCTGAAGCACACTAATTACTCTCCGAAGCTTATGGTGAATGTGTTTCATCGGTTTCAACATGCAACAGATGTTTTGTGCGGTTTAGAAGTAGTGATTTTGACACGGAAGACAAAGATCGCCCAGGCCAGTCAAAAAAATTTGAAGACCATGAATTGGAGGCATTACTTCATTAAGATTGTTGTCAAACTCAACAAGAGCGTGCAAAATAATAGGGAGCTACTCAGCCGGACTCATACAAAAGCAAGGAAATTTATGCTTAGAAACCTTGAAAGACGATTTTGTATGTCAGAAATGCAGCTTGCACGCTATAAAAGAAATTCATTTTTGCACCGAATAATTAGTTGCAATGAAAAATGGATCCATTACAATAACTCGAAGCGTAAGAGATTGTATGTGAATGAAGCCCGGCCAACCAGCCGAATCGACACCATAGCCAAATATCCATGGCGCTAAGGTAATACTCTGTATTTGGTGAAACCAAAAGGGTTCTATGTATTATGAGCTGCTGAAATATAGCCAGACCATTACAGAGAGAGTTTACCAAATGCAACTGATTCGTTTGAAGCGATTAATGGTGGTTGGGAAGTTTTGCCTCACTCGCCTTATACTCCAGACCTTGCCCCGTGCGACTACCATTTGTTTCGATCGATGCAAAAATCTCTCTCTAGGATACGCTTCAGTTTAAAACAGAGTATCCGAAATTGGCTTGATTCGTTCTTGGCCTCAAAATATGAGCAGTTCTTTTGACTCTGAATCCATATGGATTTTAGCAAAGATTTTTGGGAATTGTGGGATTCTCCATAGAAAATCTTAATTTCATATATTCATTTTTGCATTTAAAACAAAAAAGTCTAAATAACTGGAAAATTTCATTGGAAAAGATTCACACACAAAAATTTTCCAAAAAAAAAAAAAAAATCAGCTAACATTTTGTTTTCCATATTTTTGCAAAAAATTGTTTACGAATTTTTTATTTATTAAAAATGTTATACATTTTTGAAAAGAAAACAAAATTTCCTACACATTGATATATAATATATCTATCCTTTGTTTTCTACAAGACCACAATAACTCGCAGTAATTAGCTTCATCTTGGTGATTTCTCGCATGTTTGGTAATGCCGTAGTCGGCAATGCAGTGACAAAAAAATATTACAAAACGGCAAGATTCAGCAAATTTTCTGTGTGTGGTTGATATTAAAACCATACATTTCTTTAATTATATTAAACTGAATAAATTAAATATTAAAAATTATTTGATCACCATGATCATGGATTAAAAGCATTAGATTATTGTTGAAATGCTACTTATCAGCATAATAATAATTTTGTGCTGTATTTGTGTAATCGAATTAATAAATGTAAAAATTTTTGACACATAAAGAAATTATCAAATGTGAATGAGAAAAAGTCAACATTTTACATTGAAAAAATATTCATCAACAATCATGGCAGAACTAGCAAGGTACAATTATTAGAAAGTATGTTCTCAATTATACATTCCCTATAATGTCAAACAAAAGAAAATGAAAAAAATATAAAAAGAAAATGTCTAAAAATATAATTGAATTTATATTTTTGTTACAAAAAAAAATCAATTTCAAACATAAATTTACTAAAAATGGAAGAAAAACTAATTTTTTTGTGAAATAAGTGTGTATAAATTCAGTTAAAACGTTACAAATTTATAAAATATCGCGGTAACAAATTAAAAAAAGTTAAGTAATTAATACATAGTTTGACGTTTTAGGGGAGCACATTGGAAGCTCTCTCTAATAATTGTACCTGGTAACTGATTGTACCATGATCAACAATATTTTACAAATTTTTTATTTAGCATTTGCTATAAATATTCTCTTTTTAAAAACACATCTAAACATAAAAAAACAGGGCAACTCATTGTTTTATACTTAAAAAAACAAAAACTAAAAACAAACATCTCATTAATGAAATATTTTAGTGTTGTTTGTCTGGCTCTCGAAAACGCAAATGATGGCAAATTTCAAGTAAAACATTTCACAAACAACAACAAAAAAAAATCAAATAATTAAATATACTTAAGTAGTTCATAAAGATTTTCTTAGAATGTCTTAAAATAAATGGGATCATTTTATAAAATTGATCGTAATTTTTAGTTTGTTGTCAATTTTTTTTTTTGTTTCTTTCTTTTTTGGTAGGCACACAGACAAAACAAAACACGTTTTATTTATATACAATTTGGCGTTTGGACAAATATGCGTCAGCAACAGCAAGAACAAATCAAACCTTATTTTACTCTCTACTCAGATTTTTACTGAGTGTTGCCAGTTTAAAAAATATTGCGTTTCCATAATTTTGGAATTGGAATTTT
This sequence comes from Calliphora vomitoria, assembly GCA_942486065.2. Classification (NCBI taxonomy): domain Eukaryota; kingdom Metazoa; phylum Arthropoda; class Insecta; order Diptera; family Calliphoridae; genus Calliphora; species Calliphora vomitoria. The sequence continues at coordinate 128,682,330 of OW818030.2, forward strand.
CGAATTTAATTTATGGTGCTTTAAATAAGGTAATTGCCGACAGCAAAATACTTTTTGTTTAGCAAGCTGATGCTAAACATTCCAGTATCAAGACTGTAACATGATCAATATTAAAAAAAATGTGGTTTTTGTCTGTGCTAGTTAAATTCGAATTTATCTTCAACCACATGGAATATCATCAGTTCAATTCTTGGACAAATACAGATATATAGTTTTATTTCCTGCAATCATTATATATAATTTGTTCAATAAATGTAAGGAAATTCACTTAAAGCCTAATATAGAAAATATAATTTTAATTTGTTAAAATAAAATATTATTCACGCAGTCATTGAATCCAACAATAAAAAACAAATTTATAAATCAAATATTATTTGATAAAAGTTAAAGGTTAAATATTTTACAAAGTTAAAAATTTTCTCAACATTTTAGTGACTTTTTAAAATTTCTGAAAAGTTATCCACACTGGGTACAGAGCACATGTTCTCATATGAGACAGAGTCAGTCAGTACTCATGCAAAGCTGGTGTCTTCGATAAGAATAGAGTTAACAAAAAAAAAAAAAAAAAACCAACTGAAATGTTTTTATTATTAGGAGAGCTGAAAAGGGCATAAATAACAATAAAACAAAATTAATGTAAATGATCTAAAAATAGAAACAAGTGGTTGTGTGAAAAAAAAGCAAACATAAGGTAAAAATAAAACTCAACCACTTAAATAAAACACTGAATGAAATGGCAGAGAGCGAGATACATGATGATGACGGATGAGGGTTGCCACAGTAGAAATATAATAATAAACAAAACAAGCGAATTGCGAAAAGCAATGTACATTAGCGGAGTTCAGTGTTTGATGCATATGGTTTTGCGATAGTGCAAATGCAAAATACAGCAGGTTTTTTTTTGCAATCCAACAACAAAATATATAGAATTGCAATTGTCACATTATTGCTTTTGCGAAATACTAAAACTTTATAGCTTTTTTGCTACATCGCTGATACTCCAATAGTTGACATTTGTAAACAATTATTTTAAAACGTCAAACAAAATTCAAGCTATGGAGCCGACAACTCTAAATAAAAAATTAAGAAGAGAAAAATCTAACAAAAAGTGGACGCCAGATGAAATTATTTCGTGACATTTTAAAACAATTTTCAAAATAATCAAAATTGCATCTAGTATTCCAAAGATGCATAAAATACCGCTCAATCTTAATGGCAAAAATATTGCAATAACAAACATTTAAAACCTAAAACGCACCAAACTCTGAATATCGCTATTATCTTTTGTAAAGTAATACTTAAATAAAATACTGCTAGTTGTAATAGGTGTACAATACTCCGAATGTGCTAGTGAAATATGCAATGGCATTTTATTTCCAAAGACATTTAGCTAAGGCACTGTAAGTGAAGACACAATACAGTGTTGCATAGACATCTTTCGCCATAATTTGTAGCAAATCAAGCCTGGAAAATTATGCAACAAAATATTTGAGCAAATTAACTGTTTTTCCCAAATCATACTTCTTTTATTAAACACACTTTTATAAATAACTTATATTAATTGATCTCTTAAGTATAAGCTTTCAAATGATTGTAACTAATATATTATTGAAACAATAAATCGTATGAATGAATGCACTTGTCTCAACTTAATTTCTTTTATAACAAGTTAAAAGTATGGTCAGTCAAGCCCGACCATATAATACCCTACACTAAGTAAATGAGCAAAACATTTTTCTTTAAAAATTTCAATAATTTATATTCGTGAGTGATTTTCGGAAGTGGGCCTTATATGGGAGCTATGACAGATTATGGACCGATCACCATGAAATTTGGTCATGTGATTAATGTCTATAGGAAAGTTATTTATGTGTATACCAGCATTTTTAGGAGATTTATGCTCGTTAAAGTGATTATCGGAAGCAGGTCTTATATGGGAGCTATGACCAATTATGGTCCGATCATATAAAACTTATTTGGAGAAAAAATTGTGTAGATACCTATATAAATGAAACATTTATGACCGATAAAGTCCAATTTCGGGAGGACATTTGTATGGGGGCTAGATGAAATAATGGACCGATTTCAGCCAGTTTCAATAGGCTTGGTCCTTAGGTCGAAAAAATTATTTGTACCAAATACGAAATATCTTCAAAATTGCGACCTGTGCTCTGCGCACAAGGTTTACATGGACAACCACCCAGTCAACCAGCCAGCCAGACGGACGGACGGACATCGTTTAAAGTATACCGATCGACTCAGAATCTTCTGAGTCGATCGGTATACTTTAAGGTGGTTGTTAGACTAATATTTTTGGGCATTACAAACATCTGCACAAATCTAATATACCCTCCCCACTATAGTGGTGTAGGGTATAACAAAAACATTTAAACAATTGATCAATTCACAAAGTCTCCTATCAGTCATATTGTCATAATGTCCTAATATTTCACGACAATTTTTGCTTTAAAGGCAATAAAAACATTTTCAAACCATTGTGAAATATGATGACATTATGACAATATGACATGATAAGAGACCTTGTGAATTGACCAAATATGTTTTTATTGGACGGAATTGTGGCCACCCAATAATTTTTTTGTATAACTTAAAAGTGCGGGAGTTTTTTTTTTTAAATTTGTGGCTCTTACTTTGATACATTTGTACAATATAAATTTATTCAAATTATTGGCCATTGTTAGCTATGATCTTTTCCCAACTCTCAGGCAACATATGGATTCCGAGCCAAATGAACTGCTCATCATTTAAGGCCAAGAACGAATCAAGCCAATCTCGGATACTCTGTTCCAAAGTGATGCGTCTTCCAGAGAGAGCGTTCTACAACGATCGAAAGAAATAGTAGTCGGACGGGGCAAGGTCTGGCCAATAATACATAAAATGGCCGAACGTTGTCATGATGGTATATTACACGCATACCTAAATTGGAGCGTAAGGCGTTTTTTACTTGTCAAAAATTCTCATGCCCATACAATTTGTATGCAGCATACCGAAATAACGCGACGGCAACGCTTTGCAATTGGAAAATCCGATTTTGACAGCGCGTTTAATAGTGAAGTTAGTTGCAAAACACAACAAATGTAAACACATACATACAAAAGGAGAAACAAATATGCAAGAAACACATTTTTAAACTTTAATATTTAGTTTCTTTGATAAAATTTTAGTTTACAAATCACGAAACAAAAATCAGAAACACCAATACTGCAAGGTACTTTATTGTTTAAATAATCCGGGTTGTTATATTAATTTTTTTGATAACCTTGTTTTTATTGTTTGACGTAGCGTTGGCGCTTTTATTTAGGTATGACATTTCAGCGTTAAAGCTAAGCGTAAAGAAACGTTCCGCCTTACGCTTTTATTTAGGTAGGCCAGTTAGGGTTTCATTCCTGCTCGCATATTCTGTGCGTTTTTCGGCAAATGCTCGCTTCATTTGGTATAAGTTCCATGTGATGGTCTAGCCAGATTTCAGCAGCTCATAATAGATAGGACCCTTTTGGCCCCACCAAATACAGAGCATTACCTTAGCGCCATGGATATTTGTCTTTGCTTTCTATTCGGCTGGTTGGCCGGGCTTTATGTACGATCTCTTAAGCTTGGGGTTATTGTACTGGATCCATTTTTCATCGCAAGTAATGATTTGGTGCAAAAATGATAACATCATTTCATACATGCAAAATCGTCATTCAAGGTCTCTTGGCTTCAATTCGTATGGAACCTAATTTCCCTGCTTTTGGGTGTATCCTGCAGCTCGCAAACGTTTTGAAATTGCTGCTTGAGTAGCTCCCAATGATTTTGCAAGCTCTCGTTGAGTTTGACAACAATCTTCATGGTGTAATGCCTACAATTCTTGGTCTTCAAACTTTTTTGGCTGGACTGGGCGATCTTTGTCTTCCGTATTAAAATCACCACTTTTGAAACGAACAAACCATCTGCTGCACATTAAAACCGACAGAATACATGCACCATAAGCTTTGGTGAACAATCGGTGTGCTTCAGCTGCACCTTTCAAGTTAAAGAAGTAGAGAAAAACTTCCCGCATATGACGGTTTGTTGGCATTAAATTCGACATTTTCGAAGGAAAAAAATCTTTGTTGTTTACACTATAACGTTCAATTACTAGGTGAGAATAAATGACAGATATGTAACCTTCAAAATGATATACAGTGCAAGCTCGGTATACGCGACTAATTAAAAACCAGACCTGTCGCGAAAACTGAATTTTCGCGAAAACAGAACCCAAACTTTTATTGAAAAAATGTATGTAATTTATAAAATTAGAATTCTTTTTTATTAATATACATATTACATATTAAACATTTTTAAAGAAATTGGAGATTTTGAGTTGCTTTTTTGCGGAAATTATTTTTTAAAACAACAGCTGAATCACGTAGTTCATATTGTGCTTTTGTCGGCTTATCATTTTCCAAAGCCCATTGTATGCATATGTTTATCGATGTTAAACAATCGTCCACTTTAATTTTGTTTTCTTCATGACCACTATCTTATAAATCCTCCGATTCCATATCTGATAATTCCATTTGCTCCTCATTACTTTCCACATGAAATTCTTCTTGAATCTAGTTGTTTATGTCAGCATTCGTGAAAAGATATTATATTTTGTAAAAAATTTAAGGGCATGTCATCCTCTTCACTCAATTCAGTACCGAATTCGAGCAAGGCGTTCCAGGATTTTCGGATATTGGACACTGATATTTTATCCCAGGACGTAGCTTGAATCTGAACTGCATTTTTGAGATTGAAGTTTTTTAGTTTGAGCTCCAAATTTGTTCCCTTTCTGATCAAGCAAGTGGGTGACATTTTGATCTAACGGTTGAATAAGCGCAGTTCAATTGGGTGGTAGATTCATTGCTATAATTAAACCGTCATCACTTTTTAGTTCCTCAACTGGGTGACGTTATCTAAAAGCAAAACTGCTTTTTGTCGCAGACCTTTTGAAGCCAAAAATACTTTTACTAATTGGTGAAAATTAACACAACTTGGGTAACAAATTCGTGATGGAACCAGTCCTTGAATATAAATGATGTCATCCAGGCGTTATTACTGGAGTTGTATATTACAGAATTATTGAGAAACGTTTAAAGTGGCGTGGGTTTTTTTACTTTCCAACAACCAACAATTTTAGTTTGTCTGTGCCATTCGCATTTGAACAGGGCAAAAAAATTATTCGTTCTTTTCATATTTTTCTTCGGGGCGCTGTTTTCTCATTACATGTGACAAGAGTTTGATTTGGAAGCATCCGGTAATATAAACCAGATGAGTCAACCAATGCTCATCACCATAATCCATAAACTCTTTCACAAATGGATCAATAAGTTGAGGTTTCGAAAACAATTTCTCGCCCGTAATTTTTAAAAATCTAATTCCATGTCGACGCTTAAATTTCTTCAACCATCCTTCACTGGCATTAAAACCTGAATTGGTTTGATAATTTTTTTAAAACAAATGACTGGCTTTTGTTCGTAAAATTGCTGCTTATATTGGAACATTATTTTCTCATTCTTGGGTACTTAGCTTTCTTTAAGGTACAAGGTTTGCCAGAGCCACTTTCTGTTGTACGTATGAACTTTTTTTATTGAATTTTCTTGCTTTATAATGCGGTAAACCGAAGACATATGTTACTTGTAATTCACGCAAATTGAATTTATGGAATCTCCACTTTTAAATTTTTTAAAAATCTCTAAGTTTTGAGAAATCGTTGGGTTTACACAACAAATAACACGAATAAACTGACAAAATTGAACATCAAAATCAACCAAAAAGGTTAATATACCAAAAGACGGGGTCCTTTCCCTTTTTTGGTTATAGACATTGACGCGAAAATAGAACCTGTTTTTCGTAAACTGTCGCGATTATAGAACCTGTAATGTTAAAAAATAAGCCATCGGGATAACCGGATCGTCGCGATAATGTGTAGTCGCGAATACCGATCTTGCACTGTATAAGTTATTAAAAACAAAAAGGGCGTTCAAAATACGACATCTATTGTAAATACCGCAATTTGAAGTCATACACCCAATATATAATTTCATCAGTCTTTTGTATTTGATAAAACTATTTCTGATCACATTCTTTTAGAACCTTCAGCAATGAAGCCTTAAATTCGATTATTGTAGTTCCTAATAGGGAACTGGAATCTTCACTGAACTCTTATAGAGAACATGAAGCATTTGATCGTTTTGCTTTAGTGGTGATATTATGTATTTGAGAAAAGATCACAAAATACTCTTCTTAAACCAATTTAATTATTACAAAGAGAGAGAAAAAGAGACGAATATATTAAAAATTCAAATTCGATCTCATTTAACTATTAATAATCTTATTTATTTATGTTTAAATTAAAAAAAAAAACAGTGCCAACATAACGAACTTTGGCACGTTTTGCTTATAAAAACAAACAATTCCATTGATTAACGTCAATTACTGATGGCAAAATAAGCATTTGGCAGCCCTGCTGAGAAAAACACAAAATTGTGCAAACAAATTGCAAAAAATTAACTAGAGAGATTTAATGACATGCAATGAATAAAAGCAAATAAAAACAAAAAAAAAAAAAACAAAGAATGAACGAAAAAAACCAAATCATGCAGAAACAATTTTGTTTTTGTTTCATTTATGGGTCTTTTTTAATAGATTTTTGGCAACAGGTTGAGGAACAAAATACAAAAAAAAATTATATATAATCTAGAAAATACATTTTTATATAGTGAAAAACTTACATTTTTGCTAGTTTAAGATGACAATTATTACAAGTTGATTATTAGGTTGAAGAAGGATGAGACTACAGCAGGTGGCAGGGGGAAATTCTACAAGCTCATAAGAACCGTTTGTAGGCTTTTACTTTTTTTTTGTTTGAGAGATGTTATAATATCTAGTACATATGTAGGTATTATTAGTTTTTCCTTTTTTTACATTTCAGTAGTTTAAACGATCCAGTTGTAATAAAAAGTTGATAAAAGATCGATCACACATTTAAAGAGAGTGCTGCAGCAGCATAGTTATTTTATAATAGTAGCACTTGTATAGCAAAATATATGTAGGTATTTTAAATGTAGCGGTAGTAGTAGCACAAGAAGTTTAAATGATACAGGAAATGCACAGTCTTTGCTTTTTTTCAGTTTGTTTTTTTTTTTTTTTAAGAATAACAGAAGAATGCAGGCGGAAGAAGAAATTATATTTAATAAAATAAAGATGCTACTTAATAAGCTTCACAATAACAAGAACAACACCCAGGGTACATAAATAATAATAACAATAATAATAACAACAATAATAATGGTAAATTTAAACGTCCAGCTCAAGTAAGTATATTTGCATTAAAAAAAATATATTTATATGTAGCTGGAGTCTGTGTCCAGTCTCAAGTACCAGTTCAGATTCTTGTTTAATTTTTTTTTTCGTTTTTTTTTTTTTTGTAGGCACTTGTTTAAAAAAAAAGGGAGTTTTCTTTGTAAAGTTGTGGAGTTAAACTAACCAAGCTGTTGGGTTTTCTGGTTTTTGATGACAAATGAGGGAGTTCAAGCTTGAAGTTGTCGTATGTTTGTAATAATAAATTAATAAATAATTAATAAGGCAATATGTAGTTTTATTTTTTTTTTTAATGATTGTGCTGTTTTTGTAGTTTTTGCGTATTAAAAACTAACGAAGCTTTTTTAATTCGTTGTATTATTTATGGTATTTATTATTGTACTTGTGTGTTTGTTTTGTTAATTTTATTTATTTATTATTGCTTTTCAACTAGAATATTTTTTTTGTAATTTTACAATTACATACATACACATGTGTTTGCCTAAGCGGAAGAATGGAATGAGTGTGTGGAACAGGGAGGTAGGGAGGTGTGGGAAACGGTTAACCAATGAGCCAAATGGCCCACCGATCAACAACCAACCACTGCACAGTGGGGTAATTTAAAAAAAAACAAGTTATAGAACTATATTCAGCTGTACTGAATATTATATACCATTCACCAAAGTATACTTTAAGACAAAGATTCAACAAAATTTTCATCGAAAAAATTTTTCGGAGTAAAGAGTTTTTTTTCCCAATTTCTACCCATGGTCGGTTCGATTTTCTATGGCGTTATATACGCCACTGGAAAGGTCTTTGAAATGTCTATCATTAGATATCCATTTTGTTTGTGTTAATCACTTAGTAATCCAGATATAGATTAAAAATAGGTAAAAACAAATAAGAAAGTATAGTCGGTCAATATGATTACCAACACCGAGAAGATGATTATAAACAGTTTTCTTTTAAAATGTATAAGGGAGCTATGACTAATCATGGACCAATCGCCATAAAATTGGGTGGCATGTCTTCTTTATATATGAAACGTATTTGTGTTCTATATAATACCAACATTTTTAAGAACTCTATAATCGTTAAAATGATTTTTGGAATTGGACATTATATGGGAGCTATGACTTTGTACATACATATATAACTTATTTGTATCGAATATTATTTAAATACCAACATTTTTAAGAGATTTAAGCTAGTCAAAGTGATTTTCGGAAGTGGGATCATCACAAAATTTGGTGGTGCGAGTTCGGTTTATATTAAACTTATTATAAGATATTTATTAGAGCTTAACTGTTTTCTGATCGTATGGGGCTAGGAGAAATAACTAATGGACCGATTCTAAACAAATTCAATAGGCTTGGTCGAATTGTGATTACAAGATTTACATGGACAGACGGACGGACATCGCTTAATTGACTCAGAAAGGGATCCTGAGCGAATTGGTATACTTTAAGTTGGGTGTTGGGACAATATTTTTGCACGTTACAAACATCATCCAATATATAAAAATCGAGGTAGTCGCATTAATTTATCTGCCCATTTCCCGACTTTATATAGAAACCGAATCAGGAATATAGCGGATATATTGATTTATCAATCATGTAAGTTATTTGGAGGCTTCGGAAAGTCAATTTCAACATTCGTCGAAACCAGAATGTATGAAAAATTTTGAAATTGCAAACGAAATGACGAACTTATATGTATATAATAGGGTGGGTCGATTTTTTTCACGAAGAATCGTAAAGCAGTATTATTATTTTTTTTTAATAGTTTTTTTTATTGGATGAAAGACGAAATGCACAAGATAGGATTTGATTTAAGACCTATGGTTTCTTGGGGAAACTTTCTTAGAATTTTCCGTAGATTGCGTTTCTGCTATACGATTTTTTACTTTTTGATGGTAAAGGATATAATAATGGAAAAATCTGTGATTATACCCTTCACCTGTCTGTTGAAATCAATTTTCTGAAGACCCCAGATATCTTCGGGATCCAAATCCTCAATAATTCTGTCAGACATGCTTTCGAAAAGTTTCCTATTTAAAATCAGCAAAATCCGTCCATAAATAACGGAGATATGAGCAAAAATCCGAGACAACCTCTATTTTTGGCCTATTTTTGTATCTATATCTCGATTACTAAGTCATAAATGTAGACAATATGGATATCTAATGATAGATATTTCAAAGTCTATACAAAGTTGGACCTACAATGGGTCAAAATCGGGAAAAATATTTTTTAACGCGAATTTTTTATGACAAAAAACTTTCTTTTGTCATAAATTTTTTTCACTAATAAATTAAAAAATTTTTTTTTTTAAATTGGAAAAAACTTTTAAAAAACAATTTTGAAAAAAAAAAATTTTGTTTTAAGGTATAATTTGGTGAAGGGGATATAAGATTCGGCACAGCCGAGTATAGCTCTCTTACTTGTTTCTAAACAAATAGTACAATTTTAATAAATTTTTGCATGACTATAGATTAAGGTTTCTAATCGGGAATATTTTCCCGGATATTCATGCGGATATTTTTAGAAATTCTCGGTAACTTCTGGGAATTTCTTTATAAGTTTTCTTTTTGAAGTTACAGTATTATTTCTATAAGATTAAAAGGAGTTTTTGTGATTTATGGTCAATCGAATAATTTGATTATATCTATACATTTTTTCGAAATCGGTTGACACAGAAGTACTACGATTGAAATATTTGGGTCATGATGTCAAGATAAAAAATTATCAGGTATAATCTCCACTTATTAGTATTATTGCTTCGTTATGACAAAATTGTTAGTGATTTTGCTTAGACAACTTTGTCTTGACAACAAACGCCATTCATTGTTATGACAAATTTTGTCAAGTGTAAACAGGGAATTATAGAAAACCTAAGATAGACATAAATGTTGCGAAAAATCGGTTCAACAGATAAACATCCAGGTTTTTTTGTTTCCAAAATATCGAATTTTGTACCAACAAAGCAGCATATGCAGGAAGTTTTGCATTACTTGTTTAATTTGAAAAAATTGGCAATGAAGAACACCGATTGCTCACCAAAGCTTATGGCGTTTGTGTTCCATCGATTTCAACGTGCGAGAGATGGTTTATACGGTTCAGAAGTGGTGATTTTAATACAGAAGACAAAGATAGCCCAGGACAGCCAAAAAAAGCCAAAAGACCAAGAATTGGATTCATTACTCCATGAAGATTGTTGTTAAACTCAACATGAGCTTTCAAAATCATTGGAAGCTACTCATGCAGTAATTTCAAACCGTTTGCGAGCAGCAAAAAAGTTTTGAAGACCAAGAATTTGAGCTATTACTCCATGAAGATTGTTGTAAAACTCAACAAGAGCTTTCAAAATCATTGAGAGTTACTCAAGCAGTAATTTCAAACCGTTTACAGGATTCATCCATAAGCAGGAAAAATTGAGTACCATACGAATAGCCGAGAGACTTTGAAAGACGATTTTGCATGACCGAAATGATGCTTCAACGCTATAAATTAAATTTTTGCACCGAATCATTACTTGCGATTAAAAATAGAACCACTACGATAGTCCGAAGCGTAATAGATCGTATGTGAAGCCCGACCAACCAGCCGAATCGACAGCAAAACCAAATATCCATGACTCTAATATAATTCTCTGTATTTGGTGGGAGCAAAAGGGTTCATCTATTATGAGCTGCTGAAATCTGACCATAAAGTCCTAGGGACCCTGTACGGAATACATTTGATTTTTTTAAAACACCAAGAATATGCGGCTAGACATGAAACCATTATATCCCATCATGACAACGCTCGACCAAAAAAGTATTTAAGATGAAGTCGTAAAAAAGTATGTATTTAAGATGAAGTCGTTGGGAAGTTTTGCATCACCGGCTTTACAGTCCAGATCGTGCCCCGTCCTAATACTATTGATTTCGATAGCTTCAGAACGCTCTCTCTGGGATACACTTCACTTTGGAACAGAGTATACGATATTGGGTTGAGCAGTTCTTTGGGCTAGGAATACATATGTTTCCAGAAAGATGGGAAAACGTCATAGCTAACAGTGGCCAATACATACTTTGAATAATTTTATATTGTACAAATGTTTCAAAATTTTTGAAAAAACCCCCATTATTAACTGATACACCCAATAGATATTTGTTAAATTTTATCTATAACGCTGCAGCCACACGATCAAGTTTTTCTTGATAGTCTTCTACATATACTGAAAGCTGTGACGTAGGATGCACGTAACTTGAAAACAATATTAATACAAATTGTTCAAAAAAATGTTATCAGCTGTTTTCTTGATTGTAAATTTAAACACCAAATTGAAAGAGAAATTGAATGCAAGTTCCTTTCAATTCTTAAAAGTGTGAGTGTTTTAGTAAAAAAGTGCGAGTGTTTTAAAACTTGAAAGGCAAAACTTGATCGGTGTTTATTCAAAAAATAAACATTTAATAGACATCCGGAAAGATTTTATCCGCTAATAACAAAGAACCAGACCAGTTAGGCCAACAAAACTGAAATTTTAATTTCAAAATGCAAATAGGTATCTCTAAATAAACCATACATAACGTAACGAGGGTTCTGGAGGACCATGGTGCAAAACTATTGGATTGCATATATAGTACAATCATCCATATCAGATCAGTTTTGAATATACCTATTCCAGGTTCTCTAATTCGGTGTCTTATTTTACAACGTTGTCAGAAAAATGCTCAGAAAATGGTTAACACAACCATGTGAACTTATGTTGAAACATATGGTTGTTAACCATTTATTGAACGTTCTTCTGACAACGTTGTAAGATTTTACAACCGTGTATAAAAGGCCTCAGTCTATAAGGTGCTAAGACAAAACTTAAACTCATCTATTTATATATATCTATCTTTTTTATAGCCATGCGCAGTCTTCTTAAAATCTGACTATTCTTTTAAAATTTACAGTTTTATTACCATTTCTTTCTTGAAATTCCCCCACTGTGCACTAAGAGCTTAACACACCAAACAAAGTAATGAGTACAAAAAGAGAAAAAACAAAAAAAACAAAACAAAAAAATTATGAAAAAACACACTTCAATAAAAACAACAATAACAAAAACACTATTACTCAAAAACAAAAACCGATTGAATAGCTGACTGAAAGACAGACAAACAGACAGACTGATGGAGTGACTGACTGACTGAATGTCTTTATGACTGACGGACTGAAAGATAAGATACGCGCGGCGTGTTATTAATCCACGAAGATTTCCGAGGAGGGCTCTTCTTTATCTTTTGTTTTCGTTTAAATTAGTTTAAATTTCCCTCAAATACAAGAAAGAATATTATTTATTTATAGGTAGGTACTTTATTTAAATTTTTGTTGTTTAATTTTTTCTATTTAAACACTTTTGTTGTTGCTGTTGTTTTATGAATTTATTTTACCGGGTGGAAAATTTAAGGGCACAATTTTCACTAACTCCTTTTTTTGCTTTTTGTTTCATTAAATAAAATATTTTTAAATTACTTTTTTTTTTTTTTTGGTTTTTAGTAAATAAACTAAATATTTTTTTATAGAAATTCCTTTAAAAAAAGCTCTCTTTTCTTACTAAGATACTCTCTTTAATGAGCTTAAATTTTGTATACGAACTTTTTTCTTTATAAAAACGCTTGTTTTTTCTGGTTTTATTCACACATATATTTCTTTTTCTTTCAATATTGAACTTTGATTATTTCTTTTCGTTTAAAATCAGTTGATTCTTTAAAAACAAAAACTAGGTATTTAATTATTTATTATTATATTGTCTTTTTGCTTTGCATATACATAGTTTTTTGTTTTTGGTTTCTTTATTTTCTATACGTTTTTGATTATATTGCACATTAAAAAAAAATTTCCACACCTCAGAAAGCACTACTCTAGACCCGTGTACTAAAGCGATGTGTTTGTTTAAAGAGTCGATTTGTACTGAACTGAAATCTTCTGATGGGGCAAACAAAAAAAAAAAAAAATTAAAAATAATAAAAATAACAGAAACAGAAAGAAAAAAAAAATACAAAGTTAATCGCTGTGTGTTTGTTTGTAAATTGTATGTGTAGTCTTTGTTGTTTTATTGTTTCTACTTTATCGTTTAACTAACTCTCTTTAGTTACATTCGATTGCTCTCGCTCTCGATCAACAATCAATGAGATAGACAGGGTTACCATTTGCTTATTAGAAACAAATGGTCATACTAAAGCCGTGTGTCCACAGTTTTCTTGCGGAAGTTGCTTCCAGAAGTGACTTCCAGAAGTTTTTGGCATGTAAACACTTATTAGAAGTCGACTTCCAGAAGTCACGGCTTGCAGAAGTTACTTGCAGCAATTATGTGAAATCACGTGTTTGTTGCTTGCTGGAAGTAACTTGAACGACTTGCTGTGAACTGCAAGTGTTTTGAAGACTTGCAGAAGATGTTGGGTATACATCGACGGTTTGTGGTATTCTCTTCTGTTTTCAGTTTTTTTTTTTTTTTAGTTCTTTTCCAAATTTATAAAAATACTTGTTTGAATTAATTAAATGTATTCAAAATCATCATTAGACATTCTCAGGAAATTTTTCAGGAGCATGAAATCTTCGGTCCGCAATTCTTCAAGTAATGTATTTTGGAAACTAAAATCTACGCGCCGCAGAACCCAATTTCTGACCCAAACACTTCTTTTGGTTTCTTTTTATTCATTTGTTGTTTCTTTTTAATTAAATATGCTGCCACAAGACTCACATTGTGTGGAAACACGTCTGCAATTTCTTGCAGCAAGTTCGTCGTGGAAGCAGACTTCCGCAAGTTTCGGTTTGACTGGAAACACTTTAGCAAATACTTGCAAAAGTTGAGTACTATATCAAACAATTTTGAGCTAAAAGTGGGATTGTGTATAACATGTTCTAAAGCTAATGTTGGCCTTATTAAGAAAATACAAATTCCAGAACCAATAACAACCAGAAACAAGATCAACAAGTAAGAGTGTTTTATTCGGCTGTATACCCACCATAAAAATGTGACAATATAATATTTTTCTGATATAGGTGTTATATGGGGGGTAGAGTCAATTTTGGACAGAAACACAAAAGTTAGTAGAAAGATTTAGGTTCATATAAAACTAGTTTATGTCCAATTTCATTACGTATTAATTATTATAAGACAATTATGAATGTCTATCATTAGATATCCATATTGTGTATATTAATTAGTTAGTGCTGGCAAGGCATATTTAACCAGGTGGCAGCGTAACGCCAGCTGACTATTTTTTCCTCTTCTCATGTTTTACATTTTGAAATGTCAAAAACTTGTTTACAAAAATTTTTAAATTTGTTCTAAGAGTAAAAAGATTATTTTATTTTTAAAAAAGTGAGTTTTAGTCACCGCTTTATGTGCGTAAAATATTTGAAAGTGCTAAAAGAAACTATTTCGTTTTAAAAAGTGCGTTTTTGTGAATTTTTTTTGACAGTTTAGAAGGTTTTACACACTGTTGTTCTTGTATTGTTGTAATTGTTGTAGTTACGCTGACACCTGGTTAATACATCTAGAGTGCTGGTTTACACAGATCAAGTTTACTTGAGCAAATCTTGAGTTTATAGAAGAGAGAGGAAGAAAAAAACAAATTCAAGACTTGCTCAAGTAAACTTGATCTGTGTAAACCAGCACTCAAGATGTATTAACCAGGTGGCAGCGTAACTACAAACTTACCGGAATGGCATCTGCGACCTCTTGGCATAAAATATCTATGGGAAGTATATACTTAGCGCAACCAGCATCCCATAAACTTTACCAAGTTATTAACGATTTTAGATATTTTGAATTTTTATACATAAAAAATGGATTTTTCAAACGAAATACTTATTAGTGATCACAGATCGAGCTGTTTTTCTCGATTAAACGCTTGTTTACCAAGTTATTAACGATTTTAGATATTTTGCATTTTTCATATAAAAAATCGATTTTTCAAATTAAATGTGGGTGATCACAGATCAAGCTGCTTTTCTCGATTAAACGCTTATTTACCAAGTTATTAACGATTTTAGATACATTTATTTTTTCATAGAAAAAATATATTTTTCATTATATATATGAGTGATCATAGATCAAGCTGGTTTTCTTGATTAAACGCTTATTTACCAAGTTATTAACGATTTTAAATATTTTTATTTTTTCATATAAAAATTGATTTTTCATCAGAATATTACTGATCAAAGATCAAGCTACTTTTACTGATCAAACGCTTATTTACCAAGTTATTAACGATTTTCGATATTTTGAATTTTTCATATAAAAAATCGATTTTTCATCAGAATTGTGATTAATAACAGATCAAGCTGCCTTTCTCGATTATACGCTTATTTACCAAGTTACTAACGATTTTAGATATTTTGAACTTTTCATATAAAAAAAAAAATTTCATCAGTAATATGACTGATTACAGATCAGACTGCTTTTCTCGATTAAACGCTTATTTACCAACTTATTAACGATTTTAGATATTTTGAATTTTTCATATCAAAATGGATTTTTCACCAGAAAAATGAGTGATCACAGATCAAGTTGCTTTTCTCGATTTAACGCTTATTTACCAAGTTATTAACGATTTTAGATATTTTGAACTTTTCATATAAAAAAAACAAATTTTCATCAGAAATATGACTGATCACAGATCAGGCTGCTTTTTCTTGTTTACAAAGTTATCAACGATTTTAGATAATTTGAATTTTTCACATAAAAAATTGATTTTTCAAACGAAATACTTATGAGTGATCACAGATCGAGCTGTTTTTCTCGTTTAATCAAGATTTTAACGATTTTAGAAATTTTTATTTTTTTAATTTTTTGATATAAAAAATCGATTTTTCATCAGAAATATGAGTGATCACAGATTAAGCTGCTTTTCTCGATTAAATGCTTATTTACCAAGTTATTAACTATTATAGATAATTTGAATTTTTCATATAAAAATGGATTTTTCAAAGGAAATATGAGTGATCACAGATCAAGATGCTTTTCTCGATTAAACGCTTATTTAACAAGTTATTAACGATTTGAGATATTTTGATTTTTTCATACAAAAATTGATTTTTCATTAGAAATGTCGGTGATCACAGATCAAGCTGCTTTTCTCGATTAAACGCTTATTTACCAAGTTATTAACGATTTTAAATATTTTGAATTCTTCATATAAAAAATGGATTTTCCAAAAGAAATATGAGTGATCACAGATCAAGCTGCTTTTCTCGATTAAACGCTTATTTACCAAGTTATTAACAATTTTAGATATTTTGAACTTTTCATATAAAAATTAAATTTTTATCAGAAATATGACTGATCACAGATTAAGCTGCTTTTCTAGATTAAACGCTTATTTACCAAGTTATTAACGATTTTAGATATTTTGAATTTTTCATATAAAAAATCGCTTTTTCATCAGAATTGTGAATGATCACAGATCAAGTTGCTTTTCTCGATTAAACGTTTATTTAGCAAGTTATTAACGATTTTAGATATTTTGAATTTTTCATATAAAAAAGCATTTTTCAAAAGAAATATGAGTGATCAGTGATCACAGATCAAGCTGCTTTTCTCGATTAAACGCTTCTTTACCAAGTTATTAACGATTTTAGATATTTTTAGTTTTTCATAAAAAAATGGATATTTCATCAGAAATATGACTGATCACAGATCAAGCTGCTTTTCTCGATTAAACGCTTGTTTACAAAGTTATTAACGATTTTTGAAAATTTGAATTTTTCATATAAAAAATCGATTTTTCAAAAGAAATATGAGTGATCACAGATCAAGCTGCTTTTCTCGATTAAACGCTTATTTACAAAGTTATTAACGATTTTAGATATTTTATATTTTTCATATAAAAAATCGAATTTTCATTAGAATTGTGAATGATCACAGATCAAGCTGCTTTTCTCGATTAAACGCTTGTTTACCAAGTTATTAACGATTTTAGATATTTTGAATTTTTCATATAAAAAATTGATTTTTCAAAAGAAATGTGGGTGATAACAGATCAAGCTGCTTTTCTCGATTAAAAGCTTATTTACCAAGTTATTAACGATTTTAGATATTTTGAACTTTTCATATAAGTTATTATTTACCAAGTTATTAAAGATTTTAGGTATTTTTAGTTTTTCATACAAAAGTTCGATTTTTATAAGTTTTTCACAGATTGTCTCAATTACTTAGCAAAATATTAACGATTTTATTAATTTTTGGTTGGATTGAGCTCATTTTTTCGATAAACGCTTTTCGCATATTGAATTTTGATAAAAGGCAGAGTAGAATTGATCGTTTTACGTATTGCAGTTTGCATTGGTTACGGCCTTACCACATAAACTGCATTACCTTACAAATGGAGTGTGGCTCGACTAATGCTACATCTAAGACACACACACTACAGTCATGGGTGTCTACACTAACATATTTGCAATTTAAGGGGAAATTGCCTTAAAAATATCCCGTTATACAATTTCCCTTCTTTTTTAAACTCTCTCATCAAACTCCGCCCATATACTCTCTGGGGCACAGAGTGCTGCACAACCACTTTTCTTTCACTCATCCATCCAACTATATAAATGTTTCTTTCCTATTTTCCACAATTGTTTTTTTTATGTTTGTTTTCAAATAGATGGTTTTTTCGTGGTGCCTTAAAGGCCACCCAACTGAGACGCCATATCCTCTACTTGAATTAATATTTATTTGAATTCTCCTTAGCACGTGATGTACGAGTATAAAGAGCAAATGGCTGCTGTTTCCGGTACCAAGGTGGGTGGACAAATGGGCGATTGCGTGCTGGTTGTATGTGTAGATGTGTTAGTGGAATTGTTTTTCAACAGTTGCAGATGCTTTTAGTCGAATGTGTGTTTGTTGTTGGGAATGTTTTGGTTGTGGTTGCTAGAGCTACGAACGAGTATAATCAGGAAGAGTAGGGGAAGAAAAGTTGATTAGATGGATTTCGTTTGGTTTTTGTGTTTTTAATCACACACCAATTTCATTTATTAAATCTTAACATCAGCAAAAAACACTAAGCAAAAGCTGCTGTTGCTGATACTGCTACTGCTGCTGCTTATGCTGTCGGTTGGTTGCTCATCGTACACTGCCTTCAAAGTACATACATACAACAACAGTGTCAGCATTTCGTTTTTCTTATTTTGTTTTTTTTTTTTGTTATTTATCTTTTTTACTGAATGAAGTGTGGCTCTGTGAGTGTGTTTTTATATTATTTTCAATTTCATTTTAATATTATTGTTTTTTTTTTTTTGTACTTTTTCATTGTTGCTGCAATTTTGTTATTGCTGTTAGTTGATGGTTTAGTGTCACAAACAATTTTTTGCTTTACTTGCCACTAAAGTAATATTCAATGTAGTTGTATTTAATATTCATTATTCTCTCTTTCTTTGTTTTATTTCTTCTATTTATTCAATACCAACAATTGAAAATTGTCTTAAGAAATTTTTCAAATGTTTCTGGTTGTGTGTTTAGATCAGAGTTAGGATGAAGAAGACAGAACGCTTAGGAGACATTTCTGTTTGCGTTTTTTTTTTTTTTTTTTTCAATTTCGAAAATTATTAAAATGTTATTTGAAACCATCTCTTGCTGTTGTAAGACACTGGGGATTCGATTATAATCAACATTTATTGGATGATTTAATTTTATTTTATTTATTTCTACATAACGAAATTTGTTCGTTGTTTGGGGCAAATTTGTTTCTTCTTTTTTATTTGTGTTTAACAAAAAACATTCATAATTCAATTGAAATTTTAATTAAAATTGTCAATTTTCATTAATAACATTTAAATGTAGTTCAACACACATACATATGAAGGGTATAATGTAAGAGTATGTGTATGTACAGTTACGATCAAAATAGTTTACTTGAAAACGGCATTATAAAGGAAAAATTTATTTATGCAAATATTTTGTTATTAAAAATAAAAATATCTAAAATCGTTAAAAACTTGATAAATAAGCGTTTGACCAATAAAAGGAGCATGATCTGTGATCACTCAAAATTCTGATGAAAAATCTATTTTTTATATGAAAAAATAAAAATTTCTAAAATATTTAATAACTTGGTAAATAAGCGTTTAATCGAGAAAGGCAGCTCGATCTGTGATCACCCACATTTATGATGAAAAATGGATTTTTTATATGAAAAATTCGAAATATCTAAAATCGCTAATAACTTGGTAAATAAGCGTTTAATCGTGAAAAGCAGCTTGATCTGTGATCCATCATATTTCTGTTGAAAAATCGATTTTTAATATGAAAAATTCAAAATTTCTAAAATCGTTAATAACTTGGTAAATAAGCGTTTAATCGTGAAAAGCAGCTTGATCTGTGATCACTCATATTTCTTTTGAAAAATAAATTTTTAATATGAAAAATTCAAAATTTCTAAAATCGTTAATTACTTGGTAAATAAGCGTTTAATCCAGAAAAGCAGCTTGATCTGTGATCACCCACATTTCTGATGAAAAATCGATTTTTTATATGAAAAAGTCAAAATATCTAAAATCATTAATAACTTGGTAAATTTGCGTTTAACCGAGAAAAGCAGCTCGATCTGTGATCATTCTTATATTATTTCTTTTGAAAAATCCATGTTTTGTATGAAAAATTCAAAATAACAAAAATCGTTAATAACTTCTTAAATAAGCGTTTAATCGAGAAAAGCAGCTTGATCTGTGATCACTCATATTTCTGATGAAAAATCGATTTTTTATATGAAAACTTCAAAATATCTAAAATCGTTAATAACTTGGTAAATAAGCAATTAATCGAGAAAAACAGCTTGATCAGTTATCACTCACAATTCTGATGAAAAATCCATTTTTATATGAAAAATTCAAAATATCTAAAATCGTTAATAACTTGGTAAATAAGCGTTTAATCGAGAAAAGCAGCTTGATCTGTGATCACTCACAATTCTGATGAAAAATCAATTTTTTATGTGAAAAATTCAAAATATCTAAAATCGTTAATAACTTGGTAAATAAGCGTTTTATCGAGAAAAGCAGCTCGATCTGTTATCACTCACAATTCTGATGAAAAATCGATTTTTTATATGAGAAATTCAAAATTTCTAAAATCGTTAATAACTTGGTAAATAAGCGTTTAATCGAGAAAAGCAGCTCGATTTGTGATCACTCAAATTTCTTTAGAAAAATCGATTTTTCTATAAAAAATTCAAAATATCTAAAATCTTTAATAACTTGGTAAATAGCGTTTAATCGAGAAAAGCAGCTTGATCTCTGATCACTAATAATTCTGATGAAAAATCGATTTTTTGTATGAAAAATTCAAAAATCTAAAATCGTTAATAACTTTATAAACAAGCGTTTAATCGAGAAAAACATCGTATTTTTATATGAAAAATGCAAAATATCTAAAATCGTTAATAACTTGGTAAATAAGCGTTTAATCGAGAAAAGCAGCTTGATCTGTGATCACCCACATTTAATTTGAAAAATCGATTTTTTATATGAAAAATGCAAAATATCTAAAATCGCTAAAAACTTGGTAAATAAGCGTTTAATCGAGAAAAGCAGCTCGATTTGTGATCACTCATATTTCTTTTGAAAAATCGATTTTTCTATAAAAAATTCAAAATATCTAAAATCGCTAATGACTTGGTAAATAAGCGTTTAATAGAGAAAAGCAGCTTGATCTGTGATCACTCACAATTCTGATGAAAAATCGATTTTTTATATGAAAAATTCAAAATATCTAAAATCTTTAATAACTTGGTAAATAGCGTTTAATCGAGAAAAGCAGCTTGATCTGTGATCACTAATAATTCTGATGAAAAATCGATTTTTTGTATGAAAAATTCAAAAATCTGAAATCGTTAATAACTTTATAAACAAGCGTTTAATCGAGAAAAACATCGTATTTTTATATGAAAAATGCAAAATATCTAAAATCGTTAATAACTTGGTAAATAAGCGTTTAATCGAGAAAAGCAGCTTGATCTGTGATCACCCACATTTCATTTGAAAAATCGATTTTTTATATGAAAAATGCAAAATATCTAAAATCGTTAATAACTTGGTAAATAAGCGTTTAATTGAGAAAAGCAGCTTGATCTGTGATCACTCATATTTCTGATGAAAAATCGATTTTTTATATGAAAAATTCAAAATATCTAAAATCGTTAATAACTTGGTAAATAAGCAATTAATCGAGAAAAACAGCTTGATCAGTTATCACTCACAATTCTGATGAAAAATCCATTTTTATATGAAAAATTCAAAATATCTAAAATCGTTAATAACTTGGTAAATAAGCGTTTAATCGAGAAAAGCAGCTTGATCTGTGATCACTCACAATTCTGATGAAAAATCAATTTTTTATGTGAAAAATTCAAAATATCTAAAATCGTTAATAACTTGGTAAATAAGCGTTTTATCGAGAAAAGCAGCTCGATCTGTTATCACTCACAATTCTGATGAAAAATCGATTTTTAATATGAAAAATTCAAAATTTCTAAAATCGTTAATAACTTGGTAAATAAGCGTTTAATCGTGAAAAGCAGCTTGATCTGTGATCACTCATATTTCTTTTGAAAAATAAATTTTTAATATGAAAAATTCAAAATTTCTAAAATCGTTAATTACTTGGTAAATAAGCGTTTAATCCAGAAAAGCAGCTTGATCTGTGATCACCCACATTTCTGATGAAAAATCGATTTTTTATATGAAAAAGTCAAAATATCTAAAATCATTAATAACTTGGTAAATTTGCGTTTAACCGAGAAAAGCAGCTCGATCTGTGATCATTCTTATATTATTTCTTTTGAAAAATCCATGTTTTGTATGAAAAATTCAAAATAACAAAAATCGTTAATAACTTCTTAAATAAGCGTTTAATCGAGAAAAGCAGCTTGATCTGTGATCACTCATATTTCTGATGAAAAATCGATTTTTTATATGAAAACTTCAAAATATCTAAAATCGTTAATAACTTGGTAAATAAGCAATTAATCGAGAAAAACAGCTTGATCAGTTATCACTCACAATTCTGATGAAAAATCCATTTTTATATGAAAAATTCAAAATATCTAAAATCGTTAATAACTTGGTAAATAAGCGTTTAATCGAGAAAAGCAGCTTGATCTGTGATCACTCACAATTCTGATGAAAAATCAATTTTTTATGTGAAAAATTCAAAATATCTAAAATCGTTAATAACTTGGTAAATAAGCGTTTTATCGAGAAAAGCAGCTCGATCTGTTATCACTCACAATTCTGATGAAAAATCGATTTTTTATATGAGAAATTCAAAATTTCTAAAATCGTTAATAACTTGGTAAATAAGCGTTTAATCGAGAAAAGCAGCTCGATTTGTGATCACTCAAATTTCTTTAGAAAAATCGATTTTTCTATAAAAAATTCAAAATATCTAAAATCTTTAATAACTTGGTAAATAGCGTTTAATCGAGAAAAGCAGCTTGATCTCTGATCACTAATAATTCTGATGAAAAATCGATTTTTTGTATGAAAAATTCAAAAATCTAAAATCGTTAATAACTTTATAAACAAGCGTTTAATCGAGAAAAACATCGTATTTTTATATGAAAAATGCAAAATATCTAAAATCGTTAATAACTTGGTAAATAAGCGTTTAATCGAGAAAAGCAGCTTGATCTGTGATCACCCACATTTAATTTGAAAAATCGATTTTTTATATGAAAAATGCAAAATATCTAAAATCGCTAAAAACTTGGTAAATAAGCGTTTAATCGAGAAAAGCAGCTCGATTTGTGATCACTCATATTTCTTTTGAAAAATCGATTTTTCTATAAAAAATTCAAAATATCTAAAATCGCTAATGACTTGGTAAATAAGCGTTTAATAGAGAAAAGCAGCTTGATCTGTGATCACTCACAATTCTGATGAAAAATCGATTTTTTATATGAAAAATTCAAAATATCTAAAATCTTTAATAACTTGGTAAATAGCGTTTAATCGAGAAAAGCAGCTTGATCTGTGATCACTAATAATTCTGATGAAAAATCGATTTTTTGTATGAAAAATTCAAAAATCTGAAATCGTTAATAACTTTATAAACAAGCGTTTAATCGAGAAAAACATCGTATTTTTATATGAAAAATGCAAAATATCTAAAATCGTTAATAACTTGGTAAATAAGCGTTTAATCGAGAAAAGCAGCTTGATCTGTGATCACCCACATTTCATTTGAAAAATCGATTTTTTATATGAAAAATGCAAAATATCTAAAATCGTTAATAACTTGGTAAATAAGCGTTTAATTGAGAAAAGCAGCTTGATCTGTGATCACTCATATTTCTGATGAAAAATCGATTTTTTATATGAAAAATTCAAAATATCTAAAATAGCTAATAACTTGGTAAATAAGCGTTTAATCGAAAAAAGCAGCTTGATCTGTGATCACTCACAATTCTGATGAAAAATCGATTTTTTATATGAAAAATCGATTTCTATATGAAAACTTCAAAATATCTAAAATCGTTAATAACTTTGTAAATAAGCGTTTAAACGAGAAAAGAAGCTAGATCTGTGATCACTCATATTTCTGATAAAAAATCCATTTTTTATATCAAAAAATAAAAATATCTGAAATCGTTAATAACTTTGTAAATAAGCGTTTAATCGAGAAAAGCAGCTTGAAATGTGATCACTCATATTTCTTTTGAAAAATCCATTTTTTTATAAAAATTCAAAATTTCTAAAATCGTTAATAACTTGGTAAATAAGCGTTTAATCGAGAAAAGCAGCTTGATCTGTGATCACTCATATTTTTGTTGAAAAGTAGATATAGAAAACTTAAAATATCTAAAATCGTTAATAATCGTTTAATTAAGAAAAAGGAGCTTGATCAGTGATCACTCACAATTCTGAATTAAAAATCTATTTTTATATAAAAAAAAAACTAAAGCAATCAGAAATCTTTAACAATGTTGTTGTGAATTAAATTGTGAAAATTTTTCTTTGGGATGTTTCCAACAAAGCAAAATTAATTATAAAGGGAGAAATTGTTAAACATTGTTTGGAGGTAATTAAATACCTCCATAAAAAATTCATTCATTATGCAGTTTTTTTTTTGCTTAAATTGATAAGCATTACATTGAATGAGTGAATGAAGTAAATTAATCTAGGAAACAAGTCATAAAAATAAGGTGGTGGATGAGGCAGTACAAACAAACATACATACATAAGTATTCAAATATTTTTTATGTCTGTATAAACAAAAAATATAAATAAATAATCAAAATGTTGCAAAGAGAGAGTGTCGTTTAGAAAATAGCAACCAACCATCAGACAATTTTAGATGAAGAAAAGGAACACAGGCTCATACGTAAGTATTCAAAGTAAAGTTAAATTTTTGTGTAGCAAGTAGTGGAGGAGTGTGTAAAGTGTTCACATGTACATACATATGTATGATGAGCCTTTTCACATTTCTTTGCTACTCCGCAACTTTAGCTGCTGCATAAGGCGAATGTGATTATTTCTTTTTATTATACAATTTAGTTTTCCTGTGTATATAATTTATAATTTTTTGCTTATTTTTATCCTGTTTGGGCCATAAAGGAATGGATACTGGATGCGTGGTAAAGTAAAACATAGAGGTGGTTGGGTGGGTGGTTTGGTTTATGTTTCTGTATGTGTGTTTGACTGAATGACTGCCTGCCTGCCTGACTGGTGGCTGGTCTGTGTGAATTCACTTTATTTTATTCATTTTTTTTCGCCATTTCCGGTTGCCATTTAATATCGTTTAAGTTACCTTCTTCTTTATACTTTCCAGCTGGTCTTGTTTTTTTGTTGGTTGGTTCTTTCTTTTGCTCTGAATATAAAATGAAATAATATCAGATTCCTAGCATAGATGACGGGAGGGGGGACTTAGGGAGTGAGGAGTGGGTGGGTTTGGTTTAAATAAATGGAGAAAATGAAATTGATGTTATTTATATGAGCACTTGACGCGCTAAATTGCCTTTCCGAGCTACTTTCTTTTGCACAACTTAGCTTTAATGGAAAATAATTAATTTCATAGTGCCGCTGCTGTTGTTGCTCACAAACGAGATTGTGGCTGTGAAGATGAGGCTGTGGATGTTCATGACGATGATACGTACATGGTGTAGTACTTATGTAGCTGTAATGAGTGTTTGTATGTGGGTATGAGAATATGGAACACTGCTGTGGCCAATGAATTATGGGAAATTGCAACTCAAACCACCGACGACTGCTAGCATGTACATTAAATTACAAAACTCTAGTTAAATTGTTTTGCAACATGACCGACTGTTAATATACTCACTCATAGTACATTCTACACATTGAGGCATACATACATACATGCACCACACATACGAAAATCGCAAAATGTTCGCTTGTGAGTTGTTATGTTCCTAGTCAACACGACCACCACCACCACCAATTGCACCCCTACTATCACCATCTCCTTGAGTAAAGGCCTGTTTTGCTTTCAATTTGGCAAATTGTTTTAAAATTGCTTTTTAACTTTTGTGCTCCTAAACAGTGTGAAAATGAATGAATACATAATTTTCCCAAAAATTTTAAAATATCTAAAAACATTAATAAAACTCAAAATATCTAAAATCGTTGATAACTTTGTAAATAGGCGTTTGATCTGTGATCACTCACAGTTCTTATGAATAATCTATTCTTTATATAAAAAACTAAAAATATTTAAAATCTTTTAATCGAGAAAAGGAGCTTGATCTGTGATCACTCACAAATCTGATAAAAAATCGACTTTTTATATAAAAAAAAAAAATATATCTAAAATCGATAATAACTTGATAAATAAGCGTTTAATCGAGAAAAGGAACTTGATCTGTGATCACCCACATTTGTCGTATTTCAGACCAAAATCTATTTCTTTCTATGAAAAATTAAAAATTTCTAAAATCCTTAATAACTTGGTAAATAAGCGTTTAATAGAGAAAAGCAGCCTGATTTGTGATCACTCATATTTCTTTTGAAAAATCCATTTTTATATGAAAAATTCAAAATATCTAAAATCGTTAATAACTTGGTAAATAAGCGTTTAATCGAGAAAAGCAGCTTGATCTGTGATCACTCATATTTCTTTTGAAAATTCGATTTTTTATATGAAAAACTAAAAATATCTAAAATGGTTAATAACTTGGTAAATAAGCGTTTAATCGAGAAAAGCAGCTTGATCTGTGATCACCCACATTTCTAATGAAAAATCAATTTTTTTTTATGAAAAATTCAAAATATCTAAAATCGTTAATAACTTGGTAAATAAGCGTTTAATCAAGAAAAGCAGCTTGATCTGTGATCACTCATATTTCTGTTAAAAAATCCATTTTTTGTATGAAAAATTCAAAATATCTAAAATCGTTAATAACTTGGTAAATAAGTGTTTAATTGAGAAAAGCAGCTTGATTTGTAATCACTCATATTTCTGATGAAAAATCGATCTGTGATAACTCATATTTCTTTTAAAAAAAAATTTTTTTTGTATGAAAAATTCATAATATCTAAAATTGGTAAATAAGCATTAAAACTTGGTAAATAAGCATTTAATCGAGAAAAGGCGCTTAATCTGTAATCACTCATATTTCTTTTGAAAAAAACTTTTTTTTGCATGAAAAATTCAAAATATCTAAAATCGTTAATAATTTTGTAAATAAGCGTTTAATCGTGAAAAGCAGCTTGATCTGTAATCATTCACAATTCTGATGAAAATTCGATTTTTTATATGAAAAATTCAAAATATCTAAAATCGCTAATAACTTGGTAAATAAACGTTTAATCGAGAAAAGGCGCTTAATCTGTAATCACTCATATTTCTTTTGAAAAAAACTTTTTTTTTGCATGAAAAATTCAAAATATCTAAAATCGTTAATAATTTTGTAAATAAGCGTTTAATCGTGAAAAGCAGCTTGATCTGTAATCATTCACAATTCTTATGAAAAATCAATTTTTTATATGAAAAGTTCAAAATATCTAAAATCGTAAATAAGCATTTAATTGAGAAAAGCAGCTTGATCTGTGATCACTCATATTTCTTTTGAAAAATCCATTTTTATATGAAAAATTAAAAATAACTAAAATCGTTAATAACTTGGTAAATAAGCGTTTAATCGAGAAAAGCAGCTTGAGCTTGATCCATTTTTTATATGAAAAATAAAAATATTTAAAATTGTTAATAACTTGGTAAGTAAGCGTTTAATAGAGAAAAGCAGCTTGATCTGCGATCACCCACAAATAAGCGTGTAATCGAGAAAAGCAGTTTGATCTGTTATCACTCACATTTCTGATGAGAAATCGATTTTTTATATGAAAAATTAAAAATATCTAAAATCGTTAATAACTTGGTATATAAGAGTTTAATCGAGAAAAGCAGCCTGATCTGTGATCACTTAAATTTGAGATAAAAAATCGATTTTTTATATGAAAAATTCAAAATATCTAAAATCGTTAATAACTTTATAAATAAGCGTTTAATCGAGAAAAGCAGCTTATTCTGTGATCATTCATATTTCTGATGAAAAATCGATTTTTTATATGAAAAATTAAAAATATCTAAAATCGTTAATAACTTGGTATATAAGAGTTTAATCGAGAAAAGCAGCCTGATCTGTGATCACTCATATTTTTTTTGAAAAAAAACTTTTTTTTGCATGAAAAATTCAACTTGATAAATAAGCGTATAATGGAGAAAGGAAGCTCGATATGTGATCACTCAGATTTCTTATCAAATATTCTTTATTTTTTTTTGTGAAACACTTAAAATATCTAAAGGCGTTAATAACTTGTTAAATTAGCGTTTAATTAAGAAAAGGAAATCAATCTATGATCACTTATTTCTTATCATTAATTTTGTAATGTTAATAAAGTACTAAAAGCCTTTATATAAATTAATAAGAATTTTTGAAATTGTTTAAACATCGAATAAATTCCTTTGAAAACTGTTCCCATACAAGTTGGCGTTTAAATGTATGTATTGAAATGTGTGTGTTCGGTGTGGTTCTTAATGCCACACACTTTTACCTCAAAACATAATGCATTTTACGATTGCGCCACTGTCGTCAGCATTACTGTAAATTTTGTTGCTTGTCTTTTTTTTTTTTTTTCTACCCGTAAAATGTATTTACAAATATTTGAAAGCAACTCCGTAGGTACAAGTATTTATATGTAAGTTTTTAGGCCCAATGTTTTCTTATTTTTTTTTTGTTAAAAAAAGAGATGTATTACATTTTGGCGCTTAATGAGGGGCTACCATTATGAAAATTTTATTCCCATTTTTATGGCTACAAATTTTTGCCATTTCCATTTTGACTGAAAATGACTTCATCTTTTACGTTTTTACATTTAATACACAAATAAACAGCAAGAAGGACCAACAAACAAATAATAAAAAAAAAACAAAAAAACATTGTGAATAAATAAATGTGAGGAGTAAAGCGTTGGAATGAATATTATTATTGCTGTTCGTTCCCATTCTTTTTCACTGTATGTAGTAGTAGTTGGTTTGACTTGACTTGAGTTGGCTGGCTGGTGCTTAATGTTTTCATTTTGGTAGTTGGTTGTTGCTGCTGCTATTGCTGTTGCTATTGCCGAGTAATAGAAATGTTTGAAATGTTTGTACTCAACTCAAATATGCATGACTTTTGCGGCATTTGGGCCAGGATACTTTCATATAATGACTGCTAAATTGTTGTGGTTGTTGTTGTTGCTGGTAAAACGTTTATGCTTGTTTAAATTTTATTGCGGTCGCCATCATCATCTCCGGCTCTTATTATTTCTTTATATATATTTTTTTGTTAGCTCCAGTGCAGAGGTGGAGGTATGCCACACACTCAAGTCGTTTAAAACCGTTTACTAGCCAGAATTCACTAACAACCAAAGAAAAAGCCATAAATGGAGCAACGAGACAAGTTGAAAATACATTCATATTTGTTATTCTTTTATTCATTTCTGTTTTTATTTTCATATGTTTGTAAGTATTTTTTTGACTTTAAATATATATTCTCAATTATTTTAAGTTAAATGGTTGAGCATTCATTTTACAATTCTCTGTTATTTATGACTGACAATTTTGTACATCCCCAACCTCTAAAAAATGTACACACACATATATACAAACACTTACACACATCCCAGCAGTTTTGGGTTACAGTCCCGTACTAGTGATTACTACATCAATGCATTGGATTCACATACCGGTTGCATAGAGTCATTACCTTACTAGCTACCTAACGGGCTACTTGATTAGCTACATAACTAGTTATTTTAACCAGTTCGGGTGGAAAGCATTAGCTAACCTACCTCAAATGGTCCTAGACAATCCAATATCCTCTCTACGCTTCCCACGTCGACTCTCCAATAGGTTACTGCTGTGGAAACAAATTACTACTTCATAAAGTTCAGGACAAAATAATTGTTTAAAGTGACTACACTCTAGATTACTTAGAGATACTTAAGTGACAATTGACTTCACACTAGATTACCTGGGATGTATAATGTAACCAATTAACTTATCTCTGCACTACAAAGAGCACATATATATCAAATGACCCAAAATATATAACTACTGCCTCTAAGGAATACATTGACTACTTGTAAAACTGCTGGGTCAGGAGTAGAACACAAACATACACAAATGTATTAGTGAAATTTTAGTGGCATTTACTATAATGCATGTAATGTAATGTGATGCCATGTTGATGCCTTGCCTTGCCATGGCTTAGCTTAGCTTCACTTGTTAAGTGTGGATGGATGTTTGTTTGTATGTTTGCTTTTGTATCCTTTTTTATGGAGTTCAGTTTCAATTAGGTTTTGAAATATTTATGATATTAGCGCAATAGGTAAAAAGGATTAAATATAAACAACAAAATACAATAAATAAGTTTTATGACGCAAAATATTTGGTATAAATAAAATAATATCAAACTGCCAACTGGTAATAAAGTAAAGTGAAAAATGTACTTAGTAAATAAAATTATGTGGATACACTATGTGTAGACTTGCATTTAAAGAAATTCATCACTTTTAATAGATTTTCTTGGAAATTTATTACAAAAATTTTCTATTTTAGCAGGAGATCCTTTTTTCAACATAAGTATTACTTTAAAATCGTAATTACATATGATAAGATATTAACCCGAAAATTATTCATTGTTAAGGCATCAAGAGACTTGTAGCCATCACAAGCGAGGAGGTACAACATCTAGCCCCTTCAAAAGAAACAAAGACAGTGCTGTATATTCATTAGGTTTTGTTAGTTTCGTTTGAGTAGAGGGCGTTAAAATGGCCCACAACTATTGAAATAAGAGTCGGCGAGGTTAAAAACTTGGTACCCTTGATATAATTTCTCAGTGATTTCCAATTTGTAGTCCTAAGATATTCCATAGTGCCCACATGAAAGTATTCGTCTCTAATTCGACTAAACGCAGGACATTAGCACATGTAATGTTCGTCCTCCTCTTCACACGCTCTACAGATCGTATCGTTCGATAAACACATGCGAACCAGATGAGACTTAATCTCTGTGTGTACAGTTAATTCATTACTAGGCTGCTGGGTGTTGGTCTATTTAGGTTAAAAATCTCATTGTATTATCTTGTTTATGGTTTCCTCATAAAAGGTCGGTCGTTCTGCCGACTTTAGAGTTCTGCCAGAATCACATATTACCCATTCTTTAAGCTCGTTCTTAGACTTTGGGAAGGGTTTGCAATTGTCCAGGATAGTGGTAAACATGCAAGATCCGATAATGCTGTGATGGCCTGGAACGCATATCATCTCAAGATATTCACAATTTAAATAACATTTTTTAATTTTTACATTGTGAAACGTTACCTAATTTGACACTGTCGTTTCATAGGGTTTTAATAATCTGTTGATGGGTTAGACATTTGTTATCAATCCTCTTCAACCATTTAATACCGACCTTAATCGCCCAATTGGGTGACAAACGAACAGTTACTAGCGATCTCGAACATGTCTCCTGTTACTACGAAGATACGTAGACGCAAATGGACTTGGATAGGCCACATACTCCGTAGACCAATATATGACAACGCAAGAAATGCACTGGAACGAAACACTTGGCAGCAGACAACACTGGAAGAATGTCAAAATGTAAATAAATTTTGGAACCAAATCAAAGCACTTGCAACTGATCGTGTAAACTGGAGAGGATTTGTTGGTGCCATATCTTCTACTAAGTGAACTTTCTATTAATTATACTACACATTTTGTAGATAATTATGATGAATAAAGGCATTAATAATAATCGCCTTTATCCCAGTCAAGAGGACAGTATGTTCGAGTTTAGTTCATAGAAGTTCATTCCCGATCGGTCACCAACTTTTGAATCATCTGTATATAGATCGGTATCTTAGTCATTCCTTAATCTTGCTACTTCATCACACTCTTTCCCTTCTGGAATTATCGCGATATATCCTTCAGTAGTAATATTTTCTTCTGGTAAGATGTTTATAATCTTATGGTGTTTGGTAATGTGGTCATTTATTAGTCATTCTCCCATTACTATCAATTTAGTTGCAGATTGAGCTGCTTCATATTTTACCTGTATTTCGATCAGTAGAATTGATGAAAATCTTTTCAATAGCTTTTGTCGATGTTGTTCTCACTTTGCTAGAGACTGTGTACATAGGCACCCCACTCTCTATTTAACATTATTATCTAATTACAATATTAAGGTCATAGCCAGAGTTTCATCTTCTTTAGAGCTATGACTTCACTGGAGAAAGCCCTGCAATAGTCAGCAATCGAGTGCTACTCCTAGGTATTTTACTTTCCTTTTAATTTGTATTGCCTTGTTTTTAAAGACAAGAAGTACAAAAGGGCATTCATAATTTGGAATTTCCAGCTCTTTTTGCTTAATTTGGTCTTTCTCTGACCAATATCGCGATATCGTCTGCATAACAGACAGGTTTGAAACCATCATCGAATATAATCCTTAGTCGATTATGTATAGTAAGAAGTGAGATTGTAAAATTCTTAACACACGTTTTTCATTAAAACCTTTAACCCAAGTATTATTTGATTTTTTTTTTTTTGATCAAGTTACCTTTGTAAAACATGTCAGTTATTATGTTTAATGTCAATTATATTCATTTGTGTTAATCAAAAACGGCTGCTTCCATTCATAAAACTTCATAATGTGTCCACCTATTTTTGGTCTGACTTGGCATCCTGTCAGTATGGTAAACAAACCCTTGAGAGGTACAAGAACAATAATGTGGTGTTTGTACCAAGAGAGGGAAATCCTTCAAACTGCCCAGAGCTAAGGCCAGTGAAGAGATATTGGGCTCTTATTAAAAGAGAATTGAAGAGCACAAAAAAGGTGTCCAAAAGTGTGGTAGATTTTAAACGGAGATGGACTACCTGTTCGAGCAAAGTGACAGAAATCACTATAAAAACGTTAATGGAAGGGTTTTGGAAAAAGGTTCAAAATTTCATCTTTAGTGATTAGAAGTATAAAAATATTTTTTTTTGTAAATTGTAATAATAATTTCAATAAAATAATTTTCATTTTTATTAACATATATGTATGTTAAGAATTATTCGATCTCACTCCTTAGTTACCCATAGTATTATGTAATTTGCGGTTATGTCCTCTTTCAGATTAAATTGCCTTAAAGAATAAATCAGACTAGTTGTCGAAGAAAATTCAGGGGTCTAGGCGAAATCTCTCTCAGATTTCTAGCTGTCTGTCTATCTATATCAAGTCTGAATATATGCTCTATCATCTTTTATACAAAGTTAAGACAACCAATCCTTGATCTAACACCAACTCCTTCAAATACTGCAAATATTTCTGCTTGGGAGATTCTACATAAGTTTCTCAGTCTTGAGTTATGTTCAATTCCGACTTCTCCAAAAAAATATTCCACTTTCCGTTACATTATCCATCTGGGAAACTTAAATAAACGCTTTAATATTTTCAATTGTATTACATATATCTAAGCGAAATAATTGTGGTGATCTGCTAGTTTCAATAGATTTGATACGTCATGTAATCGGTTTTTGTGATGTTGTGAAATACCCTTTCGAAATCGTGTGTCTTGTATTTGAAATGTTTTCTTTCGTATCTAATTTTTTAATCAAACATCTGTAAAGAGGAT
The DNA here is from genome assembly GCA_942486065.2 of Calliphora vomitoria. NCBI lineage: Eukaryota > Metazoa > Arthropoda > Insecta > Diptera > Calliphoridae > Calliphora > Calliphora vomitoria. The sequence continues at coordinate 128,715,796 of OW818030.2, forward strand.
TAAGATTGATTTTATGTATTTTATTTAACAGTATTTATGATGGAAAGTTCAATATACTAACTGTATCAAATCAAAAATTGAAATTATGTCTGAGAAAAAACTTAACTTCTAGGATATTTTTGGTCGAGAAGTAAAATTTAAGAACTATGGCCGCAATTGATGTTTCTAAGATTTATGTGAGTACCTAGCATATTGGCCTTAACTCACAGTGATCTTAAAACCGGATAGAGACAACCCACTGAATGCATGGATCAATGCACAAGCACCTTGCTTAGGAGTTCGGTCTATCAAATCCCTGCCATCCATAGCTAGTCAATCAACAAAGCCTAGGACAATTATCAAAACAGCAGTTGGTCGTGGAGAAAAATTTAAGAACTATGGCCGCAGAACAGATGTGTCTAGGATTTACGTGAGTAACTAGCATATCGATCTAACCTAACGGTGGTCTTAAAACAGGATAGAGACAAGCCATTGTGTCACTTTCACGGAACACACAATTGGCAACTCTTTGTACATTGACTGCATGGATCAATGCACAAGCACCACGCTTCGGAGCTCGGGCTATCTAATCCCTGCTATAAATAGCTAGTCAATCAGCAGCATCCGCCACTGGTTATCTAATCCGACATATGATCTCTAAATTTAAAAACCTCCAGCCGATAAAAGTCAAAGTGTGTGATTTCACGATCCACACACAATTGACCTTGACTGAGAGCCAAGCCCAACAACTATTATGTTACGAACACCACCACTCCAATACATTTCCTGCTCCATTTATTTATCGCTCTGTTGAGTCAGCAACAGCATTTAGTAAGATGTATTTGGTTCCCACTAGCATAAACATCAGGCATTTAACCATCGATCTTATACCCGCTTTGGGTTTTGGGTGCTCACCGAATTGATCTCACCAATGATCAAGTCAGGACAAGTCCAACAGCTCAATGGATCCCTACAGCTTCAGATAATTACTCTGGTCAGCTGCGAGTTTAAATTAAACACTTTCCAGATTAAGGTTGCCCGCTGCTAAGTATAACACCAAGTTGCGAAAATATTACCATAGCAGCACTCTATGGCCGCAACACTGGGAACTGGTTATATAAAGTTGCATTCAATGCCAAAATTTTATTAAAACTACACAAACTTAAGTAAATAGCGAAAGGTTTCTAAATATGATAAGGATAAATCAGTATACAAATTTCTAATAAAAAACCCAATAAAGTAATAAAAGTAATTGCCCAAATAGAAAAACCCCAATTATTACATTCAACTAATTACATTTACAAAAACAAAAATAAACATAAATACAAATGTATATTGCAAGCTAAATGCATTTAATTTTCCATGATCCTATCCATTTATCAAAAACAAAATCCCTATTTACAAAATGGAATTTATCTTCAAATAAACTCAAATAACTAACAGACACACATACATAAAAACAAACAAATAAAAATCACTAAACATTATTAATTTACTGAATGTTTTCAAAATGATGATGATAATAATGAAGACAATAAAGATGTTGGTTGGTTGCTGTTGTTATTATTGTTTTCTAATGGTGATGATGATTATGATACTGATGAGATATCCTTGGGTAAAACAAGCTTAAACGTGTTGATGAACTTATAAAATCCCAACAAAATGGTATAAACTTAGAAAAGCCAAAACAAAAAAAAAAAAACAAAAAAACAGCAATAACAACAAAACTTATATGTATACAGATGCTGAAAAAACTAAACACAGATACATTTACTTACAGCTACACATTGTAGTTATGCCATAAACAAGAATTCATTTCCTAATTGCTCTACAAAAATAATGTAAATGTTAGAAGAATTAAGATGAAAAAGCAGAAAAAGGAAAAAAAACAGAAATTTTTTCATATACTGAACAATATTCTGTGTGTGAATCTGTTCCGAGGTAGCAAAAAACGGCAGCAAAAAGCTATAATAGCAGCAGGAGCAGCAGTCGAAGTGTAGGAGGTTAATATGTATAAAGGATAATAAGAGTAAAATAAATGATTATGTGTTTAAAAGTATGTGTTTGTATATCTATTTATGTACGTACAACAACAACAACAAAAAAAAACACATTGAAAACAATAACAATAAAGGCAATAATTCCCGATAATAAATTAACTGAATTCACTTGCTACAACGAGTGGCATTAAAAAAAACCCCAAAAAAACAAAAAAAAAAACAACAATAACAATACAATAAAACCCCACCCACCTATACATACAGACATACTAGAATCTGTGTATATGTAAATTAGGGTGGCCCTGTTTGTATAAGAGAAAAATAAGGTGTCTCAACTAAAATGAAAATTAAGTTTGTTTGAGGGGACCATTTCCAAAAAGTTTGTCCTGACATTAGTATTTGGAGAGCTAAAGCAAAGGATAAAATAGTCCTTTTCTAAGGTTTTTACGATTTTTTTTTCATATTTCTCATAAAGCAAACATATACAATGTTGATATCATGTGAAAGGTCCTTGCAAGCAAAAAATTTTTCAAATTTTTCAAATTTGCACATAAAATTCTTTATAGCTAATAAGGACTGAGATCGAAAAATTCTCAATATACATAAATGTTAATAAAAATTAAACCACTATACTTACAGCTTTGATTTGTTTTATTTTATTGTATTATTACAATTTACAAAAAAATATATATATTTTTTTTTAGTTCTAAGGACTGAGATCGAAAAATTTTTAACATACATATACAGTGCACTCGCGGTAACGTGAATACCGTCTAACGTGAACACCGCCTAACGTTAACAAGCTTTTTTTTACATTGACTACTCTGTAACGTGAACAAACTCAGACAGCTCTATAACGTGAACAATTTTTTTTAATTTCGATTTTGAAAGTTTAGGGAATCTTCTTATATTAAAAATGTGTTTGTATCCTCTAAATTCATTTTTTTTGTATGATAACGAATGAGTTTTAATCAATAATTTTTGTTCTATATTTTAGTAATGAAAATAATAATAAAAGAATTTCACGTTCAAGCGTATAGAACACAGGTTTATATTATAAAATTTTATATTTTTTCCATAAAAATTCAGCAGTCGCTAACGTGAACAATTTCACTAACATGAACTCCATTGGTTTTAATTAGTTCACGTTACCGCGAGTGCACTGTATGTTAATATAAATGAAACCACTAATCTTACAGTTTTTAATCTTTTTTTATTTGATTGAAATTATTGTTACAATTTACAAAAAAATTATTTTTATAGTTCTAATTACTAATGATGAAATTTTGAACCTTTTTAGAAAACTCTTCCATTATGGTTTTTATAGTGCTTTATGTCACTTTGTTCGAACAGGTTGTCCATCTCCGTTTAAAATCTACCACACTTTTGGACACCTTTTTTGTGCTCTTCAATTCTCTTTTAACAAGAGCCCAATATCTCTCCACTGGACTCAGCTCCAGGCAGTTTGGAGGAATTGCCTCTCTTGGTACAAATACCACATTATTGGTCTTGTACCACTCAAGACCTTTCTTACCATAGTGACAGATGGCAAATCAGGCCAAAAATAAGTGGACATATTAAGAAGTCTTATGAATGGAAGCAGCCTTTTTTTAAACATTCTTTGATTTAAATTTCATAAGAAGTCTTATGAATGGAAGCATTCTCTTTTGTAAACATTTCTTGATGTAAATTTCGGTATTTATAGAGCCCTTTGTAACAAATGTTTGGCTTTCTTGCCGCAACTGCATATTGCTTGCCATACCAAGAACTTTTTGGGAAATTTTGTCTGCTATTGGGTCCTAAACTTTTCTTCAACATTCCCTCGAGCATCAGCAACATAAAAAAATTTAACCAGAAGCTGCGAAAAATTTTCCATATGTACATTTCGTCATCCATTATGCAGCAGGTATATTTTTTTTATAAAATTTGACTTCAATTTTCTATGCTCTGTCTTTGGCCTCTAAATTTTGGTCAGGAACATTTTGAGTCTTGTATGTTTTTAAACCTGCATTGGCATTAACTTTTCGTACCAAATAGTCCGAGTACTGACCTAACCGGGCTGCTATCCTACCGGATGTGTTGGGAGCTCTTTTGAGAATGCTTTCTATTTATGGGCTTTAGAAACATCGAGTGGAGTATTCCTTCTACTTGAACCAGGTTTTCTATCAACGGACAAGTTCTCCCGGTACTGTTTAATAACATTGGAAATAGTTTGACGGCAGAACTTTGAATGTTTGACCAACTTTTTGTAGGACCCTGTTGGGTTTTGTTGAGAATATTTAATAATTTTAGTACGCACTTTTGTCTCGTCACTCATTTTAATCAGATTAAGAACAAATGAACATAATTGACATTAAACATAATAACTGACATGCTTTACAAAGGTAACTTGATCAAAAAAAAACTTGGGTTAAAAGTTTAAATGAAAAACGTGTGTTAAGAATTTTTCGATCTCAGTCCTTAGTTGTAAACATCATATAAATTTACCGAAATGGTTTTTTTAGTTTTTCAAAATTCCATATAGTTGGAATTTTTTGAACAATATAAACGTAATTTCATAAAATATTTGTCTTATATTGAGATTATATGGGGGGGGGGGGGGGGGTAGAGTTATTTATGGACCGATCCTCACGAAAGTTGGTAGAAAGATTTAGGTTCATATAAAACTGGTTTATGTCCAATTTCATTATTAATTATTATAAGACAATTTAATGTTTCATTATTTTGTGGGAACCTTGAATGGGGACTAGGAACAAATATTGCCCGATTTTGACAGTACATACTTGACTGACAGCATTCCGGGTAGACATTGTATGGACTGGGTGAAACAAATCTTATCAACGGAGTGTCTTTGTGAAAAATTTCAACCAGCTAGCTCCTTTCGTTTGGGTCCTATCATATTTTCAACAGACATACAGACGGACAGACGCACGGACATAGCTAGATCGTCTTAGAATTTTATAGGGACCCAGAATATACATATTTTTCTGTGTCTGCGCTGAATATATCGATGTGTTACAAACGAAATAATAAAATCGATAACTTTTTTATGGTGGGTATAAAAACTAGTGTTATTACGTTATATAGATTTCGAAAAGATAAAAAGCCGTTTCGGTGAAATCATATGAGGATTATAATCTGTTAATTTAAACTAACACTATGAGACAAAAAAAACTAAAGTAGAAATACCTGGTAAGTAATACATATTATTGTAATATATATTATTTAAGTATTTTGACAAAATTTGTGTGCATTTCTTCAGCAAACATATTTTTGTTTTTATTTTTTCACCACTTTCCAACTTTGAAGATAGCGGTTAAGCAAACATTTCTGAGTAAAATGCCTAGAAATTATATTTTTTCAAAAATTTTGTTTTAGTACAATCTTTAATAACTTCGTCAATTTCCAATGGATTTTTAAAAGCAATATTGCGTTTTACTCATAAATGAACTTACTTTATAAATCAATGCATAAATAGTACGGTTCCTTTATAAAATACTACGTAAAATCTTCTTCAAATTTGGAAAATGGTGAAAAAATAAAAACAAAAATATGTTTGCTGAAGAAATGCACACAAATTTTGTCAAAATACTTAAATAATATATATACCATGGGAAGGCCATAGTTTCTTCTTTTTAAATCGGTTTTCAGAATTAAAATCGGTTGAGAATCAGCTTAGTTAATGGCTTATAAGTACTTAAAGGTAAGAAAAACCGGGTTTTTACCCATAACTCAAGATTTTGGAGGTGTTTTGCAAATTTCAAAGACAGATTCTTGTTATACTCGACAGCACCTTCCAGAAAAATTGTATCACTTTGCAGGTATTATTTTTTGTCGCATAGTGTAATTATATGTAAAAAAGCGCCTTTGAAAGACCTTTCAGATGATACCCATATTTGCGAGATATATGAAAGAAATCATAAACATTTTAAAGAAGGACTTTTTTATCCTTTGATCCAGCTCTTACGGTATCTTAGATGGAACTTAGCTTTTATTTTAGTTGGGAACATCCAAAAAATGTGTTTTGGTGCCACCCTAATATACAGATACACACATATTAATATGAATTTAAGGATGTACGAGTACTATACATATAAGTAAGTATATAAGTTTTAACAGTACTTGCTCTTGTATAAAGAACATTCTATGAATTTATTTGTTCTACAAAATTTAATTATTTATACCCTACACCGTCATAGTGAAGCAGTCATGAGATCTCCGAGACCAAACACTGTTGTATTAACAGGATTACATAATATCTTCTCGCAATAATATAAATCATGTTGTTTGATGAAATATATTTGAGAAGTAAGGCAGACTTAATTATTTTTTGAATTTGTAAAATCTACAGGTTTGCTGCTGAAGACATCGCCTTCCCTAATCTCGAGGAGTTAGTATTGGGGTCCTCGTTTTAACCGTAGATTCTAACTTCTGACAAATTTGATTAGATTCGTCAGTGTCACAATTTAGAGACAGTTCAGATCATGAAAGAGGCCTGTAACAAGATATCTTAGTCATTTCTATAGAGCAGAACAGCCGCATAGAAGATGTTGCATCGATTATTCCTCTGCGGCAATAGTTATTATGTGGGTTCGCATACGAGCCGACATTTTAGAAGCAAATTCTTCAATCTCCATTTTTTCGAGATGTCATCCGGTCAAAACTATCGTTTCAAGTGAAAACAGCCATGTTAATTGGTGATAGTTTTATGTGCTTTACTGTGATTATGATTCCGAATTTGAAATACGAAATTCCAAAAAGGAATTGTGAAAATGTTTAACTAAGGGTCTGGTTCACTAAATGCTAACGAACATTTTCTTTCTTATTTTATATTGAAAACAACAAATAAATTTGATTTTTTTTTATTGTTTTCAATATAAAATAAGAAAGAAAATGTTCGTTTGCATTTAGTGAGCCAGGCCCTAAGTATTTGTTTAAGAATTATATGAAGTACATTTGTTTTTTTTTATATTTTGTTCATGTTACAATTAAATTTATTATTCATTTAAGTGTTAATCAAACTATCTCAATCGCAGCAAACATTGTAATCTCCAAATTTCTTTTCGTAATTGCCCGAAAACTTCGGTATGAATTTGATTAAATCTTGTTTTATATCTTCATTTAATTCTAAAATACTGAGTAACAAAATCAATAATATAATAAATATGTTAATCTAAAAAAGATTTAGAGATTTGCCCCTCATAACACCAATTATATAAGGTGGCGCAAAAGAAATCCTCCTATCAGAAAATGCTATAAATTTTGCCGATTATTGGTCAAATAAATAGTCAGCAATATTCCGCGTTCTGGAGCAGTGTAGTGTAACATTGTTTATTAACGTGTATTTCGCATGTGTTTACTACACAAATGTCAAAACAGAACTGACATTAGGGGCCAATCGCAAAATTTATAGCATTTTCTGATAGGAGCATTACTTTTGCGCCACCTTGTACAATGGTCAGGAAGTATTCCCATAATAACTTAAATCGAGTTTCAACCAAAACTGAAGGGAGTCCTGTATATTCTAGAAGTAGTAATCCTAGAATACCTGATAACTTACAATATTCGATATCGCAATCAAGGGTATATAAATCTCCCGCCACAGTTTACCATGACCATGGCCTAGCTTAGACAACACCTTGTCGAATTAGTATGGGACATGACGGCATCCGACAAGGTAGGCCATGGTATACATGAAATTGAGAATGTATTACGCTGGAGTTTAGATCCTTGATGCAGGGCTGTTCACATCAATGTAAACTGACATCATTTTTAGATCAGTCATCTCTTGTCAATATTCTGATCTTTGAGTCCTTAAGCAGAGTTGCATTGGATGTAGATATCGAGGGAAAGTATGTCTAGAATTGTCAACAGACTGGCCTGACGAGATTGAAACTTATGGAGAGAGTAATAGCAAAACTGCAACCGCCATAGGTTAAAATATGTCTTATGACCGCTATGTATATGTAGTGTACAATAGTTCGAGTATACATCTCTTCCTAAAGGTTTTCTTACAAATATACCAGGCATATACATACTGCCTCTCGCAATCGACTCTTGAAGTTACGTTTTAACTGCAGTTTAGAGTCCAAAATTACGTGAAAATAATTCCGGTATTCGCCGGATTGAAGCCTCGATCGTTTTCCTTGAACCATAATAAGGACTGAGATCGTAAAATTCTTAACACACGTTTTTCATTAAAACTTTTAACCCAAGTATTATTTGATTATTTTTTTTTTTATCAAGTTACCTTTGTAAAGCATGTCAGTTATTATGTTTAATATCAATTATGTTCATTTGTTGTTAATCTGATTAATATGAGTGACCAGGAAAAAGTGCGTACTAAAATTATTAAATATTTTCAACAAAACAGGTTGCCCAAACAATCAAAGGTCTGCTATCAAACTGTTTCCAATGTTATTAAACAGTACCGGGAGAACTTGTCCGTTGATATAAAACCTGGTTCAGGTAGAAGGAATGGTCCACATGATGTTTCTAAAGCCAAAAAAAGAAAGCATTTTCAAAAGAGCTCCCTACACATCCGGTAGGAAAGCAGCCCGTTTAGGTCAGTACTCGGACTATTTGCTGCGAAAAGATAAAGCCAATGCAGGTTTAAAAGCATACAAGGATCAAAATGTTTCTAACAGGAACTCTGCTAAAAATTTAGAGACCAAAGACAGAGCCCGGAAATTGAAGTCAAATTTTATACAAAAAAACATACCTTTTTATGTTGCAGATGCTCGAGGGAATGTTGAAGAAAAGTTTAGGACCCAAAAGCAGACAAAATTTCCCAAAATGTTCTTGGTATGGCAAGCAATATGCAGTTGCGGCAAAAAAGTCAAACATTTGTTACAAAGGGCTCTATAAATACCGAAATTTACATCAAGGAATGTTTATACAAAATTATGTTTCCATTAATAAGACTTCTTAATGTGTCCACTTATTTTTGGCCTGATTTGGCTTCTGTCACTATGGTAAGAAAGGTCTTCAGTGGTACAAAATCAATAATGTGGTATTTGTACCAAGAGAGGCAATTCCTCCAAACTGCCTGGAGCTGAGTCCAGTGGTTAGATATTGAGCTCTTGTTAAAAGATAATTGAAGAGATTAAAAATGTATCCAAAACTGTGGTAGATTTAAAACGAGATGGAAAACCTGTTCGAACAAAGTGACATAAAGCACTATAAATACCATAATGGAAGGGTTTTCGAAAGAGGTTCAAAATTTCATCACTAGTGATTAGAACTATATAAATATATATTTTTTTTTTTTTGTAAATTGTAACAATAATTTCAATCAAATAAAAAAAGATTCAAAACTGCAAGTTTAGTGGTTTCATTTTTGTTAACATATATGTATGTTAAAAGTTTTTCGATCATGGTCCTTAGTAGTACGCCGAAGACTGATTCCATCAGATCACTTATCATTGAAAGATTTGTTTCCTTTAATGCCATCAGCATTAGATATTATAAGCTAAGCAACCGTAAAAAAGTTAAAAATTTTAAATTCGCGGTTATCCAACATTTCGCTTCATAACATTGTATTCAATGAAGCGATTTTGCTGATTTTCAATACCCAACTACATAGGGGACTTGTCAACATTCTAGGTGAATTTCATTAATAACGAATTTATATTTTGAACGTAAGCGTGTTTTACACAGACACACGGTTTTAGCTACATCAAAATAAGAACTTCCTAAGAATCAAGAATAATGGTGGGTAAAGACAGAATTTGGTAAATTTTCGTTGTGAATTTAGGAAAAAAAAGAAAAAAGAACTATGACCTAGATAATAATCTCAAAATAAAACAAGAAGTGTTTGAGGTATTTACGAAATTCTGTTTTCCATTATATATGGAATATGACATCGTTCAAATATCCTTCGAAACCTCGCATGGGGACACTAATTCAAGAGAAAAAATTTAAAGAATCCACCTGAATTTGAGTGATGGCCTGGGTTTTGTTGACTTTGAGGTCATCGGCTGATAAGGACTTTAGAAAATCCCAATTGACCTCACTTCCTTGAGTGGTAACCATATTCTCAAATTGTTCAATTTGAGTCAAAACACGTCACTCTCGAAGATGCAAATCCTTTAATAATGTTGTGTAAGATTAAACAAATCAACGCATTATTCTTAATTTTCTAAAGATTTTCAATGCTTCTGCTACACACTGTATATCAATTTATAAGTATGAATATTGATGGTATGGCTTGGCTGCCTGGCTGGTTGGTTGGTTGTTTGTATGTTTTTGGTCTGGCGAGGAGAGGAAAATTAATAAAAATAAATTGAGTTGTCAAAAATGATATTCGAAATAAATTCCTCGGTGAGTAATCGTTTTGAGCGCCAAGCTTTACCAAGAAGAACACAAAAAACAAACAACATATAATAAATAAATATCATGACCACCCAAAAAGACACCCAAACATACATACATATGAACACTCGCAACAAACATTTGTGAACGAATTTCTTTAATACTGCTAAATGTAAATGCCTGACGATGAAAATCCAATTTCATTCTTCTTCAAACCATTTGCCATCTCTGTTCCACTTGCTGTAACTAACTGGTTGGGTTTGGAATCCAGAAAAAAAAAATCTTAATATTCTTTTTATTTCAAGTTGCTGTAGCGGAAGCATGGGAAAACCCTAAAATAGCTGTAATAAAATAAAGTATCAAGCTGTTTTTTTTTTTGCCCAACAACCTGCTCAAATGGGGGGGAGGGGGATGATAGAAAGAAAGAACCTAAGGGAAACAAAGGCAAGAGAGCACAACACTTACACATATCCACACACTCCTGTTAAAAGAGGCCATTGTCGTACCTACAACCAAACAAACGAACAAAACATCCGTATCCACTATAAATACATATATGTATGTAGATACTTCAACTACAACCAACTTCACCTTCAACATCATTAAGTTGCAAAAACAACAACAACAACAACGAAAGTGAAGAAGAAGATGATTATGATGAAAAAACCAGAGAAAAAAAATAGGAAAAATTGAATTTTCCAACGAAACGTGAAGAAAATTCACACAAAATGAGAAAATTGTCTTTTAATGAAGACCCATAACAGAGTTAAAAATATACAAAACAGAAACACAAGAAAAGCAAAACGTTGAGGAGGGGTAGGAGGAGATTGAGGTGGAGGAATAGGATAAAGAAAAACAACAGTAACAACTACAACAAAATCTATTAAATTAAATCTATCACTTAATGGAATAAACAGCAGAGTGTGAGTGTGAGAGAGACAGAGAGAACACAAACTCATACACACTTTAAATGCAATGCATGTTAAAGCATGAACCAGCAAAATAAAACAAAACACATAAGAGTCTGCGCTTTGGCTAAAAAATACAGGGAAATTTCTCTTAAATAATCAAATGTTCACTCTAAAACAGGGCGGTCTTTTAAGATTAACCCCTCGTTTTCAAAAAAAAAAAAAAAACCCTCATAGACGCCATTTGTATGAGGAGTCTTACAAAAAGCAGAGTGGTGAGAGATGTGTGTGTGTGTGTTTGTGTGATACAACAAACACTCTAGTAATCGCCTGAATTTGTTGGATTTTTATCACTTGAAGCAACAAAATTGTGTGATATTTGTTGATGCAAAATAAACCGTTAGATCATTCGCTATTTAGCATTACAACTTAGCGGTCGTGTGTAATTCTTGTTAAATTGAATAATAATAAAAAAACAACAACAAAAAAATAATAAAAAAAAGAAAAAACCAACAACAAAATTAAACCATTTTAACGGTAATAAATCCTGTTGTAAATGAAACGTCAAATCAGTGACAGCTTAAACCAGAAGCAAAACAACACAAACATAATTGTAAATTAATTAAGACGTAAATTAAAATACCTACCTACATAATGAAATAAAAACTTCTAAAGAATATTAATTAAAATAAAGTGTTTAAATAAAAAAAATTTAATATTATTAGTAAAAATAAAATAAAAAAAAAGAGTTTTAAATTAAAAAAACTAAAGTTTTCTAAAGAAATAAATACTCAACTATACATCTAAGCTTTTGCAAAACCCCTCATATGCTTCCAGCTCATCATCATTTATAAGGATAATTAACTTTCGAAATTGTGCTTTAAAACTTCAATAAAAAACTTTTCTTCAAATCTTTTACGTTCATTTTTATACGGTAATTTAAACTTTACAAAGTTTATCTAGTTTTTCGTGCCGCTCACATTTGAAGGGAGTTAGTTACTACTATTCTACTCCTTTGTCGTAATAAGTGGGTTGTTTAGTTGCTAAAAAAAACAAAACGGAAACAAACTTTTTCAATTCTAATCGCACGTAAGGCAGAGTTTCTTCAGGAAACTCGCCAAACAATTGCTGCCAAAATTTTCACAGACGGGAACAAGGTAAAATACTTAATATATAAAACTTTTTATTTTTGGAATAACTACTTAAATACATACCTATGTTGTAACATTTTAGTTGATCATTTAAGTTTTGAAAGGTAAATTTAGTTAAGTTACTATTGGATTTCGTAGTGCGTAAATGTTGCTTACCGAAGGCTTCTCAACTGGATTTCATTGATTTAAATTCAAATTTGAAAATGTTATTCAAAATATCTGAAAGTTGGGAAATTATCCATTCAGGATTTTTGAAAAAAACATGGTTGTGGTAAACATTATCTAAGACCATCATATTATAACAAAATTTATGATTGTTATACAAACATATTATGATAAAATATAGTCGTAATATCATACAATATGTTCTGAAGTAATAATATTATGATCCAAAGCCATCGTAATATAAACCAATGTTTATATTATGATCCAAAGAAATACAAAATTTAATTTTAATAGATTTTAGTTTTAATGTGCTAAATTTCCAATTTAAATGTTATTGATTAATTCATGTTGTTAGCATTAAAAAAGCTAAGGACTGAAATTGAACATTTTTTAACATACATATATGTTAATAAAAATGAAACCACTAAACTTACAGTTTTGAATATTTTTTTATTTTATTGAAATTATTGTTCCAATTTACAAAAAAAAAAAAAAATTATTTTTATAGTTCTAATCACTAATGATGAAATTTTGAACCTTTTTCGAAAACCCTTCCAGTATGGTTTTTATAGTGTTTTATGTCACATTGTTCGAACAGGTTGTCCATCTCTGTTTAAAATCAACCACACTTTTGGACACATTTTTTGTGCTTTTCAATTCTCTTTTAACAAGAGCCCAATATCTATCCACTGGACTCAGCTCCAGGCAGTTTGGAGAAATTGCCTCTCTTGGTACAAATACCACATTATTGTTCTTATACAACTCAAGACCTTTCTTACCATAGTGACAGGGTGCCAAATCAGGTCAAAAATAAGTGGACACATTAAGAAGTCTTATGAATGGAAACATCCTTTTATGTAAACATTTCTTGATGTAAATTTCGATATTTGTAGAGCACTTTGTAACAAATGTTTGGCTTTTTTGCCGCAACTGCATATTGCTTGCCATACCAAGAACTTTTTGGGAAATTTTGTCTGCTATTGGGTCCTAAACTTTTCTTCAACATTCCCTCGAGCATCAGCAACATAAAAAAATTGAACCAGAAGCTGCGAAAAATTTTCCATACGTACATTTCGTCATCCATTATACAGCAGGTATATTTTTTGTATAAAACTTGACTTCAATTTCCGAGCTCTGTCTTTGGCTTCTAATTTTTTAGCAGAGTTCCTGTTAGGAACTTTTTGAGCCTTGTATGCTTTTAATCCTGCATTGGCTTTAACTTTTCGTACCAAATAGTCCTAGTACTGACCTAAACGGGCAGCTTTGCTACCGGAGGTGTTAGGAGCTCTTTTGGAAATGCTTTCTATTTATAGGCTTTAGAAACATCATGTGGACAATTCCTTCTACCTGAACCAGGTTTTATATCAACGGACAAGTTCTCCCGGTACTGTTTAACAACATTGGAAACAGTTTGATAGCGGACCTTTAATTGTTTGGCCAACTTTTGTTGAAAATATTTAATAATTTTAGTATGCACTTTTTTCTGGTCACTCATTTTAATCAGATTAACAACAAATGAACATAATTGACATTAAACATAATAACTGACATGCTTTTCAAAGGTAACTTGATAAAAAAAATAATCAAATAATACTTGGGTTAAAAGTTTTAATGAAAAACGTGTGTTAACAATTTTACGATCTCAGTCCTTAAATTTATTATACAAATAAAACCATAGAGCGTGTAAAAATATCATAGCTTAGACAAACACCAACAAAAGCATTATAAAAAATGGTGAGAACAAAATATTATTAAAAGTAAATATATTTTGTCTGCATCCTAAACATACTTGGTCAATTCACAAGGCCTGCTATCATGTCATAATGTCCTAATATTTCACAATGGTTTGAAAATGTTGTTTTTCCCTTTCAAACAAAAAATTTCCTAAAATAATACTACTCTGTATGCTATGTAACCAACCAGCAGAAACCTGCGGCGAAGGCCTAAGAGTCGGTTAAGCCCAGCCACCGAGTCGTGAAATATTAGGACATTATGACAATATGACATGATAAGAGACCTTGTGAATTAACCAACTATATCTACAGATATAGAAACTTAACATTCAATGCTTATTTGTAAGTTTAAATGGTTGTAAATAATATAACATGTTTGCATAGTTATCATTCTTTAGTTGTTTGAAAGATATTAATGTTTCAGTGAACCATACTCAAATTTATAATAGCGATGAACATAAATATTTCTTACAGTTACTAAGATACTGTTGAAATTAAATTAAAATAACAATTATTTGTGTAGGACAACAATATATTGTTGCAAAGAACACAGTATAGTTGTCTTAACCATGTCAAACCATGTTTTTTCTCTGCATGTTACAAAAGCCCCAATGTTTGCTCACATTTCAGAGTTCTTGTGATTTGAATTTTGCCAGCTGTCGTACTAAATATCCATTAATTATACTACCCAAGATCCCTATGATATGATGCTAAATAGGATGTGAAATATGTTGTCATTCTGTGTTGTCCTAAGAAAGACAGTAGCTGTTTTTTTGTATGTTAAAGATAATGCAAAAAGTCCCTTAAAATACGAAAAAATTTCCAGCTAAGATTCGAAAGAATTCTTAATTTAATTTTAAAAATCAAATAATATTTTAGTTTTCAACCATTTCAATAAAGTTTTAATAACGAATGGCTTATTTCCTTAGTATTTCAAACGCATTGAGTTCTTTAATTTGAGAACTCATTCTTTATAGAATTAATTCATTAGTGAATGTTTTCTTCAATTCAAATTCACTACAAAATAGCTTTATAAAATTAATTGAATGATTAAATTTTTTCATAAATTCAAATCTATTTTGTAAATAATTAAAAATAAAACACAAACAAATTTAATGAAGAAATAATATTTTCATTCAATTTGGATTAGATTTTAATTAAGAAAATTTTAACCATCCAAAGACTAAATGAATTTTATTATGAATTAATTAAACAATGATTGAATTAAGTATATTAAAATAAAAGTCTTTTAATGAAGCTAAAGAATTTGTTTTGTTGGGAATGATTTTATGGAATGTTTTCCTGACATTTTTACATCTGAATTAAGTTTTTAGTGAATTAAGCTTAAATTGAATTAATTAGATTTGTAACATTAACATGATCAACATTCTTGTAATAAAACTTAACTTCAATATTTTTATTGATTTTTGTCTTCCAAGCTCACAACCACATTGCGATCGTGAACTTTATGCTCAACTACACCTGACTTAAGTTAACCCTTTCACGCACAAAACAAAACCGCTGAGGTTTTTATGTAAATGAATGAACTACACACAGTATTTAGGTGTATTTTAAATATACACATTAAAAATAATTAAAAATAACAGTAAATTATTAGAAATAGCTTGGGACAAATGTGTCCCAATATCTATCAAGAAAATGTTTTGAAAACTACAACTCAAAATAACGCTCTATTTGGGAAAAAATACATATTCAACCTTAGGGACACCAGTGAGCCATATGCATCAAAGGGTTAACATTTTTTTATTTTAAATTATAGAAAAATCTAAGTGATTTACAAAACAAGGGGCTTTTTGATCCCATTCTGAACCGGGGGTTTTCGTCCACTTTCAAGTATTTATAATAACGTTAAATTGGATTTGAAAGGTTTTAAATAAGCAAAGTTTTACCCACAAATTGCTTCCAATATAAGTAAACAGTATGAGCATAACTTGAAATCATTGAAAGAAAACTAAGTTCTGGAAAAAAGAAAGCTCTAAATGATTTTTTTTATAATTAAACTCTTTGATAGAAAAGCAATTCCATTGGGCTCTTAAAATTTGATGTGAAAATTAAATCTTACATACAAGATCCAAAAATGTCCAGATATTAAGTAATGAATATAAATTATTGTTAAAACAACTACATGGGTAGGTAAGAGCCAAAACCCGAAGTCTTTTGTCAAAAAGCTAATACATGAGAGAAACACGCAGAGAAAAAACATGGTTACGACAATTATACTGTGTTCTTTGTAGCAATATATTGTTGACGCACACATATAATTGTTATTTTAATTTATTTTTAACAATATTGTAATTACTTTAAACATTTTTATGTTCATAGCAATAATAAATTTGATTATGGTTCACTGAAACATATGTAATTATGACTTTAATGCTTCAAAACTATTAAAATATAACCTAAAAATTTAAAAAAATATATTTACTTATACTTATACTTTTGTTCAGATGCTAAACAATTACACAACAGAGTTCCCAGCAGATTTGACTCTTTAAATTATACTAACAATTAAATAGTTAAAGTTTTAACATTATAGTAGTTCTTCTGAGAAAACACTGGATATATTAAGTAATTCTAATGTCTTGAGATTAAGGAGTGAGATCGAATTCCCATGCTCTGTTTTTTTGGCCTCTAAATTTTTAGCAGCGTTCCTGTCAGGAACTTTTTGAGCCTTGTATGTTTTTAAACCTGCATTAGCTTTAACTTTTCTATCAACGGACAAGTTCTTCCGGTACTGTTTAATAACATTGGAAACAGTTTGACGGCAGACCTTTGAATGCTTGGCCAACTTTTTGTAGGACCAAGTTGGGTTTTGTTGAAAATATTTAATAATTTTAGTACGCACTTTTTTCTGGTCACTCATTTTAATCAGATTAACAACAAATGAATATAATTGACATTAAACATAATAACTGGCATGTTTTACAAAGGTAAAAAAAAAAATCAAATAATACTTGGGTTAATAGATTTAATGAAAAACGTGTGTTAAGAATTTTACGATCTCACTCCTTAATACTTGTTTAACGCCATAATCTTCAGAGCTTTCGTCATGTGACTTGCCTTTTAATATCATAAAAATGTTGATCGAGCTGTAAAGTAACATGCAACCCTAATTTTTATCTGGTAATAAATAACTGTGAGGAGCGCTAACTATATATATGAAGTTACAAAATATTTTGGTAATGAAAACTTATAAATCGAAACATTGCAATGTATTGGTGAAAAAAAAAAAAAAAAAATATTGATGAATTTTTGATACTTAAAAAAATCTCTAAACTTACTATTGAAGCAAAATGTTTTGAAATTATAAGTTTCAAATGATGATAGAGAAATGAAAAGAACTTACTGACCGCTTGTCAATATCGAATGATGTTAGTTAGTTGCTATTTTTATAACAATTTCGCCAAAAAAATTGTTGTCAAAACAATGACGACAAAAAATAATATTTTTATTAACAAGTAAGAGAGCAATATTCGGCTGTGCCGAATCTTACATACCCTTCACAAAATTATACTTTAAAATACAAATTTTAAATATATTTAGATAAACAAAATGAAAAAAAAAATAAATTTCAAAACTAAAAAAAAAATTTTTTAAAACATTTTTTTTTCGAAATTGTTTTTCTTTAATTTTTTGTATTTAAATTTATTGGTAAAAAAAAAATTATGACAAAAAATTTGTTGGTAAAAAAAAAAAATCGGGTAAAAAACTATTTTTCCCGATTTTGACCCATTGTAGGTCCAAATTACTATAGCCTTATATACATCGTTGCAATGGACTTTGAAATATCTATCACTTAGTAATCCAGATATAGATCAAAAATAGGCCAAAAATTGAGGTTGTCCCGGTTTTTTCCTTATACCTCAGCCATTTGTGGGCCCATTCCCGATATATTGATGTATCAATCATGTTTTTAAGTTATTTAGGGGATTTGGAAAGTTGATTTCAACCGACAGCCGGACAGACGGACATGGCTACAACAACTCCCCTATCTATAACGATCCACAATATATATACTTTATGGGGTCGCAAATGAAAAATGTAGAAATTACAGATTGGGTTATGATTAGAGTTTCCAGTTCGGTTTTAACTGAAACCGAAACCGCGGTTTTTCAAGGCCTAAAACCGAAACCGACAATTATTCTTCGGTTTTGACTTTTAATCTATTTTCAGTAGAAAAATTAAAAATTTAGAAATGAGAAATAAACTAAAAACAAATCGGTAAAAATATCTTAAGATTTGTCATTTTCAAATATCCAATAAAAGTATGGAGTACTAGCTGATCCGGTGCGCTTCGCCACCCCAATTGGAAGAAAGAAATAGTACTATTAAGTCTCCCTTTGTGAATTAATACTAATTCAGGAAAATATGTCTCTAGTTTCATGTTTATTGATTCATTATAATATGGATTCAGTAACATAAAGACCCACATTTTGTATTTATACTCAGCATCATGAATGTCTAATTTCTGTGTCCCTTATTATAGAAAATACAAAAGAAAGGTACCACTATAATCATCTTTTGTGAATTCAAACTCATTTAGAATCATTTGTGCCCTAATTTTCAATTTTAAGGTTTATTATTATAAAATATTCAAAAAGTACTATTAGTTGAAAAAAGTACCTGCAAATCCCTTTTTATATTCTAACTCAGTTAGGATCATGTGTGTTTAATTTCCTGCTTATAGAAATTTCAATAATAGTTTATGTTACATCAATATCATTATGCCCTGTATCCGTGATTTTTTCTTTGGTCAGAAGCAATATAATTTAATATAATAAAAAGTAGCATTAGAAGAAAAAGTAACAATTTTCCACACTTTACACTTTCAAGTTTGAAATTTCAAAGTAATTTCCTGATTCTAGGTTTAATATTATAGAGAATTCAAAAAATACTATTTGAAGAACGAAAAATACTCCTTAGTTTATTTTAGTTCTCCTATTCTTGATTATTTCTTTACTGAGAAGCATATTAGCCAATTTTAATACATATAAGCTAACTATTTAATGTATTAAAAAGGTACCATTAAAAGAAAAAGTACAAATTTTCCTTTATCCTCTTGAACACTCGCCAAGTTTGAACTTTAAATTTGTATAGCATTTCCTATATTATCAACTGATTTAATAGTTAATAAATTATCACAAAACCAAACCGAAACCGCGGTTTTGAAATTCTTCGGTTTTTTGGAAACTCTAGTTATGATGTTATAAAATATTTTATATTTTATGATACTTATAATTCTTATAATATGTTTGGAATAAATCAAAAATTTGATCATAATATATTGCTTTTAGATTATGTTTATACAGTAATTTTGTTTTATTTTCTTCACTGACATTTCTCTATCCTTCACTAATTCTATGGTTAAAACTTATAATTTTATTAAATCATGTAATTGTAAACAATTTGTGATAAATTCAAAGATACAAAGAACTGTTATTAAAATAACAGTTGTTCAAACAATTTTTTCTCCAAATAAGTTTTATATATACCGAATTTATGTCACCAAATTTTGTTATGATCGGTCCATAATTAGTCATAGCTCCCATATAAGACCTGCTTCCGATAATCACTTTAACGAGCATAAATCTCCTTAAAATGTTGGTATACACATAAAATGCAACATAAATAACTTTCAGATAGACATTAATCACATGACCAAATTTCACGGTGATCGGTCCATAATTTTTCATAGCTCCCATATAAGGCCCACTTTCGAAAATCACTCACGAATATAAATTATTGAAATTTTGAAAGAATAATGATTTTGCTCATTTACTTAGTGTAGGGTATTATAAGGTCGGGCTTGACCGACCATACTTTCTTACTTGTTTTTTTTTTGGTTTTTATGTGTTGAAATTATATACGAAATTGTATCGTAATTTCAAAATGATTTCAAAATTAAAAGAAACGAAATTACTCTTACCACAAACACTTTGCAGGGAAACAATGATGGTTTTTTTTCAAATTTGATAATTCATAAAATATTAGATCAAAAAGTAAAAATCTATGTATCCCTAATCAAAATATCTTCTTATTTCTGCTTATATCCTCCATTTTCATCTTCGTACGTTGCACAATCTGTCACAGTCTTCAAAATAGTATCTGTACAAATCATTTCTGTTAAATTTCCTTTAGTACTGGCATTTTTTAAAGTTTATAAAACAATTAGTAGTAGCTGAGAGTCATGAGTTAATTAAAGATAAAAATTTGATCCAAAAACTTTTCAACTCAAATTATTATTTTAATTTTTATATATTGCAACCATTTTATTAGAACATAAGTAATATTTATGTATGATTGCATGTACATAAGTACGTTGCATCATTAATATGTTATAAATTTTTGATTAAATTTCGCGATTATTATCAATGTCCTCTGGTTTGTCGGTCGATATTATTGTAAAAATTCTAGCCACACATGTTGCATCAATACCATCATTTAGAGTTGAACACAACAACAAGAACAAAAAAGCATAAATAATTTGACTCAATATACAATAAATTGAATACACTCCATTAGAGCTCCTTTCTCAATTAATTTGTGGTTTATCAATTTAATTTACATTTGTTACGGGGTACTCGCATCTATCTATCCACACTTCTACATTGAAAACAAAAATTGAGTGCGTGCATTGGTAATGGTACGAGTAACAACAAAATAAATATAAATGATACAAATGCAGCAATGATAGTGGTACAGAGTTATACCCAGTAGTTGTAGGAGACTGTCCCGAACTATTGATTTTATCTAACATTTAGGATGAGAATTAGTTACATAACTAGCTATGTGAATAGTCCTTGACTCCTTTGGGTTAAAATTAGACTGATAATAGCTGGTCGAAAGTAGTTGGATTCACATACCTTACTAGCTACCTAACTGGATACTTTATCAGCTGCATAACTAGTTATTTTAACATGTACGGATTCTAATTGACCTTAAATAGTCAGTTAAAAAAACATATCATATACAGTTGAATAACTCATTGATTGTAAACCAACCATCCTCCGACAAATATCCAATAGATTACTTCTGGTAGGTAAAATAACTACTTTCTAAAGTATGTGTACGAAATAAACGTTAGGTTACTTAGAGACACTAAAGTGACAATTGACTCTAAGCTAGGTTACTTGGGTTATCAGTATACTTAAGCAAAAAGAAAATAAACTGTATGTGAATTAGTATATCAACATAATTTATATGAAAATAGTTTGTACGAACTATTCATACAAAATGCAGTACACTGACTACTTTCTAGATTACTTAGAGACACTGAAGTGACAATTGACTTCACGCTAGATTACATGGGATGTATGAAGAAACCAATTGACTTCTCTCTGCACTACAAAGACCCAAAATATATAAATTGTTATCAGCCAAGTGATCAGACATTAGTGAGAATTCTTGTCTACAAGGGCTACATTGACTACTTGCTTAACTGCTGGGATATTAATGTGCATGTGCAACCAGTAACATCGATTATATGTTGCAAATATATATTTCTACATACAGATTTTAATGTGTGTTTGTAAGTATAAAGCAGGGTTTTGTGACGGCAAAAACAAAACAGCACAACAAATTAAAGGAAAAAAAAAAAAAAAAGAACGAATATTTATTTATGAAAATGGGAAATAACGTTTGATTGGAATAATTCAATATTGATTTCAACCAATGGATGAGTCCAATAATTAATGGCGGCGGTTGGCAATTATATTTCAAAATAAAAATGTGGCAATTTTGCAAAAAGACAACCAACCCAACCAACCAACCAACAACTTTAGCTGCACATTAGGGGTTAAATTTTTTACTTTTTTTTGTTCCAACATCATCATCATCATTATTAATTAAACAATTTGCAAATTAATTAAATGTTTTGTTTTTTTTTTTCAAATTTGTGCTTATTAATAGTGTTTTTCTTTATTTTTATTGTGAGTTTAATATTTTTCTTCATAAGTTTGTTTGGGTATAATTTATGTTTTTAAGTTTTGAAGAGGAAGTCCTTGAAAGCTTTGTTGTGAGTAGTTTTCAAGGGTTCTTGGGCAAAATGTTTATTTAATTTGTGTAAAAGCGTTTAATATCACAGGCAAGGTATGAATTTAAACACTTCATTTATTCACTGATTTTGTGTTTTTTTTATTTTTTTTTTTTTTGAAATAAACACCATGTGTACTTGAAGCATCTTGATAATTTTATTTATAATACACTGGGAAAAATATTTAAAATTTTGACTAAATCTTGTTTTATGATGGAACGAAAGGAAAATGGATAGTATAACTAAATAATGATGATGAATATTTATAAAAATGGTATTGAGATTTAACGTTTACTTTTTATGCATTTTGAAAACTTTATTTTGAAAATCTAATTTTGATAGCACGGTTTGAAACAACCAACTAAAAAGATTAATCAAAAAGTTATACGGGAATACAAAATTAATATTTGAGTAAGAATTGTACTGAATTCCCAATTATTGATAAAATCACCGAAAATTTATTGTTGGGGGACAAGCTAGGCCAGAACCTTTTCCCAAAGGCTTTAGAAAAACTAAAGATATTATACAAATAGAACTATAGAGTGTATGAGAATTACAGACACTCAAGCTTTATTTGTAAAAATATCAAAGCTTAAACAAAACACCAAAACAGTGATTTTATCTTTTCTTACATTCCCTACTATTGATTGGTTTTTTCCCGACTCGAACTGTAGTTTGTGGGTCCAATTCTGATCACCGATAGGAGAGTTTACTCAACAAGGAAATGTTTCATGGTTTATAAAAATGATTATTGAAACATTTAAAAGAAAAAATGTTTTCAATTAATTCTGAAAACATGAAATATCAGATGAAGTGATTTTTTGTGAAGTAAAATTCCAATTAATGTAAGATTCGACCGGATTAAGATATCGTAATAATAACACTGTTCAACACAAAAAAAAATTACAAGTTCCAGTCTATAAATTTTGATAGAAGAGACAAAAAAAGACACGTGTATCGTGAAAGTTGAAAGTTTACATCTGAATTTCATTTGAGATGGGGTTAAAGTTTCCCAGCTCTGGCACATTCTTATTGTTGATCGGCATAAGAAATCATGTGACCCTTACATTTTAGGTATAAAATGTGTTCAGCGAATTTATGTAAAATATTACGGAGAACATTTTTTTGGAATATATTAACCCTCTAACACCTCAAGGTATGGGTCTTTTTTGTCCTTTTTTAAAAAATTAGCAAAAAAAACATTAAAAAATTTTACTAAAAGTCCCTGAATATAGCTAAACGGAAAATTCAACCAGAAACTCAGAAATATGACACAACAAAAGAGAGCTTAGGGTTAATTTCGCATTTATTAAGAATTTTATTTTAAAGACCCCACAAATTTAGCATGAAACAAGTAAGAGAGATATATTCGGCTGGGCCGAATCTTATATACCCTTCACCAAACAATACTTCAATATAAAAATTTTAAATATGTTTAGGTAAACAAAATTTATTTGTTTTCCTGTTTTTTTTTTCATTTTTTGGAAAAAAATTTTTTTCGAATTTTTTTTTGTAAAATTTTTTTTTTTAAGTTTTAAAATTTATTTTTTTTAATATTTAACGAAAAAATCTGGTTAAAATTTTTTCCCGATTTTGACCCATTGTAGGTCCAACTTACTATGGTCATATATACGTCGTTGCAAAGGTCTTTGAAATATCTATCATTAGATATCCATATTGTCTATATTAATGACTTAGTAATCCAGATATAGGTAAAAAAATAGGTAAAAAATCGAGGTTGTCCTGGTTTTTTCCTTATATCTCAGCCATTTGTGGACCGATTTTGCTGATTTTAAATAGCAAACTTCTCGAAAGGATGTCTGACAGAAGAATTGGATCCCGAAGATGTCTGGGGTCTTCAGAAAATTGATTTCAACAGACAGACGGACAGACAGACAGACGGACATGGCTTAATCGACTCCGCTATCTATAAGGATCCAGAATATATATACTTTATAGGGTCGGAAAATTATATTATGGAAATTACAAACGGAATGACAAATTTATATATACCCTTCTCACGAAGGTGAAGGGTATAAAAAAATAGTTCAAATTTAACTAAAAGTTACTAATATCTCTATTATTTTACTTTCGATAGCAAATTTGGATAGGAAGTGTTCATTAAATATATTTATTTTTTAGCTCTAGGCAATTCCACTTCATTATCATACAACGTCCAGCATATTTCAGCGATAAGCGAATTAATGTCTGATGAAATTTTTCACCATGCTCATCAGATTTTGTTGACAATTGGTTCTCAAAGTAATCCATATGGGAATTTAAGAAATGAATTTCTGTTGACATATGAACGCCTAGTTTTTTAAAAGCTCTAAGCATGGTGTCTACGTATATTCGAGCGGTAGGAGAACGATTTTTGCCTAAGACATTGCATATCACTTTTTTAACACTTTTCCACGCATCAACCTCAATTGGTGTTTGCTAGAACTAGTTTGATATTGTCTTTTTTTAAATACCGAAATTCGTAAAACGGGCAAAATATATTCCAAAAATTTAGTTTTTTTTATAAAAGAGGTCACTCAGCCATTATTTACCGAGTGAAATTAAATTTAGTATGACCGAGACGATCATCTTTGGCCAATTGTCCACTTTTTTTTCCACCAACTATAAACACATGTAAATGCAAATCAATTAAGGAACACTTCAGCTCTAACTGTTTTAAGTTTCATTAAGATATCTCCAATCGTTCATAAGCTACAGAATTATTTCCGAAATATAATGTCTATTGCGGAAACCATATTTCGTTAAGATGAATACGAGGGTGGCTCAATAAGTCCGAGACTTTTTGAATTTCCCGGCTCTAAACTAAAAGGTCAACACTGCTTTTGTCAACAAGGATCTGTCAGTTGGCTACTGCCAAAATTTGAGCAAGATGCGTCATTTAGTTTGTGTTTGACAGAAATTGATAGTAAACTACCTCGTAACTTGAGGAGAAATTGGAAAAAAGTGAATTTTGTCTAACCATTAAGCATTATTTTTTGCTGAAAAAATCATCACTCGAATAAAGGCTTGATAAATACCATAGGAACTCTGCACCATCAATTTCAATGTTAAACAAGTGGTTTACTAAATTTCGTTGTGGCCGTAAAAGCACGGAAGACGCCGAATGCTCTGGACGCCCAGTTGAGGTTTCTACACCCGTAACAATTGAAAAAAATCACGATATGGTGTTGGCCGAGCGGAGATTGAAAGTGCGAGAGATTGTGGAAGCCATAGACCTCTCACATGGCTTGGTGGTTTCAATTCTGAAAGATCTCTTGGATATGAGAAAGCTTTCCGCAATATAGCTGCCGAGTTTGCTCAAAATCGGGTGCATAAAAAGGTACACACATGTGCAAAAATACATGAATTAGGCTACGAACTGCTTCCTCTTCCACCCTATTCTCCGGATTTAGGCCTGAGTGACTATTTCTTGTATCCAAACCTGAAGAAATATCTCGGTGGAAAAAGATTTGACTTCAACGATAAAATCATCTCACAAAAATACCTATCTTGATGACTTCGACAAATCGTATTTTTTGGAAGAGCTAAAAAGAAATTGGAGAAACGTTGGACAAAGTGCATAGAGCTTAAAGGAGACTATGTTGAAAAATAAAATAACTTTGTATCCAAAAACCTGTGTTTCATTCAAAAAGGCACGGACTTTTTGACCTAGCCTCGTATTATTCAATTTAGGCAGAAATAATTATTTGATCATATCGCAATATCGAGCAACAGTACCAGTCACTGCTTGACCAGCCACATTTTCAAAGATGATTGTTCCAATTATGCCAAAGTCCACAGCAAACAGAGAAACGTTGTGCATTTGTTTTATGGCAATCTAATGAGGCGTTATCTGAACCTGGAAGATTAATAAAGACATGAAGGTAAAAATGTAGTTCATCGTTTAGAATGATTTAGCTCGAATAATCAGCATCCATGTTCAATAATCTATTCAATGAACTCTTTTCGCTTAACCTGGTTTTTAGGCTTGAGATCTTAAATGAGTATATGCTTCTGGGAATTTGCAATACTTATTCACGACTCCGAATTGCATTCACTAACACTCTCACACACTGTTTCGGTATTGACATTTGAACACTATACCCAGCAGTTCTAGGAGACAGTCCCGAACTAGTGATTTTACCCATCATTTAGGGTGGAAATTAGTTACATCAATAGCTACGTGACTAGTTATTTTAACACGTGCTTGTCCTAAGCAGGGAGTCAATTGACCCTTATTGACAACAATGAGACTGTCTAATAGCTGGTCCAAAGTAGTCAACGCATTGGATTCACATACTGGTTAAATAGCGTATGTTACCTTACTAACTACCTAAGTGGTAACTTGATCAGCTACATAACTAGTTATGTTAACATGTACGGGTACTAATTGAACTCAAGTAGCCAGCTAAAAAGACATATCGATTGCTTGTAAACAAACCTTTCTTCGACAACTTTCCAATGGATTGCTTCTGGTGGGTAAAAAAAACTACTTTCTAAATTGCAGTACAAAATAAACGTTTAAGTGACTTCACTATAGGTTACTAAGAGACACTATAGTGACTATTGACTTCATGCTATGTTACGTGGAATATCAGTATACTTAAGCAAAAATAAAAATAAACTGTATGAGAATTATATCAACACAATTTGTATAAAACCAGTTTGAACGAATTATTAATAATTAAAGTGACCACACTCTAGATTACTTAGAGACACTTAAGTGACAATTGTCTTCTCGCTAGATTACCTGAGATGTATAAAGTAACCAATTGTCTTATCTCTGCACTGCAAAGAGCACATACGTGTCAAATGACCAAAATATATAAATTGGAGTCAGCCAAGTGATAAGACATTTGTGACGATTACTGTCTATAAGGGATACATTGACTACATGCCTAACTGCTGGGTAGTTTTTGTACTACCAATCTTCCTGAATTTTTCAATTGCTCTCTTCACAGTTGACAAAGTTAAATCAATATTGCGGCCATTCTTTTTACGAATTCAACAATCATTATTTTCCGTTCTGATGATAATGAAAAAGATAAAGACAATTAAGCCCGCCTATAGATGTGTGATTAGTCATGTGGCAGTTCTCTTACGCATACATGACGGATTCAAATGTATCTGTATGGTAGATTGCCTCATGCTGAACTATAAGGATCTGATCGGGATTTGTGCAATTAAATAGAAAATTTAGTTAATTTATAGATCAAAAATCCAAATCAACCTTGCGTTTTATGAATAAAAGAATATTTTAATGAGTTTGACAAATCTTTTCAAGAGTATCAAAATTGTTAATGATTTTAATGACGTAATCTCTAAGAAGATCATTAAAGAGCAAAGTAAATTCATATATGATTAGAAAATATGGATTTGTATTGTTAGGACACAGACTTTTTCAACCTTATAGTACGTAAAATGTTGATGAAATTATTTTCAAATCGAAATAAGATCGAAATGTAAAGACTAATACTGACCTATTTTATTTATTTGCTTAGCATCAAAACTAATTTAATTACGTTAACTATTTAAAAGAAAGACTTAATTGAAGATCACTGATCTTAACACTAATTAATGCAACCCTGAAACTCTCTATCTCTCTCTCTCACTGCTTAAAATGCTCGTACTTTTTAAATAAATAATTAAATGTTGGCTTAAGATTTAATTTTATATGCCACTAGTATGTATGTATATATTTTTATACATTTTCTAACTTGCAGTAGGTTTTAAGAAGAGCAGAGTAAAAAAAAAGTGCATTTAACACGTGCTAAATCTATTTAGCTGGGCATTGCGGATGTAGGCACTTTTTATTTGAATTTAGATGGACGTAATGAAATCAACGCTATACTTAATTTAAAAATAACAATATGATTGCTAATGTGTCTGTCTGGTGATTTTCAAATTGCAGTAGTTAGTTAGATAGCTAACTAGCAAAGCTAACTACTATCTCTGTGTGTTAAATGTCCGTCTGAGAGTAAATGCAATTTCAGACCTAATTAGCTATCACTGTGTATGCAATAAGTCGTCTAACTTGGAAACACCGCATTTACATTTCTAATGCTGCTGCTGCTGCTGCAAGTGATACTCGTAATAATGATGATATCACTCTAGAAAAACAAACTAGCAAATGTTACACAGAGAGAGAGAGAGAGTGCAAGCGAGAGAGTGTTACAAATTGAACGGATGCAACACCCACCCACCTCTACGCTTAATGACATGACATACATTTTGTTTAAACTTGAGAGAGTAAATAAATTAAATAAAACACTTTTTGCTGCTGATTTTTTTTTTGTTCAGATTGCACTTCTAAAGCAATAAACATACAGTTTTTTTTTGTATCATGAAACTTTTCCGCCGGTTGTCTTGTTTTTTTTATGTTCGCTAAACGTATGTATATTTTTGAGTTCATTAAATTTTTATCATGCAGTTTGTATATTTTCTATTTTATACTAAACAACTAAATTTGATTGTCCACGGTTGTTGAAAAGTGCCTGGCAAGTTTATAGTAGTTTGTGATAAGTGTGCTGCTATTGTCTCATCATCAACAAAATCATCTCATTGACTGTGATTTCGAAATAAATCTGTTTGTAGAAAAATCCAACAAAGATCACGATTTCAGTTTAAAACAATTGTTTTCTAAATTCAATTATCGTTGGCATCACTTTAAAATTGTTTGCACAAAAAAAAAAAAAAACAAAAAACAACAAAAAAACTGTAATAAAAACTCAGACAGACTGAGAGAGAGAAACGAACGATACTAACGCTCTTATATCACAACTAATTCAACATTCAACAAAGCACACGTTGACAATGACACTTGCAAAAACTAAATAAAACAACAACAAGACGACAACAGCACAAATACCCCAGAAATCTGGTAAATTTGCTTTGTTTTGCTATTGAAAACGAAATGGGGTTGTTTGTTCGTAACTGTCCTGCTCCGTTTTTCCTTCAATGAATCCTTGTCTTTTCATTTTTTTTTATTATTCTATTCCCATTGTATGTTCCTTGTTAATGTCTTGTATTTTAGCATGTATTGTTTGTGTATTTGTAGTGGTAACAGTTTGACTTGGGTTTTATGAATTTTTGATCTGTAAATTGCCTTAATTTTCTATTTAATTACACAAATATAACACAGTCATCATCAGCATATGTCTATGTATTGTAGTATACATGACACTTATACACACACTGTTCCTATTCATAAACACATATATCTGTACTATCATGTTCTAGCAGAATTCATGAAATACTTGTAAAAAGGGTTAAAGGGCGTTTTATTTTCATTGTTTAAAATTAAATCAAGTTATTCCTTTATGCTAAATGAAAGAGCATGAGCATTACAAAGAGAAAGTTTACATAAATATTGTATTGGGCACTCCAAGAATTGTTTCGTTTAAGAACTTGTTTTGGGAAAACAATTGGAAATTATGTTACACGATCTAGGGTGACAATGCTGATCACTGGAATGAAAGAGTACACGACCAGAAAATGGCTGTATGGCAAGTGACATGTCGTCTATATCAATATCATACAATTCTCATCAAACTGCATCAGTAACAGTCTCTTTTTCGAAGAAGTATGATCTAATGATGCCTTCAGCTCAAAATCCACACCAAACATTGACACGCTAAGTATGATTTTGTTCGAAAAATTCAGCATCCACTTGATAATATTAAATAATCTAATCAACGTACTCTCTTCGCTATGCATGGCCATTACTTTTCAGTTTTTGTGTCAATTGAAGTTTGTTAGATTAAAGACACAGATCTACGCTTCTTGAAATCCCTGAACTTTCACCAACATTCTCACGATCTGCTTCGATATTCACATTTCAACAGCAGGGTTTTTGGACTATTAGTGTGTTTAGCATCACCAAATTACCAAATCTACCTTCACTTTTCAATTAATCTCTCCACTGTAGACGAAGTTAAATAGTTCGACTATATTTTGTACGAAAATTTCAACAATGAAACTGCGTTGTTCTCTCATGTAATGCTCCATTTTTACTAAGCCTAAACTTTCAGCTGTCAAACTGATTTTTGTTGGATGGCTATATGGCTTTACTGTACAAATGACGCTAAATTCAAATCTGACAAGAATCTTGGGACACTGTTTACTTGTAAAAAAACCTTGCGGTATTTTTTCAAAGTTTGGCTGGTTGGCCGGTCTTCACGTACGATCTCTTACGCTTCGGGGTTCGGTGCAAAAATGTCTTTTAAGGTCTCTCGATATTTATTGTAAATCACGCATTTTTATGTCATATACTCAATCGTTTTTATACCTTTCACCTTCATGAGAAGGGTATATATAAGTTTGTCATTCCATAACAACATAATTTTCCGACCCTATAAAGTATCTATTTTCTGGATCCTTATAGGTAGCGGAGTCGATTAAGCCATGTCCTTCTGTCTGTTGAAATCACTTTTCTGAAGACCCCAAATAACTTACAAACTTGATTTATACATCAATATATCGGGAATTCTTCCGGCTCGGTTGCTATTTAAAATCGAGAAAATCTCCCACAAATGGCTGAGATGTAATGAAAAAACCGGGCCAACCTCGATTTTTGGCCTATTTTTGATCTATATCTGGATTACTAAGTCATTAATATAGACAATATGGATATCTAATGATAGATATTTCAAAGTTCATTGCATAGTTTATATAAGGCTATAGTAATTTGGACCTACAATGGGTTAAAATCGGGAAAAATATTTTTTAAACGAATTTTTTTTTTTAACAAAAATTTTTTTTTGTCATACATTTTTTTTCACTAGTTAAATTTAAAAAAAAAACGTTTAAAAATTTTTTGAAAAAAATTTAAAAAAACTATTTCAAAAAAAAAAATTTTGAAAAAAAATTATTTTTTAAATTTTGAAAAAAAATTATTTTTTAAATTTTGAAAAAAAACTTTATTCAATTTTGAAAAAAAAAAATTTTTTGACATAAATTTTTTTTTCACTAGTTAAATTTAAAAAAAAGTTTAAAATTTTTTTGAAAAAAAATTTAAAAAAACTATTTTGAAAAAAAAAATTATTTTTTAAATTTTAAAAAAATATTATTTTTTAAATTTTGAAAAAAAAATGTTATTAAATTTTGAAAAACAATTTTGAAAAAAAAAAATTAATTTTGTTTACCTAAAAATATTTAAAATTTTTATTTTAAAGTATAATTTGGTGAAGGGTATATAAGATTCGTCACAGCCGAATACAGCTCTCTTACTTGTTAACCTGTAAACAACGCAAATGACAACGAAGAAGTTCATGAAACTTATGAAATAAGAAACAAAAATCAAATCAATAACTAATAACTAGATTACAACAGAGAAAAAAGTGTATAAATTGCTATTATAATCCCTAATCCATGTTCTCTTTATGCCTACCTCTGATATAAATACATCAGTATTTTAGCAAATTTTATGGAAAATCCTAAGTTCTATAAATGGTTTTCTAAATAGTCATCTAAATTTAATAAACATGTTAATAATGCAAAACTGTAAAACATTTTTATGCTCCAAAAATTTCATAATGATGAGAAGGCCATTTATTAATTAATTAAATAAATAAATAAAATGTCTGTCAATGTACATTAGACTGTCCACTATTTGTATGGGGGAAAAAAAATGTCGGAATCTTGTTGGTCTTAACCCCACAAAATGATTCCCCTTTCCAGATATTGAGATAGCCGAAATTTGAGCTCGATTAAACGACGTTAACCCGTGCCGCTCGTCGCTCAAAGTTTGAAAAAATCAACATTTTTGGCCAAAAAGCTAACATAAGAAGCTATAACTCCAGAACGGTAAATAATAGAAACACGATTAGTATCTCAAAACAAAGCTAATATTGTTCTTCAAAATTTATTTTATATACATTATTCTTGTTACTTTAAGCCAAACAGAGTTACAACAGCTTTTGTCTCCAAAAACGTGACCTAGTCGCGGTAGGAGCATACTTCGTATATTTTGATATTATGTGAAAAATGTTGCTAGTAAGTAAATATTTTTATATTTTAGTGTTATTGAATCATAATGTACATCGATTTAGTATTTCAAAAAGATATTAAACACAAAAATTGGTTGAGAAATGTAAAAGTTATTAAAAATTCCCCAGACGATTAATGTGTCTCAGAGCACTTGATTATGATATGTGGAAAAAAATTTAACTTATTTTAAAACTATACGAATAAAACTATTTTATTACATAAAATATACCTATTTTTGCTCAAATATAAGTTTTTTTCCTTAAAATATAACGTGAATCTGTTCTCAGCTATGGTCAAAAAAAATTTTTTTTTTAGACGACAGTTTCAAAACACCATTTTCAGTTTTTTTTAAACTTTGTTAAACAAATTTTTAAATTTTTTAAATATCACCGGGGGGTTTATGGTCAATAGATTAGGGAACAAAACAGTGAAAAAATTAGGTCAATACCTCTTATAGTTCAGGTGTACCTGCGGTTTGAATTCTGCGGATTTCGCGAAAAACTCATTTTTTTGGAATATTTTAGAAAATATGTCATAATTTTTTATTGTTATACATTTTAACCAAAATATTTACAGAATATTATTTCTCAGATATTAAAAAATATGTCCCTGAAGTTATATATAAATCGGGAAATCCTAAGGCGTAAACTTTGGAGGTCAAAGGTCAAATTTCGCAATATTTGGAAATTCACATTGAAACATATGGAAATAATCTTTATTTGTCGACCATATTTACTAAAATTACAGGATTTTATGGTATATGGTCCGATATTTAGAATAACATAAAAAAACGATCCAAAGGGTTAATTATTATTTTTTTTTTTCTGAATATAAATTATATTCATTTTTTTATTTTTAAATTTATTAAAATTGATTTTATTAACTTTGGGGACATATTTCACCCAAATGCTTTAAAGGGTTAATTTGATTTTTTTTTTATGTTATTCTAAATATCGGACCATATACCATAAAATCCTGTAATTTTAGTAAATATGGTCGACAAATAAAGATTATTTCCATATGTTTCAATGTGAATTTCCAAATATTGCGAAATTTGACCTTTGACCTCCAAAGTTTACGCCTTAGGATTTCCCGATTTATATATAACTTCAGGGACATATTTTTTAATATCTGAGAAATAATATTCTGTAAATATTTTGGTTAAAATGTATAACAATAAAAAATTATGACATATTTTCTAAAATATTCCAAAAAAATGAGTTTTTCGCGAAATCCGCAGAATTCAAACCGCAGGTACACCTGAACTATAAGAGGTATTGACCTAATTTTTTCACTGTTTTGTTCCCTAATCTATTGACCATAAACCCCCCGGTGATATTTAAAAAATTTAAAAATTTGTTTAACAAAGTTTAAAAAAAACTGAAAATGGTGTTTTGAAACTGTCGTCTAAAAAAAAAATTTTTTTTGACCATAGCTGAGAACAGATTCACGTTATATTTTAAGGAAAAAAACTTATATTTGAGCAAAAATAGGTATATTTTATGTAATAAAATAGTTTTATTCGTATAGTTTTAAAATAAGTTAAATTTTTTTCCACATATCATAATCAAGTGCTCTGAGACACATTAATGGCCTGGGGAATTTTTAATAACTTTTACATTTCTCAACCAATTTTTGTGTTTAATATCTTTTTGAAATACTAAATCGATGTACATTATGATTCAATAACACTAAAATATAAAAATATTTACTTACTAGCAACATTTTTCACATAATATCAAAATATACGAAGTATGCT
This sequence comes from Calliphora vomitoria, assembly GCA_942486065.2. Lineage (NCBI taxonomy): Eukaryota > Metazoa > Arthropoda > Insecta > Diptera > Calliphoridae > Calliphora > Calliphora vomitoria. The sequence continues at coordinate 128,749,844 of OW818030.2, forward strand.
CCTACCGCGACTAGGTCACGTTTTTGGAGACAAAAGCTGTTGTAACTCTGTTTGGCTTAAAGTAACAAGAATAATGTATATAAAATAAATTTTGAAGAACAATATTAGCTTTGTTTTGAGATACTAATCGTGTTTCTATTATTTACCGTTCTGGAGTTATAGCTTCTTATGCTAGCTTTTTGGCCAAAAATGTTGATTTTTTCAAACTTTGAGCGACGAGCGGCACGGGTTAACGTCGTTTAATCGAGCTCAAATTTCGGCTATCTCAATATCTGGAAACGGGAATCGTTTTGTGGGGTTAAGACCAACAAGATTCCAAAATCGATTTTTTGTGGACAGTCTAATGTACATATACATACGTACATATGTATGTATTTGATAAAAATTAAACAAATTGAATTAAATTGTTTATTTGACAATAACATTTTACTGTGGAGCTAAACCAATCTTGCAACAAAAATATTATTTAAAAATCTTTTTCAAACGAAAAGATGTACAAACAAACCAATAATAATTTGAAAAATGTATAATTTAATTAAAATTTTATATAAACATTTTAATCATTTTGAAAATATAAACAAATAAATAAATTTATAAAACCCAGCAGTTCTAGGAGACTGTTTCAAACTAGTGATTTTACCAATGATTTAGGGTGGCAACTAGTTGCATAACACTGTGTGTAATTTTTTGAGTCATGGAAAAATAACCATATACGGAAACCACTATGTAATAAAAGACAAAAAAAAAGACACGTGTCTTCCAATTTTGCCCAAAGTCATGCACTTTTTTTTATGGGCCCCCAAAGATTTGGAGTCTCGGTGTCATTTTTGCAAAAAAGTGTTAATTTTCTCATGATCATATATTGCAAACAGTTAGGAATTTTGATTTACTCTCTGAGGCAAAGTTGTAGCCCTTGTCATAAAGAACAAAAATTGTAAACATTTAAAATCAAAAAAACTTCATCTTCAAGATCAAAATCGCAAAAAACTTTAAAAAAGTCGAAATAAATAACTTTTTTTTTATGCTGCCTAAAAGTATGCTTTAGTTTATAATAATTCCTTTAGTTTTTTCTTACTAACTTATATTGACCTTCCTAAACGGTGTAAAGAATCATTCCTAGGAAGTTCATAGGTTCTAGAAAGTTGTTTACTGAAATCTTAGGTACATTTTTGTAGTTGATTGTTTCCTTGAGTTTTAAACGGTTTGCTTCCTATGGGGGAAAAAGGTAAAAAAATCGAATTTTTTAAAGTTTTTTTACTATTTTGATCTTTTTTTTTTTTGGTCTTTTATCGCGTAGTGGTGTTTTCGTGTTGCACTGTGTAACTAGCTACGTGACTAGTTATTTTAACACGTCCTAAGCAGGGACTCAATTGAACCTTTTGGATTACAATTAGACTTTCTGATAGCTGGTCTAAAGTAGCCTCAAATACCGGTTACATAGATTCAGTTATTTTACTAGCAACCTAACTGGTTACTTGATCAGCTAAATAACTAGTTATTAAAACATGTACGGGTGCCAATTAACCTTAAATAGTCAGTTAAAAAGACATCTCATAGACTGTCCAATAACTGATGGCTTGTAAGCAAACCATCCTTCGACAACTCTCCAATAAAGTGATTACACTCTAGTTTACTTAGAGACACTTAAGAGACAATTGTCCTCATGCTTGACTACCTTGGATGTATAAAATAACCAATTGACTTCTGTCTGCTGTACAAAGAGCACATACGTGTCAAATGATCCAAAATATATCAATTGAGTCAACCAAGTGATCAGACATTAGTGACAATTATTAGCTATAAGGGATACATTGACTACTTAGCTTAACTGCTGGGATATAAATAATATTTTAAAAGCTGTAGTACTTTTATAAAGAAATTTATTTATAAAAAAATATGTGCAAATGAATATATTCGATTTTAATTAATATTGAAAGTTTTAATCTCATAGAAATGTACATATAGAGCAGTGAAAATATGTTTGCATGCAGGTATTAGTCAAGTTTAGTAGTTTTAGGCCTAAAATGTGACCGCATTTAATTGTGTGTTCACACCACTTGAAGTCTCTCGCTACTAAAGGGGAGTTACAGGGGAGACTGTAAATGTATAAATGTAATTTGAAAATTTGAATTTTGATAGACTGGCATAATAGTGCAAACAACAACAACACAAAAAAAAAAACAGGATGTCCACACACATCAGTGATAGAATTTACATCAATATTCGAGTAGAACTAAAGCCATGAATGATGTGTGATGATTGGTTGCAGTTGGTGTGATGATGATGACGGCGATGATGCTGCTGATACATTCACGAATTTTAAGTGTTTGTGATGTGAGTGTTTGATGGACATGTTTTGATTGAATTTGCATTTGAATTAGATGATGTAAATGATACAGATACAACAGCTTTCATTAGCTGAAATAATGATTATGGTGTTTGCAACTGATACATGATGATCATGATGATGATGGTGATGATGACTGTTATTGTGGCGGCGTTCATTCGTTCGCTCATTTGCCATAAAATGAAAAATAATGATACTTTGGATGCTGGTGGTGTTGGCTGGTGTTTATGCTGTTATGCAAAATGGACAAAGTGTGCCACAAAATTTAATCTTCCCAAAAACATGTTACATCATTTAGGGAATCAGGGACGAGCGCAGAAAAAAAAAAAAACTAGAAGTTTGAAAACCAAACCAACTAATTGAAGGCAATAACAGTTTTGTAAAACCTAAGTAGAACAGAACAAAAAATACTATTACATATTAGAAAATATTAGAGAAGCTGCGATTTAAGCCAGTAGGCTAGGCTGCCTGGCTACACCAGTTGTTATTGTTGATAATGTTGCTATAGCCTCTACCCTTAAGCTGTGATAATATTTTTCGCTGATTTTCTACTTCATTGTCTGCTGCTGTTGATGATGGTTTTGTTTTTATTGTTGCACGTTTGCTGTTAAATGCTAAGGAAGGGACATTTCTGTGTGTGTGTTTGTTTGCGTCTGTCTGTGTTTGTGTTAAAAAGTTAATTGAATTTCGCGTGTGCGCAGCTTTCATTGTCTTGTTGCAAGTCTCGGTAATGCATTACAATTGGATAATTGCATTTACTTTGTTAATGGCAGCCGTACAACAAAAACAAACCATCACCATCAACATCATAAAAAAACGCGTGCTTTTTGTCAACCCAAAATTTAATTCAAATTAAAAAAAGAAAAAAATCATCAGAAAAAAGTTGATGAAATGAAGAATTACAATACTTTAATTGGGGAATAAAAGACACATGATTGTTGATGAAGCCAGGTCAATATGTTTTAAATTTAATGAAATTTACAAGAAAATTTCATTTCACACTTTCTTCATTTATGGCCAAAATTACCAAACATTGTGGAATTTGTTAAAATATTTTCATAATGAATTGAATTTGAAAGAAACTATTTTAAAACTAATCCTTTGAAGTCAACATTCTTATTTTAATTATTTAGATCTCACATATATTAAAGGGATATATTCCAGGTTTTCATATTTAAAACAAATTTTAAACACCTTACAATCTCCCAAAAGTATTGTTACGAAATTGCATTAACGATTTGAATTTAACGGTCTGTAACGACTGCTTGCAACATTCATCATGTTTATAAACATGATACGTCTACTTATCAACAATGTTGATAACACGCTGTTATTAACATTGTTTATAAAGATGACAACATTAACTGTTAAAGCTGCTAAAAGCTCTAGAAATAGAACATTCTAGTTTTATCCGTTAGATTATTCATGAAACTACTAGAAGATAGCAAGAAGATGGAAGTTGTGGTCATTCATTATATTGCAGGCGCTGTTAGACTTAACATTAAATGTATTACCAGTGTGTGATTATTTAAATTGTATAAATTTGTATAAATAGATAGTTGTTACAAATTTTAAACTACGGGTCGCTTTTATTTGCAATTAAAATAATACTGGTTATATAAAGGAAATAAACCACCATTTTCAAAAAGGTATAAACGTAACAGTATTAATGGCAAAAGCGCAGACGTTGATAAATGTAAGTAGGGAAATGAAATTAGCAACAGTGTTTCATCCGTTTTTATACCCTTCACCTTCGTGAGAAGGGTATATATAAGTTTGTCATTCTGTTTATAATTTCCACAGTATAATTTTCCAACCCTATAAAGTATATATATTCTAGATCCTTATAGATAGCGGATTCGATTTAGCCATGTCCGTCTGTCTGTCTGTCTGTTGAAATCAATTTTCTGAAGACACCAGATATCTTCGGGATCCAAATCGTCAATAATTCTGTCAGACATGCTTTCGAGAAGTTTCCTTTTTAAAATCAGCAAAATCCGTCCATAAATAACGGAGATATGAGCAAAAATCCGAGACAACCTCTACTTTTGGCCTATTTTTTGATCTATATCTCGATTACTAAGTCATAAATATAGACAATATGGATATCTAATGATAGATATTTCAAAGTCCATTGTAATGATGTATATAAGACCTACAATGGGTCAAAATCGGGAAAAATATTTTTTAAGCCGAATTTTTTTACACAAAATACTTTTTTTTGTCATAAATTTTTTTCACTAATAAATTAAAAAAAAAATAAATTTTTAAATAATTTTTTATTTTTTTTAAAAATTGGAAAACACAATTTCGAAAAAAAAAATTTTTTTACATTTTATTTTAAAGTATAACTTGTGAAGGGTATATAAGATTCGGCACAGCCAAATATAACTCTCTTACTTGTTTTTTTATATATATTTGTGAAATTTTCATTCAGCTATATTTCAAAATTTCCAAACGCATCGTACTCCCCTACTTCTTTACTAATACCATCAATAACCTCATATGTTTTAAACTAATTTTTTTTATATACATTTTTTTTCATTTGTTTATACATATTTGAATTATTGAAATTTGTATCAAGCTCAATCCCTGCCATTAGCATAAACCCCATTTTCAATAAATAAATTTATAAATAATTTATTTAAAATTAATTCATATGCTGTAAAGAAATGTCAATTCATTTCATTATGACATCAACAAACCAACCTCATCAAATGTGAATAACACACAGTCATTGCAACAGAGTCCATCTGCAGTTGTAACAACATCAACTCAACAATAATACACAGTGGGGCCAAAAGCTAGAAGCTGTTTTTCAACTCACACTTCTTAAAATTCAATAAAATATAAGAAAAACTTTTTTATATCCTTCATAATTCGGGATTAACAATAGATGACGTAGCTTTTGAACGCGGTTTTTGTTTTTAATAACTTATATGTCATTTTGAAGGGTAATTATCTGTCATTTATTCTCACTTAGTTATTGAACATTATAGTGTCAACAAAGTTTATTTTTGCTTTGAAAATGTCGAATTTTGTCCCAACAAAGCATCATATGCGGGAAGTTTTGCTTTACTGCTTTAATTTGAAGTGCCGCTGAAGCACACCGATTGCTCACCAAAGCTTTTGGTGAATGTGTTTCATCGGTTTCAACGCGCGAGAGATGGATTGTGTGGTTCAGAAGTGGTGATTTTGACACGGAAGAAAAGAATCGCCCTGGCCAGCCAAAAAAGTTCGAAGACCAATAATTGCAGGCATTACTCCATTAAGACTGTTGTCAAACTCTACAAGAGCTTGCAAAATCATTGGGAGCTACTCAAGCAGCAATTTTAAAACGTTTGCGAGCAACAGGCTTCATCCTAAAGCAGGGAAATTGGGTACCATACGAATTGAAGCTGAGAGACCTTGAAAGACGATTTTGCATGTGCGAAATGATGATTGAACGCTGTAAAAGAAAATAATTTTTGCACCGAAACATTACTTGCGAAGAAAAATGGATCCATTATGATAACCCGAAGCGAAAGAGATCGTACATGAAGCCCGGCCAACCAGCCGAATCGACACCAAAGCCAAATATCCATGGAGCTAAGGTAATTCTCTGTATTTGGTGGGAGAAAAAGGGTCCTATGTATTATGAGCTGCTGAAATCTGGCCAGACCATCACAGGGAACCTGTACCGAACACAACTGATTCGTTTGAAGCGAGCATTAACCGAAAAAAGCCCAGAATATGCTGCTAGACATGAAACAATAATATTCCTTGGTCACATGTTGCAATACCAGACCGTTCCCCGTTATGTATCGATCCAAGGCGAATTTATATACAAGGTAGTGTCGGTGGCGAATTCAGGAAAATACGAGCGAATTCATAAATTTTTTATATATGGAGTCTGAATTCGCCACCGACACCACCTTGTATATAAATTCGCCTTGGATCGATACATAACGCTCTCTCTCTTGGATATGCTTCACTTTGGAACAGAGTATCCGATATTGGCTTTATTCCTTCTTGGCCTCAAAAGATGAGCTGTTCTTTTGGGTTGGAATCCACATGTTGCCAGAAATATGGGAAAAGTTCATAGCTAACAATGGCCAATACTTTAAATAAATTTATACAATAATAAGTAAAAGCTAAAACTTTTAAAAAATCCCTCATTTTTAAATCATATACCCAATAAAATTGACTACTTTTTTGGAAGATCTTTATAGGTACTCATATTGAATATTGATTTCTTTTATGAAATTAATAAAATAATTTGAATAAGCTTAATGAATTCAAACAACTATTAAAATTATACAATAGATTAATAACTAAATAATGGCATTATATTATTATCATCCGGCCCACTATGCAACATTAGCTTCTATATCATAATGATCACAATAGAGTCTGCTTGAGAGTGCATTGTAAAGGTCCCTTCTAAATAAATATTAAAAAATTTCCATTTGTAACAAATTAAACATTTTCCTGTTCATTCATTTATTTAATGAATTTTTCGCTTTTATTACTTCGTTTTTGGCATGGAGGGGGGGGGGGGGTTGATAAAAAGGGGGGTATAAATAAAAACTATACAGTTACAGTAATGAACACAAAAAATTATGCAAAATTTACACACGACACTTCATCTCTAATGGAATTTTATATCCTTTGTACACTAACTTATACACAAACACAGAATCACACTCATGTATAACTATAGCAGAAATAAAATTTAGTAGTAAAATATTAAAATAAACTGGGACCCCAGGTGCCTGGTAATATGAAACCAAAATAAATGTTCTCCCTGCACACACACACACACTCACACTTACACTAACTTACAAAACACCAATGTCTAGTTACTTACTTTATATTATTTTTTATGAGGGGATGATTATACATATATATTTTTTTTTTGCTCCCAGTAACCACAAATGTTGGCATTTTTGGTTTTTATTTTTTTTTGTACAACCTGGGAATGTTAAAGTGGCCGCCCATTTCTGGTTCTCCATTGGACTCAGGTGTTTTATTAATATTATTTACAGCAATACATATGTGTGTTTGGGGTTTATGGGTTTGTAATGTAAATGTTGAATGATTTTATTGCTAAAATTCTCGCCGTGTTGAATGCCGTGTGTAATTTTTGGCGCATGGGGAGCAGAGGTGTTAAGCAATTAGTTTTAGTTGATTTTAAATGAATATTTGAATTTACAAATTCAAATACATTTAGCTATTATTTTAGCACATTTTAAGTGTGTATTTATGTGCGTACATTTCATATTAGAAATGGTGTACAATTGAGCGAAAAAATATGGGCAATTTATTGTGAATTATATGGTAATGGTAATGAAATATTTCATTATTTCAAAAAAGATACATATTGTTACGTTTCTACCTTTTAAAAACTGGGGTTTATTTCCTTTAAACCGGATACTTTTTATTGCAAATAAAAGCAGTTTTTGTACTTTATAATTGTAACAACTCTTTATTTATTTAGAATGTACAACAACAATAGAATTAAATAGTCACTCAGTGTCTTTATACACGTATATTAATTCGCATAAACACACACACATACTTAACAATATTCAAGTATGCACGTACAAGACAGTTGATGTTAACTCTAACAGCGCCCATGATCAACTCAACTCACTACTGCCACTATTTTATACACACGCCATCTTTCGTTAATCTTCTACAATGATCTTACCGAACAACTAGAACATTCGAATTCTAGAGCTTTTGATGTTAATGTTAGCAGTTTAAACATTCAGTGTTGCCACACCTACAAACAATGCCAATAACCGCATGCTATCAACATTGCTGACAAGTGAACGTGATTATAAACATGATGAATGTCGCAGGCATTCGTTACAGACCGTTAAATTCAAATCGCTATTGCACACTCGTAACAATATGTATTTACTTAAATTATTTGACTTTTTTAAGTTAAAAGCGGCTGAAACAAAAATTATATATAAACTTTTCTGTACCTATTCTGAATAACAGTTTGAGTTTATTAAAGTTTTATAAAAATATGATATTCTTATAAAATGAATGATATTCTAATCGAATCGTTTTTTGGTTTTTATAGATCACACATTTTTTTTTATTTTTTCATATATTTTTTTAGTCAACATTGCAAATGTTCAAGGAATTTTATTTGGAAATTATAAAATAAGTTTAATAAAATCGTAACCTAAATTTCTTTCGTCACTTTGATGAATTGGCTAACAATTTTATAAAAACAGGATATATATTTCCATATATGTCCAGAAGTTAGAAAATGTTTAAGGCATGTTTTGAAAACCTGAAACTGAAGCAAAATTGTGCTACTGAATATCAAAATATTCCACCTCTAGTGTATGAAATAGCCTTTGCGTTGTAAATTATCTATAGAATATACTGTTCTACTGAAGATTTTCTGTAGAAAATACTGCTATATTGAAGATTTTATAGAAAATTTCGTTATGCTGAAGATTTTCTATAGAAGAAACTGTTATACAGAAGATTTTCTATAAAAAATAGTGTTATACTGCAGATTTTCTGTTTTACTGATGATTGTCTATACAAAATGCTGTTATACAGAAGATTTTCTATAAAAAATACTGTTATACTGAGGATTTTCTTTAGAAAATATATTCATTCACAAGATGTTATATAGAAAATAATGTTATACTGAAGATTTTCTATAGAAAATACTGTTATATTGAAAATTTTTTATAGAAAATACTGGTATATTGAAGACTTTCTATAGAAAATACTGTTATACTGAAGATTTTTTATTGAAAATATTGTTATACTGAAATATTTATAGAAAATACTGTTATAAATAAGATGTTCTATAGATAATAATTTTATACTTAAGATTTTTTTATATTAAATACTGGTTTATGGAAGATATTCTACATGAATCTGAGTCTATACTATAGACTCTATAGCAATGTGTAAATTTGTATCAAATAAGTCGCAAAAAAGTACGATCGTATTTACTTTTATAACGCTGGTGGGAATGTTTTTAAGAGGTTTTTGAATTTAAATGTTAGCTTGTTAAAGTTGTAAACTTAAAAAGACTTTTCTCACTTCGGTTGGCCAACTTTGACGTGCTACATCTGGAACTGTATCAACTTTTAATTAGTCGTATATAGAACCCAGAAATGTTTGGGTTCTCAAAGGCTTCAACTTTTTATTTCTTAGCATCTCTGCTTTACCCAGCTCAGGTTTCCTCTCAGTAATTTGGTACTTATTGAACTGTGTGACCGCTTTGGAAACATATTTCCAGCTACATTTAAATTATTGTATTTGAATAGTTTAAAAATAGCTTGTCACCAGAGTAGCAAGCCGTAACGGCGCGACCGGCGGCTAGCCGAGCAGCCGGTAATATTTTTTGAGCCGCGCCGCCGCCGAATCCATCGGCTCATCGGCGGCTTATTTTCTAGCTGATTTTATCGGCTGAGTCGATTTTTAAATAAATTTTTGTAAATCTAACAACGTTTAATTGTTAAATTGTTACTTTAGAGTGTAAACACACCTTAGAATTAGAAATAGTTCCTGATAGAAGTTAAGGCATTTTTATACCCTTCACCTTCGTGAGAAGGGTATATATAAATTTGTCATTCCGTTTGTAATTTCCACAATATAATTTTCCGACCCTATAAAGTATATATATTCTGGATTAAGCCATGTCCGACTGTCTGTCTGTTGAAATCAAATTTCTGAAGACTCCAGATATCTTCGGGATTCAAATCTTCAATAATTCTTTCAGACATGCTTTCGAGAAGTTTCCTATTTAAAATCAGTCCATAAATAAAGGAAATATGAGCAAAAATCAGAGACAACATCTGAAAATTTCATCAAAAAAAGACAATTTATTGCATGCTTTAAGAGACAACATCTGAAAATTTCATCAAAAAAAGACAATTTATTGCATGCTTTAACAAAAAAGCAACAAAACGTACATATGGGTTTGACAAAAAAGCAAGAAAATGTACATATGTTTGGATGTGTGTTGGTTTCATTGCTTTGCGTATTTTTTTTTTTTTTTTTGGTGTTTCGTGTCGTTTGGCGTTGTTGTTTTTATACTCTTCACCTTTGTGAGAAGGGTATATATAAGATTGTTATTTCGTTTGTAACTTCTACAATATAAACTGTTCGTCAGCAATTAAATGTAAAATTTTTAAAAGTTTTCTTGATATATTTAGGATGCTATACGCTGAAAGTGGGCAATTAATGTATCCACAACAAAGGTGAAGGGTATATAAGATTCGTCATATCCGAATATAGCACTCTTAATTGTTATTATTTATTTGGTTTAATTATAGAATTAGCTTATAAAGAACAGAATCGAGTAATATGGAGGTATATTGTACTCTATAAACAGGCAATTATATTCACCGAAATAACGTCTAAAAAATGTTTTATTCATTTGAATTTCATCACATGAAGTTTTAATCAACCATAGATACCTAATAAAGAATACTGTTGGACAAGTTTTTGAAAATAAAGATTAATTTTTCTAATTGTTCATTCGAATATATCCTAACGATCCATATTATTTAAGACCCATTTCATGATGTCGAAGGAAAAATTAGACTAACAAATTTCTATGAACAACTATTCGAAATAATTTTTAAAACTACTCAAAACTACTGTATTTCACATTTCGATAGTATCAACTTCATGCAGTATTTTTGTCCAAAATACCTTAATTACAAGTTTTAATACTGAACACTTCCTCTCAAAATTGTCGCTATATTTCGCTTATAACCAAATTATATATTGAAAACAGTTCCGTTTTATAAAATAAATAAATAAATATATAATTTGCTTTTAAAGTCGGCGCAGCCGAAAAAGTTTTTAAGCCGGTGAAAACTCGGCGTTAAGCCGATAAGCCGCCGCCGCCGACTAATTTTACCCCTTCAGCCGCCGCCGAAAAAAATTAGACGGCTTGCTTCTCTGCTTGTCACTTGTCTTGTAACATAACTCTTTTTTACAAATAAACAAACGAAAACTGGATGAAGTTATAAAGCCTCAATAGTTATCAAATAAAAATTTGTGTTAATCTTTTACTGTTAACTTAGATGATAACTTTTGAATTCACAGATGGCTTTAAAATTGTTTTTATACCAACCACCAAAAATATGGAGGGAAATATTCATCCCCGATCCACAAAAGTAAAAATTCTGAGACGATCTTGATATCTCCGTCCATCTGACCTTCTGTGCGTCTGTTGAAGGCACGAATTTTCTTTAAATATTCATTGTTGGTCAGATATGATTGGTATTGAAAATGAACAAATTCAGTCCTGGGTGTATAACTTATTGTAAAAATGTGGGATTTACAATAGATGGTGTATATTTCGAACGCTGTTTTTGTTTAAGATAACTTATATGTCATTTTCATTTATTCTCAGTTAGTTATTGAACATTATAGTGTAAACAACAACGTTTTTTTTTTGCATCGAAAATGTCGAATTTTGTGCCAACAAAGCGTCATATGCGGGAAGTTTTGCTTGACTTCTTTAATTTGAAAAAAGTGCCGCTGAAGCACACCGATTGCTCATCAAAGCTTTGTTCGGTTCAGAAGTGGAGATTTTAACATTGAAGATAAAGATCGCACAGCCCAGCCAAAAAAGTTCAAAGACCAAGAATTGGAGACGTTACTCCATGAAGATTGTTGTAAAACTCAACAAGAGCTTACAAAATCATTTTGAGCAACTCAAGCAGCATCCAAAAACGGGGAAATTGGGTACCATACGAATTTTATTTATTCATTTTCATTTATTCAGAATCAAGCCCTAAGGGCCAAGAAACCTTGAAAGATGATTTTGCATGTGCGAAATGATGTTTGAACGCTATAAAAGAAAATAATTTTTTCACCGAATCATTACTTGCGATGAAAAATGGATCCCTTACGATAAACCGAAGCATAAGAGATTGTACGTGAAGCCCGGCCAACCAGCCGAATCGACACCAAAGCCAAATATCCATGGCGCTAAGGTAATGCTTTGTGGGACCAAAAGGGTCCTATTATAAGCTACTAAAGTCTGGTCAGACCATCACATGGAACCTGTACCGAACGCAACAGATTCGTTTGAAGCGAGCATTTGCCATAAAACACCCACATGAAACTGTAATATACCGTCATGACAACGCTCGGCCACAATATACAATACCTGTTGAAAACTATTAAGAATGAAGAGGTTGGACAATTTTGCCTCACCCGCTTGACTACTATTTGTTTCGATCGATGCAGAACGCTCTCTCTGGGATACGCTTGGCTTTATTCATTCTTGGCCTCAAAAAATTAGCAGTTCTTATGTCGAGGAATTTAAATGTTGCAAGAAAGATGGGAAAAGGTCATAGCTTAGAATAGCCAATACTTTGAATAAATTTATATTGCACAAATGTTTCAAAATAAAAGCTAAAAATTTCAAAAAATACCAGAGGTTTTTATCAAATTTGTGTTGAAAATGGTAAGAATTGGTACATGGTTTATTTTCCCGGAATATGGCTCTTTGATATATCTATAGAATATTGGTTTTCATACAAAATTTGGTATTTAAAATAGACAATATCAGATAAAAATAAATGCTTTTATTCAAAATGTACAAAAATCGGTGTCAGTATTATACTTGGTCAATTCACAAGGTCTCTTATCATGTCATATTGTCGTAATGTTCTAATATTTCACAATGGTTTTTATTGCTTTTCAAGCAAAAAATGTCCTAAAATTATACTACTTCTATGCTATGTTTATGGTGTTATCGTAACCAACCAGCAGAGACCAACGCCGAATGCCTAAGAGTCGGTTAAGCCGAGCAGCCGAGTCGTGATATATTAGGACATTATAACATGATAGGAGACTTTGTGAATTGACCAATTGTTTAAATTTCTACTCAGTAATTACTTCCAAGATAAATTAAAAATGCATTCCACTCATTATTAACACCCATTTTGGAGTATTTTAAATGAAAGAAAGTCTTTCATTTCAGGGCCAACAAAATTTGTTTTCCTTAAATAAAAAAATAGAGCGAAAAAGTTGTTGCATTTTGTATATGCAGTGTCTACTTTAATGTGTATTTACAGCAAATAAATTAAATGCATGTGCGGTGGAAAGAAAATTGTACAAAATGAAATTAATTTAAAGCAATTGCTTTGTTTGAGGACAATTTAATCAATTTATACATACAAACTGATAAATTAAGAAAATGACAATAACTACAACAATGACAATACAATACAATTCCATAACATAACACAAAGCCAACCAAAACCCACCCAATACAGCTCTCACAACGCAACGAAACGAATCGAACAAAACTCTACTTGATCAAGAGAAAACAAAAGAAAAGAACTGGCTGGAATGCTGCTGCACTGATGCATTTAAATAATATTTATTTCCCCTTTACTAAATAAAACATAAGTAACAAAACGCATGTTGTGCTGGCATTTTATGACAGTGATCTTTACAAAGTTTCATAAAACTAATAATTCAAGCAAGTTTATTTATAAAACTTGTACTTGCACTGTATTGTATTGTAAATATGTAATAATAATGAAACTTTTAAAAAAGAGAAAAACACATGCAACAAGAATAACAATAATTGATTCTAATTGAATCGAATTAAAGGTGCAATTGACAATATTAACTCACTGACAAAGATGAAATATAAAGAGATGCATTTACCGCCTTTCAATATGTTGTTGTATTGTACTATTTATTAAATGAAATGAAAAGAAAAAACAAAAAAAATTATTCATACTTGTATGAAATACATCTATTCCCCTGTAGACTTACAACTTACAACAATTCTTAATGATTTGTTTTTATATTTATAAAGAAAAAATATATTTTCTTTCATTACATATGTATACAAATGTGGCACCCGTATATTGTGTCCACCCTTTTCTTCTGTGTTGTGTCCCCTTTTTTGGTAGTAATTGCCACCGGGTTTTTTTTTATTGATGTAATTCTTTCAATTACTTTAATATTATGCCGCATAATAATTGAATATCAATTGAATTTCTAAAACAAATTATTATTGATTCAGCTTAAAGCGTGATTGAAAATTAAAAAAAAAAAACAAAAAAATATAAAATACAAAAATAGAAAATAGAAAAATTGAATCTATTTAAGAAATATTTTTGTTATGAATTTAAAAGTTATAGAGATTTTAGGACTAAGAACATTTTTATTGGTCAATTCACAAGGTTTCTTATCAGTCATATTGTCATAATATCCTAATATATCACGATTCGGCGGCTCGGCTTAACCGACTCTTAGGCATTCGTTACGATAACACAACAAACATAGCATAGAAAGTAGTATTATTTTAGGAAATTCTTGAAAAGCAATAAAAACCATTGTGAAATATTAGGACATTATGACAATATGACATGATAAGACTCCTTGTGAATTTACCACATGTAAATTTTGGATAACATAGTGACTCATCATCACACAACCTAAGCGAAACTGAACAGAACTGTAGGTCCAGTCTAATAAAGGGTATTTCATTAAGCGCTTCCTATATTTAAATATATATAAAACAAATTGTGTGTAAGATATCATCGACACTTTTCATTCGTCTGAAAGTCCTATCAATGCCATGGGTGGAATATAACATTGTGCAAATGTCCGGCGCGTCTTCGCGCATCCGAAAGATCAAATTTTCCACGACTCTGGCGTATGAATCAGGTTGAGTAGGTCAATGACATGTGTTGTATTGGCTTTGAGGGCAGCTGTAGTTTGTGTGCTTATTCGCATAGACCTGCGACTTAAGATGTGCTCATCCCTAAAATCGATCGAACAGCATGTTTAATGTGACATGATCTGTGCGGCATGTAGCGCTCATCCAAAAGAAGTTGCAAATTATTGAGCTACTTATAGCGCTCACTGTTGACGGTGATGGCCTGGCCAACGTCGTTCTCAAAGAATTATGGACAGATGACGCCGCCAGCACAAAATCCACACACACCAGTGATTTTGTGCTGGCGGCGTCATCTATATAAATATATAAATGTCTTTGTAAGTTTGTTTGTTTATTTGTTTGTTTGTTTATTTGTTTGTTTGTTTGTTTGTTTGTTTGAGCATCACGCCTAAACGGCTGAACCGATTTTATTGAAATTTGGAACGTAGATAGATCCTTACTTGGAAGCGTCAATAGGCTATAAATTTTTTCAATACTTGGACCAGAAAGGGAAAAAAAGGGGGAAAAACGGGTAAAATTGGTACCTTTAGTTTTTAAACAATAATTACTAAACGGCTGAACCGATTTTTACATCGACAGGGGTAGCGAAGCGCACCGGGTCAATCTAGTCTGTCCATAATTCTTTGAGAACGACGTTGGCCAGGCCATCACCGTCAACAGTGAGCGCTATAAGTATCTCAATAATTTGCATTGGACGCTCTTGGATCTCATGTGGATTGGTATCGAGCCAAATTCCACAATTTTATTTATTGACTGAATATGATATTTTAATGCAAATTAGAGTCCGAACAGAACACTCATTTTCGTTAAACAATTTTATCATTAGCTTGTGTTTTTGAATACATTATCCCCCCAAACTGAATAAATGACAGTCAATTTGCTTGATGTAGCTTCAACAGTATGGTCGTATTTAGTTGTAAAAGTTTCGAGAACCTTTACATCCACTAAGATGCAAATATTTAACTAGCAGAGCTAACTAAAATCTTAATTTTGAATTAAGAAATATGAGCAATTTATTCCTTAAAACCATTTCTAACAAAACAAACTCTTTAGATTCATTCAAAGGTTTTTATTTGCACAAGAGCTTGCAAAATCATTGGGAGCTACTCTATCAGTAATTTCAAAATGTTTGTAAGCTGCAGGATTCATCTAAAAGCAGGGAAATTGGGTACCATGCGAATTGAAGCAGAGAGTCCTTGAAACACTGCTTCAATTCGTATGGTACCCAATTTCCCTGCTTTTGGATGAATTCTGCCGTTTGCAAACGTTTTGAAATTGCTGATAGAGTAGCTCTCAATAATTTTGCAAGCTATTGTTGAGTTTGACGACAATCTTCATGGAGTAATGCATGCGATTTTTGGTCTTCGAACTTTTTTGGCTGACCTGGGCGATCTTTGTCTTTCGTGTCAAAATCACCACTTCTGAACCGAACAATCCATTTCTAGCACGTTGAAACCGATGGAACACATTCACCATAAGCTTTGGTGTTCTTCAGCGGCACTTTCTTTTCATTCAATTAAAGAAGTAAAGCAAAACTTCCCGCATATGACGCTTTGTTGGCACAAAAATCGACATTTTTGGAGCAAAAAGAAACCTTGTTATTTACACTATAATATTCAATAACTAAGTGAGAATAAATGACAAATCCCGCATTTTTAAGTCATGCACTCAATATGTATTCGAGTGGTACATTTTGATTTTAATAATTAACCTTGTTTAAGTAAGCATTTGTCTTTAGGTGAGGTAAACATCAGGCAAAGGTTCTATTAAAGGGTACTTTTTGTTTCTTATATAGGTACTTTTCCGTAAGGCACTTTTCCGTAATAGTTCTTCTTGATTTTTCTTACTAAATAAACCTTGAAACATTTAATTGGCGTCATTTCCTTCTAAGTGAAGAAAAATTCATATGAAGTTTGTTTCCTTAAGCTACATCCGATAAAGGGGAACTTTTAGGTACATTTTTTATATTTCTATTGTATATTAATGAATTTAGAGACATTAAATTACAAAATTACAAGGAAGACTTAGAGGATTTTTTTTCCTAGTGGTTTTTGATTTGTCTACAATATAAAAAAAATATTGGCACAACGTGAATTTCGTCGCAGATTTCCTGGCCGTCCAACGCCTACTGGTGAAACACTGCGACGTTTAGCCGCTCGCCTCGAAGAGACTGGCACAACACGAGATGCTGCCAGGCGTGGCAGACCCCAGAGTACCCGTTCTGCAGAGAATATTGCTGCTGTTGCCGAGGATGTCATGGAAGCGCTGTCGACATCGACCAGACGACATGCCACGCAAATGGGTATCAGTCGACGGTCTTTACAGCGAATTTTGGTACAAGATTTGAAGATGTTTCCAGACGGTGCATCAGCTGTTAGTTGCTGACCGCCAATCGCGTCTAACATACGCTCAAGCCATCCTTAATCACCACCAAGAGGAAGATGATTTTTCGTCAAAAATAATCATGAGTAATGAGGCCCATTTCCATCTTAGCGGGTAGGTAAATAAGCTAAATTTACGCTTCTGGGGCACTGAAAATCCGCGTGTAACCTACGAAGAGCCATTACACCCGCTCAAAGTCACTGTATGGTGTGCTGTTTTCGCTGGAGGAGTCATCGGACCTTTTTTCTTCGAAGACGTCGCGGGCCAAACGGTTACTGTGAATGGTGAGCGCTACAGAGCAATGATCAACGAGTTCTTTGTGCCGCAACTTGATGAATTGGGATTGGAAAACATGTGGTTCCAACAGGACGGTGCAACGGCACACACTGCACGTGCCACAACCGATATGCTGAAGGATGCATTTCCCGGGCGTCTAATCTCCCGTTTTGGCAATGTGCACTGGCCAGCAAGATCGCCTGATTTGACCGCTCCAGACTTCTTTTTGTGGGGCTTTTTGAAGTCGCGGGTTTATGTCAACAAGCCTCAGACTCTTGCAGCTCTTACAGACAATATCCGTCAAGAATGTGAGGACCTATCGCCGGAAGTTTTGGCCAAAGTGATGGAAAATGACATAAAAAAGGCTCAAATGACAATCAACTGTGGCGGCGGCCATTTACATGACATCATATTCTCGACTTGACGTAAAAAAAATTAAAAGACCAAATGAAAATAATCCACAAGAAGAATCAAAGTTTTTAATTATTTTTTTAATTACAGCCTTGTAGAATCATGAAATTTTAATTGTGGGTTCCTCCCTCCCCAAAACGATCCGATAAGAAGGGATTTTTGGAAATTCGAACGTTTAGGGGGTAAAAAAGGGTAATTCGGTAACCTTATATCTTCAAAACTAATAAAGATACAAAAAAACTTAAAATTGCATGTTACTCCATTTAAAAAATAAGCTGACAGGTGTTTCGTACTTTTTCGAAATTCGAACCTTTCAGGGGAGAAAACGGGTTAAAACTCTACTTTGGTACTTTTTTGGCACCCTATGTATCCTTTAAACTAATAGACATAAAAACAAATTTTAAATTGAATTCTTTACTTATCAAAATATAAAAAATATAGGTTTGGTACTTTTTTGAAATTCAAACCCTTAAGGGATAAAAATTGTGTTTATTTTTGGTACTTTTTCATAAAATATGTTTTTTTTATAATTTCACATAGAGATACGAATATCTCTATATAGAAATACAGAAATTTATTTGAATATAATTTTACCACCGTAATGAGGATAAAAAAGCTACCAAAAAGGGGATAAAAGCGGGAAAATACATTTTATTTGAAATTATTAAGCCAATTTTGATCATTTTTTTTAACATAGGTTCCTGGATTCAAACAAAAATTAACTAACAGGTTGTTATTTGGATATCGAGTGCCAAGGTTTATATTGGGCCAAATCCGGGTAAACTGTTTGGTACTTTTATTAAAACATAATTTTTCTTGGGCACGGATTTTAAACGTTTGAGACATGTCTGTAGCATAAACAATTTTGGCAAAGTGCAATATTTTTAAATTTCAAACTTGAGGGGAGATCAAGGAGGAAAAGGGAAATTGGTACTTTTCTCCTAATGGTACTTTTTTAATGTTTTAAATTATTTCACTTATCGACATTAGTGTTAGGAATAGGAGATAATATTTAGGTACCAAAATGTGAGAACTGAACTATGGGTACTTTTTTATTCTAATGGTACTTTTTGAATTTTTTATAACAATGGACTTAGAAACATGAAGGACTTTTTGGTACCTTTTCTTTATTCGAATGGGACTTTTTGTAATTTCTTCACCAATAAACCTAGAAACATGAAATAAAGCTTTTACATGGGCTGAGTGTGTGGGAATCCACAAGTGGCTGCTTTTTGGTACTTTTTCTATATTCTAATGGTACTTTTTGAAATTTATATAACAATGGATTTAGGAACATGAAATTAAGCATATATGGTCCTAAGTGAGTGAGAATAATAAACATGAAACTAGAGACATGTAATCCTGAATTAGTATTAATTCACAAAGGGAGACTAAATAGTACTATTTATTTCATCCAATTGGGGTGGCGAAGTGCACCGGGTCAGCTAGTAATTAATAAACCTAGTAATATTTCCTTGGTCTCCATTTCCTTGTAAGTAAAGATAAAATTCATATGGAGGATTTTTACTTAAGCTACGTCCTATCGAGAGGAACTTTGAGGTACTTTTTTGTTTTTCTATTTTAATGAATTTAGAGACAAAAGCATTTTTATGAGCGAAAAAAATTACTAGGAAGGCATAGCGGTACTTTTTCATAATGGTATTTATTGATTTGACTTAGTGAATATAAAGGGATAGAAAAAGTAACGTTTTTATTTGGTAAAGTTATAAATGGTACTAATTTCTAAAATAGTACTTTAAAACAAGGTACTTAACTACTGAAATTTTGTTAAGAGGCTTATGTGAATATTATTTAATTTTAACAATTCCCTTTAATGAATTCTTCAAATAATTTTTGTTATTTATAAAATTTATAATTTTAACATCTTAATTTTTGTCTACTTTACAGTTGGGTCCTGCTGCTGCGGGAAGAGGCATGTTTTGTTATCAATGTCCACCCGCTTTACATCCCTGTGGTCCGCATCCACCACGTTTGCCTACGCTGGAATATCCTTTTGCAGCCACACATCCATGTAAGTACAACTACATACATCTGTATATACATATGTATGTAAACAATGAATCACAATATTATCTCAGCAATTCTATCAACAACATCATCATTACATGCTTGTAAATTCAGCAACATATGGACAAAGCAAAAAACAAAAAAAAAGAGCAATCCTCAATAATAATAAAATCATTATAAATCTTCTATTTATTCACTCTTAACAGAGATAAAAAGCTAAAGATAACTTTTACGCCAAAGTGCTCTACATTGAAAAAAAAGGAACATTTATTGATGATGTTTTTGTTTTTTTTTCCTAACTACGTTTTCAATTGAGTTCTTCCTTACTGTCACACAGGCTGAGTGTGTTGCTAACAGATGCATTAATGTTTTATTCTATTAGCGTTACTTGCGGAATAACAAAAGTCCTTTAGAGTATGAGAGCACGTTCGTTGGTGTTGTTGAATGGAAATAAATATGTTTGTGCGTAAAATATCCGATTACCATTTTAAGATAATAATTTATGGTGCCAGGAATTTAGTCATATTTTTTTTTTTTGTATTTCAACTACTAATACTTCTAATGTTGTTGTATTTCTTGAGTACTTATTTATTATTTTGAGGGGTTAATTGTTTAAGGGTTGTTTGTTTATTTTCATATCTATTTGCTTTTTATTTTTTTTTTTTGGTAAAGCTACTGCTGATGATGAACAATCTTTTTTGAATTTGTTAGATTGTGATCTAATATTTTATTATGATTTGATTGAACTCTATATTAAATTATAAAGATTTTTTTTTTGACAAAAACAAAAAAAGGCTACAATATGCTAATCTTTGTGAAAAAAACATGTCATCAGGAATGCTGAAAAAGTTTTAACAAAATAAGATTGTAGGCACAAGATAGATTTCATATAAAAAACAACAAAGTATATTTGATTTGTATCTAAGATAATTTCAATTATTACACTAGAGTCCTTTTTACCCTTCACTCTCTCTACTTATATACAAAAATAAGGTGTATTGCTTTTGTTTTTATTAATGAAATAATTAAAAAGGCATGAATGTCTTTCTTATATGTGATGATAACTCATTACCTTCTGTATTACATAAAGCTTCCTTACACAATCACATTTGGGATAGTATCACATTGAAGTATGTTTTTACAGATTTAACATAGCAAGAGAGCAATATGTTATATTTATATGAAATACTGATGGCTCTTTTCATTTTTTGAAAGTTTTCCAAGTTGGATTTTATTTAGGTTAATGATCCAAAAGTCGCATGTAAAGTCTTATCGTCTAAAGCAGTCATTAATAGCACAGGTATTTTAGCAATTATTCAATATTTTTGTCATTATTATAATGGCAGCATCTCTTCTGGAAATAGTATATTGGTTTACAGGCTAGTTGAACTAGAGTCTAATTAACCCTCTAATGCTTAAGCATGCCTCAAGGCACTTATCGCAAAAATGCTAATAAATATAACTGATTTTTCATTTCAAAAACTCTTGTTACCGTTTCTAATAAAACATACTTAAATATTTTAATAAGCCTTGAAAGCTCTCTTCTGTCTTATTTACTGCACTCTTTACAAACTAAGTGCATTAACATTCAAAAAAAATATTTAAAGTCCATGTTGTGTTATCAAACGTTGATTAAAGTGTTTTAAAGTTTCCCGATTGCAATCATATTTTTTTTCTTCAAAAATATACCTATATTTTATATATTGGAGTCAAGATTTATGTAGAGACTTGATTTATTGATGAGTGCCTTCAGGCACTCTTGGGTATTGCAGGCTAGATTTGCAGCCTCAGTTTTTCCCTCATATAGCAAAATGTTGTTTGGTTTTCTTTGCTTTGATTTGCAATTTTTCACATAAAATTTTAAGAAATTTCTAATCAAGTGAACAAACGCTTCATAATATCTGATTTGAGTGATGAACAATTACAAAAGTTGTTTTTAATAAAAATTAACAAATTATACTAAAAACTAAAACCCGACTATGTTTCAATCTCTTAAGCCTCAAGGGTGCCTTAAGGCACTCATTTAGTTTTTCCCATCTGGCAGGTAAACCATTGATTGTACAAACTTTTAAATGTTTTTGAAATCAGATGACCAAATTTACCATAAAAAATATTATTACCAATGACTTTAGACATTGTTTAGAAATTGGCATTAGTCGTATTCAACACACATTTGAGGGGATCATATAGGTACCATTTGATTTTTTTGATAACTCAATTTAATGTTTTGTTGTCAGGAAATATGATCAACATTTTTCAATGACTTGGTTAGATTATTTTTCAGAAGTTTTAAAAATATAGATTAGAAGTTCCCTTCACAATAAAGCAATTAAATTTTTACATAGATTTGACTTGAGAGAAATTAATTAATCCTGCTTCAAAATATGACTTCAGAAAATCATAAAACTTATTGGTACTTTATTATGTTCTCATGGTAAACAGTGATAAAATTGTAGCTCCATACAGACAGCCTCAAAAGTAAGTAAACACCAGTGAATTATTTGATTTTTTAAGACAATGAAAATCATTAGAGTCCGACCAAAACCTTTATTGAATCTAATGTGCAACAAACCGAAGCTTTTGAATATTAATCAATGGATAGATTTTATGAGTTTAATTATTTTAACAAATCAAATAATTTACTCACTTTTAAGGCTGTGTGCATGTTCCTAAGTGTGGTTAAAACCCACAAAAGGGAATTTCCTTTGTACTATTTAAATTGTACTATTTCATTCTTTAAATAGTCAATTTTATGATTGTTCAAATAGAAACGTGAAATTAGGTACATATTTTCCTAGGTGTAGTATGCATCCCGCAAAGGAAAAAAATTGTACGTTTTCAAACTTACAACATCTCAATAGTACTTTCTTGAAATTTCTTAATTAATTAATCTATAAACATAAACTTACTTAGGTACATATCTTCCTGAGTTCAGTTCAGATCCCTAAAGAGAAGATTCCCTAAAGGGAAAATTATTAGTACTGTCATCTAATGGTACCTTTTGGATTTGGTAAATTAACGAACCATGTTATACAAATATCAGCAGTAGTGTTTATAGCTAAGGTAAGAACAATATTCTCTTGGTACTTTTTTTCATCTGTTTCATTCTATTAGTTAAAGGACTCATAATCAATATATTTGGTTTATATGTGCCATAGTGAAGTAAGATCTAACAAATGACGACGAAACGTAATTTCATGCTTATTCACCTACAAAAAAAACAAGTAAAAGAGTTATATTCGGCTGTGCTGAATCTTACATACCCTTCACTAAATTATACTTTAAAATAAAATTAAAAAAAAAAAAAAATTTAATTTTTTACACAATTTTTTTTATTAAAAAGCTTTTTCCAATTTTTTTAAAAAATTTGTCTTTAAATTTAATAATTTTTTTCTTTAATTGGTTTTCAAAATTAAAATTTTTGTTTTTTTCAAAATTGTTTTCAATTTTTTTCAACAATTTTTTTCCAAATTTTTTTTTATTTTTTTTTTTTTAATTTTTCTATCATTAGATATCCATATTGTCTATATTAATGACTTGGTAATCGAGATAAAAATCAAAAATAGGCAAAAAATGGTGCTTGTGCCATTTGTGGCCCGATTCTCTCGATTTTAAATTTTCACATACAGACGGACATGGCTATATCGACTTCGCTATATATAACGATCGCAAATTAAAAATGTAGAAATTACAAACGGAATGACAAACTTATATAGTATACCCTCATGGTGAAGGGTATAACAAAATGTTGCTCTATGTTCCTGAAATAACGATCTTAATCGTACTTTTTCTTTCTTCTAATGGTATACTTCTTTGGTTTTTCTAATTTAATGAAACTATAAATATGAGATTTAGCAATTCGAAAATGCTGAAATTATCATAACAGCAAAGACTTTAACACAGGTTAATAACTTCTAAAGAACTGCATAATATACAGTGGAGACGGGGATTTGTCATTAATTTCAGCAAAATGTATTATTTTTTTCTTGATAAAGAAGTATGTGATATCGTTTTCAGCAACACCAAGATTTATCTTATTGTCAGAAGCAAATTATATAGAGTGTTCCAAAATTCATTAAAAATTTGAATTTTTCTCCTTTTATGCAGTAAATTGTAGTCAACCAAAAGAAAAAAACAAGTAAGAGAGCTATATTCGGCTTTGCCGAATCTTATATACCCTTCACCAAATTATAGTTTAAAATAAAAATTTTAAATATTTTTAGGTAAACAAAATTATATTTTTTTTTTAAATTTAAATTTTTTTTTTTTTTAAATGGATTTTTAAAATTTAAAAAACATTGTTTTTTTTTAAATTTTTTCCAATTTTTTTTCTGTTAAAAAAAAATATTCGGGTTAAAAAATAATTTTCCTGATTTTGACCCATTGTAATTCCAATTTACTATAGCCTTATATAAATCGTTGCAATGGACTTTGAAATGTATATCATTAGATATCCATATTGTCTACATTAATGACTGAGTAATCCATATATAGATCAAAAATAGTCCAAAAATCGAGGTTGTCTTGGTTTTTCCTTATATCTCAGCCATTTGTGGGCCGATTTTATAAGCAACCGAGCCGGTAGAATATATAGGTGTATCAAGCATGTTTGTACATTTTGAAAAAGAAAATGTAGTTTCTATTTAAATTAAATCTTGCGTAAATTTTGGGACACACTATATATAAAAAATTAATGAGTGTAAGTTTTTTTAAATTCTGTTTCATCAAATTTTCACACCGTCTTTCTGTAGGAAGAATATTTTGTCTTGAATTTTCAGGGGGCGTGGCACTTTGCATTTAGAAAACTTGGAGAGTTTTGAAAGTTATTCATCTTTATTGTCAATCACTATCAACATACTTATTTGAATGAATTCTGGAGGTTTTCAAAAATAGTGGGCGTGGCACCACCCATAAAATTATCCTCCAATATTATCATATATCTATGAGACTAAAACAGTAAGAGTTTTTTTAAACTGTGTGTAAGTAACTATGTTGCCAACGCTTATCAAAGACAGAAATTGGTGGGTTTTAGAAGAGTACAAAGTAGATATTAATTCAATATTAGTTGTATTTCTACATCGAACTCTATGTGAGTGACTTTGTTACAAATTTATTTCATTGAGCTGAATATGGGCGTGATGGCAACCGAATTTGTTGCCAATCGAATGATTCGGTTGCATAATTTTTCGCTTCTATCAACAGAAAGTCAGTTGCTAAAGAAGAATGTCTGTTGAAACAACAAAACTTTTGTTACCCCTTCTGAAATTTGGTAGCCACAACTGTAAAATTCGGTAACTAAGGTAGAATCATTCGATTGGCAACAAATACGGTTGCCATCACGAATTTGTTTTCTCTGTGTAGGCATGGGGTTAATATTAATTCAATAATTTAAGTTGTAGTAGTAAAGGTATTCAACATTTTTATACCCACCATCAAAAAAGATGAGGGTATATTGACTTTGTCATTCCGTTTCTAACACATCAAAATATTTGTCGCTATGTCCGTCCGTCCGTCTGTCTGTTGAAGACACGATAGGGCCCAAACGAAAAGAGCTAGCTGGCTGAGTTTTGTTTGGTACTAAAAATGGGCAATATGATTTCACCTAGCCTCCATACAAATGTCCCCCGGAATACTGTTTGAGCAGTCATAAATATGTTGATTAAGCGGCAATTCTGATAAAATTTTGCTCAAATTAGTTATAAGTACTGTAAAATTATACCGTAAAGTAAGGCGAAAATCGGGCAACATTTGTCCCTAGTCCCCATAAAAGGTCCCCGCGGAAAATGACTTGAATATTCATAATTGTGTTATAATAAATAATATTGTGATGAAATAATAATATTTCACAATGGTTTTTATTGCTTTTCAAGCAAAAAATTATACTACTTTCTATGCAATGTTTATTGTGTTATCGTAACCAACCAGCAGAGACCAACGCCGAATACCTAAGAGTCGGTTAAGCCGAGCCGCCCAGTCGTGATATATTAGGACATTATGACAATATGACTAATAAGACCTCTTGTGAATTGACAAATTAATTCAATATTAGTCGTCTAGATATTAATTGAATAATTTAACTTGTACTAGTAAAAGTATTCAACGTTTTTTTTATTGGTTTTATTCTACTATTTAAAAGCCCCAAAAGGGTGACATTATTATTATAGTGTAATTATTAAATTTTTGCCAACAAAATAAATAAACAAAAAGTGTGTGGTGTATGTATGTAAAAATAAAAATTACAGTTACATTACAAACTTTAATTAAAGCTACAAAATGCCGCTACTATTATTACTACAAAAAATTACATATGGAAAATCATATTTCCCAAAGAAAATTTCAAAGGCGGTTTCATTAAATACTTTTCGATTTGCTACGACAAACATTTTGGCGTTTTATTTAGGAAAATTTACGTGAATAAATGAATTGATTATAAAAAATATTTTTATAACTTTTAATTTAAACACATTTACATAAATTGTAACATGTAAATGGAGATCTATAAACACTAGTAATATACATTCATATACACAAGTATACATAGTGTATTTATGTAAGTAATAAATGCATATGTTAAGTACATGTATGTATGTAGGTTTGTATGTATGGATGTATGTTGCTACAATGTGTACTAAGTTAACACATTAATGGAAATTTAATAATCACTATCAAAAACAGTCAGAGAGACACCTGAATATTATCTGCAGCAGTAACAACAACAACAGCAACAAATTGCCAACATCAACAACATCATCAGCATCATCATTGCCAACTCAACATCCAATCAATACGGAAAATCTACAAACAACATCAATTTACATGTAAAAAAATATGTAAAAAGAAACGTAAACTGCATGTACAATATATGTACATACAATACGTTTGTATGTTTGACAATAAATTTACAATTCTCTACCCGGTAATTTACATTCCATTGCAAATAACAATTTTATTTATTTATTTCGTTGCTTTTTGTCAATATTGCCAGTATTCACTCTCTGAATAATTGTATCAGAAAAAAAAAACTTATTGAAAAATTTTAAAATCATCCACAGAATAAAATCCAAAAAAGTGAAAAAAAAAATGATGGAAGGCACTCCTGAGTTTTTTAATCTTGTCATTGCCATTGTTGTTGTTGTTATTCTACCTTGTGATAATGTTGCTCCTGCTGATGACGGTTACTGTGTCTTTGGCTTTTAAAAAAATTTGTTGTAAATCGAATCAAATCGAATCCCATTCAATCAAATTGTTGGCAAATTGCATTCACTCTGTACATTTTTTGGTTTTTCTTTATTTTTATTTTTGTTGTAATTTTTTCTTTTTAACGTTTTTATATGTTCTTTTTTCGTTGTTGTTGTTTGTTTTGGTTTATTTTAGATTGCTTTACTTTTGGTGTTTGGGATTTACCAAATTGAAATGACAATTTCATTACTGCCACAATAATTTTTGCTTTTTTTTCTTTGTTTGTAACATCATCAAATTGAATTTTAGAAAAAAAATGTTGGTTGCTAGTATCCTGCATATGTAGTAGTCTTATTTTGAAGTTTAGTTTTTAACTCAAACTATAAAATTTAAATAAATTTTTAATAAATTTTTGTGTAATTTAAATAGGACACTAAACTATATAATTATTTGTTACATAAACATTGTATTGCTACAAAATTTCTTTAAATTAAATTCATATTATTTTAGATTTAGAAATTAAATTGGGTTAGCTTAGTCAGATTAGATTCAATAGTTCAACTTTAAAGCTCACAGTAAACTATGATTCAAGTACTTATCTTGAGTTAGACAGTTCGATTTGTATACCCACTATCAACAAAGATATACCACCCATCTTTGTTTATTTTGTCATTCCGTTTGTAACACATCAAAATATATGTCGCAGACCCACATTTGTATATATAGTCTGGGTCCCCATAAGATTGCAAGACGATGTAGCTATGTCCGTACGTCTGTCTGTTGAAAATACTGTTACGAATTTGCAATGGCGATTTGAATTTAACGGTCTGTAACGACTGCCTGCAGCATTCATCATGTTATAAACACGTTCATCAGTAGAAACTTCTGCTTATCCACAATGTTGATTGCATGCGGTTATTAGCATTGTTTATAAGTACGGCAACACTAAATGTTTAAACTGCTAACATTGACATCGAAAGCTCTAGAATTCGAACATACTAGTTTGTCCGTTAAGAGCATTGTAGAAGATTCACGAAAGATGGCGTGTCCGTTAAGAGCATTGTAGAAGATTCCCGAAAGATGGCGTGTGTATACATAGTGGCATAGGTTAAATAGACACTATTGTGTCTATTGACTATTGAGTGACTATTTGAACTGTTGTTGTTGTACATTTTCAATAAATAAAGAGTTGTTATAAATTTTAAACTACTAAAACTGCTTTTTATTTGCAATGAAAAGTATCCGGTTTATTTAAAGGAAATAAACCAACGTTTTAAAAAGGTTAAAACGTAACAATACAATAGGGCCCAAACAAAAGTAGCTAGCTGGCTGAAATTTTTCACAAATACTCTATGTTTGTTTAGTATTGCAATATCGGTCCATGATTTCACCCCCCATTCAGTCCCCGTAGAAATGTCCACCCGGAATACTGTTTGAGCAGTTATAAATATGTTGGTAAAGCGGTAATCCTGATAAAAGTTTGCTCAAATTAGTTGTAAGTATTCTTAAATTATACTGTAAAGTATGGCGAAAATCAGGCAACATTTGTTCCTAGTCTTCATACAAGGTCCCCCTCAGAAAAGAGGGGGACCAGAACTGTAACTTCTGCCTTGGAAGACGCTATTTTACTTAAGAAAATTTAGATTTGAAAGAAGTACTAACATATTTCCCGGATTTGGTAAAAAAATTGATACGAGGACGGGTCAATAAGACCTTGACTTTATGAATTTCCCTCCTCTGCTCCTGTCAACAGGCATCTATCAATTGAACAAACTGCATAATTTAGTTTGTGTTTGACAGCCATTGATAGCACACTACCCAGAGACTAGAGAAGAAAATTAAAGTCAATTTCGTCTGCTCATTAAGCATTATTCAAACGAAGGCTAAGCTTGATAAATACACGGAAACATTGCACCATCAATTTCGATGGTAAAAAGGTGGTTCACTTTATTTCACACTCGATCACAAATGCAGTCGTGTGGCAAGAGTGGAGTTCAGCGTTGTTGAACCGCAATATGGACGTGTTTTTTCATCATTCCGTAACCGTGCACGAAACATGGATCTTACAACACACCACCGACCAACCAGCATTCAAAACAGTGGGTTTCTCGAGGTGAATCGGCGCCAAAGAAAGCTAAGATGGGTTTGTCAGCCAATAAAGTCATGGCGACCGTTTTTTGGAATGCAAGCGGTATAATCCACATTGACTACCTTCAAAAGAGTAAAACAATCAATAGCGGATATTATGCCAACATATTGGGACGATTTAATGAGGATTTCAAAAGAAACGACCGCATTTTGACAAAAACAAAAGTTCTTTTTCACCAGAACAATGCTAGGCTACACACATGTGCAGTTTCCAAGGCAAAAATCCTTGAATTATGCTACGAATTGCTGCCTCATCCGCCCTATACTCCGGATTTAGCCCCAATTGACTATTTCTTGTTTCAAAACCAGAAGAAATGTCTAGGCGGAAAGAGATTTGTCAAACAAACAAATACCAATTTTGATGAAAATTTAATAAAAATATTGGAGAAACGTTGGACAAAGTGTATAGAGCTCAAAGGAGACTATGATAAAAAATAAAATTATTTTTTATCCAAAAGCCTAAGCTTCATTCAAAAAGTCACAGACTTATTGACCCGCCCTCATATTTACCTAATAACAAATCTATTTGTCCAGAGAATTCGAATTGGATTTAGTTTGGGCGAAGATAAATCAGACAATCTCTCTCTTTAATATAATTTTATACATAATTCTTATTTTTGTTATTATTTCCACTAGAAATTTAAAGATTTTTCAGTTATTCTCTCTCCTTTACCTATAATATTACATTAAAACAATCTTTAATGTTTAAATTTCAAAGTAAATCATAAATATTTTATAATTTTCCATACAACAGGACAAATATACTGAATGAAGTCACTTTAAAACATTTATTGAATCACAGAAATAAAATTGCTTAAGAGGATTATTGCTTTAATGTCTGGTCACTTGGGCGAAAAAAGGCAAACATAAAAAAATAATAATAAAAATCCGCTTTTAAAAAATCAAAAATCCAAATGACAGGTAGTTGAAATGAAAATCATTTTTAAAATCAACAAATATTTATAGCATAACGTATGGAGAAGGGAAAATATCTGTAAAAAACGTTTGAAAATGATTCATGATGAAGTAAAGCAAAACTTCCCTCATACAAAATTCGAAATTTTCGAAGCACTATAAATTTCAATAACTAAGTGAGAATAAATGACAGATATTTGCCCTTCAAAATGACATATAAGTTATTAAAAACATAAACCGCGTTCAAAAGATAAGCTAGCTAATGTAAATCCTGCATTTTTAAGTCATACACCCAATATACAAGGTGGCGCAAAAGTAAACTTCCGATGTTTTTTGGCTGTAATTACAAAAAAAAAAATTAAAAACTTTGATTCTTCTTGTGGATTATTTTTATTTGGTCTTTTAATTTTTTTTACATCAAGTCGAGAATATGATGTCATGTAAATGGCCGCCGCCACAGTTGATTGTCATTTGAGCCCTTTTTATGGCATTTTCCATCACTTTGGCCAAAACTTCCGGCGATAGGTCCTCACATTCTTGACGGATATTGTCTTTAAGACATAAACCCGCGACTTCAAAAAGCCCCACAAAAAGAAGTCTGGAGCGGTCAAATCAGGCGATATTTCTGGCCAGTGCCAATCGCCAAAACGGGATATTAGGCGCCCGGGAAATGCATCCTTCAGCATATCGGTTGTGGCATGTGCACTGTGTGCCGTTGCACCGTCCTGTTGGAACCACATGTTTTCCAATCCCAATTCATCAAGTTGCGGCAAAAAGAACTCGTTGATCATTGCTCTGTAGCGCTCACCATTCACAGTAACCGTTTGGCCCGTGACGTCTTCGAAGAAAAAAGGTCCGATGACTCCTCCAGCGAAAACAGCACACCATACAGTGACTTTGAGCGGGTGTAATGGCACTTCGTGGATTACACTCGGATTTTCAGTGCCCCAGAAGCGTAAATTTTGCTTATTTACGTACCCGCTAAGATGGAAATGGGCCTCATCACTCATGATTATTTTTGATGAAAAATCATCTTCCTCTTGGTGGTGATTAAGGATGGCTTGAGCGTATGTTAGACGCGATTGGCGGTCAGCAGCTAACAGCTTATGCACCGTCTGGACTTTGTACGGAAACATCTTCAAATCTTGTACCAAAATTCGCTGTAAAGACCGTCGACTGATACCCATTTGCGTGGCACGTCATCTGGTCGATGTTGACGGCGCTTCCATGACATCCTCGGCTACAGCAGCAATATTCTCTGCAGAACGGCTACTCCGGGGTCTGCCACGCCTGGCAGCATCTCGTGTTGTGCCAGTCTCTTCGAGGCGAGCGGCTAAACGTCGCAGTGTTTCACCAGTAGACGTTGGACGGCCAGGAAATCTGCGACGAAATTCACGTTGTGCCAAAGTCACCGACCGATTATTTGTCAAATAAATAGTCAGCAATATTCCGCGTTCTGGAGCAGTGTAGCGTAACATTGTTTATTAACGTGTATTTCGCATGTGTTTACTACACAAATGTCAAAACAGAACTGACATTAGGGGCCAATCGCAAAACTTTATAGCATTTTCTGATAGGAGGATTACTTTTGCGCCACCTTGTATAAAACTTTCCCATATGATTTCGCTTCTATCTCGACCAATTTGGGACCGATTTGACGTATGTATATCTGACAGTTTGTCTCATAACCCCATTCTACCTTTAACAATAGTTTTTATATAACTCATATTACGTACTTGTAAATACATATTTCAACAATTCTCCTTTAATAAACATTCAATTGCGTCTTTCCAACAAAGTGATAATAAATCTCATTAATAGTAAGAATGAATGAATATTATTTGACTTTCATTTTTCGTCTTCTTAAATAATTTATTTTGATGTCTGTCTCTTAAGAGGAATATTATCCTCGGATAGAATATTATAATGTAAGTATGTGTATTTATGTATGTATGGATAGATATGATTTACTAACTAAAACACCTTGAGTGAAATTTAATCTTAACGAATAGTTTTACGAAAAACACACACATACTCTCACACACACACACACACACGTACTTACGGCACCCTGTAGTCCTTGATATGACAATGAACTTTGTTTTGGCAAAACTTAACACAAGAGACAGACAGGACTTAAATCACATGTATAGTAGGCTCTAAGTTATTGAGAGTGGTGTATAAATTGACTAATTGGGACTGGTAAAAGGACTAGTCCTTTTACAAGTCCTCTCTAGAACAAACAGTCTTTTGTTAAATTGGTTAGTCACAAAGTAGTAAAGTAGTCAACTGAATAGTTTAGAACTACAAGGTATTCCCTTGTATGGGTTTGAGTGCAGCTATATGTGTTTAATGTAAGTAAGTATTTAGTAAATGGTTGGTTAGAGTCCATTAAAAGGAACTTGAGACACAGCCATAATGTGCTAAAATACCTATAAATATTACAAATACATAAATAACTTTATTTATACATGTGTGTGTGTGTATGGGTAGTTATAAATACATACATTTGGAAAACATTTTCATACAAGTGTATGTATGTATTACACACATACAGTTACAGTGTATGTATTACACACATACTATTACTGCCACAAGAGTTCAAGAACTTTTACTCATAACATCCTTCATGCAGCAAGTGTGAGTAATACAACTACTAATAAACTAATAATCGTATTAACTAAGTGTGGAAATATGCAACTACTCCTACTACTACTACTACTACCTCTAATAAGTAAAAACTACTATTACTCGTAGCTTCTAACTTTAGTTGCATTATATTCTCAAATTTTCTCAAGTTTAAGTAGTTTTTGGTTTTTAAAGTATGTGTGCTAAGGAAGTTTTAGAATTTAGTTTAGTTAATATTAAGGATAACGTGTTACTAATTAAGATTTTATGGATTAAATCTTTACAACAAAGTTAAGACAGCATTCTGCAAATATTAAAACACCTGTATTACAAGTAAATAAATATAAAATAGTTATATTTTTTCTTATTATTAAATACTTATATCAAAAAATTTAAACTTTTGGTGAGATATGGTATTCCAAAAAGAAGTTGATAAAAAAGAATATCTTAAAGCAGTTTTCTTTACTGAGACAAATGTAGACCCTTTGTCTGTGTCTTGCTTACTAAATTGTATTTTGGGTATTGAAATGGTTAAATTTTTCAAATAAACCAGAATGACGTTCTGGTGATTGTATTATTTTTGCTTGTGCTTTTGGTTGTTACTGTTCTGAAGCATTTTTCCTTTACTACCGTAATATAAAATTACTGTCCAGAAACTGTGCAAAGTCTGGCCCTTTTTGATCTAAACATTCTTCCCAGCCATAACTGGAACATTTAAGCACAAAGTATATAGAGGTGTCAAATTTGACGTTTCAAAAACTCAAAATCAGATGAAAGGGCAGTTCTCTTAAAAAAGGATAACAAATATTTTGTACTACAATATCAGTGATGTGTTAAAGCAAAACGCTATATACAACGGGAATATGGTAGACAAAGTAATGTAATCAAAACAAACAAATAACCAAAACAAAACAATGAAA
Source organism: Calliphora vomitoria (assembly GCA_942486065.2). Taxonomy (NCBI): domain Eukaryota; kingdom Metazoa; phylum Arthropoda; class Insecta; order Diptera; family Calliphoridae; genus Calliphora; species Calliphora vomitoria. Next base: position 128,783,772 of record OW818030.2, read on the forward strand.
AAGGCAGTTTATAAAGAAAGAGACGAATAGAAAACGAGATTATTTTCTGTGACACCTCTGTGTACTCTGTGATTTAAGCTTTGAAAGTTATGAGCCCGACCTTACCTTTAACTGGGAGTATAAGGGCATTATCACGGTCAAGAACGCGACATTCGTAAAACTTTGTAACTTATTTATAAGCGTTTGTGGTAAGTTCTTGTCTCTAATAACATCACCTTTTTCAACTAATTAGTTAAAATGCTATTGTTTAAGTAGTGAAGTTTCAGAATATTATTATTTTTATTCATTTCTTGCTAATGAGAGTTTTTGATTTTTTGGAAATACTTTTGGATGATATTGATGTGGTATCACATGGCATACATATTGTGCAACAATTTACGGCATGAGACATTTCCAGTTCCTGTACTCTCTTGTTTGGGTGATCAGAATTGGCTCCTACATACAGAGAAGTCATGATTGCGGCAACTATGCTATATTGTTGGAGTTTTTCTTTTCCCGCACTTTTTCATTTCCCGGGAAATAGTGATTAATTTTGAAATTTTCCTGGATTCCGGGAATTCCCGCCTAGAACAAATTATTCAATTTTAAGAATGTAGACTTCGTTAAAAACCTAGAAAATATCTTCGGTATTAAAATGTAATTGGATACAAATAAAAAAAACCAATAAAAATTTAATACAAAGAGATAAACTGACTCGATTTCTAATTTTAGTTATGTAAAAACCTTCTATTCCATTTACATTTTGTTTTACCTTCTCACAGTGGGGCAGAATCAAAATTTTTTGAAAATAAATCTGGAATTTCAAGTCCTTCATAAATATTGCACTTTTTCATATTTTAATTGATTAAAATATTAAGAAAATTTATACAAATTTTTTATTATGAAAAAGTGCAATATTATTGAAGAACGGAGTTTTGAGGCATATTTTTGCATCTATCTACGATTTTATCCCGATCGCACCAGTCGTTTATAAATGCCAGATTTATTTCCAAAAAATTTTAATTCTGCTCCACTGTGCTTCGTTAGATTTCAATTAATTCTGTTAAATCTCAAAAAATAAATATTTTATTATTTTTAAATTTTGAATTGACAATATTTTGCTTATTAAATCCAAAATTAAGTAAAGATGTTAATTAAAACTTGAAGAAATATTAAACAAAATGCTTTAATTCCAAACAATTTTTATTTTACTCTTTGTGAAAAATCAAAATACTAAAATAATTCCTCTATCGATCGGAATAGAATTCTGTGACAGCCCTGAATATTCACGAGTTTTTGAACTTGTTATTGGTCTATTTGGGTTAAATATTTATTTTTTTTTTTTTTTTTTGTATGAATTTCTGCATTTGTTTTTGAGCTTTAAGCATCTTTTAGAGAAAGTCAAGTTCAAAAAACATCACATTAAACTAAGAATTCCCGGGAATTCTCGCACAATTTTCCGGGATTTCGGGCTTGAAAAACTCTAATTATTGTACGCCATCATAAATGTTTGTCGCAAACATCTTTATGGTTAAATACATTTTATTTCAATAATATATTGTTTTCTACAATAATATTTTGATTCAAGTTTTAATTTTAAACGATTTTATGTTTAAATTTTAAACGATTTTATGTTTGTGAAAATATTTAGAACAAATATTGTTATATTTATAAATAACTAGCTTGACCCGGTGCGCTTCGCTACCCCTGTCGTAGTAAGACAAATATATAAGGATTTTATTAAAAAAATCGGTTTTCCCCCTGTTATCCCTTTCTGGTCCAAGTATTGAAAAAAAGTTATAGCCTATTGACGCTTCCAAGTAAGGATCTATCTACGTTCCAAATTTCAATAAAATCAGTTCAGCCGTTTAGGCGTGATGCTCAAACAAACAAACAAACTTACAAAGACATTTATATATTTATATAGATTACAAATAATCATATCATGATTAAGCTGAAATCATAATGTGGTTGGTTTCAACCATAATATGATTGTGCTGCAACCATTATGATTTTCCACAACCATATTATGATTGAGAGGGAATATGGTTGGAGACCATCATATTATGGTTGTGCTACTCTAATATGTTTGGTATGTACAATCATATATCGACTAAGGTTACCCATACCGTGTACTTTATAATTCAATACAAAAAATTCCATGTAAAGAAAAAAACTGTGTTTCAATTCAATTCAAATCTTTCTTTAATTTTAGGTCACCCATTACTTTGGCCAACATCAGAATGATGTTTTAGTGATTATCATTTTCTTGTATTATTTTTGCTTGTGCTTTAGATAGATACTGTTCCGAAACATTTCCTCTACTATCCTTAATATAAAATTACTGCCCAGAACCTCCCAATACCCTTTCTGACCTTAACTTTCTTCGTAGCGTTGAAATCTAGAACTTTTGGGTTTTGAATGTTATAAGCCTGACATTAGCATTAATAGGTTATATAAGGGTATTATCAAGGGCAAGAACGCGACATTGGTAAAACTTTAAGTGAAAAAATAAACAAATAAAATTGGTTAAAAGGATTATTGCTTTAATGTCTGGTCACTTGGGAGAAAAAAAGCAAAACATAAGAAATAATAAAAATCCGCTTTTAAAAAATCAAAAACCCAAATGACAGGGAGTTGGAATGAAAATCATTTTCAAAATCAACAAATATTTATAGCATAACGTATAGAGAAGGTAAAATATCATAAAACCGATCGACAATGATTTATGATGAAGTAAAGCAAAACATCCCGCATATGACGATTCGTTGGTGCTTACCTTTAACCAGGAGTATATGGCCATTATCACGGTCAAGAACGTGACATTCGTAAAACTTTAAGTAAAAAATAAACAAATACAGTTGTCTCTAGTTTGCATTTTTCGAAATTAAGTATTTTATTATGTTTAGTGCAAAAAGTAAATTTAGCATGGGATCAAAAACGTGACAAAAAATATATCCCAATTTTAATATAGAAAAATGACAAATCTGCGAATTGGAAATTACTTTTTTTAAAACGATTTGTTTAACTATAGTAGAATAATGTGGTATTATGTTAAAATATTAGCATTCGTTACTTTTTTAAAGCCTTTAGTATGAGTAAGCACGCGACATATTTTCCCGTCACGTTTGTAATAAGGCATACTTAGCATACTTTTCACAGTTTTATATGATATGTTTTAAATTTTTCAGTAGCTTGCTATTTGTTTTTGTCAATTTAGCTCTTCACGACATCTTCCTAGCTGTTTTATTGAACTGATTTTTATACTTTAGTGGATCTCTTTAATAGCTCTTATAGACTGTAAATTTTTTAGTTATAATCATTTAATTTTGTATGTGAATTATCCACTTGATTAAAACGATCGCGGAGTACTGATAACAACCCATAATTTAGGTACAAGAACGCGACATTAGAAAATTCCACCAAAAAGTTTTTGGCTTTGATTTTATTTCATAACTCTTATCTTTTACACGTTCTAGGTTTCCTCTCCATATTGAATTGTTTATATAAGTTCTTTTTCTATCCATTAAGAACAAATAAACCATGTGCTTTTAAAAATATAAGAAAAATTAATTAAAAATTAATGAAAATGTGTACTAACAGTATTTTCGGCGCATTGCTTACTCATTTAATGTAATTTTAATCTAGAATCGACAACCAATAATTGTCACAACGAAATTGTCTTTCTCATCATGATGTTGTTGAATCAAATTTGCAAAATTACTAAAATTAGTTAGTAATTACATCAAGCTATCACTTCCCCTTCAACAAAAAAACTCCCAATATTACCAAATTACTAATTGAAATGGGTGGGACTATTCGTTAACTACATGACAGAACTTTAAAGAACTAATTCATTTTTATCAAGATTGTGAAAAATAAAAATTTTATTTATTTTTAAAAAAGTAAGATAATTATACATTTTAAAATATGGTTGTGGAGAACATATTTGAATAGTTTCATATTATGATTAGATTATGTGGTTGCAGTCAAATTATATTATGGCTCGTATATGATCATAATATTACTAATGTTTAGCATTATAAAATATCCATAATTTAATCCCTTGTTATAATAGTTATACCCAACATCAAAAAAGATTGACTTCAAATTTGTTGTCTCATATTTTAGTTTATAACTTTTTTGATACTAAACCGATTTTGGTGATTTTCAATACCAAACTACTTAAGACAATAATAAATATTCTAGGTAAATCTCATTAATTTTGGTTAAGTATTTTGGACGTCAGCATGATTTACACACACTAAAATTTAGAATTTCATAAATAACATGTGGAAGCTTGTACGAATTATCATAATTGTTTTATATCGTTAAGAAATTGGACATAAACTAGTTATTCTACCAAAAGTAAAATTTATTTTACATTTTTCTTTTTATACCCTTCACCATGAGTGGGGCAAGATTATATATAAGTTTGTAATTCCATTTCTACATTTTTTATTTGCGACCCTACAAAGTATATTACAAAGTATATTCTGGATCGTTATAGATAGCGAAGTCGATATAGCCATGCCCGTCTGTATGTTGAAATCAATTTTCCGTAGACTCTAAATAACTTACAAACATAATTGATACATCAATATATCGGGAATTCTTCCGGCTCGGTCAATATTTAAAATCTCCACAAATGGCTGAGATATAACGAAAAAAACCGGGACAACCTCGGTTTTTGGCCTATTTTTGATCTATATGTGGATTACTAAGTCATAAATAAAGACAATATGGATATCTAATGATAGATATTTCAAAGTCCATTGCAACGATGTATATAAGGCTACAGTAAGTTGGACCTACAATGGGTCAAAATCGGGAAAAATTATTTTTTAAAAATTTTTGTTTAATACATTTTTTTACTAATAAATAAAAAGAAAAATTGGATAAAACTTAAAAAACCATTTCGAAAAAAAAAAAAAATTGAAAAAAAATTTGAAAAAAAATTTCAAATTTTGAAAAAAAAAAATTTTTTTTTGTATAATTTGGTGAAGAGTATATAAGATTCGGCACAGCCAAATATAGCTCTCTTACTTGTTTATATTACAAAATTTAGGTTTCCCTTTTTTCACCCCCTGGATCCGCGCTGTACAGAAAACCAGTTATTATTGAAATATAATGCATTCTACCATTAAGTTGTGTGCGAGAAACATTTATGATGGCTTATAGCATAGTTCCAGCAATCATGTCGTAACCATGTATTTATTCAGCATGCTGGAAAATAAAGCCGCGTTATAACAAAATATTCTTTCAAAATTCTGTTTACTCTAATTACATTTATTAAGAATATCAATATTCATTTATGCTAATTTATTTATACTCAATTTCAAGTTATGTGCAAGATATTTATACACAAACACACATACTCCGTGTATTCATTCATTCAGTCCTTTGTCTTGTCGTCACAAATGAGTCAAGTGTTATTAGAGTCTACTGTCAACTGGGTAATTATCACAAATTAAGTTTAGCAACATGCAAATCCCAGCGAACACATGTTTCTACAACAATTATAACAATCTAATGTAATGATGACGATGATAATGATGATAATACTTAATGCCACAGGTCACACAACTCACCCTTCTTAAACCTTAATATCAAAAACACACACAAACATTTGTAGAATTTAGCATACAGCACTTATTTGTTCAATAATTTAACAATGGCATAGATACTACTACACTTACATATGTATGTATGTAGTTGAAACAACAAAGAAATCTTGATGCCACTTAAAACATTGTAGCATCACAAATCAAACTTGAAAATCCAAGCATCCTTAGATGGTTGGATGGCATCTATACAAAGTACTGGTACAAGTACAAGTAAGTTCTGGTATCAAACAAACCGCACTTGTCAAGAAGACAAGGATTAACAAATCTATAGTTGCAAAACCAAATCAAATAGACAGACAAGACAAAGTTCGGGCTACAAAACACACAAATCTACAAGAAACTCCCCTTTTTTTGTGCACAAAAAAGGGTGTTAAATGTACAAACATTTACACACAAACATACATATATATATATGTATTTGCTACTGAAAATCTATCACAATTAGGATAATGATGTGGAAACCGATGATGATGATGATGATGAAGCTGAACAACCCTTAAAAAGTCAATAGTCTAGTATTTTTACTCCAGTTCTATTGAGTAAGAAGCAGACAGACTTGACTTGCTTTATACCTTATTGCTCGATACGTTACAGATAGATGCTTATAATGAAAGATAATTCAATTTTCAGACAGTTGGTTTAACGGTAAAACCATCATTAAAGGATTTTTCTTTCAAACCCAAACTCAAACACAACTGATGAAATGTTTCTTACTTTACTTCCGTTTTTCTTTTACTTTACTTTTTATTTACCTTACTTATTATGTTTTCCCAAACCACTATGGGGGGGGGGGGTGGATTTCTTGGAGACTGTGCTACAAATCAAGTAGACTATCATTGGTAATCAAAGAAATTATTATTGGCATCATTATCATTATCAAAAACATCAGCATCATCTTTTTCATACTTTTAAACGATAATTTTATTACTTACTTAAGAGTTTTACATGGAGTGCGAAAGTAAGTTATTTATATTTAAACAAGAAGTTTTCTTTCGTTTTCTGGTACTGTTTTACAGTTGATGATTAAAAAAAGATAAAATTATATTTTTATTATAATTTTTAAATTGATTTTTGGGCTGAAACCTTATTTTACTTAACATAATGGGGCTGAAATAAAAAAAAGTGATACTACACATTATTATTTTGAGAAAATACCTGGAATTTTTTAAATGTTATCTCACTTTTTCCCTACTGAACCGATTTCCCTACTGAACCGATAATTATTTGGAAGGGAATCTAATTAATTTTGGTTGTGTGTTTTGGATGGGAGCCTGTTTTACACACACATACAGAGACAGACGGATATATGGAGTAAAAAAATTATTGGGACCAATCCCAGCGGGACACAAGAAGTTCTAGCCGCTTTGCAGAATCATTTCAATTTTACACGGCGTGTCATTGCATACTCGCCGCTGTTAGAATGCTGAGAGAAGATCTACTTATGATGGGCTACAAGCAATTTATTTACGTAAATTTGTAAAGTGAGTTAATCAAAGAGATGCAGAGTATTTTATTTTTTGATGTAGACACTTTTTTTTCATTTAAACACTTGTTATTAAAAGGGTATTCATAGCTTCTTCAACACCTTCTAAGAGCAGGCAGAGTGGAATGAGTATCGGATCTGTTAGAATGTGTATGTATCATCATTTGCCCTATCATTTTTTCCCGCTATGATAGATAAATAGTTTTCAGTAATACAATCGATATAAAACAATCGCATTCACCACTTTGTGTGATGTATTTGAAACATTTGTACAATATAAATTTATTCAAAGTATTGGCCATTGTTAGCTAAGGAGTGAGATCGAAAAATTCTTAACATACATATATGTTAATAAAAATGAATCCACTAAACTTACAGTTTTCATTTTTATACCCTTCACCATGAGTGGCAAGGGTATATATAAGTTTGTCATTCCGTTTGTAATTTCTACATTTTTCATTTGCGACCCCACAAATTATATATATTCTGGATCGTTATAGATAGCGAACTCGATATAGCCATGTCCGTCTGTCCGTATGTATGTTGAAATCAACTTTCCGTAGCCTCCAAATAACTTACAACCATGATTCATACATTAATATATCGGTAATTCTTTCGGCTCGGTCGGTTTTTAAAATCGAGAAAATCGGCCCACAAATGACTGAGATATAAGGAAAAGATCGGGACAACCTTGATTTTTGGCCTATTTTTTATTTATATCTAGATTGCTAAGTCATTAATATAGACAATATGGATATCTAATGATAGATATTTCAAAGTCCATTGCAACCATGTATATAAGGCTATAGTAATTTGGACCTACAATGGATCAAAATCGGGAAAGATATTTTTTAAACCGAATTTTTTTTTTAACAAAAAAAAATTTTTTTTCACTATATATAAAAAAAAAAAATTTTTTAAAAAATTTAAAAAATTAAAAAAAAAAAATATTGGAAAAAATTAAAACAAAACAATTTCGAAAAAAAAAATTTTTTTTCATTAAATTTTTTTTCACTAATAAATTTAAAAAATTTAAAAATATTGGAAAAAATTAAAACAAAAAAAATTTTAATTTTGTTTACCTAAAAGTATTTAAAAATTTTTATTTTAAAGTATAATTTGGTGAAGGGTATATAAGATTCGCCATACCTCTCTTACTTGTTTTTTTATAGTTTTAATCACTAGTGATGAAATTAACGTTTTTATAGAACTTTCTGACACTTTGTTTTAACAGGTAGTCCATCTCCGTTAAAATCTACCACACTTTTGAGCACCTTTTTTGTGTTCTTCAATTCTCTTTTAACAAGAGCCCAATATCTCTCCACTGGCCTTAGCTCCGGTCAGTTTGGATGATTTACCTCTTTTGGTACAAATAACACATTAATGTTCTTTTACCACTCAAGGGCTTGTTTACCATAGTGACAGGATGGCAAGTCAGGCCAAAAATAAGTGGACACATTAAGAAGTTTTATGAATGGAAGTATCCCTTTTTGTAAACATTCCTTGATGTAAATTTCGGTATTTATAGAGCCCGTTGTAACAAATGATTGGCTTCTTTTGCCGCAACTGCATATTGCTTGCCATACCAAGAAGTTTTTGGGAAATTTTATCTGCTTTTGGTTCCTAAAACTTGTTGTTTTTACAATAATGCTCTATAACTAAGTGACAATAAATGACAGATAAGTACCCTTCAAAATGACATATAAGTTATTTAAAACAAAAAACGCGTTCAAAAGATACGCCATCTATTATAAATCCCGCATTTTTAAGTCATACATCCTATATAAAGTTTTAACTAGTAAAGGGTTTAAGGAAGCTAAAATTTCCAAAGTAATTAAATAAAATAACAGAAGAAAAACTCCTCCTTTTTATATAGCAACTATAAATTAATTATTGCTTTAATTATTAACAAGTTTAAGAAATTTAATAATTTAAAACAATTTCTATGAATATATAAATAACTCTTACAGCAAAATATAAATTAGGCTTTTTTAGATTAAATAACAAAGAAAGATAGAAAAAAAAAACAAAATTTGAAAAGTGAAAAGGATTCCTTAAACAATCACAAACAGGCAGGCAGGCAACAGTTTACATTTTTACACCAAAGTAAACTCTCTCTCTCTCTCTCACATACACAGTTGTAGTAGTTGTTACAAACATTCAGCTACAACAAAGCTGTTGGCAACTAACAGTATTACTGCGCATTAAAGGATCCCCAGAGACATAGAAAAGAGAGGCAGTATAACTTGAATTTAGTTTAATGTGTTTTGTTGGATTAATACAACACAAATGTATGTATGGGTATGAAGATGTAGTTAGAGAAGAGAAGAGGAGAGGAGTTGAAGTCAAAGGAGTTAAAAGCGTAAACACTAATGGAAACACACAAATTCAAAAGAGGAAAAAAAGCAATGGCCGTTTGTTTTGTAAGTAGGTTATACAACAAATACTAACTAACACAAATAAAAGAAAACTTACTTACACACTCACACTTAGAAAGCAAGAACATTTGTGTTTGTAAATGTATAAAAGCTCTATAATCCGATTATATTTAACAGAAAATTACAAAAGTACACAAACAACATTAGAGGCAGGCAGGCAGGCAGGCAGCAGCAGCACTAAATACTCGAACAACTGAAGCCAGCAACTAAAACAAAAAGCAGCCACTAAAGGTTGTTTGCAGCAAGTGCCTGCTTTGCCAACTCCAAGCCTGTTGTCGTAGCCAAGTACCCAAGTTTATGGTTGACTTCCTTTTGCTGTTTTTTATGTTTTTGCTACTGCCGGTGTTATTGTTGCTATTTTTTTCCCAACTAGAATATTTTTCCAGCACAACAACATGAGAAAATTAAAATTAAATTTTGCAATTTGTAACTCATTATTTATTTAAAACAAATTGAAAATTAATTTCGCATAGAGTCAAAAATTGTATTCGTTGTAAAAAAAAGTTATAAAATTTATGAACAAAAGTAAGAGGGAGAGAGAGTAAGAGTAGAAAGGGGGTCAAAATAAAATGTAAAACTTTATTTTCCTTGATGAAATACAAATGTTAACACTCTGGTGTTTCTTTTTTTTTTTGTGTAATAAGTTGATTGTTGATGCTGCTGCTGCTGCTGCTGCTGCAATGTAGCATAATACATTTTTAATCATGTTTAAGGATGTAATGAAAGGCCTAAGGTCAATTTGATATCATGGTCACTGTAATGTACACAATCATTCAAACATACATAAAAATATATTTACACATTTACACATATAGAAGAGTTTGTTTCATTGTTTATTTATTTATTCATTCATTTATTTGCTGGACATCAACATCATTATATACTTACCAGTATATATACATGTTTGTATAAAAGCTGGAACATTTGTAAATATTAATAATGAAATATATAAAAAGTTTTTATGCGAATAAAAAGTGATGGAAATGTGATGATTTAATTATTTGTAAATACAAATGAAACGACTTCAAATAAAATAAATAAAAATGTAAACAAATGAAGTTAAATTATAAGCGAAATTATATTAAACCAAAAAAAAAAAAAATAAGAGATATATAACACTGTGCTACAAAATACAAAATAATTAACATATTCGGGGACGGATGTATATTAAACTGCATGTTTTTGCTCAAACAATGTAGATCAATTACTATCTGAATCACATATTTTTTGCTGTAAAATGGCGATCGATTTGTGAGGGCATATTTTTGCATACATATTTTATTCATGATGCATATTTTGTTATATTTTACTTCAAAATGCATATTTATATGCATATTATCTCGATGTTTAATAAAAACAATATTTTTAGTCGTCCAAGACAATATGTATATTTTAACGATAAAAAGTTTTTATATCCTTCACCTTCGTGAGAAGGGTATATATAAATTTGTCATTCCGTTTGTAATTTCAACAATATAATTTTCCGACCCTATAAAGTATATATATTCTGGATACTTATAGATAGCGGAGTCAATTTAGCCATGTCCGTCTGTCTGTCTGTTGAAATCAAGTTTCCGAAGCCCCCAAATAACCTACGTACACGAATCATACATCAATATCTCCGGAATTCTTCCGGGTCCGGATCGAGAAAATCGGTCTACAAATGGCTGAGATATAAGGAAAAAACCAGGACAACCTCGATTTTGTACCTATTTTTTTACCTATATCTGGATTACTAAGTCATTAATATAGACAATATGGATATCTAATGATAGATATTTCAAAGACTTTTGAAACGACGTATATAAGACCATACAATGGGTCCAAATCGGGAAAAATTTTTAACCCGAATTTTTTTTTTCACCAAAAGTTTTTTTCGGTAAATATTAAAAAAAAAAAAATTTAAATTTAATAAAAAAAATTCGAAAAAATTTCTTTTCCAAAAAATGAAAAAAAACAACTGAAAAAAAAAAAATTTTGTTACGCAAAAATATTTAAAATTTTTATTTTGAAGTATAGTGTGATGAAGGGTATATAAGATTCGGCCCAGGCGAATATATCTCTCTTACTTGTTTTTTGTCAATTTGTTATGGAAATAACACCCAAAAGATGCGTAATAGCCAATATTAATACAAATATTGATGACTAAATTCTGTCAATATCGAGAAACTCTCAGCCTGATTTTATGAAATTGATGAATAAACGTTTTAAAAATTTTATAAAAACATGAACTCAGGGTAAATCTGCAACTTAAAAATAAGAACACGTCATATTAATTCAATTAATTATCGATTATAATAGAAAAAATAAATTGAAATACGACAAATCAATAATTTTTAACTTTAAATTAATATATTTTCATATGGGCAATTCCATATCATATTACGTGACATTTGTACGCTATAGAGTGGACTTGATTTTGCAAAAATAAGAGAATCTGAAAAATAATTTGGTCTTTATGTTCCATTGAGCTGGTACTATATTATAAGTTCTTTCGACATATTGTTGTCCAAAATATAGAGCGAAATAAAGGCATATCGTACGTGACATAAAACGGAAGTAATTTTGAGGTACATGTAGAAATATGCGAAAATTTGCCCATCGTGAGAGGAGTTATGTTTTCTTTTAATTTCTTACACTAAACCAAATATTTTTCCTTTACAATCCATCATATTTAAATAAAAATAATCTTTGGATGATTTTATAATAAAAAAAATTAATATCGTACGTGGCATACCGTACGTGACAGATTTGTCTCTTATAGTAGAACAATATATATTATGTACTTATATGTATACAAAAACTAAAAAGAAATAATAGAAAATATATTTTCGATTTCAATAAACAATTTGATAATAGCAAAAAAACAATCAGAGTCAAATTCATTTCAAACTAATATTTTTGCTCTTAAAATGTTCTAATAAGCTCTAAATACTTTCACATAGTAACATTTTAGTGTTTTCTCCTATACAAATCTTCTTGAAATAAAATTTTAGGGGTTTTTGTTTTTTCAGTAGTGGTAATCATTCTCGAGGAATTGCCCATATTGAAATAAAAAATTTCAACACTACTAGACTTTCGTTAATGTTTCTTATTGATTCAATGCGGTTTCAATTGATAATTATTATTATTTTTTTTCAATAATAAAAAAAGAAAGAAAATATAGTTATTTACTGCAATCATATATGTTTATGATTACTACAATCATGTGAATCGTAATTTTAACATATTATAGTTACCGCAATCATATAAATAATTACAGTGACCATAATATGATTCTAAAACTTGTAAACACGTTGAAATGGTTACAGTAAACATGTACAACTATATTTTTTCTCTGCTCATTATCCAGTTTTTTTTTTAATAAAAGAAGAACTATACGAATTCAGTATAAATATCAAAGCTATCTATCGTTACCGTTAAGCCTTGCTGAAATAACTGGTATATTTACCGTTAGCCCTAAAGTACAGCCACCGACATTAACGTAAATACCGTTAGTTCTAAACCACCGTTTCTTTATTCTCAAGATTGGCTACCGTTTCATCGCTAAGCTATTGATACACCGCTAAGCTATTATACCGAAATAACTGCAATTACCATTACCGCTAAAATATCGTTAACGAAAAAATGGAAAACAGCATTACAACTCAAATACCACTACCCTTATTCTTTTGGGTGTAAGACTTAAAAATGCGGGATTTTTTCAAATGTTTAGCTTTTATTTTGAAACATTTGTACAATATAAATTAATTCAAAGTATTGGCCATTGTTAGCTATGACCTTTTCCCACCTTTCTGGGAACATATAGATTTCGAGCCAAAATAACTGCTCATTTTTGAGGCCAAGAACGAATCAAGCCAATGTCGGATACTCTGTTCCAAAGTGAAGCGTATCCCAAAGAGAGCGTTCTGCATCGATCGAAACAAATAGTAGTCGGACGGGGTACGGGCAAAACCCAACCACTTCATTCTAAATACTTTTTAACATAACGATTTCATGTCTGGCCACCAATGCTCGCTTCAAACGAATTAGGTGCATTCGGTACAGGTTCCCTGTGATGTTGTGGTCAGATGTCAGCAGCTCATAATAGATAGGACCCTTTTGCTTTCACCAAATACTGAGAAGTACCTTAGCGCCATAGATATTTGGCTTTGATATCGATTTGGCTGGTTGGCCGGACTTCACGTACGATCTCTTACACTTCAGGTTATTGTAATGGAATTGCAAAATAGTCTTTCAAGGTCTCTCGGCTTCAACTCGTATGATACTCATTCTCCCTGCTTTTGGATGAATCCTGCTCGCAAACGTTTTGAAATTGCTGATTGAGTAGCTCCCAATGATTTTGCAAGCTCTTGTTGAGTTTGTCAACAATCTTTATGGAGTAATGCTTAAAGTTCTTGGTCTTCAAACTTTTTGGCTGGACTGTCTATTGTCTTCCATGTCAAAATCACCACTTCTGAAACCTACAAACCATCTATCGCACATTGAAACCGATGGAACACGTTCACCATAAGCTTTGGTGAGCAATCGGTGTGCTTCAGGGGCACATCAAATTAAAGTAGTAAAGCAAAACTTCTCGCATATGCTTTGTTGGCAGAATTCGGCATTTTCGAAGCAAATAAAAAATTTTATGAAAAAATTTTTTTTTTTTAATTTTTTATAAAACAATTTTTTTTTATTTATTTGTGAAAAAAAATTATAACAAACAATTTTTTTTTGGTGAAAAAAAAAAATTCGGGATAAAAAATATTTTTCCTGATTTTGACCAATTGTAGGTTCGACTTACTTTGGCCTTATATATGCCGTTGGTCTTTGAAATATCTACACAGAGAAAACAGATTCGTGATAGCAACCGAATTTGTTGCCAATCGAATGATTCGGTTGGATAAATGGAATTTGTTAGTTCTATCAATAGAAAGTCAGTCGATAAAGAAGAATTTCAGTTGAAGCAACCAAAATTTTGTTACGCCTTCTAAAATTTTGTAGCCAAAACTGTAAAATTCGATCAGTAAGGTAGAATCATTCGATTGGCAACAAATTCACGAATATGTTTTCTCTGTGTATTATTGGATCCAGATATAGATCAAAATTAGGTCAAAAATGGAAGTTGTCCTGGTTTTTGCTTTATATCTCAGCCATTTTTGGGTCGATTGTCTCGTTTTTAAATAGCAACCGAACCGGAAAAATTCCGGATATATTGATGTATCAATCATGTTTGTAAGTTATCTGGGGGCTACAGAAAGTTGATTTCAACATACAGACGGAATGAAAAACATATATACCCTTGCAACTCATAGTGAAGTACCAATCAAAAGATACACCAACCATTGTAAATCCCGCATTTTTAAGTCATAAAAAAAACAGTAATGTTTTCATAAAAAACCGGAAACGAGTTTTTATAATAACAATAGATTTGAAAATTTAATTCAGAATTTTTCATCAAAACCCATATTCTTATAAAAACGAAAGCTATTTATTTTCATTGCATTCAGCAAAAACTTGGTAAGGACTTGCAATTACTGAACAATTTGTATATCAATGGCTGCATTACATAGAAGTAGTTTGGTAATGGCTGACATATAATCGTTTTGTATTTTTTTTAATCTCTTAGAAAATTAATGAAGAATAATTTTTAAAGAAAATTTGTAATAGATTTAAGGTCGTACTGGTATTACTTATTTAATGAATAGTTTTTTTTTTAAAAAAACCGGAAACTACTTACATGTAATGGCTATAATAACTTATTGATTGTAAGTTTTTACAGAAGTTTTTAGCAGTGAAAATAGAATGTCAGGTTAGTTACTACGATACGAATCGTTACCCCTAAAGTCTAAGACATCGGGAAAAACGTAAAATAATAAATTTCTTGAAACGGAACTGCTTATTCGTGAAATATTTTTATATAAATGAGAATTATATTGATTCTTTGTATGTAATTTGTAAGTACTTATGAAAATACCTTAAAAGTACTTACATAACTTATGATAATTAAGTTATATATTATTAAACTACTTCTTAGAAGTAATGAAAATCTATGTATGATATTTTCTTGGTGTAATTTATTCTTCATTTTAATTTTCTTTTCAGACACCAGTTATTCATACCATCCTGCCATACACGATGAAACATTTGTGCGACGCAAGCAAAGACGTAATCGCACCACATTTACGTTGCAACAGGTAGAATTACTTACTTACTTATTTACTAAACTTTTTATCGCTTTTTATAAAAGTTTTACAAAACTTTAAACATTCTTTATACATGGTTTTATATTCTTTTCTACTTTTTTTTGTAAATTTCACAGTTGGAGGAACTAGAGACTGCATTTGCCCAAACTCATTATCCGGATGTTTTCACACGTGAAGATTTAGCAATGAAAATAAATCTAACGGAAGCCAGAGTACAGGTGGGTAAAAATTAAACAAGAAAAATTCTTAAGAATAAGAAACATTAAATTTGTTTCTTAATCATTGTTTTTTTAAAAAAAACTATAGGGTTGTTAACAATGTATCATTTACTTTTGTTGGAAAATTTTCAAATTGTCTCAAATTTCATATTTATTCCTCTCAAGAGGATTCTGGTTATTTCATGCAAAACGACCCCTTTTTATGGGATTTTTAGTGTCCTTATTACAATAATGTTGTTGTATTTATATTATTCATACTTAAAAATATGTCATGCATTGTGATCAAAAGGATTTTTTCATGTTTCATGTTTTTGCTACTTTTATTTCTTATTTTATTTAAAGAATATTCAATTTTATTAATGTTTTCTGCATTAAGTTGAGCACAGAGCATAACCCAGCGAGATTTGGAAAGTAATAAACAGTTAAACTTGTTTAAGCTTAATATAATAAGGGTTAATAACGACTTTTAAGATTTTTACTCTTGTAAAAATGCAATATTTGCAATATTTTAGCAAAATTGCAATATTTTACATTAGTTGTTCATAATAATCAAAGAATTGTTTATTCTTTTGGGAATTTATGTCTATTAAAAGTAAATTTAATAATCAATAGAACGATTACAAGCCTTGTAAAATGCTTTATAGTGTTGTAAAAATACAATAGTGAGACAATTACACTTTTATGTCTTTGCAAAAATTTCGCTATATTTATTATAAAACAAGTAAGAGAGCTATATTCGGCTGTGCCGAATCTTATATACCCTTCACCAAATTATACTTTGAAATAAAATTAAAAATTTTTTTTTTAATTTTTTTTAAAAATTTTTTAAAATTTTTTTTTCGAAATTGTTTTTTAAAAATTTTTTCGATTTTTTTTAATTTAAAAATTTATTTTTTTTTAATTTATTAGTGAAAAAAATTTATGACAAAAAAATGTTTTTTGTGAAAAAAAATTCGGGTTAAAAAATAATTTTCCCGATTTTGACCCATTGTAGGTCCAACTTACTTATAGCCTTATATACATCGTTGCAATGGACTTTGAAATATCTATCATTAGATATCCACATTGTCTATATTTATGACTTAGTAATCGAGATATAGATCAAAAATAGAGGTTGTCTCGGATTTTTGCTCATATCTCCGTTATTTGTGGACGGATTTTGCTGATTTTAAATGGGAAACTTCTCGAAAGCATGTCTGACAGAATTATTGAAAATTTGGATCCCGAAGATATCTGAGGTCTTCAGAAAATTGATTTCAACAGACAGACAGACGGACATGTCTAAATCGACTCCGCTATCTATAAGGTTCCAGAATATATATACTTTATAGGGTCGGAAAATTTTATTGTGGAAATTACAAACGGAATGACAAGTTTATATATACCCTTCTCTCGAAGGTGAAGGGTATAATAAAGTTGCTGGGTTGTGTTTGTATTTATTTGTTTTTTAACAGTTTTTAAAAAGTAAGAAGTTGTACTGTTTTTCATAAATAAAATTCCATTTTAATTCTATGCAATTGTTTAATTATTTAAAGCAATAAAATTGAAAGTTTTATTTGTATAGAAGGAAATTTTCAAATCAAATAAACATGAATTGTTTGAATGTTTAGTATGAGTGTGATAATGGCCAGGACGACGTCTTACACCAAAAGATTAAAAGTTTATTTGATAAAATACTATATGTTTTTAGATATACTTTATAAACTTAGTTCAATCTAAATAGATTTAGAAGGACCTAATCGCAAAATAAATGGTATAAATAAAACTATCAGTTCGTGAGTAGATGAAATAAATTTAGGGGCTAATGCTTTAAGAAAAATGTTGCCCTGTTGAAGGGTATAATTTTTAAAATGTTGCCCTCGCCCTTGTAAAATGTTTGCTTTGTATGATAGAAAGACTTAAACTTTTAGACAAATTTGTATTAAAGAATATAATTGTTTAATTGTTAACCAATAATTTCAAACAATAACAATGAAAAAATCCCCAAAACAGGGATTTTGATTTTTGCTCATTAATACCACATTTGTTGCGAGGCTGCTAGAAAGTTTAAATGGTTTATTGAGAACATATGACATCCACCATATCAAAGTTTGTACAACTTTTTTTTAACAATATTATAGTCACAGTAATTATTTATATGATTGTGATAACCATAATATGATAAAGTTAAGATTCGCATGATTTTCGCATGTTTATGACAATAATAATATGTTGTTCATAGATCATGATATCCATAAGCCGAGAACAACATAATATGGTATTCATTCATCATAAAAATGGTTGTCACAAATCTATACATGATTGTAGTAATCATATATATGATTGCTGCAATCATGTGATTTTAAATTAAATTCTTATATTATTTTATATTAATTTAAATACATTATGGTTACCGCGATCATATAAATAGTTACAATCACTGTAATATTGTTCAAAAACTTGTAAAAATATTGAAATGGTTACAGTAAACATGTCCGACTATATTTTGTCTCCGCATGTAGTATTCCTAATTGGATTCCGTTCTCAGCTTTGGGAATTTAGAATGAATTGAAATTTGCACATAAAATGGTTTAAATTTGGAAGGATCTATTGAAAAAATGTATATATCTATAATATAAATAGCGGAGTCGTTGTGGAAATCAACTTACATACATGATTGATTCATCAATATATCCGCTATAGTCCAACTTAGATGGCTATTTAAAATCGACCTAGAAATGGATGATTTTAACTTTGTTTTTTTTTACAAGTTTGTCATTTCGTTTGTAATTTCTATATTTTTCATTTGCGACCCTACAAAGTATATATATTCTGGATTGTTATAGATACTGAAGTCGATTAGCCATGGCCGTCTGTCTGTCTGTTGAAATCAACTTTCCGTAGCCCCCAAATAACTTACATACATGATTCATACATCAATATATAGGGAATTCTCCGGCTCGGTTGCTATTTAAAATCGAGAAAATCGGCCCACAAATGGGTGAGATATAAGGAAAAAACCAGGACACCCTCGATTTATGACCTATTTTTGATCTATATCTAGATTACTAAGTCATTAATATAGACAATATGGATATCTAATGATAGATATTTCAGGCTATAGTAATTTGGACCTACAATGGGTCAAAATCGGGAAAGTTATTTTTTAACCCGAATATTTTTTTTTTACCACAAAAAATTTTTTTTATAATTTCTTTTTATTAATAATTAAAAAAAAAAAAATATGTAAAAAAAATTGGAAAAAAATTTAAAAAAAAAACTATTTCGAAAAAAAAAATTGAAAACAATTTAGAAAAAAAAAATTTTTTTGGAATTTTGGTATATAAGATTCAGCATAACCGAATATACCTCTCTTACTTGTTTTTTTAAGTTTGTAATTTCTACATTTTTCATTTGCGACCCTACAAACTATATATATTCTGGATCGTTATAGATAGCGAAGTCGATATAGCAATGTCCGTCTGTATGTTAAAATCAACTTTCCATAGCCCCCAAATAACTTACATACATGATTCATACATCAATATATCGGGAATTCCCGGCTATTTAAAATCGAGACAATCAGTCCAAAAATGGGTGAGATATAAGGAAAAAACCAGGACACTCTCTATTTATGACCTATTTTTGATCTATATCTGGATTACTAAGTCATTGATATAGACAATATGGATATCCAATAATAGATATTTCAAGGACCTTTGCAACGGCGTATATAAAATATTTTTTACACCGCATTTCTTTTTCACAAAAAATTTTTTTATTATAAAGGTTTTTTTATGACCGATAGATCTTGAAATTGTAAAAGATATTGTGTCTATGACTTTAAAATTTTTAGCTTTTTTTACAAAAATTTGTACAATATAAATTTATTTAAACTATTGGGCCGTGTTAGCTATCCCATCTTTATGCCAATATATGGATTCCGAGCCAAAAGAACTGCTCATCTTTCGAGGCCAATAACGAATCAAGTCAATATCGGATACTTTGTTCCAAAGTGAAGCGCATTCCAGAGTGAACGCTATGCATCGATCGAAACAAATAGTATTGGGACTGGGTAGGGTGTGGACTATAAGGTGGGTGAGGCGAAACTTTCCAACCACTTCATTCTAAATAGTCTTGCCGTGTTTGGGCGTTTTTCGGCAAATTCTGCTTTCAAAAGAATTAGTTGCGTTTCCTTTGATGTTCTGGCAAGATTTCAGGAGTTCATAAAAGATGGGACTCTTTTGATCCCACCAAATACAAAGCATTACTTTAGCTTTATTGTCGATTCGGCTGGTTGGCCGGGCTTCCAATACGATCTCTTACGCTTCGGGTTATTTGTCATCCCAAGTAATGATTTGGTGCAAAAATTATTTTCTTCATCATCTTCATCCAAGGTCTCTCGACTTCAATTCATATGGTGGCCAATTTCCCTGCTTTTGGGTGTATCCTGCTGCTCGCAAACGTTTTAAAATTGCTGCTTAAGTACACGCAGAAAAAAAATATAGTTGAACATTGTTACTGTAACCATTTCAAATTTGTGTATGGTTACTGTAACAATATCAAAATTTTTAACAATATTATAGTCACAGTAACAATATATATGATTGTGGTAACAATAATATGGTTAATTTACGATTCACATGAATATTTCAACCATATATATGGTTACAGTAACCATGTATATGTTTGTGACAACCATTTATATGATGAATAATTTTATCATAATATGTTGTTCTCAGATTATGATATGAGAGCATCATAATATGGTAAGTCCTTCATCATATAAATGGTTGTCACAAACATATACATGGTTACTGTAACCATATATATGGTTGAAATATTCATGTGAATCGTAAATTAACCATATTATTGTTACCACAATCATATATATTGTTACTGTGACTATAATATTGTTAAAAATTTTGATATTGTTACAGTAACCATGCACAAATTTGAAATGGTTACAGTAACAATGTTCAACTATATTTTTTTTCTGCGTGTAGCTTCCAATGATTTTGCAAGCTCTTGTTGAGTTTTACAACAATCTTCATGGTGGCCTGGGCGATTTTTGTCTTCCGTGTCAAAATCACCACTTTTAAACCAAACAAATCATCTCTCGCACGTTAAAACCGATGGAACACATTCACCATAAAAAGTAAAGCGAAACTTCCCGCATATGACGTTTTGTTGACACAAAATTCCACATTTTCGAAGCAAAAAAAACTTTGTTATTTAGACTATAATGTTCAATAACTAAGTGGTAATAAGTGACAGATAAGTACCCTTCAAAATGACATATAAGTTATAAAAAACAGAAACCGCTTTCAAAAGATACGGCATATATTGTAATACAAAAAAGTAAATTTTAATCAAAAAATATTTTTTGTTTGAAAAAAAAAATAAAAAATGTTCTTGACGAAGCGTATTCTGGACAAACAATTTTGGGCCATTTTTTCGAGCATGTCACGAATAACACGAACATTGTTCGCCTTCAAGGCGTCAATTGTTGCTTTGTGACTTTAGATCAAGGGTGCCCAAGCTCTATACTCTTAGTGCTCATTTGTGTTTCTATACTCAAAACAGCACTCAGCACTAGCAATATGAAATACACAAACAACTTTGTCTTGTTAGTTTTATTTGTCGTTCTTAACTTTATACACGCAAGTGCAAAGCAACAACACTTTCGTATGCTTTGCTGGTAAACATTGTCGACAGCGATCATCAATGTAGATTTTGTTTTTGTTTATCGTATGGTATCGTTTAAAAAAGTGTGTATTTTTTTCATTGTTCTTTGTATGTTTTGGTTTTTACAACAAAAAATATTGTATAAAAATTAGTTTTTCTTTAAATGTATTGGTGTTTGCTCTTCCATAAGGAACTTTTGGACACCCCTGCTTTAGAAATAATCAAAAGGTGTCAAATCGCGCCAAGTTATTGCCAAATTTTGATTTCAAGAAATCAAATTTTTGAAAAAATAGGGTCTGAAGATCCCACCAGCGAGTCTGTAGGGTATATTGTGGATAGGTCTCACTCCATATGCACCAATTTTGAGAATCATCGATGAGTGATTTTCAAAGTAAATTGGGATAATTTGGTTGCGTTGTTCAAGCTTCAATCTAAGTATTAATGATAAGCCAGAGTATACTGATCTTAACTGTCAAAAAGTGGGCTGATCTTAAATTTCAAAAGTGGACTCAAACAGTTCGTTTGACAGTTGACACTTTCGTAAGTTTATTTATCTTAAAGTCTACTTTGGTGAAGGATATAAAAGATTAGGCACAGTCGAATATAGCACTAGTTAAAAAAAAAATCTGAATTTTCGAATTTGACTAATTTCTTATTAATTAAACTAAAAAGCTAATAAAATGCCTTAAATGTTAAAAATTTAATTGCTGTTGTAAGTTAAACACGTTTTTATGTATGAAATATACAGGTACTTATTCTCATATTATTTCATTCTTTCATATACTCTTTGTAATTGTAATTTTGTCTCTATTCACAATTATATAAATATAACTTTATAATTAGAGTAAATAAAACACTACTTAAGTTTACGTTTTTTCGACACTTATGCAGGATAATTGTGCCGGAAATAGACTTAAAATCTACCACTAGAGAACCCTAATAGCTTTAGACTCGCAAACTCAAACACAAACACACTTCTACAATTTTATCTCTTTTAACACGGATGTTTTAAGTGCTCAAGAGCTGAACTACAAAGAACTGGCAGCAGAAAATACTACAAGTGAGAAATGGCAAAACGAAAGAAAAGGAAAGAGATTGAAATATTTCAGCTCGTTAAAACGACAAATGTTGGCAATTAAATGTGTAGCAGCATTTAAAAGTAAACATGATGATTTGATGTTGCAAATATTTTTCTGTAGTTCTTATGTAGTTGTTGTACGTATGAGTAAAATAAAAAGGATAATTTGTTTTATAATAAACAACACAACACAACTAACTAAACAACAACCGCTAATGAACGTGTTACAGAGGAAATAACGTGCACGAGTGTTTCTTTTTCCGTTTCAAGGAAAAGTACTAATGTATGTGTTTTGTTTTGTTTTATACATAATTACCAAGTTTCTTTTTTTTTTTTTTTTGTTTTAAACAAACATTATATTTGTGTTAATTGCATTTTCTTTATTTACACAATAAAAAAAGAAACAAAAAACGTTTCTTACATGCTTAAAAAGTTGTGACGATATTTTAAGCCTTGAGTTGTCGTACTTCCCTTTAAATATGAAAATAAATGAATGATTTTGTTTATTTCTCTACACACACTGTGGGTTTATTTGTGTCTTGTGTCCAATAAATTTTCATTTTAATCAGCCTTACAATTTTCTTTTCGTATTTGTTGCTTAATAAACAAATTAGCATTACTAAAGGTTTTGCAAAAACTGCAATTTGATACCTCTTAAAATGTATAAAATTAAAATTTACATGCTATTTTGCATAAGACACTCACTGACTGACTAACTAACTGCCCGACACATCTCAGCAAATCAAACTAAAATGCTTTTGATTAAGTTTTTTGAGGATTAATTGAGGATGTGTGTTTGTGTGTGTGTGTGGTGTAAAATTAGCAACAATTGACGTCAAATTTGAATAAAGTTTAATTGAAGACAATTGTGTATTAAAATCAGGTAAACGAAACATGAGAAGAACTTTTAGATTGCAATGAATGTGTTTAAATAAAAATGAAATTATTGATATAAATGCATTTACCCCTATATTCAAACCTGATTATTAAAGTTATCAAATGGAAAAAGTAATCAATAAATCATTATAAACTTTAATAAGAGTTTTCTGTTTATGGGGTTTAATAATTAGACCATGTTTATTTGTAAAGAAACTTGGTAATGTCTGATTTACATACATTTAATGACTACAAAACCTTGTCTGCATTACTTAAAGCTAGTTTAGTGGGCGATCTTACAGTGGGTGTTTCGAAAAACGACTTTGCATACTAAAGGTTTTCTGCATTACCTTAAATTATCTAGAAAAACTTTGGTAATACCTGATTTACATAATTTTAATGGCTATAACACACAGTCTGCATTACTAAGAGGCAGTTTAATAGACAGTCTTACAGTGGGTGATTCGAAAACGGACTTCGCGTATTAAATACGTCTTGTATTACCTTAAGTACACAAATAAATCTATCTGATCTACATACTTTTAATGTCTACAACATACTGTATTCATTACTGAGAAGTAGTTTGGTAAGCAGTCTTATAGTGGGTATTCTGAAAACAGTCTTTGCATACTACATAGCCTTAAAGTACCCAAGAAAATTTCAGTAATGCCTGATTTACATACTTTTAATGAAGACTATATACTGTTTGCATTACTTAGAGGAAGTTTAGTAGATAGTCTTACTGTGACTGTTTCGAAAACCAATTTTACATAATCAATAGTTCTTGTATTCTCTTAAAGTACCTAGCAAAAACTTGGCAATGTTCGATTTATAGGCGTTTAATGAAAACTTCACACTGTATGCTTTACATAGAGGTACTTTAGTAGATATTGTACAGTAGTTCAAACGTCGCACAGTGGCGGCATTTGAGTTTTTTCGTTGCAAAAATCATAACTTTTGAATCAAATGAGATAATCAAAAAATGTAAAAGGCATATGATAGATAATTGATCAACCTATGAAACCTAAAAGGTGCCTACTTATGGGGTTAGCATAGTTTAAATTTGTGGAAAAATCTATTTTATGGGAAGTAAAATAAAATATTTTAAAAATTTTTTATTTTTTATGTTGTATGTTTCGTTTTAAAGCTTTTACGATTAAAAATTATTCCAGAAAAGATTTAAATTTTTTTTTTATTTAAAATTTTTTTTTTTAAATTTTTTGTAAAATATTCCGAAAAGATTAAAATTTTGTTTAAATTTCTTTTTAATTTTTTTTGTAAAATATTCCTCACAATCAGTAACAGAAGGTATATCTAATGGGTTATATGTCACGGTTATATGTCATAAATTGCCCAAAAATGCATGCAACACATTTTTGGAACCATTTCTTTTTTCAAAATTTTACTTCTAGCTAAAAATGGGGCAAGGACGGGCAGCTAGAAATGTTTTGCATTACGTAAAGAAATAATCAAAGAACTTATTTTGAAAATATATTAAATATATAAATTAATGTTTTCTTTTATTTTCCATTAAAGTTGAGAAATGTTGAAAAAATGGATAGTTGGTAAAAATCGATTTACCTGGACAAACACAAAACAAACAGTACAATATTTTTATTTTTATTCTATTCTTAATAAATATATCTATCAATAATATCAAAAATAATGACAATCCGTTACTTAGTTTTCGAGATACTGTATCTGAAAGCGGACCAAATTACCTAAAAATGGTATGTTTTTTTTGAACACTGAAAAGCGGTGAACTTTGAAGGGCTACATACATTAGCATATTTGAGATCATTGGACAATTTACTGTAAAATTGGTTTATTCAATATTTTTTAGGAGCATATGAAATTTTTGGTTTTGCAACCTCACTTGTTCTACAGGCGCCACTGTGCGTCGTGGTTTGAGACCAAATTATTAGATTTAGGAATTTGTAATCAATTTTCTGTATATATTTAATATAATGTTATATTAGATTATGATGTCTTTATAAAGATTGTATTTATGAAACAAAAAGTCGTATTTATGAAACAAAAAGTCGATGTTTGATTTTTGGTAAATTATGAACATTTTTGACATTTATTGGAAAACTTATTATACCCTTCACCATGAGTGGCAAGGGTTTGTCATTCCGTTTGTAATTTCTACATTTTTCATTTGCGACCCCACAAAATATATATATTCTGGATCGTTATAGATAGCAAAGTCGATATAGTCATGTCCGTCTGTATGTTGAAATCAACTTTCCGTAGCCCCCAAATAACTTACAAATATAATTGATACATCAATATATCGGGAATTCTTCCGGCACGATCGGTATTTAAAATCGAGAAAATCGGCCCACAAATGGCTGATATATAAGGAAAAAGTCGGAACAACCTCGATTTTTGGTTTATTTTTGATCTATATCTGGATTACTAAGTCATTAATATAGACAATATGGATATCTATTGATAGATATTTCAAGTCCGTTGCAACGATGTATATAAGGCTATAATAGTAATTTGGACCTACAATGGGTCAAAATTGGGAAAAATATTTTTTAACCCGAATTTTTATTTTACCAAAAAAATTTTTTTTTCATTAACATTTTTTCACTAATAAATTTAAAAAAAAAAAATTAAAAAATTACAAAAAAAAAAATTGGAAAAAAATTAAAACAAAACAATTTTGAAAAAAAAAATTTTTTTTAAATTTTGAAAAAAAATTTTAATTTTGTTTACCTAAAAATATTTAAAATTTTTATTTTAAAGTATAATTTGGTGAAGGGTATATAAGATTCGGCACAGCCGAATATAGCTCTCTTACTTGTTAAATTTTAGGTCTTCTTTTTTTCCATGGCATTTTTAAAATATTTAAACTTTTCTTACATTATTGAAAAGATGACACAATTTTCTTTCTTTAATATACAATATAAGTTTTTCTTCGGCACTTGTCATGTTATGGGAACAAAAATAACCTCTGATACTAGTTTCAAAGTGGTCAACTTTGAGCTCTTAGAGCTTTCCCTGTGTTTAAACTTAACAGCTTTACAAACAATATTATGAAAGTTTAACCCCTGATCTCTGATATTAAGAGTTTTGTACAAATCGTATTAGTATTTTAGTAAAAACAAACTTTACTTGGGTTACAACTATTCGGGAAAACATGAAGAGACATGCAAAAACAGGAATAACTTGCATAACTCAAATTACTATGTCTGATAATATTATTAAACAGAAGAGACAATTTTCTTTCTTGCAGAGATGGTAATCAGTAGTTTAGTAATAACGAACTTGCTTGGGTTGCAACATTTTATTTAACAATCTGCTCTATTCAGGTCCAGAGCCTTCCGAATTAGACCTATTTTTTATGTAAATTTCAACTTTATGCCAAATTATCTGTAAACTCATACTTGCTTTGCAGAAATTAAAACCTTTTTTAACCAATAACCAGTACCGTCAACAAAGTCAAAAATCTATTAAATACTATTTTTGGGATTTTTATAACGTTTGTTTGGGAATTGTGGGATTCTCAATAACACATCTCAAATTTCTTTCTCAGTTTTGTATTTTGAATAAAAATGTGTATATAACTGCAGAATTTCATTAAAAACAATTCATAAGGAAAACTTTAATTGTATTTTAAAAATTAAAAATTTTCAAAAAAATCAGCTAAATTTTTTATTTCCAAATTTTTGCAAAAAGTCGTCTATAAATTTTTTAATTCTTAAATATTTTATACATTTTTGATATAAAGACACAATTTCCTCAAAGTTGATGTATAATATGTATATCTTATCTTTTCCGCTTTTAATTGTATTTCCCCCACTGTGCGAGCCCCATAAACTAGACTATAGTGTGGTGTACTATCAATTAGAGCGTTTCCGGATGAGAATCTAGTGCATCTGTGTTTATTAAGATTTCCAAACATTTTCACAAAATCTAAGAATATGTTATTGTAAAAATAAGAACAGGAATAACCCTGAATAAATCAAATTTCTGAATGTCTGAATAAAATCTCAAATATGTGGGGAAATCATGTGATTTAAGTTTTGGTATCATTTGGCCCAATAATTTTTCTTAACTTTAATTGAATTTTTTATTTTACTTATTTGGTTAAACCGAAAAAAAAACAAAAAACCCACAACTTAAATCTTTGAAAAATTGCTTAAAATAAAATGGCATAGAAAAAAGCACATGATACCAAACGGTATCAAATTTCAGGCAGACGTTGTTTTATACAAAAAAATTCTGTTACAAACTTTTGGTTTTGTACATCCCCCTACCTTTTCTACTCCCACTTTCTGTTATTTTTACTACAAGAAAACATTTGTTAATATTACATTTAAACCAGTAATTTTTGTTTTTTATTACATTAATGTATGTAAAAAAGAAAGAAATAAAAATAAATTTTTATAAAATAAAACAAGAGCCACTTGTACATTAAAATATATTATGAGTTTCCCCTGAAGAGCTTAAGCGCTGCTCTGGCATTAGCCAACCAGACGTATGGAAAGACTGAAAGACAGACAGTCACTCAGTCAGTCAGTTTGTTTGCTGTGAGTTTGGTGTGTTAAATTTAACAAACACCCTTGTCAATTTTGTTACAAAACAGTTTGGCAGTTATGTCATTTATGTTGGCTAAAGAAAAATCTACAAATCTTACCTTCTTCAAAAAAAAACTAAGAAATAAAATTTAACTTGTTGTGGTTTCCTGTACTTAACAAATAAATTACTAAAAAAAAAACACTGTATTAAAGGTAATTTCATAAAGTCAAAATTTCTGTAGTTTTGCTATAAAATTCCATTACATATCATGGTTTTAGCGTAAAATTTCATAAAATAAAAAAGAAAAACATCCCAAAGTTTGCTACTTAGGTGGTTGAAAGGAAAAAATACATGGCAAAAATGTTTTGTTTTTGTGTGTGTGTGTGTGAAATGACAGTAACACGTGTTTGAAAATTGACATGTATGAATATTGTTTGTTAAATCTAAATTAAATTCAAAGTATCAAGTGTCAAAATTATTGTTAACAATTACATTAAAATTACTTTTTCTTTTTTTTTAACTTAAACAACAGGTTCACTTTATTTTCCGTTTTGAAAATAATACTCATATCTCAAGAAATTTGTTTTGAAAAATCTCCAAGGATTTGACAACAATGAAATTCTTGTAGCAGTGTCATGTGCAGGTTAAATGTAAGAGAAGTAGTAAAGTGTCTGGAAATGGGCTAGCATTTGACATACAGTTTACACAGGGAATGTAAAATTTGAAACAAATTAAATAAAAGTTCACACGCTTACAGAAATGAAGTAAATTTGATACCCAAATCAACTGTTTTTCAAGTTAGGTGAGATTCATTTTTGAAATAATTTATTTTTTGGTGAGAAAAATTGATCAGGTTTGCTTACATAGCTTTAAATTTATTTAATTGTGAAATCTATAACTGTGGAATGCGTAGAATAAAAAGGTATGCATACTTTTAGGCTTATTACTTTGTTTACAAGCAGCAGATCACACATATTTGCCAGAATTAGCGATTTGTTTTTGGGAACAGACTTTTTGTTTTTTTGGGGACAGAAAATAACGGTTTTAAAAATATAATGAAAGATCTACCTACATATATTGTACATACATTTTTAATTGGATGTATCTAATATGCTGTTTGGTGAAATATTTCGCATACATAAGATATCACTACTAATTTTACATATAATCTCTATTCATTTGCCTATGATGCAATCAAACTTAAATTTCTACAAAAATATTACAAATTCTTAAGCATTTTGGTTGAAAAACAAAAAAAAAAAATTTTTTAATAACTTATATGTCATTTTGAAGCATATCTATCATTTATTCTCACAGTAGCGGTATTCAGTGTTTGGTGCGTTTTAGGTTTCAATTGTTTAGATTAGGGGGATTGGGGATTTTTTCTTGAAGTTGGGGATGAAAATTTGGATTTGGGGATATGGGGATTTGATGCGGATGTTAACTATATTTCAGGGATTTTTAGGGGAATTTCAAAAATGAAATTATTTCTTTTATTTGTTATTTTATTTTATAAATTAAAGCAATTAATATAGAATACTAGCTGACCCGGCAAACGTTGTTCTGCCATACAAAAAATAA
Source organism: Calliphora vomitoria (assembly GCA_942486065.2). NCBI lineage: Eukaryota > Metazoa > Arthropoda > Insecta > Diptera > Calliphoridae > Calliphora > Calliphora vomitoria. Next base: position 128,813,440 of record OW818030.2, read on the forward strand.
CCCCCATATTCATAAAAAAAAATTAAATTTAAATAATGTTTTAAAGGAAAATTTCCATAAAAAATTTGATTTGAATAAGGCCTTAAGTGAGTGCGAATGGGATCTATGCCAGCAAGTAGATTGTACCGCTGCAGACGATGACCGTTGAATTATTTGGATAATATTCATATCCAAATAACTTCAAAATACTGAAATCAGGATTAAAAAAGAAGTGAGTGGGAGTAGGATGCTGAAAATTTGGCAATATAAGTTTTTTTATGTCAAATGAAGAGAAATACAAACAAAAAATGTTCGCAAAAAAAATGCAAAAAACATTTTTCTGGATAGGGTCACCATAATGACCTGGCGGTATGAAATATACTTTACGACCTATTCTCATACCTATTAAATATACATACAAAATTTCATAAAAATCGGTTGAGCCGTTTCGGAGGAGTTCAAACACAAACATTGTGACACGAGATTTTTATATATTAGAAGAAGATAGAAATTAATTTTAGTTTCATAAGTAAAGCAGCGAATGTTTTTACTGAATTATGAAATGTGAAGGCAAAATACTGATCTCAAAAATATGTATTACTAGCTTGACCCGGTGCGCTTCGCTACCCCTGTCGTAGTCTATGTTGGAAATTTCAATAAAATCGTTTCGGCCGTTTAGTATTTATTTTTTAAGAACTAAAGGTTTTAATTGCAAATAACTTTTAAACTGCCTTACCAATTTTTACACTATTAGTCTCATAGTAATCCTAAAAATCCTTTTACTATGAACTACCATATGTACTCAATACAGTTTTGTTATGGATTTCTCACTGTTATAAAGTTCAGAATACGGGTATAAATATGAAATATCGTTTGTGCCAAATTTATTTTAATTCAATGCATTAGTTTTTTCTTTGATATATTTTAATATATATATATTAACGAAAAAAAATAGTTTTTATTGTTGAATTTTGTATTTTTTTACGTTTAACTAAAATCCCGAAAAATCTCGAAATCACGAAAAATCCCGGAATGCCGAAAAATCCCGGGGTCCCGAAAAATCCCGGGATCCCGGGATTTACATTTCTAAAATCCCGAATCCCGGGATTTGTAAAACCCAGTCCCGTTTGGCATCCCTAGCTATGACGATGTTTTCATCAGCACTGATTAGTCAGCACTGACGATGTTTACATCAGTGCTGATTAATCAGCTATGACGATGTTTTCATCAGCACTGATAAGTCAGCACTGACGATATTTACATCAGTGCTGATTAATCAGCTATGACGATGCTTTCATCAGCACTGACAATGTTTTCATCAGCACTGACTTTGTTTTCATCGGCACTGACGATGTTTAAATCAGCACTGACGATGTTTTCATCAGCACTGACGATGTTTTCATCAGCACTGACGATGTTTTCATCAGTACTGACGATGTTTTCATCAGCACTGACTTTGTTTTCATCAGCACTGACGATGTTTTCATCAGCACTGACGATGTTTTCATCTGCACTGATTAGTCAGCACTGACGATATTTACATCAGCACTGACGATGTTTTCATCAGCACTGATTAGTCAGCACTGACGATGTTTAAATCAGCACTGACGATGTTTTCATCAGTACTGACGATGTTTTCATCAGCACTGACTTTGTTTTCATCGGCACTGACGATGTTTAAATCAGCACTGACGATGTTTTCATCAGCACTGACGATGTTTTCATCAGTACTGACGATGTTTTCATCAGCACTGACTTTGTTTTCATCAGCACTGACGATGTTTTCATCAGCACTGACGATGTTTTCATCTGCACTGATTAGTCAGCACTGACGATATTTACATCAGCACTGACGATGTTTTCATCAGCACTGATTAGTCAGCACTGACGATGTTTAAATCAGCACTGACGATGTTTTCATCAGTACTGACGATGTTTTCATCAGCACTGCCGATGTTTTACATCAGTACTGACGATGTTTTCATCAGCACTGATTAGTCAGCACTGACGATGTTTAAATCAGCACTGACGATGTTTTCATCAGCACTGACGATGTTTTCATCAGCACTGACTTTGTTTTCATCAGCACTGACTTTGTTTTCATCAGCACTGACTTTGTTTTCATCAGCACTGACGATGTTTTCATCAGCACTGACAATGTTTTCATCAGCACTGACTTTGTTTTCATCAGCACTGACGATGTTTAAATCAGCACTGACGATGTTTTCATCAGCACTGACGATGTTTTCATCAGCACTGACGATGTTTTCATCAGCACTGACTTTGTTTTCATCAGCACTGACGATGTTTTCATCAGCACTGACAATGTTTTCATCAGCACTGACTTTGTTTTCATCAGCACTGACGATGTTTTCATCAGCACTGACAATGTTTTCATCAGCACTGACTTTGTTTTCATCAGCACTGACGATGTTTAAATCAGCACTGACGATGTTTTCATCAGCACTGACGATGTTTTCATCAGCACTGACGATGTTTTCATCAGCACTGACGATGTTTTCATCAGCACTGACAATGTTTTCATCAGCACTGACTTTGTTTTCATCAGCACTGACGATGTTTAAATCAGCACTGACGATGTTTTCATCAGCACTGACGATGTTTTCATCAGCACTGACGATGTTTTCATCAGTACTGACGATGTTTTCATCAGCACTGACTTTGTTTTCATCAGCACTGACGATGTTTTCATCAGCACTGACGATGTTTTCATCAGCACTGATTAGTCAGCACTGACGATATTTACATCAGCACTGACGATGTTTTCATCAGCACTGACGATGTTTAAATCAGCACTGACGATGTTTTCATCAGTACTGACGATGTTTTCATCAGCACTGACGATGTTTTACATCAGTACTGACGATGTTTTCATCAGCACTGATTAGTCAGCACTGACGATGTTTTCATCAGCACTGACGATGTTTTTATCAGCACTGATTAGTCAGCACTGACGTTGTTTTCATCAGCACTGACGATGTTTAAATCAGCACTGACGATGTTTTCATCAGCACTGACGATGTTTTCATCAGTACTGACGATGTTTTCATCAGCACTGACTTTGTTTTCATCAGCACTGACGATGTTTTCATCAGCACTGACGATGTTTTCATCAGCACTGATTAGTCAGCACTGACGATATTTACATCAGCACTGACGATGTTTTCATCAGCACTGATTAGTCAGCACTGACGATGTTTAAATCAGCACTGACGATGTTTTCATCAGTACTGACGATGTTTTCATCAGCACTGACGATGTTTTACATCAGTACTGACGATGTTTTCATCAGCACTGATTAGTCAGCACTGACGATGTTTAAATCAGCACTGACGATGTTTTCATCAGCACTGACGATGTTTTCATCAGCACTGACTTTGTTTTCATCAGCACTGACTTTGTTTTCATCAGCACTGACTTTGTTTTCATCAGCACTGACGATGTTTTCATCAGCACTGACAATGTTTTCATCAGCACTGACTTTGTTTTCATCAGCACTGACGATGTTTAAATCAGCACTGACGATGTTTTCATCAGCACTGACGATGTTTTCATCAGCACTGACGATGTTTTCATCAGCACTGACTTTGTTTTCATCAGCACTGACGATGTTTTCATCAGCACTGACAATGTTTTCATCAGCACTGACTTTGTTTTCATCAGCACTGACGATGTTTTCATCAGCACTGACAATGTTTTCATCAGCACTGACTTTGTTTTCATCAGCACTGACGATGTTTAAATCAGCACTGACGATGTTTTCATCAGCACTGACGATGTTTTCATCAGCACTGACGATGTTTTCATCAGCACTGACGATGTTTTCATCAGCACTGACGATGTTTAAATCAGCACTGACGATGTTTTCATCAGCACTGACGATGTTTTCATCAGCACTGACGATGTTTAAATCAGCACTGACGATGTTTTCATCAGCACTGACGATGTTTTCATCAGCACTGACTTTGTTTTCATCAGCACTGACGATGTTTAAATCAGCACTGACGATGTTTTCATCAGCACTGACGATGTTTTCATCAGCACTGATTAGTCAGCACTGACGATATTTACATCAGCACTGACGATGTTTTCATCAGCACTGACGATGTTTAAATCAGCACTGACGATGTTTAAATCAGCACTGACGATGTTTTCATCAGCACTGACGATGTTTTACATCAGTACTGACGATGTTTTCATCAGCACTGATTAGTCAGCACTGACGATGTTTTCATCAGTAGTGACGATGTTTTCATCAGCACTGACGATGTTTTCATCAGTACTGACGATGTTTTACATCAGCACTGATTAATCAGCTATGACGATGTTTTCATCAGCACTGACGATGTTTTCATCAGCACTGACGATGTTTTCATCAGCACTGACGATGTTTTCATCAGTACTGACGATGTTTTACATCAGCACTGATTAATCAGCTATGACGATGTTTTCATCAGCACTGACGATGTTTTCATCAGCACTGACGATGTTTAAATCAGCACTGACGATGTTTTCATCAGCACTGACGATGTTTTCATCAGTACTGACGATGTTTTCATCAGCACTGACAATGTTTTCATCAGCACTGACTTTGTTTTCATCAGCACTGACGATGTTTTCATCAGCACTGACGATGTTTTCATCAGCACTGACGATGTTTTCATCAGCACTGACGTTGTTTTCATCAGCACTGACGTTGTTTTCATCAGCACTGACGATGTTTTCATCAGCACTGACGATGTTTTCATCAGTACTGACGATGTTTACATCAGTGCTGATTAATCAGCTATGACGTTGTTTTCATCAGTCCTGGTTAGTCAGCTCTGAGGATATTTACATCAGTTCTGATTAATCAGCTATGACGATGTTTTCATCAGCACTGATTAGTCAGCACTGACGATGTTTTCATCAGCACTGACGATATTTACATCAGTGCTGATTAATCAGCTCTGACGATGTTTTCATCAGCTCTGATTAGTCAGCACTGACGATATTTACATCAGTGCTGATTAATCAGCTATGACGATGTTTTCATCAGCACTGATTAGTCACCACTGACGATATTTACATCAGCACTGAACTTTTGAGCCTGTATGTTTTTGAACCTGCATTGGCTTTAACTTTTCGTACCAAATAGTCCGAGCACTGAGCTAACCAGGCTGCTTTCCTACCGGATGTGTTGGGAGCTTTTTTGAAAATGCTTTCTATTTGTTTGACTTAATAAACATCATGTGAACCGTTCCTTCTACCTGAACCAGGTTTTCTATCAACTTGCAAGTTCTCCCTGTACTGTTGAATAATATTGGAAACAGTTTGACGGCAGACCTTTGATTGTTTGGCCAACTTTTTGTAGGACCAAGTTGGGTTTTGTTGAAAATATTTAATAATTTTAGTACGCACTTTTTTCTAGTCACTCATTTTAAACAGATTAACAACAAATGAACATAATTGTCATTAGACATAATAGGTAACTTGATCAAAAAAAAAAAAAAAAAAATCAAATAATACTTGGGTTAAAAGTTTTAATGAAAAACGTGTGTTAAGAATTTTTCGATCTCAGCCCTTATGAGCTGCTGAAATATGGTCAGACTATCACAGGGAACCTAGCTAACAATGCTCAATACTTTAAATAGATTTATATTGTACAAATGTTACAAAATAAAAACGAAACATTTAAAACAATTACGCATTTTTAAATTTCGGGTGTCTCCTACCCACTTCATAGCTGCTGATGTATCTAATTTTTTACCTCTATGAAATATGCTGATTTCTTTTAGCTTTAATGAGCTTTTAACCAAAATCCCAAAATCCAAGCAAGTTTTCAAAAAATTATTAAAAAATCGTACAAAAATCTATATGTAATTGATTCGTTTTACATACCACTATAAAAATAGCTAGCTAATTCAATAACTATACTCAAAATTGAGCATCTGTTTGAATCTTAAATATTTAATTGTACATTTTTACTCTTACATATGAACATTGCCATAAAATAAGGTGTAATTTTCCCATAAAAAAAAAAAAAAAAACTCTTCAACTACTTGCCACCACCCACTTCATAAAACTTAATAAGCTGCTACTTTCCTCATGTCTAATAATAAAATACAGTAATACTTTATAATTTTTCTATTAAACAGACGCATGATTAAACAATTTGTCAAATAAAATCGGTCTAATAGGCCATGACTGACTCCAGCTATCCCCTTTACACAATTGTGGTGGCTGCTGCTGTTCAAATCGTAAATAATTTGATCTATTGCCCAAAAAAAAAAAATAAAAATAAACCTTAAGGCATTCCATAAGTTAGAAAACAGGAGAAGGCAGCCCTTCTAAACAATTGCCAGCTATATCTATTTATTATCATGCATTAAGTTGTTAAAATAGTTGCTGAGTATTTGGAATTTAATATTCATGAAACCAATATTTAAGCCCGCGGCCAAGAAGCAAAAAAAAAGAAAGGGGTGGTAGCAGTTGGTTTTTCGTTTACCAAATTTCAGTGCGCCTTAGCACAATGGGTTGAAATTGTGGATAATTGCATTTGGTGAAATAATCCTTTAATGCCACTCTCTGATGTCGCTGCCACAATGATGATGTTGAATGAAGTTTCTTGTTATTCCTAAAATGTTCATTTAATGGAAATAAAAAGGGTGTTCCTTGCTGGTTGTTGGTAGCAAACATCAAAAACTGCTTGTGGTTAGCCTCACATATAAACACACACTCACACAGATTGGTATAAAAGGAAGGGGTAGGGGGCATTAAAGAGTTTGTTGGCTGAAAATACGCTTAAAATTAACACATCTGTTCTCTTATATGCTGTTCGCTCTTACATGCTTTAGTTCATTACACTTGAACTGCATTTGCTGCCACAGGATCTCATTGTTGTTGTTATTATTCTTGTGTAAACGAAGTGTTGTTGTTTGTATATTTTTTTCTAAGCGTTTTTTACACAATTTTAACAATTACCATTTGTTTGTGTGTAAAACCAACCTCAAATGTGTGTGTGTGTTTTTTTGTTTGTTTGTTTGTTTAAGTGAAATAATGATGATGTTTTCCATTCACTTGTTGTAATTATTTTGAACACATACTGTTGGTAATTGTAACAACTTATAGTCCTTGTTGTGAAGGATGGTGATGTTGTGATTTTAAAGGATGTTTGCTAATAATGCTTTATCATGAAGACAATTGATAGTTGTTTGTTTGTTTGTTTCAGTTGGTTTCATACTCAAATAAATATTGAAATGATATTTTATTTAGCTTGAGGTGTTTGTTGCAATTGTTGTTTCCATATGTCATGATCGGACAGACTCAGAGGAAAACTAGTTTGAAGGCTCATTTTCTTTTGTAACTTTCTAAATTATGAAAAAACATAATTTTTTTGGAAACTTTGTAAAGTTAAAAGGTGGCGAAGACTTGGCTATATTTTTGCTTTTAAAGGAGTTAAACGTTAGTTTTAATATTAATTCCTACCACTTTACATTTAGATCTCGAAACTACTGCTCGATCTATACTGAAGTAATAAACGCATAAGTACAAGCTGTGAAATACTTCTGTGTTTGAATATAAAAATTTAAAAACAATAAAAAAAATTTTATGAATTCCAAGCTGAAAATTTAACACAAACAAATTAATGTGTCCAAAAGTCGACAAAAGTTTTGATTTACTTAGATATGTTGGAAACTTTATAAAGTTGAAAACTGGTGAAAGCTTTTAAGGGGTTAAAGGTTAAACATGGGACTATTTTAAATAACAAGTTTTAATATTAATCCCTACTATGTTTATTTTACATTTAGATGTTCTAAACTACTGCTCGATCTATACTGAAGTTATAAATGTATACAAGTATAAGTTGCGAAAAATCTTTTTCCTACCGAACTTTCTTCGAATATCGAGACTTCTGTTTGATCAAATTCAAGCTGAAAATTTAAAAGTGATGATTTACTTAGATTTTTATTCCCTTCACCGTGAGAGGTAAGGATTGTCATTGCGTTTGTAATGTTTACATTTGCGAACACAAAAAGTATATACATCAGCAGCAAAAACAAGGTGTCGATGTTCTCAACTAAAATGAAAGTTTAGCTTGTTTGAGGAGACTATTCCTCAAAATGTTTGTTCTGACTTCAATATTTAGTGAGCTGGATCGAAGCATAAAAATATCCTTTTTTAAGGTTTTTTATAATTTTGTTCATATTTCTCTTAACGTTAACATGTGAAATATTGATATCATATGAAAGGTTCATGAAAAAAGTGTTAATTCCCGTATCTGAATTCTCGTAATAGTCTAAAAATATTCAAAGTTTGACAAAAATATTTGAAGTTTTTTTTAGAATTATGTATTTTAAATTAAGGACTGAGATCGTAAAACTCATAACACACGTTTTTCATTAAAACTTTTAACCCAAGTATTATTTGATTTTTTTTTATCAAGTTACCTTTGTAAAGCATGTCAGTTATTATGTTTAATGTAAATTATGTTCATTTGTTGTTAATCTGATTAAAATGAGTGACTAGAAAAAAATGGGTACTAAAATTATTAAATATTTTCAACAAAACCCAACTTGGTCCTACAAAAAGTTAGCCACACAATCAAAAGTCTGCTATCAAACTGTTTCCAATGTTATAAAACAGTACCGGGAGAACTTGGTTCAGGTAGAAGGAATGGTCCACATGATGTTTCTAAAGCCAAAAAAATAGAAAGCATTTTCAAAAGAGCTCCCAATACCTCCGGTAGGAAAGCAGCACGGTTAGCTCAGTACTCGGACTTTTTGGTACGAAAAGTTAAAGTCAATGCAGGTTTAAAAGCCTACAAGGCTATAAAAAGTTCCTGAAAGGAACTCTGCTAAAAACAACAGAGGACGGAAATTGAAATCAATGGATGACGAAATGTGCGTATGGAACATTTTTCGCAGCTTCTGGGTAAATTTGTTTATGTTGCAGATGTTCGAGGGAATGCTGAAGAAAAGTTAAGGACCCAAAAGCACACAAAATGTCCCAAAAAGTTCTTGGTATGGCAAGCAATATGCAGTTGCTCCAAAAAAGCCAAACATTTGTTACAAAGGATTCTTTAAATATCGAAATTTACTTCAAGGAATGGTTACAAAAAAGGATGTTTCCATTCATAAGACTTCATAATGTCTCCATTTATTTTTGGCGTGATTTGGCATACTGTCTCTATGTAAGCAAGGTCTTGAGTGGAACAAGAACAATAATGTGATATTTGTACCAAGAGAGGTAATTCCTCCAAACTGCCTGGAGCTGAGTCCAGTGGAGAGATATTGGGCTCTTGTTAAAAGAGAATTGAAGAGCACAAAAAAGGTGTCCAAAAGTGTGGTAGATTTTAAACCGAGATGGACAACCTGTTCGAACAAAGTGACATAAAGCACTATAAAAACCATAATGGAAGAGTTTTCGAAAAAGGTTCAAAATTTCATCATTAGTGATTAGAACTATAAAAATAATATTTTTTTTTTGTAAATTGGAACAATAATTACAATCAAATAAAAAAATATTCAAAACTGCAAGTTTAGTGGTTTCATTTTTATTAAAATATATGTTTGTTAAACATTTTTTGATCTCAGTCCTTAATCCAAAAATATTCGATGTTTGGTAATAATTGACAAAAAAATTAAGTTTTTTTTAAATTTTGACATAGAATTATTTAATTTTTAATAGTTTAATTCACTTAAAAATGTGGGATTTAAAATAGATGGCGTATCTTTTGAACGCGGTTTGTCCGGTCTGAAGTGATCATTTTGACACGGAAGACAAAGATCGCCCAGGCCAGCCAAAAAAGTTTAAAGACCAAGAATTGGAGGCATTACTCCATGAAGATTGTTTTCAAACTCAACAAGAGCTTACAAAATCATTGGAGGCTACTCAAGCAGCAATTTCAAAACGTTTGCAAGCAGCTGGATTCATTCAAAATCTGGGAAAAAATACGAATTGAAGCCGAGACGATTTTGCATGTCCGAAACGATGCTTAAACGCTATAAAAGAAAATCATTTTGTGACGAATCATCACTTGCGATGATAAATGAATCAACTGCAATAATCTGAAGCCCGGCCAACCAGCCGAATCGACAACAAAGTCAAATATCCATGACGATAAGGTAATTCTCTGTATTTGGTGGAAGTAAAAGGGGTATGAGCTGCTGAAATCTAACCAGACCATCACAGGGAACCTTTATCGAACACAACTGATTCGTTTGAAGCGAACATTGGCCGAAAAACACCCAGAATATGGGGCCAGACATGAAACTGTAATATTACATCATGACAACACTCGGCCACATGTTGCAATACCTGTTAAAAAATATTTAGAAAGAAGTGGTTTGGAAGTTTTGCCTCACCCGCTTTATAGTGCAGATCGTGCTTCTGGAAGGGAACTACCATTTGTTTCGATCGATGCAGAACGCTCTTTCGGGGATGATTCGCTCTAGGCATTAAAAGATGAGCAGCTCATTTGGCTCGGCATCTATATGGTGCCAGAAACATGGAAAAAGTTCATAGCTAACAATGGCCAATAGCTTGAATAAATTTAGATCGAACAAATGTTTAAAAATAAATGCAAAACATTTTTAATAATTCCGCAGTTTTAAGTCATACACCCAATACTATTTGTTGATCAGAAATGTTTGGTATTGAACATGTTCAAAATTGGTCAAGTAGAAACGGAGTTATGGACCAAAATATGAGACAACCTCCAAAAATGTTTATAATTTCCAAAATATTTTTTGCAATATTTTTTATTATATTGCAGACGGTTGAAATTTAAATTTGAAATTTTGCAAACAGAAAAATTTCTGTTGAAAACGGTAAGAATCGGTCCATATTTTCTCCCAGCATCCATATAAACATCTTCTTGGAATTTGGCTCTATGATACATAAATGTCCATAGAATAGTAGTACTTATTGAAAATATGCAACATCTGATAAATAAAATATGTACATAAATGTTAAAATGTACAAAAATAGGTGTCAGTATGATATTGATTGCGGTGATATAAGATTCGGCAAAGCTGAGTATAACACTCTTACCATATACTCAAAAAAGTTACACATATGAGTGTTGGTTTTTGTTTTCACATAGTTCTTTTTACTAATACATTCGTGGTGAGGTTTTTAACAACTGAGTTAGGTCTTTGACAGCAGAGTTTCCGCTCTATGTATATTTCTCAACATTATCCGATTTCACTAAAATTGTCTGCAATTGGTTTGAAGATGACAGAGAACAATTTTAGAACTTGCGGTCTCCGAAAATTTAAAGGGCCAACCTAATGCTTTTATTTTCTAGATCCTGACAAATTTGGCGGACAGTTCTATAAAAGCCTGAGAATGGTAATTTGTATACATTTCCATTTATAATAGGAATAAAATTTCTTTTCACTTTTGAATATCTTTAGATATACTTAGATTACGATATTTCATTTCTCATTTAATATTTCCACTTGAGTTACTTCCCTCTTGATATTCTTTCTCAGTAAACTTCATTTGTTAGATTAAGGGCAATTTGCAAACAAACTCCTTAATGCATGTGTTAGTTTTTCCTCAACTAATGAGACAATTAGCTTTACGATTTGTGTTTGTTTTATGCATGACAATAAGATAAATTAACATTTTTTTCATTTTTCCCCAAATACAACTAAACAAGGACATAAACACACACACACACACACAGAAAATCAAATATTCTTGAATTAGTCTAGATAGATATGTATGTATGTATGCAAGGGAACATCCTGTTTTTCTTGTCGATACTGTTTTTGTGTGAGTGAGTGTGTGTGTGCTGTTTCCGTTTCCTGTAGACATGTTATTGTGTGGAAAATAAATGAAACTTATAAAACAAATGTTACCATACATAATTTTACTTTACTTTACTAACTTGTCTAAGCCTGTCTCTCTGTGTTGTTTTGGGGCAAAATTTTTCTAATCAAAATTCAAATTTTCTTTCTTTATTTCATTTCGCTTTGTTTTATTTTTATCATCATCTTACTACTACTAGCTTTTGCTCCTTAGAGTGTGGAATACGTATACATACACAATCTTGATATGTATGTAAATATTGTAAATGTAATCATCATCATCATTTCTCTATACATTTACATACTCTTGTATATTAAATACATAAAATGTGTTTATGTAGCAATAAATTGAATTGTTAGCCTTAAGTATGTATGTTTGTATGTATGTATGTATATGGTAATATTGTACATATTTGTTAGTGGAATGTAAATGAATGTAACAATAAAAATCTATCTAAAAGGGCTTCATAATGCTTTTGTTTTATAAAATAATACAATCAACTTGAGACCTTATATACACACACTCTTACATTCATAAATACATACATATTTACTCTACAGCTGTAATGTATAAATGTATATTACGGTGGCCCTTGGTAAGCACTTTTTCGATTTTCGCTGCTCCCAAGGTATAAACTTGTTATATGTCATGAGCAAAATCGGTTAACGTTTAGAGGTTACACATTTAATTTGCAAAAAAATAATGTAAAACTTAAATATTGAAACAAAAATGTAAAAAAACAGAAAATTTCACAAATATCTCAAAACCTATTTTACATTTTTAAAAATTTTTTTAAACGACCCAACATACCCAACATTCAGTAATCAAACTACAATACAACTTGAGAATAAGCTTATATTAATAGTGGGTTTTAAGCCTTTCTTAATTTCATTTATAATAATGTATATAAAATATGAATTCACAAGCAGTTTTTAACAATGCTTTAGAAAACCTTATTATACACAACTGTTTCTAAAGTATTGAAAAGAAAATATTGAGAAAGTCCTGTTGTACCGTTACATGTTGTTTGAGCAAAAATTGTTGAAAGAGTTTTGCATGGAAATTTCATGCAAAATAGTTGGTAATAATATAATAAATATATAAATAATAAAAAAAAATAAAAATGCATAATAAATATAAAAAAAGTGTTAGAAGACAAACTATAGAAGTAACTGATCTTCTTTTAAATAATAAAATCACCAAATAATATATTATTTGTGAAGCTTATTCTACAATTATATGAAAAAGCTTATAAAAATATTGAGACGAATAAGCTTTGAATACAATATTATTTTCGTAAGCTTATTATACAATTACAAAGATAAGCTTATACTAATCATGCATATATAATATTTTCACCAGGGTTCCGTTTTGATTTTTCTACAATTGTTACGATAGCCTTTTTCAATATATTCTAAAGTCTTTTTCAAGCTTAAGGCTTGTGTTGGTAAGCTTATTATAATATTTTTCTCTAGTCATTTGGTTTGTTGTGGAAATTTCAAAAAAAATTCAAAAAGTTGTTTTTGATTCTAATCACCACTAAATGAGGATTAAGAAGACAAATGTTCACTGTAGTACCTATTATGGGTTGGCGTAGGGTCAGAATTTCTAGAAACTTTACTAAAAATAGCAAATTTCTAGGAACTACTAAAAACAAAAAAAAAAATTTCAACTTTACTATAAATTAGAAATTTACTATTAATAGCAAATTTAGTATAAATTGGAAATTTGTTGAAACTTTACTATAAATAACAAAACTCTAGAAAATTTAATATAAATAGCTTACTCTTTACATTAAACAATACATTTTTAAAAAATTTACTAAAAATAGCAAAAATTTACTATTAATAGCAAATTTAGTAGAAATAACAAATTTGTTAGAAACTTTACTAAAATAGGAAATTTCTAGAAACCTTACTATAAATAGCAAATTTACTATTAATAGAAAACTATAAATTGGAAATTAATAGAAAATTTATAGTAAATTTATAGAAACTTTACAGTAAATAGCTAATTTTTATAAAGTTTACTATAAATAGCAAATTTCTACAAAATCTTAAATTAAATATTAAGTGTATGAATTGAAAATGCTAGAATTTTTTTTCAAATTTTTAGCATTTATTTTGAAACATTTGTACAATATAAATTTATTCAAAGTATTGGCCAATGTTAGCTATGACCTTTTCCCATCTTTCCGGCAACATATGAATTCCGAGCCGAAAAATCTGCTCATCCTTTGAGGGAAATAACGAATCAAGTTAATTTCGGATACTCTGCGAGACCGTTCTGCATCGAAACAAATAGTAGTTCTGGACGGGTTATGGTCTGGACTATAAATCGGGTGAGGCAAAACTTCCCAAGCACTTCTTCCTAAATAGTTTTTAACAAGTATTACAACACATGACCGAGCGTTGTCATGATTCAATAATATTGTAGCATGTTTAGCTGCATATTCTGGGAGTTTTTCGGCCAATGCTCGCTTCTAAGAAATCAATTGCGTTCGCTACAGGTTCCCTGTGATGGTCTGACCAGATTTCAGCAGCTTATAATAGTTCGGACCCTTTTGCTCCCGCCAAATACAGAGAATTACCTTAGCGCCATGGATATTTGGCTTTGTTGCCGATTCGGCTGGTTGGCCGGGCTTCACTTACTATCTTTTCCATTTTTAAACCCTTCACCTTCGTGAGAAGGGTATATATAAATTTGTCATTCCGTTTGTAATTTCCACAATATAATTTTACGACCCTATAAAGTATATATATTCTGAATCCTTATAGATAGCGGAGTCGATTTAGCCATATCCGTCTGTCCGTCTGTCTGTTGAAATCAATTTTCTGAAGACTCCAGATATCTTCGGGATTCAAATCTTCAATAATTCTGTCAGACATGCTTTCGAGAAGTTTCCTATGTAAAATCAGCAAAATTCGTTCATAAATAACGGAGATATGAGCAAAAATCTGAGACAACCTCTATTTTTGGCCTATTTTTTATCTACATCTCGATTACTAAGTCATAAATATAGACAATATGGATATCTAATGATAGATATTTCAAAGTCCATTGCAACGATGCATATATGGCTATACAAAGTTGGACCTACAATGGGTCAAAATCGGGAAAAATATTTTTTAACCCGAATTTTTTTCACTAAAAACATTCTATTGTCATAAATTTTTTTCATTAAAAAAAAAAATTTTTTTTTTAAAAAAATTGGAAAAAAAAACTTAAAAAACTATTTTGAAAATAAAAAAATTTTTTAAAAAATTTAAAAAAAAATATTTTAAATTTTATTTTAAAGTATAATTTGGTGAAGGGTATATAAGATTCGGCACAGCCGAATATAGCTCTCCTACTTGTTTATCGTAAAAATTATTTTCTTTTATAGCATTTAAACATCATTTCGAACATGCAAAATCGTCTTTCAAGGTCTCTCAGCTTCAATTCGTATGGTACCAAATTTTCCAGCTTTTGGATGAATCCTGCTGCTTGCAAACGTTTTGAGATTGCTGCTTGAGTAGCTCCCAATGATTATGCAGGTTCTCAATGATTATGCAAGCACTTGTTGAGTTTGACAACAATCTTCATGCTGTAATAACTCCAATTCTTGGTCTTCAAACTTTTTTGACTGGCCTGGGCGATCTTTGTCTTCTGTGTCAAAATCACCACTTTTGAACCGCACAAACCACATCTCGCTCATTGAAACCGATGAAACACATTCCCCATAATCTTCGGTGAGCAATAGGTGTGCTTTTACGCCACGTTTTTTTTTCAATTTAAAGAAGTAAAGCAAAACTTCCCGCATATGGCGCTTTGTTGGCACAAAATTCGACATTACTGACAACTTTGTTTATCAGTAAAAAGTTATTACGGAAATACATACTTAATACAGGCAAATCCCGGTATAACGAACGATACGTTGTCAGGTCCATTCATTAAATCATAAAATTCGTTATATCGAGATTTATTTTTTGAATAAGTTTTAAGCGGTGTGACATTAGAAGACATGACTACCGTCTAAAATTGTTTCTTATTTTGTAGTTTTTTATTAATTGTTCTTCGGTGTGTTGACTTGAGGCATTACCAAGCATTAATAAAGCCTTTACTGAAACGGATTTCGGTTCTAGAATTAAAGATAT
Source organism: Calliphora vomitoria (assembly GCA_942486065.2). NCBI lineage: Eukaryota > Metazoa > Arthropoda > Insecta > Diptera > Calliphoridae > Calliphora > Calliphora vomitoria. Next base: position 128,829,375 of record OW818030.2, read on the forward strand.
CCCTTATTTCAATAAAGATAATTTTCAAAAACATTTTGTTACGAAACAAGTAGCGTTTCTTTGCCATTTGTTCCACATTCATAAGAGCAATCGATAACTTTCTTCCAGGAGCATTAGTTTCTCTACCGTGAACAAACGTTTTATCTTGTGTCATTTGTCAGTAGATATCAGTTTTATTCGCATTGAGAATAACATCAATTATAATTGTATGTAGATTCTTTAAGAAGCTTCACATCGATTTTTTTTTTGAATACATATATCACTTGCATGAAATCCACCATTTTAAAGCCTTTTTGTATTTCTATGGCTCTAGATCAGCGAAAGGCATTGAGCTCTCAAATGAGCTCTCTTGTTTTTGTTTTCACATGTACGCATGCACATACATTGTATAAAAACAATCAAAACCAGTCAGTCTCGCATGAGCATTGATAGAAGCAGGTTGTTTTACGCTTTTCGCTTTTTATGCTTGTTTATTTCAGTTATTGTTTTTGTTTTTTTCTCAACTTTTTACTCAACTCATACAACTACAATATCTAAAAACTGTAGTGGTGTGAGTCTGCCTTTCGCTGCTCTAGCGTGAACAAACGTTTTATCTTGTGTCATTTGCCAGTAGATATCAGTTTTATTCGCATTGAGAATAACATCAATTATAATTGTATGCAGATTCTTTAAGAACTCTTGCAACCATTTTTTTTTTTTGTGAATACAAATATCACTTGCATGAAATCCACCATTTTAAATCCTTTTTGTATTTCTATGGCTCCAGATATTAAAGCAATTCTATTAACTGGAATGTGTTTTTACCTCTGATCCAGTAATCAACAATTAAACTCCTTTTTCACAAGGGGATACACATAAATCTTTAGAGATAGATAATTATTTGAGCCATTCTTGATGGATTGATATAATTGTCAATGTTGAAAGTATGATCGTTCGTTATATAAGGTAGTTGATGTTAAAAAATCTGTTTGTATGTTATATCGGATTATCGTTAAAGTGAGATTCGTTATACCGGAATTTACCTGTATTATGGTAAGATTTAGTGTGTTGAATTCCCAACTATTGATTAATCCACTAAAATTTATTGTTGGGGGATAAGCTAGTTCTTATACCCATTTCACCGGTTGCTTAGGCCAGATCATGAGGAAACATTTTCCCAAAAGGCTTTAGAAAAACTAAAGATATTATACAAATTACAGACACTCAAGGTTTATTTGTAAAAATATCAAAGCTTAAACAAAACACCAACAATAAACAGTGATTTTATCTTTTCTTACATTCCCTACTATAATGTTCAATAACTAAGAATGAATAAATGACTGTTATGTACCCTCAAAACTCGAAACTTCAAATAAATTGTGCAACCTCTAAGCATTATCAGATTTTACTAAAATTTTCAGCATTTGGTTTTTAGATGAAAGACCTTGGGAGCATGGAAAATCTTAAAAGTGTAAAATAAGGGACACCCTAATACACACTTACATATTTACTCAACTCCTTTAATGTATAAACAGATATATATATGTATATCAGTTCTCATTGTGTATGTGTATGTAAGCTCTCCCTGACTACTGACTCGCACAATATCCTTTTATTATTATTTTGTTATTATATTCATATTTTTCCACTTACTCTTTTATGTTTAGGTGTGTGTATGTGTGTGTGTCTGTATCTGTGTACCTCCTTTTGCCACCCACCAATTTAACCATTATTGTTTTTTACCGTTATTTTATTTCATATATATATATTTTTTTGCCATATTCTTCCTTATTTGTAACGCCCTCACTTTTTTTGTTCCTTTTTTTCCAGTTCAATTTTTTTTGGGGGTTGTTTGCCCTTTGCCGCGCGCATGTTTCCCCATTTTTATATTGTTTTGTTGGGGTTTTTGCTTAAAGGCTCCATTGCTTTTTCTGTGTTTTATATTTTGCTCCTTTTCTTTTTTTTTATTTTTATGCTTTTTCCTGTTGTTAGCCTTTGGGAATCATCGATTTCAATTTAGTTAGTTGTTACTTATAAAATGAAATGAAATAATCTTATAAATTACATTTTCATATACTTTTCTCTTTGCCTGAGCTTTAGATTTGATAGCTTTTCTTTTCTTTCTTTCTTTTTTTTTTTTGTTATTTTATTATTATTCTTATTAATTTGCGGAATGTTGATATAATTTTGTTTAAGTTTGATGAACATAATTTGTTTTTCTTTGTTGAACTTTTATGCAGCAAGAAAAAAAAGGATAATTGGGATTACTTAGTATTAAATTTTAAAATTATGTTTATATATAACACAGAATGGGGCAGTTTGTTAAATAGAATTTAATGTAGGGATTTCAGAGAAATTATTGCACTGTAAAATAAAAAGACAATAAAGAAACATTTTTCACTTTTTAAAATATAAAATTTGTGCTAAATGTAGCTTAATGTTTGTAGCTTAATTGTAAGCATGTGACTGTTGATATCCGTTTTAGAAAAATATTAGAAACTCAAATTAAAACTAGAAATCAACAGTCTCCTTTTAAAAATTACACAAGCCTGCATATTTTGACTTTGAAAAAATAATTCTTTAATAAACTTTTACATGCTGAATACACTAAAACCCATTGGATTGTAAATGTTCCAGAAATAAACTAATTCGACGGGATTAGAGATATAAAAATTCTGCCAAATTTACTAAAAAAAAAAAGTAACTGGTTTCCTTTCTTTACAACTTTTGCAATAAATGGTGAATCGGACAAATTGCCCTAAATTGCGAGCACTGGAAGAATGGTGTTCAATTACAAAATAAACTTTAAACTCTTATTCTGTGGAACTAAAACGTAAGGGTTTTTATACAAAATGCGGTTTCTCAATTTACAACTCTTCGAACATAAATGTTTTGTTTTCGACAAACATGAACCCAGTCGAAAGAAAGCTTTCTATATGGAGGAATCCAAATTCAATCGACTTCAACTTGTTCATAGAAATCGTAAGAATATTTCACTTAAATTATTAAGTAAATTAAATAATTTCTAATAGATTTTTCATAAAACCTTGATTCAGAAACACGGACATAACATTTAGTTAAACAAGTAAGACAGCTATATTCGGCTGTGCCGAATCTTATATATCCTTCATCAAATTATACTTTATAATAAAAATTTTAAATAGTTTTAGATAAACAAAATAATTTTTCAAAATTTAAAAAAAAAAAATTTAAAACAATTTTGAAAAATTATTGTTTAAATTTTGAAAAAAAAATTTTTCAAAATAGTTTTTTTTAATTTTCTAGTGAAAAAAAAAATATGACAAACAAATTTTTTTTGTTAAAAAAAAAATCGGGTTAAAAAATATTTTTCCCGATTTAGACCAAATTACTATGGACACTGAAATATCTATCATTAGATATCCATATTGTCTGTATTAATGACTTAGTAATCAGATCAAAAAAGGCCAAAAATCGAGGTTGGCCTGGTTTTTTCCTTATATCTCAGCCATTTGTGGGCCGAGCCGGAAGAATTCCCGATATACTGATGTATGAATCAAGTTTGTAAGTTATTTGGGGTCTTCAGAAAATTGATTTCAACAGACAGACGGACATGGCTTAATCGAATCCGCTATCTATTGTTTTCACATAGTTTTATTTACTAATGCATTCTCACCACTTAGATTTTGGACAACTGAGTTAGGTCTATGTATATTTCTCTATGTTTCAAATTCGAATTGTTCATAATTGTAGAGTAATTACTTTCATATTTCTCTGGACAATAATACTTAAAAAATTACTAAGAGACATTCATCGAAAATGGTGTAAAGGATTACAATTTTTAATTTTATTAAATGTCCTTAATATATTTGGGGGATTCAAACGGTCTGGTATTAAGTCATATTGTCACAATGTCCTAATATATTATGATAGTTTAAACAAATTTTTTTTGTGTTTCAAACATAAAAGTTCTAAACTAATAAGACTTTTTGAACTATGTTTATTGTTATGTCATAAAATAACACTTTTTTAGTTAAAAGCATAACAAAAGTTTGTTTAAACCACTTAAATTAATGTGACGCTGATTAAAGTTTTAGTTTCCATAAAATCTTTGGAATAAACATTTAACACAAACTCAGAAATACTTTTAATATACCAACATTTTGGAACAAATTCTTCAAATTATAGAACTCTAGAAATAGTAAGGAAGAAAGAAAGTAGGAATAGTAAGATGGTCGAAGTTGACTTTTTGTTCGGAAAAAAGTCGAACAATCGATTACGTTATCCCAAAAAAGTCGATAAGAAAAGTCAAAAAAGTAAATTTTTTTTTATTTCTAAAAAGGGAAAAGTCGACTTATTAAAAATTTTTAAAAGTCGGAAATTTGGAAACACGACTTTTAAAGTTGAAAAGGTAGAAAGGTCAACTTTTTGTTTCAATGTAGAATCCTAGTAAGAAACGTCTTTAATAATTAAATAGCTAAAAGTCCAGGATAAAAAAATACAAAGCATTTACAACATAATGCCTGGTATTTTTATAGAAATCATAAAAGAAAAGTAAGTAACTTTTATTTCATAACAGAGCTGTAAATAAATCATTCTTTTTTGATTTTAATTCGTTTCGAATTAGCTAAATTTTGAATTAATTATTTTCACAACAAAAAAGAATTGAATGAAATTTGAATCAATCTAAACGAGTTAGGCAGAAATGAATTTCAATACACTTTCAATTCAAATGAATTTGTATAAATGAGTTGCAATTCGTTTTCAATTCAAATGAATCTGTAAAATGAATTGCAATTCACAAGAATTTGTTAAAGTGAATTGCAATTCATTTCCAATTCGTTTGAATTGATTTTGAATTCTATCAAATGCATTAGAACAATGAATTGCATTTCAAAAATGAGTTGCAATCAATCAAATTCAAGAGCAGATCTAGGGGGAATGAAAAATGGAAATTGATTGTTAAACACACCTTAAATAATATTTTCCCAATATCTGATCAAAATAAAAATTTAAGTTTCTTTTAGCAAATAAACAAAATTTTCCCGCTATATAACAATTCAATTCCTATTTTGCCGCTACCAGACAATTCCAGTATATCATGGGAATATCAAATCTAAGAATTTTTTGTCCTTGAACTTTTCTACGTGATATACAAAACGAGAGTAATGCTTGCTGTCTTTTAGATAAAAAATTAGTTGAATAACAAAACGACATTGATGCTTGCTATAGATTTACTTACAAAATCAATTCAATTCAAATGAGTTGGAAATGAATTACTAATTCTTTTTTCTAATTAATTTGAATTAATTCAAAATCAATTCAATTGAAATGAATTGGAAATGAACCAAATTCATTTGAAACAATTTGAATTGACTCAAATTTCATTCAATTCAATTCATTTTTTTTTTTTTGAAAAGAATTAATTCAAAATTTACTAATTCAGTGCATGAATAATTCGCGAATTAATTTAAAAATTAATGATTCATTTACAGCTCTGTTTGTTAATAATATTTCGTTCTTAAGTAATTCAGAAAAAGTACTTAATGTAACATAGAGGAGTTGCGGTATTTTTTCAGGAATAAAAGTACTAAAAAAAACAATAGTGCAGGGGCCAAATTCTCGTACTCGCAATCGAAATAATTTTCGAACGCTTATTAGCGTTCGAGTAAAAACTCGTTCGTTATCGAGTTCAATCATTATAATTTTCTATACATTTTATTCGATATCGAATAAGAGAATCCCAAAAATAAAAAAAAACTCGAACGTTCGAATAAGTATTCGACTGCGGTAATTAGCCCCCTGAATTATTTAAGGCTGATTGTAATATTTGGCTCATAAATTGAACAAAGGCATTGAAATGAAACAATTTCATTTAACTATAATTTCTGTTACTTTAATTACTGCAAGGTCACACACGGGAAAATAGCGTAAACACTTTTTAGTACAAATTTGTTTAACGTTGTTTACTCTTACATGTGTTTTGTAAGATAAAACAGCATCAAATAAAATAAAACTGAATATATGCTTTGAATTGTTCTAAGTAAAAGGAGTTTTTAACAATAAATATAAGAATTAAAATATATTTTATTTAGTGGTTACGTCTTTCTCGTCAAATATTTGCCATGTGTGACCCTACCTTTACAATTTAAATTGAATTGAGCACGTGTAAATTAAGTAACGGTAAGCTTATTTCTTTTTTAAGCCTTAAAGTAGGCAAACATTTTTAGGCGCTTATTATTCGTACTTTTTCCCAAATAAAAATATCGTTAAATTAAATTATTTGCTTAATATTCATTCATTTTCTTAACTACTAAACTGATTATAATGAAATATATATAGAATTGATAAAGTAGGACATAAGCTTTCAGAAAATTTAAGTTGTAAGATGATTGACAGTTTACTAGGCGAACTACAGAGTGTTGAAGTTGTTAACCTCGACTGTGAAACATTTTGAACTTAATAATATTTAATAAACATTTTTACAATAAAATTAAACTTAAACGTTTAGGTTAAGAACGATTTGCCACCAAAATTATTCTTATCCGCTCAAAAACAGGGTGGCTTAGGATGGCAGATTTAGTAAAAGTAATAAATACATATTTACAAATCATTTAAATCTTTAAAACAAATACGAAAATATTTACTATAAGGACTGAGATCGTAAAATTCTGAACACACGTTTTTCAATAAAACGTTTAACCCATGTATGATTTGATTTTTTTTTTTTTGATCAAGTTATCTTTGTAAAGCATGTCAGTTATTATGTTTAATGTCAATTATGTTCATTTGTTGTTAAGCTGATTAAAATGAGTGACCAGAAAAAAGTGCGTACTAAAATTAATAAATATTTTCAACAAAACCCAACTTGGTCCTACAAAAAGTTGGCCAAACAATCAAAGGTCTACTATCAAACTTTTTCCAATGTTACTAAACAGTACCGGGAGAACTTGTCCGTTGATAGGAAACCTGGTTCAGGTAGAAGGAATGGTCCACATGATGTTTCTAAAGCCAAACAAATAGAAAGCATTTTGAAAAGAGCTCCCAACACCTCCGGTAGGAAAGCAGCCCGGTTGGGTCAGTATTCGGACTATTTGGTACGAAAAGTTAAAGCCAATGAAGGTTTAAAAGCATACAAGGCTAAGAAAGTTCCTGACAGGAACTCTGCTAAAAATTTGGTCTTGAGTAGAACAAGAACAATAATGTGGTATTTGTACCAAGACAGACAATTCCTCCAAACTGCCTGGAACTGAGTCCAGTGGAGAGATATTGTGCTCTTGTTAAAAGAGAATTGATAAGCACAAAAAAAGTTTCCAAAAGTGTGGTAGATTATAAACGGAGATGGACAACCTGTTCGAATAAAGTGACATAAAGCACTATAAAAACCATAATGGAAGGGTTTTCAAAAAAAGGTCCAAAATTTCATCATTAGTGATTAGAATATTTTTTTTTGGTAAATTGTAACAATAATTTCAATAAAATAAAAAAAGATTCAAAACTGTATGTTTAGTGGTTTCATTTTTATTAACATATAGTATGTATGTTAAACATTTTTCGATCTCAGTTCTTATTTCAATTCAAATATACAATTTTTTTTATCAAAGTTCAACCAATATCGAGAATTGTATATTTAATTATCAAAATTATTAAATTCAAAACTCAAAATTCAGTAGAAAATATTAGAAAATTTTGTTTTTGAGCACAAGAATACTTGATTCAATTATGAAATAATTGAAACCAGTTCAATATGTGATAAATATTTGAATTGAAGCTGTTTAGGAAATAGATAAAATGTTCCAAAAATTTACCATTAAATTTTCTTTTTAAAGTTATAAAACATGTCTAACTTTTCTTTGCCTTATATAAAATAAATGGACTAACTTTAAATATTTAAAATCAAAGTGGTTAATTTTGGAGCACTGTTGGATATCTAGAGATTAAAATTGTCATATAAAATATTTGGAAAACTTAATTCAAACTCCATCAAAGTTTTAAATTTTATAAAGATTGAACCTGCCTGCGGTTTAGTATTTCTATTATTTGTTGAAACAGTAATCATATATGTTTTGCTAGATATTTTAGATTTGATTTTTTTTTCAAACAATCTTTTGTTTTTCAATAAAACAATACTATTATAATTCTAATTCCCTTATTATAACAATAACTTTTAGTTACACCTTTCTGGCATAAAATAAATTCCTTGTCTCCCAGTTCATCAACTATTTGTATCACTATCCAACTCTACCTTCAGTTTTTTATTTCCATTATAAGTAATTTATTTTTTGTTTAAGTGAAAAACTTGTTTAAGCGTGAAAAATATTGTGTTTAGTTTATAAACTTTTTCAATTTATTTGCACATTTCCAATGGCCTTAAGCAATTGAAAAACAAACCATATTGTTAGACGTTCATATATATTATTTTTTAATATTTTTTTTTTGAAGCATTATGATGGTTAAAGTAACAAAATTTCTATTTGTTTTGTGTTGTAATTTTAGGTATGGTTTCAGAATCGTCGTGCCAAATGGCGTAAAGCAGAACGCCTTAAGGATGAACAACGCAAGCGTGAAAATGGCGATTGCAGTAGCGTGTCATTGGACAAGGTAAATATGAGTTTAAGTTTCTTGTTTTTGATTGAAGACAAACAAAGAAGTTTTTTTTTTTATTAAATACTAAAAATTATTAATTTTGTTTAGCTGCATGATAGCCGCGAATCATCCCCCGATATAACTGGAGAAATGGATGATGATGAGCCACATCATCATCAGCGTTCTCATAGTCCTGGACCGGGTTCATCACACTTGAGTCCTCATGGCGGCACGGGAGTAGATTCGGACAATGAAAGACCCTTGTCTTCGAATCAAATGAACAGCGGTCATTCCGGCTCACAATCGGTGGGCTCAATAAGTGCCGGCTCACCCTCACCGGGAGCCAGAACACCACGCAATCCCACCAACAGCCCTTCCAACTCACGCAACACCGATTCACCCATTGAAGTGGGCGGACCCATATCATTGTCAACGCGTTCTAGTAGTGCTTCGACAACGCCCACTACCAGCCTAAATACGGTTACCGCCCAACAGTTTGGCACTCACATATTCGGTACATTTGGCAGTTCAAACGCAGCGGGCCATAATAATAATAATAACAGCAACAGCCATAATAATAATGAAACGTAAGTATATTTAGCTTAATTTATAAAAAAAGGTAATTTCTTTATGTCCCAAAAGTTGAGGACATACATATAATGGCACAAATAGATAATCAATTTTAATGTAAGACACGTGTACAACAATTTAGGCATCATTACACTCAACAAACAAATAAACAAACAGCCCAAGCAAAGAAAAGATCTTAATGTTTCCGCCAAGCATCATGTTTCCGCTGAAATCCCAGCCATATCCGTTTAAGATTAACACTGACTTTGCTTTAGCAGCATTAGCATTACCATTAAACGAAACAGTGGCAAAATGCTATTTTTCAACTTTAGTGGTTAAATTGTTTAAAAACATTAAGGCAAATATTTCCTTTTGACCAAACAAATAACAATAAAATACAATACAACCAGAAAAACAAAAGTGTGCAAACAATTTTCAAACCCCATAAACCAAAAAATCATTTCAAAACAAAACAAAACACCCTGTGAATTATAAACAAAAACAAAACGTTTTATAACAAAAAAAAAAATTTAAAATTTTTCTCATTTCTCTATCAAACTGTGAGGTTGTTGGTTAATTGCTTGAAAGTGTAGCAGTAGCACACAAAAAAAAAACATTTGCAATTATAGTCAAATTTAAGTTTTACACCCTCATTTTTACTTCATAAACCTGGGGTGACAACGACAAATTCTTAAATAAATACTTTAGGAATTCTATTAATAAAACTCTCTTCATGTTGTTACTGTTGTAACACATACACTCACCCCTAATTGTTGCAACAATCATTGTACAAACATACGAGTACTTAAATCGGTAAGTGGCTTAATGATACCCCAGCAATTAGCAGCATCATAATGATGAAAATGTTACAATAATTTCACCAGTATGAGGAGAAACAAGCAAATTTGTAAAAGTCTATAAGAGATTGTGTATTTATACACTTACACACTTGTTTATTGAGTCCTTAAAACGGCCATTATAATAAAATTTATTTGTTGTCATTTTCAAATTTACACACAAACACGCAGAAAGAAGGGGTCGGGATAGCAAAACAAATAGCTTTTTTACAATTTGTTTGTTTTAATGTTGAAAACCTATTACAGGTCGTGCGTTGACAAGAGCCAAAAAGTGGTATTAAAACAATATAGATTACAGTTTAGGGAAATTAAAAATAAATAAAAAATAAAGCACTTTTAATATACTTTAAAGATTAATCGTTTGGTTGTGAATTTTTTGCAAAATTTTTTAATTAAAATTATAATAAAAGCACTTACCGATTTTCAAAGAGGCAAATTGAACTGTAATTTGAAAAAAAAAAAAAAAAATATGAAATTAAAAACATGTAAATAAGTGAATAAAAGCTTTACAAAACTAGTCCCCATATTCATTTGTATGGAAAACTTTGTTTTTTAAATCTTTAATTTCATCTTACATAAATTTCTTAAAGCAATAAAATAATAGCAAAAGAACAAGTTTAGGAAATTATGACAAAGTGCTGGTTTACACGTTAAGTTGAGCAAGTCTTGAGTTTATAGCAGCGAGAGGAGATTTTCTCCTTTTCTTCCTCTATCTTCTATAAACCCAAGACTTGCTCAAGTAAACTTGACGTGTGTGAACCAGCACTCATTTTTTATCTTACATCACATTAGTAATATGTAAGCAAATAATTTCAAACAATATACTATTGAACTTCTGCTGTGATTTTTTTCTGTTTTAAAGCTTTTTTCAAACTAGCCCCCATATTCATAAACAACAAATTACTTCAATAGCTACGTGACTAGTTATTTTAACACGAGCATGTCCCTTTTTGACTACAATGAGACTGTCTAATAGCTGGTCCAAAGTAGTCAATGCATTGGATTCACAAACTAATCGCATAGCGTCAGTTACTTTACTAGCTACCTAACTGGTTACTTTACTAGCTACCTAACTGGTTACTGGCTACATATCTAGTTATTTTATTTTAACATTTACGGGTGCTAATTGACCACAAATATTCATATCATAGACAATCCAATAAACGATTGTTTGCAAACAAACTTTCCTTCGACAAAAATAACTACTTTCTAAAGAGCAGTACAAAATAAATGTTTAAAGTAACTTCACTATAAGTGACTATTGAATTCACGCTATGTTACATCCCAGCAGTTAAGCAAGTAGTCAATGTATCCCTTATAGATAGTAATCGTCACTTATGCCTTATCACTTGGCTGACTCCAATTTATATATTTTGGTCACTTGACACGTATGTGCTCTTTGTAGTGCAGAGAGATGTCATTTGGTTTCTTTATACATTCCAGGTAATCTAACGTGAAGACAATAGTCACTTTAGGGTCTCTTAGTAACCTATAGTGAAGTCACTTTAAACGTTTATTTTGCACTGCACTTTAGAAAGTAGTTATTTACCCACCAGAAACAATCCATTGGAGAGTAGTCGAAGAAAAGTTTGTTTACAAGCTATCGTTTATTGGACTGCCTATGATATGTCTTTTTAGCTGACTATTTTAGCTGATCAAGTTACCAGTTAGGTAGCTAGTATGGTAACTGACGCTATTTAACAAATATGTGAATCCAATGCGTTGACTACTTTGGACCAGCTATTAGACAGTCTCATTGCAGTTAAAAAGGGTCAATAATAAAAATAACTAGTCACGTAGCTAATGAAGTAACTAATTCCCACCCTAAATTATGGGTAAAATCACTAGTTCGGTACTGTCTCCTAGAACTGCTGGGATGGGATATCAGTATACTTAAGCAAAAATAAACTGTATGAGAATTACATCAACACAATTTGTATAAAGCCAGTTTGTATGAATTACTCACAAAACGTTTAAAGTGACTACACTCTAGATTACTTAGAGACACTTAGGTAACCAATTGCCTTCTCTCTGCACTACAAAGAGCACACACGTGTCAAGTGACCCAAGATAGATATTGGAGTCAGCCAAGTGATAAGACATTAGTGACAATTAAGGAGTGAGATCGTAAAATTATTAACACGATTTTCATTAAAACTTTTCACCCAAGTATGTCAATTATATTCATTTGTTGTTCATTTGTTGTTAATCTGATTAAAATGAGTGACCAGAAAAAAGTTTGTACTAAAACTATTAAATATCAAACTTCTATCTATCAAAATTTTTCCAATATTATAAAACAGTACCGGGAGAACTTGTCGGTTAAAAACCTGGTTCAGGTAGAAGAAATGGTCCTTGATGTTTCTAAAGCCAACAAAATTGAAAGCATTTTCAAAAGAGCTCCCAACACATCCGGTAGAAAAGCAGCCCGGTTTGCTCAGTGCTTGGACTATTTGGTACGAAAAGTTAAAGCTAATGCAGGTTTAAAAACATACAAGGCTCAAAAAGTTCCTGACACGAACGCTGCTAAAAATTTAGAGGCCAAAGACAGAGCACGGAAATTGAAGTCAAGTTTTATAAAAAAATATTCTTTCTGCATAATGGATGACGAAACGTATGTTCTTGCAGATTTTTCGCAACTTCCTGGTCCAAAATTTTAAAACGTTTAACACAAGTATTATTTGATTTTTTTTTATCAAGTTACCTTTGTAAAGCATGTCAGTTATTATGTTTAATGTCAATTATATTCATTTGTTGTTAATCTGATTAAAATGAGTGACCAGAAAAAAGTGCATACTAAAATTATTAAATATTTTCAACAAAACCCAAATTGGACCTACAAAACGTTGGACAAACAATCAAATGTCTGCCGTCAAACTGATTCCAATGTTATTAAACAGTATCGGGTGAACTTGTCCGTTGATAGAAAACCTGGTTCAGGTAGAAGGAATGGTCCACATGATGTTTCTAAAGCCAAAAAAATAGAAAGCATTTTCAAAAGAG